>CM076682.1:86586784-87271784 GCA_038501925.1 Xenopus petersii
CGTTAGCCAAACATAACAAGTGTAAATCATGTGAGCAGTGCGTATAATCTACTACTTATCTGTCCATGGCAAGACCAGCAGAAGAGTCATCATGACTAAGATGTTGAATCCAAATAGCAGTCCCGACAACCATAACAATCAGTCCAACATCAGTATACCACCAAAAACACACTTCGCTCAGAACGGTCGTTGTGAGTCGTGGAGATCCGTAGTCGGTCATGGACTTCACGGGCTGGGGAGCGATGCAGATGGTTCCTGTTGTGATGCGACTCTATCCACTGCAGGGCAGCTTCGGGTTGATCAAAAAAGACAGTAGAGTCACCAGTCGTAATACGTAATTTCGCCGGAAAAAGCATGGCATATTGGAGTTTGAGTGCCCTCAGCTGACGGCGGACTTCTGTAAAGGAGCCACGTTTCTTCTGAATCATGGTAGAAAAGTCCGGATAGATGGAGACTTTGGCATTATCCACCACAATTTCCCCTTTCAATCTAGCGGCTCGTAGAGCAGCGTCTCTGTCCTTAAAATTTAACATCTTAAGGATGAGTGGCCTTGGGGGAGCGCCTGGCGGAGGTCGTCGTGCTGGAACCCGGTGGGCCCGTTCTACTGCAAAATAAGGCGAGAAATGCTCTTCCCCAAGGTTTCTTTTCAACCAGGCCTCTACAAAGGTTTCATTATGGGCGCCTTCGCATCCCTCAGGAAGACCAATAATGCGGAGATTGGACCTGCGTTGACGATTTTCAAGATTGTCGACATGTGCCATAAGTAAACGATGGTCATGTTGAAGCTGTTGCACTTGCCTTTGTAACGGCGTGAAATCATCCTCCAGGGTTCCAATCCTCTGTTCCGCTTCGACGGTGCGCTCTCTGAGCTTCTGCACGTCGTGACGCAGCAAGGAGAGATCCACTTTGATCGCCTCCATTTTGGAAGTCATAGTAGTAGTAGTAGTCTCTGCAAGTTGACACGTTAAGGAGGCCTTGGTATCAGAGATCGCCAGCATTAGCGAGTGTAGTGTAGTCTCGCTGGGCTGTTCACCTGTAGTGTCCGCGGGGAGCCAGATTGACTGGGACACGCGGGCCCTTTAATGCTAGGTGTCGAGTCGCCGCCATCTTGCGGATTCGCTTTCGGGAAAAGTTTCTGAAAGCTGTCCACCTTCATCTTACCAGAGCTCTTGGAAGGCATCACGCCGGGCAAAGGACTCCTTAGTAGCAGTGTCCAAGTAGACAAATAACAGTTAGCAACTGAAGAAGTGGCTCAGGATAGTTGTTGTAGCGGGAGCCTCAGCACAGCACGTCCTCTCTGTTTCACATCTTAGCCCCGCCCCGTTATTAGAGATTTTTTAGATTATTATAAATTTTCACCAATAGAGGTCACTGTTTTATCTCCTATAAAAGCTGCATAGCAGCGTAATTGCATTATCACTGAGGAAGAGACAGGTGTTCCCGAAACGTTTGATTGTAACTGCAGTGTCTGGTAGCACCATGGAATAAATTGGGATCACCCCTATTGCAGCATACTAAGGTATTGGCTTTTTTTTGTATTTGTATTTGTAATAGCTGCGTTAGTAGCAATCAGACATTTCTTGATACATTTTCACAGTCAAAAGTATGACTGTCCTAGCCTCTAAATGTACATATGTAAATTGTTTCAGTTAATCAGATCAAGTGCATTACTTAACGAAAAACCAATTTTTTAAAAAAAAATTACAACATTACTTTGCAGGTGGAATGATGAACTCATGGAAGAAGCGATGGTGTGTTTTGAAGGATGAGACATTTCTATGGTTCCGTTCTAAGCAGGAAGCTTTGAAGCAAGGATGGCTTCACAAAAAGGGTGGTGGATCGTCTACACTATCCAGAAGAAACTGGAAGAAACGTTGGTTTGTGCTTCGACAATCTAAGCTGATGTACTTTGAAAATGATAGTGAAGACAGACAGAAGGGAACGATTGAGCTTCGAGATGCCAAGTATGAAACTTTTAAGTCAATTGTATAAAATGCTGCACAAAAATCACACATTTAGCTCCATATGCATAATTTACAATTTGCTTTGATGAGAAGTTGACTCATTTCCAACACAGAAGCCGATGTTATACCAGTTTGTCTTGCTATGTGCATCCAGCTTAAAGGGGTTTTTCACCTTTAGATTAACTTTTAATATGGTGTAGACAATGATATTTTGAAACAATTTGCATTTGGTCTTAATTTTTTTATTTTTTGTAGTGTTTCTGTAGTGTTTTTGTTCAGCTGCTTTTCATTTTGACATATAAGCAGCTACCTAGTTGCTAGGGTCCTATTTACCCTAGCAACCAAGCAGTGGATTGAATGAGAGACTCGAATATGAATAAGTGAGGGATTGACTAGGAAATTAAGTAATAAAACATAATAACAACAATAAAATAGTAGCTTCACAGAGCAATAGTTTTTGGCTGCTGGGGTCAGTGACCCCCCATATGATAGCTGGAAAGTGGCAGAAGAAGGAGACAAATAATTAAGAAAATACAAAGAATAATTGTGACAAGAGCTCTGATAATGCTGGAAGCTGCAGGCCTGAAGGGGTGGGGCAGGGAGATCACATGGTGAGGAAGCTGTTTGCTCAGAGAGGTCAGGAGGAAGTGGAAGTGCATGCTGGGAAAGAGGTAACAGGAAAGACTTGCTGCAGTGTGGGCTGGTGGCTGCACAACAGAGTGGGATAAGCTGCGGCGTCCCCTCCATTTGGACTGTGATTCCTCAGAGCTGCACCCCATGTTATGTTACTGGACTGTTAATCTATAAGCCTGTTATACACAAGTGCAGCTGGAATTCTCACACTCACTTTCTCTCTTGCTGGACTGCCTGAAAGAGACTGGAGGTGAATCTTACTTTATATGAGAATCTGAGACTGAAGGGACTAGGCCACAAATATACACTGACTTGTGCTCCTGTTGAGCAGTTCTTCCCTACCAGATACATAAAGGGATTGTTTGTTATTAAAGTTTCCTTGTACTGTTACCTGCCTGTGTGCTTCTTATGTGCCCATAAACCAGTCCCGTGCTCTGGGACGTCACAATAATGATGACCAATTGCAAAGTTTCTAGGAATACATCAGTCTATAACAATATAAAAGTTAACTTGAAGGTTAGGTACTCATTTAAGTGAAGAGATATGTGCATTCCCATAATAGCTCCCTTCATGTTTTTGTGAGTATTTTTTATTTGTGGGATTTTCAGCCAAACTGACTCACTACATGTAGGTCACAAACACTATAGACTACAGGTTAATATAATTAAAGGTGAAAAGTTGCTGCAGGTCTAATCACCTATAGCACTGACTCAGCAGGTAGCATTTACTAGTTATGTCTTTGAAAGCAAATGATTTATTGGTTACTATCAGCTATTAGACCTGGGCTTAACTTACCATTTTTTCTGCACCCACTCAAAAGTTTCATCTGAGATACAATTAATTTGGACATAGTCAGTTAATACAACTAGACAGATTACAGCTGCCATTTAATATTAAATCAGCTAGTCTTTTTGAAATGCAGTGAATTATGTTAATGCATTGTCAGTATAGTTAATAATAAATACTTTTTTTCCTTTTTATAGAGAGATCATTGATAATGCTGGCAAAGAAAATGGAATTGATATAATAATGGAACATAGGACATATCACTTAATTGCTGAGTCTCCTGAGGATGCCAGGTATGGAAAAATAGATTTTATGCAATCATATTGCAAGCAGCTTCTTTCACACAGTCCTTAATACTATATTTGCTATGCAAATAATACATATAATCAGATAAGTCACCTATTACACTGATGCCTCAAATGTAGATCTGTTACAACTCATGATCTGGTGACCATCAAAGTACAACAGTGTTGACCAGAGCTAGCTGCATTCAATTGCTCCTTGTTCAGTTTATGAATAATGCTTACAGGGACGAGTGGTGTTCTTTTAATCATAACAGTAGTATTAAAAAAAGTATATTGTAAGGTGCACATTTCGAAATAATCTTAATTAGAGATATCCTCAGTCAAGAATTTCATTCAGGATTTTGACTGAAAATAGGATACAGAGTTGGCTGAATTTTAGGTGTTCAGCAGAACCAAATCCAATACCTTAAAGGGATACTGTCATGGGAAAAAATGTTTTGTTTTGTTTTTCAAAATAAATCAGTTAATAGTGCTCTTTAGCAGACTTCTTCACTGAAATCCATTTCTCAAAAGAGTAAACAGATTTTTTTATATTCAATTTTGAAATCGGACATGGGGTTAGACATATTCTCAGTTTCCCAGTTGCCCCCAGTCATGGTACTTGTGCTCTGATAAATTTAAGTCACTCTTTACTGCATTACTGCAAGTTGGATTGATATCACCCCCTCCCAGCAGTTTAACAACAGAGCAATGGGAAGGTAACCAGATAGCAGCTCCCTAATACAAAATAACAGCTCCCTGGTAGATCTAAGAACAGAACTCAATAGTAAAATCCAGGTCCCACTGAGACACATTCAGTTACATTGAGTAGGAGAAAGAACAGCCTGCCAGAAAACAGTACCATCCTAAAGTGCCGGCTCTTTCTGAAAGCACATGACCAAGCAAAATAATCTGAGCTGGCTGCCCACACACCAATATTACAACTAAAAAAAACACTTGCTGTTCAGGAATTAAATTTATATTGTAGAGTGAATTATTTGAAGTGTAAACAGTGTAATTTATAAATAAATCCATCATAAAAAACCATGACAGAATCCCTTTAATGTCATGTTATATGCAAACGAATATTTTGTTGATTATAAATATGTCACATCCCTTATATAGTAACCATGTGACAACAAATTTGTGGTAAAACAAAAAAATTATTTTGTCCTTTTGGTAAGCCCCCATAGACAAGCATTGCCTTTAAATTAAAGAGATGCTTGTTTTTTTGTTTTTTTAATTAGAGCATTGCCATCCAATTACTGACACTGCTCAGTAAAACCTGTGCATTATAGTATATAATAAACCCGCTGGTGGAATATAGTTGGACCTGGCCCTTCCACCTGAGAAAATGTCCACACCCCAACCTCCCTTGCCTGCATCCCTATCCTTATGTGTCCTCAGCCACATGACTCTGTCTGCCAACCCACTTGCAGCAAACAGCAAGGGGTGGAGGTTGTGGAATCATACAGCAGACCCCACAACTGTCCAGGCCCCCCTCTACCCCAGCTTCCCCTGTTGAGCCTGCTGTATGGTAGTTACGCCAGTGATCTGTGTAGTCCACATTCCATGACCCGTATAAATAAGCATGCCTGTTTCGTATCTATTAGTGACTTCCGCCAGCCTTATATTTTACATAAGGTAGTACACTATTCCTTATATACCGTCTCTATCCAACCTGCATTGCTCAAATACAACTAAAGACATCCAAAATGTGTTTACAGTTATAGAGAAAGTGGGCAGGGAATAAGTTATAATGATTATCTGTATTATATAACAAATCTCTGTTACTTTGTGGCCATGTAAAATACTAACACCTGCCTGTAATGAAACCCAGAGATTCTGCTCAGCAGGGACGAGATAAGAAATGTATCAACAAAATGTATCCATTTAGAACAGTTTACAGGATCGGCGACCCCCCCTCCCAGAGCTGCTTTAGAAGGTGAAAAATGACACTTTACACTTCAAAATTAGAAAAACGGTCACACATAGAAAATAGAAATTGGAAAAAGTCATTATTTCTGGTGATCTATCTGGTAACAAGTAGTTGTTTGAAGGTGAACCACCCCTTTAAACAGACTGGGAGCCATAAAAATTGTTTGAAGTGCCACATCTGGCCCATAGGCCACCAGTTGGACAGTCCTGCTCTAGAGAAGCCTAAGACTTAGCTAGGTTAATGGCAAACTTTGTACTTTATATTTCATAACCCATTTGGAGTTTTAAAGTATCTGTTAAGTCTGGGAAAAATATTATCACTCAGTATTCAGCACATAATAATAGAATATCAGAAAAATAATAAATAATCAGAAAAAGCAATGGAGAAGAAAACTCCATTTGCATTTAGCAACGTTTTACTGTAGGTGCAGTGTAAGTTCCTTCCACTGGGCTATATGCAGTCTTACTGCTCGTGGACCTCTGAAGTCTAAAGCACTGACTGACCTATAGACCCAGCCACTTTGGCTCGTTAAGTGCACTTTTAAACTGTGTTCTAAATGTGTATTTTCAGCACACTTTTAAATGGTGTTATAAACGTGTATTTTAAGCACACCTTGAATTCTAAATAAATGCAGGCTCTATACTTGTATAGGTGAACAAAGTTTAGTGCATTGTAGACACAAGGCAAAATACTGCATTTGTACATCTATATGTATAAATTAGGTGCAGCACTTTTCAACCAACCCCTGAGATGGACACTTGAACTGTACTTGGTTGCATTGCACACATTCAGCATCAGTTCCCCCAATGTGCAATAAATTTTTATGAGCGTTTAAACAATAGTACTATAAATGATAAAGTCTTCTAGTGTTACTCTTACTCTAGTATTTTACCTTTCCCTAATGAACTTAGCATGGCCCTTCCCTCATAAAGTGAAAGTACACCTTTAACAAAGATAGAATGTAAAGGCTTTACTTATTGAAATCATATAACATTTATTCGAACATAAATTGTAGCTGCCATATTGCTTGACTTGATTCTGTAATTCAAATGTTAAATCAGGGATGTGATAAGGTTACGCTAGAAAACATTATAATTAATATAATATAATAGTATAATACTATTGTGTGAATTTGTTGACCAAGGAAACAGCATATTAGCATGCAGATAATAATAATGTATAAAGAATAAAATGTATCTTATACTATTTATATATGGGAAAATAATCAGATAACCCATTCCTATTAACACGGTGTTTAACTGTATGTTTTCTAATGCTACTTTGGCAAGTTTTATAATCCAGAGCATGCTCTACTACTGTATCTGTTGTCTGAACATTAGTGTATTGAGTTGGTGCAACCTCCCAAGACTGAACACAATTAGCTACTTATGGTCTGAACTAGTAATTTAACATGACCTAGCTAGTTCTCTATTTTATTGTAAATAAGCAGCTGACCTCTAATCAAATTACTGTTAAAAGTTATCCATCTATGTCATTACAAAGACCACGCTTTTAATTACTTGCTTGTCAGTTCATCATTACTAGAAAGCCTGGAGCTAAATTAAACAAATTTTTTAAAAACAGGAGTGTGTTGCAATAATTTCAGCTGGCAAGAAAACAAGAAAAATAATGAGTAGGAGGTACTACTGTACATACAGTAGCTGAAGCATCTTCCTTAAACCTGTCTCACAAACAGGATCTGATGAGTTACTGGCAGGATTTTCTAACCTGCTATGTGTTGTTTTTCTCTCATTTGTTCCCTCTCCAGTCAGTGGTTCAGTGTAATGAGCCAGGTTCACTCTTCCACAGAACAGGAAATTCGGGAGATGCATGATGAACAAGCCAATCCGCAGAATGCTGTGGTAAATGGAAATCTTTTTCATGGCCATGTTAAAGTGTTTTGTGAGCTTCTAGTGTTGCACATGTATTAAAACATGTGTCCCTAATAATGTTGTAACTTGGGATGCAAATGGTTATGGTTAGGACTTATAAAAACAATGGAAACATACAGTATGCTTTACAGTAAGTTTTTCCTCCAGTGTTAGATAGTTGATGCCAAACTGATGGCTGCTGTGAATAAATCAACATTTATTCAGCATAATTTTCTGCATCTCTAAATAATGGTACACACAGACAGTTTTGTTTGTGTTACTTAAGACATTTCTGAGTGACTGCAATTTAAACCTTTATTTTGACATAAAAACATCTCTAATCAAATTTCTCCTAGAGTCACATTTAAAATGCCAGTTTGGTTTATAGCTAATATTCATTATGACAAAATCTGGACATAATTCATTACAATATGCTGCTCAGACCCTGTATTAAACATGATTTCTAAAATTGTCTATGGGCACAATTTAGTGCAATAGTTGTCCCACAATGTGTCCAAAAGAGACAAAAGGCAATGCATCACATTATCCCAAGGTTGATGGCACAAGTAATGTGTTTGTTCAGTGCTGCAGCATTTCTCAGAAATTCAGACTTGCATGTTTAAGAAGTGATAATTAAATTGATTGGGGACTATGTAAATAAAAAAAAAATGAAGTCACTGCAGCCTAAGTGTATAAAATGGATCATATGGAAAAGGGCTTAATTGTGTAACAAAACCACAACCAATTGTGTAACAATAAAGGACTTTAGAAACAGAGCATTGGTTGTTAAAGACAAATCTATTCAATCCTCCATATATGTATTGTCATTAAAAGGTTTATAATAAAGATATTAAAGCTGGAATGCTTAGTATGCTGTTACAGTGCTTACCAATTGTTTTCATTTACAGGGCACTTTGGATGTTGGAATGATTGATTCTGTGTGTGCTTCAGATAACCCAGATAGGTAAGCTAGTACTTACAATCAGAATATATTTTTGCATTATAGAATATATAATTTGAATTAAGCACAGAGTGTTTCATGCAGGTCCCATAACAAGTCTAGGTTTCACTGTCCTGATTAACCTGAATAAGACCCATAGATTTCATATTCTTCAGCTGCAGGCAAAGTTTTGTATTTTCAGCTATTAAATATATTATATTGACCTTCTTGGGTCCATACAGAGTGCTGTTTTAGACTATTGGTTCAGCAACCCTTTACATTAATACAAACAAAACTGGTACGTAATTTAAGTCTCCTTTACTTTTTCTGTGATCACCTTCCAGTGCCTTAAATTTTAATCAAATAGAAAAGCTCAATGTGCATTCTTTCATGACAATTCTAGTCAAAGCATCCTAAGGCTCATTTATTCTGCCAAGAGCAAGGTACAAAGTACAAAAATTAAGCACAAAGGTCTATGTCCAAGCACCATATACCACAATTCATCACCTCCATCACCTCAGGATCTAAAGTGTCAGATATTGTGAATTTTGGGCACACACATTAAATAGTTCTGATATGGCAAACTCGAACACAGAATGACTAATCAGGTATATATACAATGCCTTCATTGGTTCTCTGTTGAATGATTACCTCAAATATGTGTCATTGGGATCACTGCCCAATACACGAATCATGCCAGTTTTGTAATTAAAAAGCTTACTGGGGCATAGAAAAGTAGAAAAAGAGTAACTGTAAGCAGAACATTTATTCTTGTACAGCATCACATTTTTCCACTCATATTGGAGGTTTACAGTAAATAATTCCATGGTGTGAAATCTACTTATAGTAATTGTCCTATCAACAAGCATCAATGCCCACACAAATAATAGCAAGGCCTGAGCTTGTTTGCCAAACACAGCTCATGTTTGCTTGATAACTAAAAGGTTTTTCCATTACATTTTTGCCAGACCAAATTCATTTGTTATCATTACTGCAAACCGCGTCCTTCACTGTAATACAGATACCCCAGAAGAGATGCACCACTGGATAACTTTACTGCAGAGGTCAAAGGGAGACACCAGGGTGGAAGGACAGGAATTTATTGTGCGAGGTAAGCAATGAACTAAGCAGAGTTACACTGAAGTATATTGAAGTACTCTGATATATTTAAAAGTGGAAGTGGAATTCTTACTTTGATATTAGATATAATCACCATTTCCTTTGGTGTTACAGGATGGTTACATAAGGAAGTGAAAAACAGTTCTAAGATGTCCTCTCTAAAGCTGAAGAAACGCTGGTTTGTCCTCACTCACAACTCTCTTGATTATTATAAGAGCTCTGAGAAAAGTGCAATAAAACTGGGCACCTTGGTGCTTAACAGCCTCTGCTCTGTAGTGCAGCCTGAAGAGAAGATCTTTAAGGAGACAGGTAAACTAAAAGCCTGTGTTAATTATATCATTTTTATACAATCTCAGCACCAGACCTAAATATGGCCCTGGTAGTGTGATTTGGAATCTTCTGAGTTGCGTCAGGAGACGCAGCTCAGAAGTTTCCAAATCATACTCCCAGGGCCATATTTAGGTCTGGTGCCTTCCCTCCTCCATTGCCAATTGGCACATGTGCATGTAAAGAAGTTATAATAACTGCACTAGTAGATTTAGGAAATAGAATATATTAGCCTATCTATTTTTAAATGATGGCTAAAATGTCTCTAAAGTAGACATAACAAAAATGTGACTATTTAGGCTAGTGCATGACGTGATTTCACAACAACATTTTCCATAACTAAATGGCAGTAATCATTGTGGATTATTTCTGAATACAGTTAATAGTACTGGTATTCATCTGACAATCATCCTTTCACACTTACATACACTTTCTACATTGGAAATTTGGGAAAAATTAAGATGTATTTGTGGCAATAAACACCATACTGTATGTCACAGTAGTTAACAGAAATTCAAATCTTATATATGGTTTATTGACCCTAAAACAGTTTCTGTATGTATTGTGGGGGATCGCTCTTTAGGTTGCAGCAGCAACTCCTCTCACACAGATAGTAGACAGTACACAGGTTTCCAGCTGATCTCACGTGTGCATTTATTTAACACAGTAGCTTAAACACCAACATAACAGTTCATACCCTTTGGGAAGGCAGTCAACAAAAATAGTCCAGCTGTACTGGTAAATGAAAATGTCCTTTTCCCAAAGGTCCACCAGGGCCACCATCTGGTTAGCATCAGTTGCATCAGCTTGGCCTGCAAAACGTTGCATCCGAACGTGTAAAGCATGGAGAAAACGATCCAGGACCACTCTTTCCACTATTAGTGCAGGATTTAATTCCTCTGGTTGTAGTCACTTTTGGACAAGACGTATTAGGTCATACATCTGAGACCTTACAGGTTTGACCACATCAAATGTCCAGGCATGTACCCGCTGGGCCCTCATAGCCATTGGTACTGATGGGCATTTTCAGGATTCAAAATAAGCCTTTTGCGACTCTCCGGACAAAAATGGAGCAAACACCCCCGCCCACTGGTCAGGTGAAAGTTTTTCTCGCTCTGCCACTCAAATATGGGGAGATAAGCCTCCACATCACGCTTTGATGTCATCTTTTGTAAAGAAGTTTGCACTCTTTTATACAAAGAGACGGGCTCTCTTGTTCCACTTTGGGACTTTTTCATAGTCTCGATCCATTTTAGAAGCTGACTGTTGATAGCCTGCTGTTTCTTTAAAGCTGTTTGAGCAGACTCTGCAAGTATTTGATTAGTCCGCTGCTGATGAGCATTGGTTTGCTGCTGATGAGCATTGGCTTGCTGCTGCTGAGCATTGGACTTTACAAGTTCTTTTAGAATCTCCTCCATATTGGCAATGTTCTGTGAAAATCACACTACTGTGCTTGATATAACATTCCTTTAATATGACTGTCTCTTTAAGGAGCTGCCCGCATCCGAGCACCAATTGTGGAGGATCGCTCTTTAGGTAGTAGCAGTAGCAACTCCTTTCACACAGATAGTAGACAGTACACAGGTTTCCAGCTGATCTCACTTGTGCATTTATTTAACACAGCATCTTAAACACCAACATAACAGTTCATACCCTTTGGGAAGGCAGTCTACAAAAATAGTCCAGCTGTACTGGTAAATGAAAATGTCCTTTTCCCAAAGGTCCCGCAGTCTCCCACTTGGGCAATATAAGTCCAGCAAACAAAATAAACTGTTAACTCACAGTCCTTTGGAGATTGCTTGTGCTTTTCTCCTGGAAGCAGCCCGCTCCCCAAACACTTAAGGCCTGTACAGCTGATTCAGAGAGAGAATTCCACATCTTCACAGCTCTCACTTTAAAAAAACCCTTCCAAATATTTAGGTGGAACCTCTTTTCTTCTAATCGGAATGGGTGACCTTGTGTCAGCTGGAAAGACCTACTGGTAAATAAAGCATTAGAGAGATTATTATACGATCCCCTTATATATTTATACATAGTTATCATATCACCCCTTAAGCGCCTCTTCTCCAGCATGAACATCCCCAATTTGGCCAGTCTTTCCTCATAGCTAAGATTTCCCATACCTTTTACCAGCTTAGTTGCCCTTCTCTGTACCCTCTCTAATACAATACGTTTTTGGGGCACAGTATCAAACGCTTTGGCAAAATCCAAATAGATCACATATACTGCCCCCCCCACTGTCCAGCATCTTACTTACCTCATCATAAAAAGAAATCAGATTTGTCTGACATGACCTATCCTTCATAAATCCATGCTAATTGCTGCTCATAATGCCATTGACTAGGACAAAATTTTGAATGTGATCCCTTAACAAGCCTTCAAATAATTTGCCCACTACAGATGTCAAACCTACTGGCCTATAACTGCCATCCTGAGATCGTAATCCCTTTTTAAATATTGGAATAACATCAGCTTTTCTCCAATCTATAGGCACCATACCAGATGAAAGTGAATCTGAGAAAATCAGAAATAGGGGCTGGTCTAAAACTGAACTAAGCTCTCTTAGAACCTGGGGGTGTATACCATCAGGCCCTGGAGCCTTGTTTACATTAATTTTTATTAAAGCTTTATGAATCATATCCTGAGTCAGCCACTGACTAGATTGAGCCATTAGTGCAGCTATAAAATGAGCCTGGGAACTCAGACTCCTCTATTGTATACACTGATGAAAAAAACTGATTTAGCACATTTGCCTTTGTATCTGTTACAACCATACTGGTACCGTTATTTATTGCATCTTTTTACTATTAATATATTTAAAAAACTTTTTAGGGTTAGTTTTCACCTCCACCGCAATGAACTCTTCATTTCCTTTCTTTGCCTTCCGGATTGCTGATATACAACATTTATTACAGTGTTTATATTCATTAAATGCAGCTTCTGTCCCAACAGATTTGTACTTTTAAATGCCTTTCTCTTCTTTCCTATTAACTTCTTTACTTCTGTATTAAGCCACATAGGATGATTCTTAGAGCTTCTACATTTACTCCTTAAGGGAATAAATTGAGAACAGTAATGATTTAATATCATTTTAAATGACAACCATTTCTGTTCTGTGTTTTTAGCTGAAAACTTAATGTCCCAATCAATGCTCTGTAGGACAGCCCTCAAGGCACTAAAATTAGCTTTTCCAAAATTCATGGTTTTTGATGCACCAGTATATATTTGTTTTTTGCACCAGACATTAAATGATATAACAGTATGGTCACTATTACCCAGGAGTTCAATGACTTGCACATTTGCTATAAGTTCTGGGTCATTAGAGATCACTAGATTCAGAATAGCATTTTTTATGGTTGGCTCCTCAATACCTGTGCCATAAAATTGTTATGCAACAAGTTTATAAATGTATCCCCATTAACTGATCTGGCAGTACTGTTGCTCCAGTCAATATCTGGGTAATTAAAATCTCCCATTATCATTACTATACCCAAACTATCAGCCTTTTCTATTTGCATCAGGAGCTTAGCGTCCTCCTCGTCACTTACATTAGGTGGTCCATAGCATACACCTATAATTAATTTGCTGGTGAAGAACTCCACCCATAAGACTTCTGCTCCCTCGTTTTACATAACCTCCTCCTTTATATAAGCTTTTAAACCTGCCTAACAAACAGACATACCCCTCCTCCTTTTCTATTGCCTCTGTCCCTCCAAAACAAAATATAGCTACTGATATTAACTGCCCATGTGACTCATTCAGCCATGTTTTGGCCACACCAATCACATCATATTTTCCCTCCAGCACCAGCACCTCCAGCTCTCCCATTTTACCAGTCAGACCCCTTGCATTTGGAAACATACATTTAATACTGGTGCCATATTGAACATTTGACATGTGGTCCTCCCTATCCTTAACAGTACCCCCAGCCAAATCTCCTCCCCCATTTTCCCTTTCTTTGCCCACTATCTCATCTAACCTGTTTTCCACTGAATCTTTTACTGAACCCTCCCCCCCCCATGCCTAGTTTAAAATCTCCTCCTACCCTCTAGCCATCTTCTCTCCCAAAACAGCTGCACCATCATCATTGAGGTGCAGCCCATCCCTAGCAAAGAGCCTGTAGCCGACTGAGAAATCAGCCCAGTTCTCCAAAAACCCCAAACCCTCCTTCCTACACCAATCTTTCAGCCACACAGTAATCTCCCTACGCTCCCTCTGTCTCCTTAGCGTTGCTCGTGGCTCAGGTAATATCTCGGAGAAAATTACTTTGGAAGTCCTCGCCCTTAACTTTACACCTAGTTTTTTAAAATCGTTCTTGAGGACTTCACCACTTCCTCTGACTTTGTCATTGGTACCTCTGGGTCTTGGTACACATAGGTGTAGCCATACAGTACTATATCTAATAATGCAGTAATATAATCATTTAGAATATAATTTTCTTCAAGTAAATTCAGGGTTTTAGTGGTGCAGCAGTGCTTCTGATTAATCCTAAAATTTCTTTAGGGTACTGGAATGTGACAGTATATGGACGCAAGCACTGCTATGGCTTATACAGCAAACTGCTCAATGAAGCTACGCGATGGTCTAGTGCCATTCAGAATGTCATTGATACAAAGGCTCCAATAGACACACCAACACAACAACTGATTCAGGATATAAAGGTATACCGCACCTTTTATGCTTTGTATGCTTCTGAGGGAAGGGATTTTCCCCATATATGGATGAGGGTTCTGTGTTGTAAAGTGAATTGGATTTTCCTTTAATTATATTTGTGTTTGGACAACACAGTTGTAAGTGGAATAAATATCGCCCAAGCATTTAGATACTGAACCCTAGGAGCAGCTTTTGAGGCACTCTACTCTTTACCTATTCATATATATTATTCATATATTTAATGGTTTCATATTGGCTGTTGGTGTCTTTTATAGGAAAACTCCCTAAACAGTGAAGTGGTGGAGCAGATTTACAGGAGAAATCCAATTTTGCGTTATACCCATCATCCCCTACATTCACCCTTACTGCCACTACCCTATGGAGACATTAACCTCAACAGTAAGTGCACTCTTACCGTTAAGAAGCCTGAAAAGTATTTGGCTAAATCCAATAGTAGTTGTACATTTAGAAGAATCCTCTATCTATTGGATTTAGTTGTAGTGCTTAGTGATTAGTGTTGTGTTTTGGTAGCCGAGGATGAGTAGAGTATAACAGTGCTTTATTAGCAGATTCATGCAGCCATTACACTTAACAGTAGCTCATTCTTGTGTGAATGGCATGCCACATGCTTAGTATTATCTGGGCTGCTATTAAAAATCTATTACTAATGGTCTTGCCCCATGGACTTGTCATATCAGTTACTAATTATTAATACTCATGGACTTGTCACATGGATGTTTTAGGTTTTCTGTTTTTTAAGCTGGCAAGCTGTCATACAGGCTCATTGATGGGCCCATACACGGGCGAGTAAGCTGCCAACTAGGACTGGAGGGACAAATTCTACATCTTTTACTAGCCAAAGTATGACCACCTACAGTTTATATTCCCATATATAATGAAATGCATTGTTAGCCCAGGTTCAGTAACCAAATCAACCATTTTTGCTTTTTGAACATGCTTTGCTTTTGAACATGTCAAACGCTGATAGGTTTCTATAGGTGATTAGCTCAGTAGAATACCTCTAAAATATAAACACTGGTGAATGATTGGTGAATAGATCAGCTTCAATTAATGCAGTCTGAGTACTAGTCAGCCATCAAGAAGTTATATTTTAGAATATGTTTAAGACTTATAGGAACATATAAGGGATATTTTATGAATGAACCCAGGCATAGGTGCCAAGGCACTTTAGTGTGCAAAATCATTTACCCAGCATTTGCCACACTCTACAACAGACACCGCATGATGGGAATATTGTTAAAATGTACCCTGCAGGGCAGCAGTGCGGTACGTAAAACTTAGTAGCATTTATTTTACATAAACTACAGCATTTCTAACCTAGGATAATAATTAAATACTATAAAGTATTTTAACTTAATCTACTTTAAAAATTTTTCCACCTAGTGCTGAAAGACAAAGGTTATACAACTCTCCAAGATGAAGCCATCAAGATTTTTAATTCCCTGCAGCAACTTGAATCTCTCTCCGATCCTGTCCCAATAATTCAGGGAATCCTTCAGACAGGCCATGATTTGCGACCTTTGAGAGATGAACTCTACTGCCAGCTCATCAAACAAACAAATAAAGTGCCTAATCCAGGGAGCACAGGGAATCTGTATCATTGGCAAATACTTACCTGTTTGAGTTGCACCTTCCCACCAAGTCGAAGGATTGTAAAGTATCTGAAATTTCACCTTAAGAGGTAGGTATTCAATAACTTAATGTAGCTGTCTGAAAATTGGAAGATCAAGAGTTTAAAATATTGGATACAGAGAAGGGTATAGGACCTGTGGATAGTTGTGCACAAATCTCCATAGATTAAGCAGGCAGGTAATTTAAATGTTGCTGAAGGAATACAATTCTAGCGATAGAAAGGTCCTATAAACCCTACCATGAAGCCAAGAGATCTAACATTTGTATAAAATTGTCTTTACAATGTAAGTGTTTGGGTTGATTTCATAATTTTCATAAACTAAATAAACAGCAGACTTGAGTACACCATGCCATATAGGTGGTGGGGACCTTAGGGTTGCATATTGACAACTTTAAGGTAGTTCCAGCCTGTCATTTAGTTGTGAGATAAAGTACTTGGCCCCACCTTTAGCCAAATAAAGGTTCAGACTTTTTTTAACTTCCTTCCTACAGAATACGAGAACAATATCAAGGCTCAGAAATGGAAAACTATGCAGTGTTTATTTATGAATCTCTAAAGAAATCCAAATGCCGGGAGTTTGTGCCGTCTAGAGCTGAAATAGAAGCTTTAATTATCCGCCAAGAAATTACAACCACTGTGTACTGCCATGGAGGGGGAGCGTGCAAGATCACTATCAACTCACACACCACAGCAGGAGAGGTGAGCCAATGAGCCAGTTCATAATTAAGCAAACTTTGCAGATCACCGGAGCTAACACCTGCTTTTGTCCTTGTTTTTCTGTGCACTTCATAATCTTTCAATTGTTAGTTTGTCTTTTAAATGGAAAGTGTCTGCAATACAAAATATATGTTCTGATGATGAGATCAATAACAATCAAGCTACATTTTGTAGATTACAGTATGTGCTAATGGCCTTCTTCTATAATACTGTTTACAGAAAATGCCTACATTTCCCAAGTACATATAAACAGATGGGAATAGAAGTATGTTGATATCATTAAGATTGCATTGGGTTAATATACTATAGACAGACACATTGGGAAAAGACACAAGCGCATGACAACATTTCTTATTTCTTCCTCTTACATATTATAAGATATTCCTGCAAATTGCTTAAAAAATTAATTTACATGTCATTCTAGGTTGTTGAAAAGCTAATTAGGGGTCTGGCGATGGAAGACAGCAGAAACATGTTTGCACTGTTTGAATACAATGGGACCACTGATAAAGCCATTGAAAGCAGAACTGTTGTTGCTGATGTTTTAGCTAAATTTGAAAAGTAAGCACCACTCCATTGTTTTTTTACTGTCATGTAGTGTTTGGGTTTTTCTCTATTAGTAACAATTGAATAAAACAACATTTTACCGGCCGGTTGGTGAAATACTGGCCAGGTGGTAACCTTAAGTAAAATATTAGTTTTAAAATTAAAAATAGTCCACTGGTGTTATATACCCAGTCCATCCTGTTATGCTCCTGATGTGACCTACTTTCTGCCTTCACAGCCAGCTTCTCCTGACCTGCCCAAATCCCAAACACCTTTATGTCAAGTAAGTGTTTTATAGAGAAGGTGGAAAACCTACATATGACATATCCTTAAGGCATCCAGGTCGTGCTGTCTGTGAAGGCAGTCTGCTAGGTGTTGAAAGAGATTTCATTATTCTTGAAGGCTTTTCAGCCATGGCACTTCCATAAGCTTAAAGGGACCTGTCACCCAGACATAAAAAAGCCATGTTTTAAAAGTATTTTCAAATTAAACATGAAACCTACATTATTTTTTTCTGTTAAAGCATCCATATACAAATACATTTAAAAGTCTTAGCTGCCAATCATATAATGCTTGCCCCTTGCATAAGGGCTAGGGCATCTAATTACTTTCCCTTTCCATTTTGCACTTTCTAGATGTCAGTGTCCTCCTCACATTCCCCCTCCATCCTCGCCATCTAATTGTGCAGCCAGTGCATAGGCATCAGGTGGAGCATAAACAAGATGTTGGCGTGATGCAAAGCTTGCTTTAATAACAGTGTCCACAAAACAACACCTGCTTGCTGTGATTGTGAATTACAAGACTAAAAGAAACAAGATTTAAAAAAAAAAGTAGTAGAAAGTGAAAGTTATTTTGCTTGACTAATGTCATAAAATAGGGTTTGGAATTATTTTTTAGGGTGACAGGTCCCCTTTAAAGTAATATTAAATTATGAGTTATGGATTATGATTAAAAATAACTTCATAACATATATTGTGTCCCTTTAACATTATTAATAAACATTATTTACACTTGTTTTTCTTTATAGCATATGTGCAATTACTGCTTACAGTTGGTTAAGATAAAATAAAAAGTGTGTATTTGCATTCTCTGCAGGCTGGCTGTGAGTTCAGAAACGGGAGATAAGCCCTGGAAATTTTTCTTTAAGCTTTACTGCTTCCTAGACACAGAACATGTTCCAAAGGACAGCGTGGAATATGTATTTATGTTTGAGCAGGTGAGACATAAATAAAGGACAATTCTTCCTCTGTTACAACTAAAATTGACCCAGTTTCCTTCTCCCTGACACAAAGGCCTTAGGCAAAATACAGACTTTGGCCTTATTGCCTGGGGAGTAATAGGGAACACAGTGCACAGTTGTTATGTGACTGCTGAGAAGATGACCTTGCATGGTCTGATTCATCACAAAAACTCTAGCTGTAGCATTCGTCAACTGACTGACATTCACATGAAAATTAAAAATAATCAAATCACATTTAGGGGCAGATTTATCAAGGGTCGAATTTAGAGTTTATAAAAACTCCCATAAACTCGATTTTCGAGTTTAAACTCCCTAGTCAAATAACACATAAACATTGACTCGAAAATTAGAATTTTTGACTTCGACCCTTGATAAATCTACCCCATATTGTCATCTCTTCTGCATACAAAAGAAAGCATAATAATTAGACAAAGTTTCCTGCACCCAACCATATGATAAATAGTATACACACTCACAAACCAGCATATACAAAAAGACATACTTCAGTGTACACAAAAAAAGTAAGTGATAAACAAAAGAAAGAAAGCGTCCACTCCTTCTTGTGACATAACAGAGTATCCGTCTATTCATTTGTTCAATCACAACTGTGACTAAAATCTATTGCCAACCCCACTATAAAGTGCCTAGTTATACCTCAATTTAAACCCGTGGTTTTTTTCCTTCCATATATCTCCGTTCACAGTGTAAACTCTTACTATCAGTATACTGTGCTATAAAGTGCATATCTATTTTCTCCTTCTAACAAGCAATTAATAATAATATCTGGTTACCTGGCAGTCTGTCTTGTCCATGGCATATCAGATCACTACAGTCTGGTCATGTTTGGTACCAATTGCATGTGATCCAACTGTCACAGTTAGAACCCAATGGTTGCACTTGCAATAAGAAATAAAACTGCATAACATACATATTCCTCCTGACAAGGCATGATGCAGTTTGCGCCTTTATGTGACCTCGTTTTCTTTGACTGAACTTACTGAAGTTCTCACCTTGTTCATTAGGCTCATGAAGCTGTTATCTGTGGCCACTACCCCGCACCCGAGGAAACACTGCAGATCCTGGCTGCTTTGAGATTGCAGTATACACAAGGAGATTATAGTCTACACACCAATGTGCCAGAGATGGAGGAATTCTACCTCTTGAAAAAACTAAAGGCCCGAATTACCCAGTCCACCAAAGTGTCCTCTACATTAGAACGATGTGAGAGGAAGAGATCTAGTTTCTTAGAAGGAACTTTAAGAAGGAGTTTCAGAAGTGGATCTGTTAGTAAACAGAAACAACTGGAAGAGGAGCAGATGCAGGAAATGTGGGTGAAAGAGGAGGTGCTCTCAACTAGAACCAATATTATTGACAAATGGAAAAGGTTTCAAGGCATGAATACTGATCAGTGTATGACCAAGTACATGGCTTTGATAAAGGAGTGGCCTGGTTATGGATCAGCCCTCTTTGATGTAGAGGTAAGAAACATATGCTAGCCCAATTTCTAAGGCCCTTTTTTAGAATTTTGGCATTAATTAATTTTAATAAGAAACTCCAACAACTTCATGAATACAATGTACATCTTAAATAAGGTATTGACTTCCTTCTGCCCGAGAGCTGTTGCATAGCTACAACACCCAGCATCTTTCTATAGACTAAGCTTGCAGAGTGGTTAAGGGTGCTTTACAGTTGCTTTAGAATTAATGTCTCAAAGAACTGACTTCCTTTTTTCAAAATATTATCAAAATGTGCATAAAACATTACACATGTTTTATAGTTTTGCTACTGCTAAAACTTGTTATTGTGTTTCTTGTGATGCTCTAGTGTAAAGAAGGTGGATTTCCACAGGAACTGTGGTTGGGTGTCTGTGTTGAGGCTGTTTCTGTTTACAAAAGAGGGGAGGGAAGACCCCTGGAAGTGTTTCACTATGAACATATTCTTTCTTTCGGTGCACCATATGCCAATAACTACAAGATAGTTGTAGATGAGCGTGAACTACTGTTTGAAACAAGTGCGGTAAGTATTGTCTCATGCCATGTAAGAATCTCTACTTCAATTTTAAAAGACTTCATAATGGACATCTATCGTTGAGAAAAATTTAATGCACTTCTGTATTTTTGGTCATATACAGATCTAGTAATCTAGGGCTATCAGTAATTCATGTGTCCTAATTTATATAAAAGTATATATTTGAATATCCCGTGCCACTAGGTTTCACTAAATGTACACAGATTTAAAACCAAAGGAAAAATAACATATATAACCACAGTAAATTACAGAACCACAGATGTTAAGTAAGGGTCAGTACTTAGATCAACCTAATGCAGACCAGGTTCAATACAACTCAAGGTGTCTATTTATAAAACAGTGAAGAATTAAGGCAGAGGGAAGTGAAGCAGCTGGTTTTGTGTCTTCCCAATAAATTCAGTAGCTTTTCAGTGATGAGATTATCAAAAAGAGGGTAAATATTGATTTGGCCTGATAGATGTATAGCATCTTCCCATATAGGATTTAGATCATATTCTGCATAATCACACACACACACATATTTATGTACATCTATCTTGCTTTTTTCTCCCAATAAGGTGGTTGAGATAGCCAAGCTAATGAAGGCCTACATCAGCATGATTGTGAAGAAACGGTACAGCACCACTCGTTCTGAAAGCAGCCATGGCAGCCAGGGGAGCTCCAGGTGAAATCTTTGCCTGCTGAGCACATATCGTAAGTCTGAAGAATATGGATAATTGGTGCTATAAAAAAGAGACATCAAGGAAAAAACAAGGGATCTTCAGCAAAGTGTTGGAACTTGAAACAGAAGGTTGAGTCTCTCATGCTGGAAGATCCAGTGCCTAAAACAGCCAGCAAGATTTCCAAAGCATCACTACTTGATATTGACAGATGCCTTACAAACTAACTCACTGCCAATCCTGCAGTGTTAAAGTGCCTTCAGACTGTAGTAGCTTACAGGCCTCAAAATCCGCCAGTTGTATTTTCTTTATTAAAAAAAGTATTGGATTCCTGGAATGCTGCAGGCAGCCTTCTTGTGAATCTAATGACGTGCTTGTTGGGGAGCACACATGTTTATTTTAGCTTGTGTGAATATTTGGCCTTTGTAAATTTTAATTTTATTACAATATTTACATAAATCAGTGGAAAGGGAATCACAGTGTGCAATGATGTCTGTCCAGAGCGGTGCTTTGAACTATCCCTGTTGGTGGAAACCAGCAATTAAAATGTTACACATCCCATTCTACTTTGTATTTCTTTTTAACCAATCTGCATTTTCTACCTACTGTATTCTAAATTAAGAGATTGCATAACTTTAGAACAATATACAGTATTTAAAACTGCCTTATTATATAAATACATTAATATTATGGTAAGCACTTGGCTTACAAAAGTTTCCTCAGCTTCATACCATTTGGCACTGTAATGCTGTGAAAGTGCTTGTAAATAGATATTGATTTTGAGTGCTTTATTTTTGTATGGAAAATGTTAATATGAAGCAAAATATGACATTAAACTTCTAGATATTATAAGGTTAAAACATGGCTTCATATTATATGAGAATGTTACCAGTTCTAAGGATTTACTCAATGTTAAATAAACGTTTGTCACAAAAACATCTTGTATTTAATGAAAGCGAGTTTTCTGCACAAGGTCCTGCATGTATTTTTACAGGTTCTATTATATTGACAAAACGGAACATAACCAGTAACAAACTTGTAAATTATTAGAAGATCCTGGTTTTCACACTATGTTTAACTGAATATTAGTATCCATTGCTAGAATAAGGGAATACTATTCACAAATATATTATACAGGTAAAGGATCCATTATGTGGAAACCCAATATCCAAAAAGCTCCAAATTACGGAAAGGCAATCTCCCATAAACTCCAAATAATCAAAAAATTTTAAAATTATTTCCTTTTTCTCTGTAATATTAAAATAGTACCTTGTACTTGACCCCAACTAAGATATAATAATTCTAATCCTTATTAGAAGGAAAACCAGTTTATTGGGTTTAATGTTTAAATTATTTTTAAAAGCCCAGGTCCCGAGCATTCTGTATAACAGGTGCATGTACAAGAAATACAAGTGATATGGTAGAATAAGAGAAATATTGAACACCAAGGTCAACAGTGGCAGAGGTCTCAATCCAATGGGACCAAACCCAGTATTCTTTATTTTAGAACAACTCCTGATCACATAAAAATAAGAGGCCCTTTTTATTGCGGTCCCTACCCAGTCACTTCAGTGTAAGAGGTTGAATTGAACAGAATGAGCGTATCTTTAAGAGAAATAATATAATCATAACAGAAGCCATTTCCTTCTTACTGCTCCTTAGTAAGTTTAAGTAAAGAGGACCACCATTTGTTAAAGGCTGTCTAAGTTAGGGTGGGAGCAGTGTTCCCTCTAATTCCTTCTGGTTATGTGCACATAAAATATCTGTTTGCACATATTTTAAATGTGTATGTTCATTTTTAAAAACTGTCTGCTTAAGTCAGCATAAATACAAAATGTTGTTTGCACACAAAATTCTTTTTGCACACTGCAATTTCTTCTGTGCTCTGGCCTGAGAACGTGTGTGTGCACAAGCACACAGTGTAGAGAAAACACTGGGTGGAGAGGTATCTCACAGTGAAAAGCCAAACGTCTGGGGGAAATGTTTAATATCACAAGATACAAATTTTGTCTTAAAGCACAAGAAAAGCCTTATTTCACTGTGGGCGTGCCAATATGTTAGTTTTCCCCCAGTTAATTCAGTCACTGACAAACTTTCACATGGGAATGCACAGGGTGTGTCAAATCTGAAAACGGTGTTGTTCATGAGTGAGTCTAAGGGTAGAACTCCACGGACGAGTTTACGTGCGATACCGTCCATTCCGGCACGCTGAGATGAATCACAGGCGTCACGTCGGATGTGATGAATCTAAGGTAATGTCGGACGTTGACGCTGCGTGCATACGACACGACTGTCGGATGAAGATGCAACATGCAGTGTTCATATCCGACAGTCGTGTGATGTCGGATGCACACATTGACAACGGACGCCAGGCGCATCCGACGTGACGCCTGCGATTCATCTCAGCGCGTCGGAGCAAATGTTATTGCACTTTTTTTTAATCAATCTTGGTTTGTTTTAAAAATAAATGTATAGTTTTCCACCTTTAGGTGGATAGCTTGTTTTATTATTTTCCAATACCAATTATCGATAAAAGGGTAATAAATATGCCCCAATGTGTTCCGAGAGAAACCTTGGAAAGATAAGTAAGATGTACTACTTTTTTTCTCCACTTCTTAACTAGAGCTTTGCTAGCTGTTTGATTAATTAGGCTCTGGTTTTCCCAATAAACTACATATAAATTCAGACCCAGTATAGGGGATGGCACTAGTGCTAACATTTCCCAGGAGCTTAGAAATGACAGTTAAACAAGGCATTGGCAAGGCAAAAGGAACCGGACTATCTTTTATCAACTTTGAACCAGCTGGGATAAGAAGAACACTGATTTGTTTGTACCTGCCTGCTTGTAACTTCTTACTCCAAACATGCTTTATCCTGCATTTCTCCTACTTTCACTCTCATGCTTCATAAAACATTTATGTTTTCTTCTCCCTCTCCACACATGAAGTTTATGAAGTACTCTGTCTAGCTATTCCACAAAACTCCTCTTTTTCATACAAACTAAGCATTTACAAACCCTGCTCTCACTTAGTCTATCTTTCCTTTCTATTGCTGGAAGCTGGGGACATTTCCCCAAACCCTGGCCCTTACCCCATCCCAGTTATAACAGAGCCAAGAGCTCCTTCTCTTCGGTGTAAATTCCAAAAGTACAGAACTCATTCCTATACCCAAAAACCCAGTTAATCTTTCCTGTGCTCTCTGGAATGCCAGATCTGTTTGCAACAAACTCACCGCTATACACGACCATTTCATTGCATTTCAGACCTGGAGGTGGGGTATGTTTGTTTCTCTTTCCCAGCTGTACATTTACAGTTCTTCCACCTGTTCCCTCCCTATCATTCTCCTCATTTGAGGCTCTTTTCTCCTGTTTCACTCTGCATTGCTGTCATATATCGAC
The DNA here is from genome assembly GCA_038501925.1 of Xenopus petersii. Classification (NCBI taxonomy): domain Eukaryota; kingdom Metazoa; phylum Chordata; class Amphibia; order Anura; family Pipidae; genus Xenopus; species Xenopus petersii. Next base: position 86,611,542 of record CM076682.1, read on the forward strand.
CACCAGGACCAAATGCATAATTTCTGGACAACTTTGCTGCCCGGCTTCCTTACTTTCTTTCATCTAACATCCCATCCATCATATTAGGTCAGGCCCGGACTGGCAATCTCTGAGTTCGGGCAAATTCCCGAGGGGCTGCTGTATACTTTCTATAAGTGGGCCGCTCCTGGTCTAATCGCTGTATTAGAAAGTTCCTTTCAAAGAATCCGGCGGGCTCTAGGACCGCTCCTCCATCCTCTCTGCCACTGTGGCTCTGCCACTCCTGTTATCGTGCTGCCGTGCTGTGTGTAGGCCATCAGGGGGGCAAAGGGGGGTCAGTCGTCCCAGGCCCAGCAGGATTTAGCCTTAAAGGGGGGCCCAGCTGTGCTGCTATTAAGATTAAGATCGTGGACATCGCTGAAGCTGAAGACCGGATCACTTTCTGTTCTGTGAGTCTTTGTCACTCTCTCTAATCTCTATGCAGTCTCTGTCACTCTGCCCCTCTCTCTTACCCTCTCCCTGTCACTCTGTCTCTCTCTCTGTCACTCTGTGCTTCTCTCTTCCCCTCTCTGTCTCTCTCTGTCCCTCTCTCTTCCCCTCTCCCTGTCACTCTGTCTCTCTCTCTGTCACTCTGTCCTTCTCTCTTCCCCTCACTCTGTCTCTCTCTGTCACTCTGTGCCTCTCTCTTCCCCTCTCTCTGTCTCTCTCTGTCACTCTTTGTCCCACTCTCTTCCCCTCTCCCTGTCACTCTGTCTCTCTCTCTGTCCCTCTCTCTTCCCCTCTCTCTGTCTCTCTCTGTCACTCTGTGCCTCTCTCTTCCCCTCTCCCTGTCACTCGGTCTCTCTCTCTGTCACTCTGTGCCTCTCTCTTCCCCTCTCTCTGTCACTCTGTGCCTCTCTCTTCCCCTCTCTCTGTCACTCTGTCCCTCTCTCTTCCCCTCTCCCTGTCACTCTGTCCCTCTCTCTTCCCCTCTCTCTGTCTCTCTCTGTCACTCTATCCCTCTCTCTTCCCCTCTCCCTGTCACTCTGTCCCTCTCTCTTCCCCTCTTTCTGTCACTCTGTCCCTCTCTCTTCCCCTCTCTCTGTCTCTCTCTGTCACTCTGTCCCTCTCTCTTCCCCTCTCTCTGTCTCTCTCTGTCACTCTGTCCCTCTCTCTTCCCCTCTCTCTGTCTCTCTCTGTCACTCTGTCCCTCTCTCTGTCTCTCTCTGTCACTCTGTCCATCTCTCTTCCCCTCTCCCTGTCACTCTGTCTCTCTCTCTGTCACTCTGTCCCTCTATCTTCCCCTCTCTCTGTCTTTCTGTCTCTCTCTCTGTCACTCTGTCCCTCTCTCTTCCCCTCTCTCTGTCTCTTTCTGTCACTCTCTGTCCCTCTCTCTTCCCCTCTCCCTGTCACTCTGTCCCTCTCTCTTCCCCTCTCACTGTCTCTCTCTGTCACTCTGTCCCTCTCTCTTCCCCTCTCTCTGTCCCTCACTCTTCCCCTCTCTCTGTCTCTCTCTGTCACTCTGTCCCTCTCTCTTCCCCCCTCTCTGTCTCTCTCTGTCACTCTGTCCCTCTCTCTTCCCCTCTCTCTGTCTCTCTCTGTCACTCTGTCCCTCTATCTGTCTCTCTCTGTCAATCTGTCCATCTCTCTTCCCCTCTCCCTGTCACTCTGTCTCTCTCTCTGTCCCTCTCTCTGTCTCTCTGTCACTCTGTCCCTCTCTCTTCCCCCACTCTGTCTCTCTCTGTCACTCTGTCCCTCTCTCTTCCCCTCTCTCTGTCTCTCTCTGTCACTCTGTCTGTCTCTCTCTGTCACTCTGTCCATCTCTCTTCCCCTCTCCCTGTCACTCTGTCTCTCTCTCTGTCACTCTGTCCCTCTCTCTTCCCCTCTCCCTGTCACTCTGTCTCTCTCTCTGTCACTCTGTCCCTCTCTCTTCCCCTCTCTCTGTCTCTTTCTGTCACTCTCTGTCCCTCTCTCTTCCCCTCTCACTGTCTCTCTCTGTCACTCTGTCCCTCTCTCTTCCCCTCTCTCTGTCCCTCACTCTTCCCCTCTCTCTGTCTCTCTCTGTCACTCTGTCCCTCTCTCTTCCCCTCTCTCTGTCTCTCTCTGTCACTCTGTCCCTTTCTCTTCCCCCCTCTCTGTCTGTCTCTGTCACTCTGTCCCTCTCTCTTCCCCTCTCTCTGTCTCTCTCTGTCACTCTGTCTGTCTCTCTCTGTCACTCTGTCCATCTCTCTTCCCCTCTCCCTGTCACCCTGTCTCTCTCTCTGTCACTCTGTCCCTCTCTCTTCCCCTCTCCCTGTCACTCTGTCTCTCTCTCTGTCACTCTGTCCCTCTCACTTCCTCTCTCTCTGTCTCTCTCTGTCACTCTGTCCCTCTATCTTCCCCTCTCCCTGTCACTCTGTCTCTCTCTCTTCCCCCCTCTCTGTCACTCTGTCCCTCTCTCTCTGTCACTCTGTCTCTCTCTGTCCCTCTATCTTCCCCTCTCTCTGTCACTCTCTGTCACTCTGTCCCTCTGTCCCTCTCTGTTTCTCTCTGCACTTTCAGTCACTCTGTCCCTAGGAACCAGACGGCTGAAATTACAAACTGGAGAACTGCTGAATAAAAAGCTAAATAACTCAAAAACCACAAATAATAAAAAATGAAAACCAATTGCAAATGGTCTCAGAATGTCCCTCTCTACATCATACTAAAAATGTAATTGAAGGTGAACAACCCCTAAGGCAGCTCTTTATGTGCATACATTTTTTCAGTTTTACCCCAATATATGAGTGGATGTGTGGAAGTCAGACCATTGCGTCTTTACATGTGGGCTGCTTTGATTTTTTTTTTGCCCGTGCTGCTTTTTACCCCCAGTCCGGCCCTGTATTAGGTGACTTTAATATACCCATTAACAACCCTTCTGTCTCTAAATTTCTTTCACTAACCTCCTCCCTAGACTCCCCCTCTCTGTTGAAAATGTTTTTATTGTTTTCCTCGTTAAACAAGCAGGAATTTCAACAAAAAGATCAAAGCAGAAAAATGAGGCACACCAATACAACTTGTAGCAAAAATGCCTAATAGGAAAATGAAGAGTAAATATGATTGGTGAAGCCATCTAAATTGTTCCACAGATTAAAATAAGTAAATTAAAATCTAATCATATAACCAAGCAACCAAACCACCAAACAAAGCTCAGCGAATGTTACTAAATTTTAAATTTGTACCAGCATAAAGCAACAGCTGTAAACAAAGAAAAATATATAAACATATCCATTGAACAAAGATTAGCTTATAAATGTAACAAGCCCAATGTGCGTGTTTTGAAACTAGAGTCAATTTGATCCCAGAATAATGACCGAGTTTCAGTAAATGACTGTTTGCGATGTGGTTCTGCTGATTTAATCCTTATTGCTTCTTGACAGCAGAGTTGGTTTAGGAGAGACAGAATGTCTGCCAGTGAAGGAATGGACTCGGACAGCCAATTTAAAAACAGAAGTTTCTTAGTAGCAGCTGTAAACAACAAAATTAGACTTAACAATGGGTCTCTCAGGGAATTGGGTTGCCCCTTTAGTCCAGGTCCTGGGGAATCCAAATGTAGGAGTGCAAATTAAGGGTTAAGTTTTAAGAATTGGCTGGATAGATTTTGAGCTGTTTAGCCATTTGTATTCCAACTGATGGAAAAAAATAGACGCTTCTTTAGGGTCACTGAAGATGCGTGTTCCCGTTGGTAGAATCATTTTTTACTTTGCTGGATACATTAGGGAGAAATTAATGTTTTGTTTTATCAAATATTGGCAGGTCTTGGAAAATTCTTTTCTCTTTTGGGAAAGATACAGTGAGTAGTCTTGGAAGATGAGTATTTTATTACCCTCCAGTTCCAGCCCTTTGGATTTTTTGTACATTTGGAAAAGGATATTTTTTTCGGCATAGTCAAGGAATTTAGCTTTTACCACTCTTGGTCTGGTGAGATGTTCTTCTTTAAAGGAACCGATCCTGTGAATTCTCTCTAATTTCATTCCAGTGTTCAGAGAAATGCCCAATTTTTGGGGAATAATTTTGGAAACTAACTTCGCTAGAGAGTCTGTTTTATGTGATTCAGAAATGCCCACAAATCTCAAGTTATTCCTTCGTGCTCTATTCTCTGGATCATTGACTTTCAACAGCAAATCTTGCATTTTATTTTCTAGTTGATCAGTTTTCTTTTGCATTTTATTGGAGTCATCGTAAATGGAGGAAACAACAGATTCCAACTCCGAAAACCTTTTATAATGGCATCCCAATTGCTGGTAGATTTTGCCTATTTCCAACTGTAATTTGTCAACTGCAGTGTTGATTGTCGATTCTTTAACAGGATTTATCAGTCTAGCCACTTCTTTAGCTATTAAAGAATAGTCTTCCCTTGTATCCGACTTTTGTGAAGGGATTTCTTGAGAATGCCTTGGAATGGAGGAATCTAATTCCAAACTTTTTCAGAGACTTTTTTGTGGGCTTTCTCATATGTTTTGCAGTTAAAACTTTTTGCCATGTTAGCCTTTGGTATGCTGACAGCCAAAGACCGTTGACGAGGTGCAGGAAGTAGTGGCCAATAGTTCTGCCTATATTAATTTCTCCAAGTGGCTGGGTTGTGTCAAGTGTTTTTGATTCCCCCTCTTCTTTTTTTCCTTTTTTTCCTTTCCTTACCTTTTTTTTTTTAATTATATTTTGTGTATTTTATTTATTTATTTTTTTTTACTTTTTTAATTCTTATTTATTTGACCCCCTCATCTTCTCCTTTTTTCCTTTTTCCTCCCTTTAAAGATATAATGTTTCCCCTATAACAGATTAGGGGGTTATGTATATCTGTATACAAACTGAAGTTTGAAGTTTGAACTGAAGGTTGGGTGAAGGGAGGTGTATAATTGCAGCTAGTATGAGGAAGTGCAACCAGACCACTTAATAATGAAGAGTCACTAGTAGGGAAGAGTAGACACTGTAGAAAGTGTTAAATCACAAAAAACACTTTGCTGAAGTTATTTTGTTCAGTGGTTCCCAGGTGTAATGCAGCATTTGAAGTACCTCACATCATCTGTGAAGGGAATTCAGCCGGCTGAAACAACTCCGTAGCAGAACTGGATAGTGACACAGCAGGGGACTGACAGACACGGTTAACCCATTTTGCAACTTTTTCAGGCTTGGTTTTACCTCAAGCACTGCATTGCCGACAAGGGAACTCCCGGCCAACCTCTCTCACAAGGCACTCTCCTCACTCTGGGCTCACCACTCCTCAACTGGAACGCCTCCGAAATTTTCAGCAGTAAGTGTGCTTTATCTCCTTAACCTTCTGGTTGTAATTAGAAAGGTTAGCTGATTATGAATTGCTGTCACTTGGTTGCTAAGACGGAGCTCTACTTCCAAGGCTCCATTCTCCTCAGGCGCCGAACCGGAAGTCACTCCCGTTCTAACTCCAATGGTAACACTCTGGATCTCATATTTACCAGACTCTGTTCAACCACCAATGTTACTAACCCACCATTTCCCCTCTGTGATCACAATATGCTCACATTTCAACTCTCACTAACTCCCTCCTCACCCCCTGCTATTCCCCAATCACGTGTTTACCGTGACTTGCAAGCTGTAGACTAGTGATGGGCGAATTTATTCGCCAGCCGCGAATTTGCGCGATTCGCCGCCAGCAAATAAATTCGCGAAACGCCCGTGAGTTGTCGGCGTCAAAAATACGGGCGCCGGCGTCAAAAACGAGGTGCCAGAGCCGTTTCGTGAATTTTTCGCCGTTTTGCGAATTTCGGGCAGAATTCGCAAATTTTTGGCAAAGCGAAACGGAGCAAATTCGCCCATCACTACTGTAGATGTGTCACATCTCTCTTCTTCCTTTGACTATCTTCACTCTAATATCCCAGCCATCTCTTGTCCTAATGTGGCTACCTCTGTCTACTATAGTACTCTCACCACTGCCCTTAATGAGCTTGCTCCTACAAAAACTAAATGTGCTAGACCCAAACCACTTCAACCTTGGCATACTGCTCATACAAAAGCGCTCCAAAGACACTCAGCATGCACTTGAGCGTTGCTGGTGCAAATCCAGCTCAGAATCAGACTTTTGGAGCTACAAAACTGCCCTGTGCTCCTATAAAACCAGCCTCTTCCAAGCCAAACAAACATACTTTACTTCACTTATTAACTCCCTTTCTAAAAAACCAGCACAACTTTTCTCCACCTTTAACACTCTCCTCTCCCCTTCTCCACCCCCTCCATGCACCTCTGTCTCTGCTCAAGATATACTTCAAAAACAAAATTGACACTATCAGAAGGGACATTACACTACTCATCCCTCCTAGACTTCAACCACACTCCCCAGTCTCTCCTGTGCTCCTTCACCCCTGTCACTGATGAGGAAGTCTCAGAGCTTTTGGCTTCTTCTCACCTTACCACCTGCCCGCTTGATCCAATTCCCTCAAAACTTCTCTGCAATACCAATCCTTGTCTAATCAAAGCCTAAACTCACCTATTTAATCTTTCGCTACAACCAACTAACCTCATTCCTCTCTGACAATAACCTGCTGGACCCCCTATAATCTGGTTTTAAGCCACAACACTCCACTGAAACTGCCCTGACTCGACTAACTAATAACCTTTTAACCGCTAAAGCCAACAATCATTTCTCACTACTAATACTGCTTGATCTCTCAGCTGCATTTGGCACTGTATAGCACCCTCTCCTTCTCCAGTTCCTCCATTCGCTTGGCCTTCGTGACACAGCCCTATCCTGGTTCTCTTCTTACATCTCCAATTGTTCCTTCATTGTCTCCTACAATGGATTAGCATCTTCTCCCCTACCTCTTCCTGTTGGGGTTCCACAAATGAATCAACTTGTATGATTTCCACTACCACCTCTATTCTGACGATAGATCTGTCTCTCATCTCCTGATCTCAACCCCGAACTCCAAACTCGTGTTTCCTCCTGCCTGTCCATCATAGCTAACAATTCCACTATCACCCCCCTCTCCCCAGGCCCGGTGCCTTGGGGTTATCCTAGATTCTGCCCTGTCATTCACTCCCCATATCCGGTCACTTATTAAATCATGTCACTTCCACCTAAGGAACATATCCAGAATACGATCATTTATCACCCAAGATGCTGCCAAAATTCTTATTCACTCTCTCATCATATCACGTCTAGACTACTGTAACTCTCTTTTAATTGGCCTTCCCCTCCAGAGACTGTCACCTCTCCAGTCCATAATGAACACTGCCGCGAGGCTCATACACCTCAGCAACCGCTCCTCCTCTGCCACGCCATTCTGTCAATCCCTGCACTGGCTTCCGCTACCTTTCAAAATCAAATTCAAATTAATGACCCTGACATTCAAAGCACTTCATAACTCTGCCCCACCCCATCTCTATATACTCACCCATCCGCTTACTACTCCTCTACTGACCTGCTACTCAACTCTTCTCTCATTACCTCCTCACATGCTCACATTCAAGACTTTGCAAGGGCTGCACCCCTCCTCTGGAACTCTCTCCCACGGTCTGTCCAACTATCTCCCAACCTTTCTGCTTTCAAGAAATCTCTTAAAACGCACTTCTTTCGAGAAGCCTACCCTCACTCTGCTTAACTACCAAATGCAACACCACATACAGTACCACATTTCTCACCCACTTAATTCAATCTTGCCCACTCCCACACCTTGTGTATTACTCCCTTCCCTTTGTGTATGCTCTTCATAGGGCCTTCCTCACCTTTTGTATAATCACATATACTTTACAGTGCTTCGCAATATGTTGGTGCTATATAAATACATGTTGTTAATAATAATAATAATAATAATAATAATAATAGAGCTAGAAATATATGAAGGGTTAGACATTTTCCCCTCTGCTGCTATTTTTTACTTGAGCAGGTCTGGGGAATTTCAGTTCCTGTAGCAAGTTGCCTAACATCTTCATTCTTCTCTGGGGCTTATAAAAGAATTCTGAAATAAATGACTTCCAATCACATCCAATCATATAGCAGTCTGCTCGTGCACTAGTTACATGCTCCAAGGGCTCTGTTTGAGATCCACAAATGTGTCTCTGATGAGAAATAGGTGAATCAACATCTGATTTTTTTACTATGCCAGATATAGGGAAGTTAGGGGGGTAAAGTTTTCACCAACTCTACCAACCCAGCCAGTAGCCAATCAGCAGGTAGTATTTACAATTCACCTGTTTGAAGAAATTCAGTTATTGTGTGTTTGCAAATGTTTCTTCATCAAATTACACAAAAGGAAATCATTCATGTACGAGAAATCTATATTTCATACATAACACTGTTCATCAATAAGATACAGTTATATCATATCAGTGTGTGCCCAATCAAGAAATCTCACTGAGCCTTTATGGGGCATTCTAGGGAAAATACCACAGAACAAATGACTTCCTCCTGTTTATTTCAAAGAACTGAAGGGGTTACGCCCCGAAACATTGCATCCGCAAATAAACTAGCAAGGGTTTCCCTGCTAGAAATATCCTGTTGTGGCGGTGATTTTTCTATTCTCTGACTGTTTAAAGTGTGGACCAGGACAAACAAGTCACACATTTACAGAAAGGACCCAAGAGCATATTTTTAATGGAATATGGAAAATGAAGACTAATTCCAAATTGCCTTGGAATATCAGTCCATATCATACTTAATTAATTTAAAGGTGAGCTACCACTTCAACAATAAAATTATTTATATGAAGAAAAAACAGGATTTTTTTACTTACCGTTAAATCTGTTTTAGGCAGGACACTTGAATTATTTAAATTGAGTGGGCGTGCCAGAGCAGGCTTAACCCCTCCCACTGAACACAGTATTCAGTTTGTTCCAAAGCCGCTAACAGGAACTATATACATAACAAAAATCTGGCAGAACAGATAACCAGGGGAGAATTCAGTTTTGACTAAAAGTCATGGTCGACGGCTCGCCGACGGGCGGGAAGCCCTGTGTCCCCCTTATCGACTACAGAGAAACAGATTTAACGGTAAGTAAAAAAATCCTGTTTTCTCTGCCATCTCAAGGGGGACACAGAGTATCGATGGGGACTTAACAAAGCAGTCCCAACACAACAGGGTGGGATCGAGCCTAGACCAATACTGGTGGAATTACTTAATCACTGATTGTAACACCTTCCGTCCGAGAGAGGTCTCGGCCGAAGAAAAGGTGTCAACATTGTAAAATTTGGCAAAAGTATGAGTGGAAGACCAGGTAGCCACCTTGCAAATCTTCTCTAGAGAGGCAGAATTTCGCCACGCCCAGGAGGCCCCCAACCCCTCTGGTAGAGTGGGCCCGAATGCCGTCTGGTGGACTTCTTCCCTTTTCTCGATAGGCATGCTTGATCGTCTCTTTAATCCAACGAGAGATGGTCATCTTAGATGCTGCTTGACCTTTGCGTGGGCCAGAAGGAAGAATGAACAGCGACTGGGACTTTCTGAATGGCTTGGACCGTTCAGTGTACCAACGTAGGGCTCTGACTACATCAAGGCTGTGTAACCGGCGTTCCTTGCTATTCTTAGGTGCTGGGCATAGAGAAGGCACTACTATCTCTTGATTGACGTGGAAAGATGAGACAACCTTGGGCAGAAAGGTTGGGACAGTTCGAAGTACGGCTTTATCCTTGTGAAAGGTTAGAAATGGTGTCTCACAAGAGAGGCCGCTGAGCTCAGACACTCTTCTAGTGGAAGCAATTGCCATAAGGAACACAACTTTCCAGGTGACCCACGTATCAGAAATTGAGCTCATTGGTTCGAAGGGGGCATCGAGTAGTGCCTCCAAGACTAAGTTTAGATCCCACCCTGCTACAGGTGGTTGGAATGGAGGAGCAATGTGAGCTACGCCTTGAAGGAATGTACGTATGGCATCCTCGTTAGCCAACCTATGCTGGAACAATACCGTCAGGGCAGATACTTGGACCTTGAGAGAGCTAGTCTTCAGACCCATCTGGAATCCGTGTTGGAGGAATGACAGGACTCTAGGAATGTTGAGGTCAGTGAAGGGAAGTTCAGCAGCTCTGCACCATAAAGAGTATGCGTTCCATACCCTATAGTATGACTTGGAAGATGAAGCTTTACGTGCCTTGAGCATGGTAGGATTGACGTCTTCAGCTACACCCCTATTTCGCCAGATGAATGCCTCAACAGTGTGATGTACTATTGGGCTTTGTTGAAGGAGTTCTGGCCAGAACTCCAGCCGCATGGGAGGTGCTATCGACATCTCTTGGAGGTCGGAAAAGCAGGTCCTCCTTGGCCAAAAGGGGGCCAGTACTATCACAACTGCCTGGGACATCTTTATCTTCTTTAGAACTCGTGGCAGCATAGGAAGAGGAGGGAAGACATATGCTAGGTTGTAATCCCAGAGCTGAGTCATAGCATCTACCCCCGCGGCTAGCGGGTCTCGGTAGCGAGTGAAGAATCTTGGCACTTTGCGATTGAATCTGGACGCCATTAGATCTATACTTGGACGTCCCCAGCTTCTGACGGGTAGGTCGAAGGCCTCCGGGTGCAATTCCCATTCCCCGGAATTCAGCTGGTTCCGGCTGAGAAAATCCGCCTTCGTGTTGGCCACGCCTGGAATGTGTATTGCCGACAACTTTACCGCATTGCTTTCTGCCCAATGCAGGACTTGCCTGGCTTCTGTCAGTGCCAACTGGCTCCGTGTTCCACCTTTGCGATTTATGTATGCCACTGTGGTGACATTGTCACTCTGTATGCGAACTGGTTGACCTCAAAGTTGTCGTGTCCACTGATGCAGTGCTAATTTTACTGCCCTCAATTACAGAATGTTGATTGGGAGGTTGGATTCTTCTGGGGACCAGATCCCCTGTGCTGAAAGATTGTCCCATATCTCCCCCCAGCCCTGAAGGCTGGCATCTGTGGCTATCACAGGGTTCAGCAACCTTTACTATCAAAAGAGCCATTTTGCCCCTCTCCCTCTAAAGAAAAATAGTCTGGAGCCGCAAAACATAACACAGCTTATAAACTTTTCTAACCTTTTTATTAATTTTAACTGTTACAACAACAGAATACAACAAACAGAAGTGCATTGTGTATATGCAGGGCTACTTTGAAATAAATTAAACACTGAATAGCTCTATTAAATGCTAGTGTTCTTATCTGTTTAATGTGACTTCTGTTTCTGAAGCTCCATGCTGATAGTCTTTCTCTTGTCTTGAGTGTGTGACCGCGGTAAGGACCATGATGAATCATCTTGCTGTGGCTCAGTCTTGCCACTCCTGGGACGTCTATACAGCCCTCGCACCTGCTGGCGGCTTTTTGAGTGTGCTTACCGCGGTCGCACACTCAAGAAGCCACCAGCAAGTGCGAGGGCTGTAAATACAACCTGACAGACAAAGCCGAAAGACTGAGCCGCAGCAAGCAGGATGAAGAGCCGCATGAGGCTCTGGAGACGCAGGTTCCCTACCCCTGGGCTATCACCTTGCAATCCGGGGTTGCCCAGGACTGGCCCGTGGCAAGATTCTTGGATACCAGCCACCAGCGGAGCGCATCTTGAGTGGTCTGTGTCAACTGGAGCAGTCGGGATAATGCTCCCCCCTTCCAGGTGGAAAGAATGTTGGCTTACAGGGGACGCAGATGAATTTGTGCAAATGGAACTGCCTCCATGACGGAAACCATCGTTCCTAGGACCTGCATCGCCTTGTTCATTTGGATAGAAGGAATTGAACTTGACTCTTCACTTTGGTCTGTTTGTCTTGTGGTAGGCTGACAATCTGCGTCTCTGTGTTGAAGTCTAGTCCCAAGAAGGTCATTTGGCGACTTGGGTAGGGATTGGATTTCTTCCAATTGATGGTCCACCCGAAATCCTGGAGCAGCAGGACTGTCTTGTCGAGATCCATTTTGGCCTTTTGCATTGATGTGGCTTTCAGAAGAAGATTGTCCAGGTAGGGTGTTAAAGATATTCCCTGGAGTCTGCCGTGATTGACATAAGCTTGGTGAACACCCTGGGAGCTGATGACAGGCCAAACGGAAGAGCTACAAACTGATAGTGTCTGTTCTTGAATGCAAAGCAAAGATAGCGGTGGTGAGGAGGCCATATTGGGACATGCAGATAGGCGTCCTTGATATCCAGAGACATCATTAGTTGACTTTGTTCCATTCCCCGTATTACTGTCCGAAGCGTCTCCATTTTGAACCGTACATGTCGAATAAATTTGTTGAGACCCTTGAGATCTAGCACAGGTCTGACGGTGCCATCTTTCTTTGGGACTGTTTGAGTAGAAGCCGGAGAATCTCTACGGCGAACAGCTACAATTACTCCTGTTCTTTCCATCTTCTCTATGCATTGCAAGAAGGGTCTTGATTTGGCAGGATTTGACGGAACCCTGGACATAAAGAAGGTTCTGGGTGGGACAGATGTTAAATCGAGATGGTATCCCTCTGAAACGATTTCTTTCACCCAAGCATCTGATGAATGAGAGATCCATACCTCCCGGAATCGTAGAAGCTTGCCTCCGATTCTTTCTAACGATACCGGAGGGAGTGCCCCGTCAGGAGGACGCAGGCTTGTCAACCAAGGGCTTGTTGTAGGCCTTGTTGTTGTTCTTCCATGATGGACGACCTTTCTCGTTACCCATGGAATGGAAGTGTGAGCATTGAGGAGGGCTATGCCACCGAGAGAAACGTCCACTTTGGGCAAGAAAAAATTTTCCTCGCCTATTAGCTGTGGAAGTGCGCCCTCTGGCTTGAGGGAGAAAGGTACTTTTACCTCCAGTAGCTTGGGAAATAATTTTCTTCCGCAAATAGTCATTGCCCTTTGAATGGGAGAGAGGTTAAGGCTTTTTTAGAGCTTATATCAGCCGACCAGCTTTTGAGCCAGAGCGTTCTGCAAGCTGCTATGGATAATGCTGAGGTGCGCGCAGTCAGTTGCGCGGCATCTAAGGTGGAGTCGAATAAATAGCTTGATGCCTCTTCAATGGCCTGGGCGGAAGGTAATAGCTCATCCCGAGGAACACCTTCCTGAATGTCTCTGATAAGGGACTCCGACCATGCCAGTATGGCTCTGGACACCCAGGCTGACGCCAAACAAGGCCGTAGAGTAGATCCAGCTGAGGAAAAAATGGCTCTCAGAAACCCTTCCGATCTTCTATCTGAAGGATCTTTAAATGCTGCTGCGTCAGTGACAGGCAGTGTGGTAGATTTGGAAAGTGTAGAAACTGGTGCATCCACAGCCGGGGGGTTTGACCACTTGTCAACCAATTCCTTAGGAAAGGGATAAGACTTGGTGAATTTCTTAGTAGACTGGAATTTATGCTCAGGAGTATTCCATTCGTCTTGGATAATACTAGTTAGCTGTTCATGGTCAGGGAAACAGGTTGACGACTTGTGTTGTCTTTTGAAAAGCGAAGATGTTTCACCCTGCTTCTTAGGCTTTTGGGACAGGTTTAGTACCTCAAGGACTACCTTGATAATACTATCTATGTCGTGTGGCGTATCCTTAACCCTGCCTTCTTCCCTGCCATCTTCCTCAAAATCAGAAGACTCTTCTGAAGAGGGTAGCTCACCTTCTGATGACAATTGCTCTTGGGCCGATTCATCGGAATGGGATTGAGGATTAACTGCTTTAGTGTCCTCACAGTGTTTTCGCTTACCACCCTTCATAGGGTGAAGATGTGCCAGAGCCTTCCCTAAGGTATCAGCAATAGCTGGTAGACCCTGCAATGATGCCAGGGATTGGGAGAGATGGACCGCCCAAAGAGGGGGTGGTGGTTCAGCAGAGGATCCAGGTGCCGGGTCTGGAGCAATGTCTGGCGATAAATTTTCAGCCTGTGGTTCTGAGTGACCCCCAGAAGCAGCAGCTGCCCCCTGCCCCATAGTGCAAGATAAGCAAAGAGGCTCCTTATGGCTCCCAGGTAACTTAACCTGGCACTTGGTGCAAGCCAGGTATCTCACCTGTGTTGTGGAGGGAGCCCTTCCCCCCACCCTTGTGAATGGCCCCCCGTCCTACCTTCTGCCATAGCAGTGTCAGTGAGAGGGGTTGAGTCGCGTCTCTGTTGCGTGCTTAGCTCGCCTGCAGTGGGACTGAGAAAAATGAATGGCGCAAAGCCTAAAATGGCCGCCAGAACGCATGCATTTCTGCGCATGCGTGAATGCGAAGAACAGATGCCCGTGCCTGAACATGGCCGCTGGAATGCAGGATGCGTTCCACAAGGAGAGCACCGAATCCAAGCAATGGAGAGACTGCTCTCCCCCTCTGACAATAGCACAATAGCAGCAACTGCCCTAGAGAGCGCATAGCTGCTGAAGGAGACAGGGGGGCAGTGACAGAGCCACAGGTAATGGCGGGGGTATTGGGGCAGGAGGAAAAAAGGGCAAGTGGCAGCAATAGGGTGCCCCCCAAGGCCAGAACCCGTAGGTAAATGAGCCACTTACCCCTCACACCGGCCAGACCGTCTGCAATGAATTACAGTGCAGGAAATCATCTGGGTGGTCGGTTATAGCCTGAGGGCCGGTGGGATTAGTCCTCGTAGGGGGTTAACCAATGTAAAAGTAGGTAGCCCTGTTTACGGTATCACCCCGGGTGTCAGACAAAAACTGACCAAAGAATCCATCCATGCGATGGGTGTCCGTCCTTCCGGTAGCAGGACATCATAAACATTGATTTTGGCAAAAAGGTAGTGCTCTCTATTTAGATTATCTCCGCTCTCATCCTATAAAGAGATTTCTTAACCAATACACTGTAACACCTCAATGTTTATACTCACAGGTCACTGCTCTACAAGCCCATGTGGACCCAGAGAAGAAGCAGATCATGTTGGATTTCGAAATCAGGTACATTTCTCATCCCTTTCTTGCATGTTACTCATGATAAAAAACATCATTCTCTTTTGCAGCGGGAGGGAACCTTACATATAATTTTGCACTATTAATGAAGGGCATGCCTTTAATTGGTGCACTGACCGTCTATTTCCCTCATCAACCAGTAAGTCAATAATTAATGAAACGGTTTAGTGCAGATTAAGGGAATCTTCCCATACAATTAGGAAAAAGTTGATGTTTTGTAATTCTGTTTGTTCTCTGTTCTAAGTCCATAATGTGACTGTTTATAGCAGGTATTGGAGCTACGACAGGACTCTCTCAACTGCTTATCAAAATTTGTGTGAAGATTGGAGTGTATGGGGCTAACACCCGAAGTCTCGCGATAGCTGCAACCAGGAAGGGATCGCTGCACACCGCAGTGAGCTCCGCCATAGCCGCTTCTCCATTGGAATAACATCAATTTTGAGTTGTTTGCAATCTTCCTGACATTAGAGTGTTTAAAATTCAAATCAAATTCGATTCAATTTGAGTTTTCAATTCCATTCATGTGAGTTTAAAACAATTAGGTTTTTAATAAATTTCAATTGGTCAAATTTAGAATTTATGGGAGTTTATAAAAACTCACATGAATTTGAAATTCGACCTTTGATAAATGTGCCTCTAAGGGGCCGATTCACGAAGGGTCGAATATCGAGGGTTAATTAACCCTCGATATTCGACTAGGAACTAAAATCGTTCGACTTTGAATATCGAAGTCGAACGATTTTGCGCAAATCCTGCGATCGATCGATCGAAGGATTTTTCAATCGATCGAACGATTAAATCCTTCGAATCGAACGATTCGAAGGATTTTAATCCAACGATCGAAGGAGAATCCTTCGCTCAAAAAATCACAGGCAAGCCTATGGGGACCTTCCCCATAGGCTAACATTGACTTCGGTAGCTTTTAGCTGCCGAAGTAGGGGGTCGAAGTTTTTCTTAAAGAGACAGTACTTCGACTATCGAATGGTCGAATAGTCGAACGATTTTTAGTTCGAATCATTCGATTTTCGTAGTCGAAGGTCGAAGTAGCCCATTCGATGGTCGAAGTAGCCCAAAAAAACTTCGAAATTCGAATTTTTTTAAATTCGAACCCTTCACTCGAATTCAGTAAATCGGCCCCTAAATGTCTTCATCTCCAAAATTAGTGCCTTTTATCCCTCTTTCTCTGTACTGTATATCTTGCTTTTATATACACTGGAATAACATACATATATTCTTCTCTGTCCAATGTCAGACAAAAAGATTGTTGACCAAATTGCATATTTCTTGTTTTCTCCGAATCACTACTCCCAGCCTATAGCAGGCAAATTTGATGTGAATGAGCTGCACTTCATGGAGCCCAGGGTAACACCTAGATTTGCATTGAGATAGCTTTCATAGAAAGTCCATGGAGCAGCTTCTTTAAAGTCTGTGCTTTTTATTTTAAACACCTATTTTCTTCTTTGTTATTTTAGAATGTGCTTTGTATCATGTTATTGAAGCCAAAAACCTTAGTGCCAAGGGCATTTTAACGAAGTCGTTGGGCCCATATGTTGTCATCCACTGAGGAAAAACAACAGTAAAAAGATGATACATAAGAACTTAAACACACAGTAGAATTTATATTTGAGCTGTACAGTACATGAGAATCTTGAGAACCTGTAGTTACTGTTGCAGCTTTTCCTGTCATCCTAATGTTGATTGTGAGGTCTGACCTCTATTCCATCCACATTGTAGATGTTCCACAATGACCATGACGCCAAAAAAACCATCCCATCAAAAATTGCACTGTTTCCCCCAAAAAAAATTGCTAAGAAAAAGGGTAGAGGTATAATCAGCAACAAAACTCAGCACTGGTATTTAAAAAAGAATGTAAAGTGAATCTTAAATGTTCATATAAAAAGTCAACATATTTTGTTTATTGTGTCAATTTATTGTACATTTTACCACACATATAGTATACAGAGCACCCCCAAAAATGAAAGTAATAAAGTGCATTTTGTTTATTTCATTTATGCAGCTAGGATCCTGTAAAATATACAATTTAAGAATTAGAAAACAACTAAAACTAACACACTTCTAACTGATTTTTTGCTTTCAGACCAGAAATGGATATGTTGCAATGAAAGTGGTCACAAAATAATGTAAAGGAAAAATGTAATTAAAGTGCATTTGTTTTCCTATTACAATTGAATTTGGGTGTACTTTGCTTCATTACAAATCACTGACCAGTAAAATCTGTTACTTGTTCCAGCTGCATCCCTACAACAATGGGTTATGTATGGAGAAAATATACTTAAAGTGAATTTTGGAATTTGGTTCGTCTTGGTGTAAACGTGTCCAAATGATTTTCTTTTGGTACTAACTCCAAATCTGAAGAGATACAAAAATAAAACTTGCCCTGGAAATAATTGTGTGCTCTTATGGTCTGGATAAGAGTAAAGGTGAGCAAAGACTTAACAATTACGATCTTTCTTGGAAAAGACCTTTCCGTCCAGCCCGATCGATGAGCCGACCGATATCTTCTGCTGATATTGGTCGGCTCTTTCCCCACCATACAGGCACCGAATATCATCCAAATTTTTTTTATACAATATTACTGTGTGTTTATGGCCACCTTAAGGCTACGTTTAGGCATAGTGTTAGTAAGAATCCTTGCACCTTAATAAAGCTGCCCTTCTGATACAGGAATAGCATACGGTAATGATCTGAGGCCACCTACCAAAATGTCCATCTGTCCTGTTACAAATAGGATGTATGACCTTTGCACTTTTTTTGTCTAAATTAAGGTTGGCAGTCTTAACTAGCATTATGAATTCAAATTGGTAATGCCCTGGCCACATTGAAATGGGAGAGAGAGGAAAATAGTCTTTGGCTTATACAATACTAAAAAAGGTACCTATTAAAATATTAGAGTAGTTATGTTTTTGATGACAAGGGGCATTTAACCAGAGAAGACAAAAAGCCACCCTGGTAACTATAAGAGACGCATTTTTGTTTTTTTATTCTGCAAATTGAGGTCTCTATACTTACAATGCAGGTGACCACTAGTTCTGCTGCAGACCTGAGACACTCCTGCATGTTTTGTATAAGACATAACTGTGTAACTACAGCTACAAACAATAGATATTGTGTTTGGGTTACTTATGAGTGTGATTGTAGCGGAAATCTGGGTTATTTGGCATCTGGCAGTTCTTTTTGATTATCAGAGGATTTTGCCAGTGACAAAGAAGTGAATCAATGCTCATTTAGTACAGAATCGCTACTTCTTCAAATACATAAGCTATAACATGTATACAGTAAATATCAAACAGGCCTGGTATCTATTATCCAGAATTTGCTAAATCTGGCAATGCCATTTCCTCTCTCTCTCTCTATATATATTCACACACACACAATATTTGGCCTTTTAAACAAAACTGTGCCTTTATGCAAAGTATTATTTTGTGTGACGCCATATAGAAACAGTACTGGTAAAATTCTTCAGACTTTCATGTAATGTTTAATAGGGATTTTGTGATTGGAAGCTCCACTAAAATGGGAAATGGGTTGCTATATATATATATATATATATATATATATATATATATATATATGTTTGTGCAGGGAACCAATGAGACGAAAGACAAACATATGTATAAATCAGTGAATTAAACAATTAATATAAACACAAATAACTATCTTTGAAGATATTATTTAAACAGGTGGTTCACCTTTAAGGGAACTTTTAGTATGTTATAGTATGTTATAGAAAGGCCAATTCTAAGCAACTTTTCAATTGGCTTTCTTCATTTATTTTTTTATAGTTTTATAGTTATTTGCCTTTTTATTGTGACTCTGCAGCTTTCAAATGGGCGTTGCTGACTCCTTCTAAAAAGTAAATGCTTTGTAAGGCTACAAATGTATTGTTATTGCTAATTTTTATTAATCGTCTTTCTATTCAGGCCCACTCATATTCATATTCCAGTCTCTTATTCAAATCAGTACATGGTTGCTAGGGTAATTTGGAGCCTAGCTACTGAATTGATTAAAATGCTAATTGAAGAGCTGCTGAATAAAAAGCTAAATAACTCAAAAACCGTAAATAATACAAAATGAAAACCAATTGCAAATTAGCTCAGAATATCACGCTCTGCACAATACTTAAAGTTATATCAAAGGTGAACAACCCCTTAAACGCTGAGAATCAATACTTATGTTTGCCATCTGCCTTCTGTTAATATTATAGCTTCTTCCAGAATGTGTGCAGTTCTGCTGACTTCTTTCTAAAAGGATAATTTTAATAAAGTGCACAAGGTGGGGCCCAGGGGAACTGGGCAGGGGGGAAAATGGCAAGTGATATGCCTGGAAAAAAAGCCCTATCAGCACTTCTTTTTTTGGTGTTGATGAAAGAAAGTCCATGTTGATGCCTTTTAACTCTGTTGAGGCCAAAAGCTTACCAGAGTTACAGTCCATGTATAGTATAAAATTATGTGCATGAAGCTTTCCCTGGGAGCCCCCTGACTTGGATGGATTCTGTTCTGAAGTTAGCTTGGTCATTAGTACCCAGACCCTGAGCCAACGTTTGGCACTAAGAGCAGTTGCCTATGCAACTTTTTATCTGAATTACAAAAAATTATTTGAATTAAATTGGAATATAGTAGGAAATTATATTATATATAATAAAGATAGAATAGAAAACCCATCTATTTTAAAGCTACA
Source organism: Xenopus petersii (assembly GCA_038501925.1). Classification (NCBI taxonomy): domain Eukaryota; kingdom Metazoa; phylum Chordata; class Amphibia; order Anura; family Pipidae; genus Xenopus; species Xenopus petersii. Next base: position 86,630,990 of record CM076682.1, read on the forward strand.
ACAAATAAGCAAAAAAAGTCTACTTGTTACATAGTTAACATAGTTAAATTGGGTTGAAAAAAGACAAAGTCCATCAAGTTCAACCCCTCCAAATGAAAACCCAGCATCCATACATACACCCCTCTACTTTTAATTAAATTCTATATACCCATACTAACTATAGAGCTTAGTATCACAATAGCCTTTGATATTATGTCTGTCCAAAAAATCATCCAAGCCATTCTTAAAGGCATTAACTGAATCAGCCATCACAACATCACCCGGCAGTGCATTCCACAACCTCACTGTCCTGACTGTGAAGAACCCCCTACGTTGCTTCAAATGAAAGTTCTTTTCTTCTAGTCTAAACGGGTGGCCTCTGGTACGGTGATCCACTTTATGGGTAAAAAGGTCCCCTGCCATTTGTCTATAATGTCCTCTAATGTACTTGTAAAGTGTAATCATGTCCCCTCGCAAGCGCCTTTTTTCCAGAGAAAACAACCCCAACCTTGACAGTCTACCCTCATAATTTAAGTCTTCCGTCCCTCTAACCAATTTAGTTGCACGTCTCTGCACTCTCTCCAGCTCATTTATATCCCTCTTAAGGACTGGATTCCAAAACTGCACTGCATACTCCAGATGAGGCCTTACCAGGGACCTATAAAGAGGCATAATTATGTTTTCATCCCTTGAGTTAATGCCCTTTTTTATGCAAGACAGAACTTTATTTGCTTTAGTAGCCACAGAATGACACTGCCCAGAATTAGACAACGTGTTATCTACAAAGACCCCTAGATCCTTCTCATTTAAGGAAACTCCCAATACACTGCCATTTAGTGTATAACTTGCATTTATATTATTTTTGCCAAAGTGCATAACCTTGCATTTATCAACATTGAACCTCATTTTCCAGTTTTCTGCCCAGTTTTCCAGTTTAGACAAATCACTAATCACTTGTAACGCTTTATAAACTACAGTAAGAGCCAAATTTCAGCTTTCAATGCTACTCTCGTTTAACGCCAAAGTCTTTGGTTCTCCTTCCTAATGGAATTAATTTGAGGTCTGTAATTTAAAATTTGGGTATCAAGGTTGCCAGACTAGTAGATCAGTACTGTCTACGGCAAAAACAGCCAATAACAGGTTTAAGGAATATTTCTTACAGAAAGTATATGCCAGCTTGCAAATGATCTAGCAGGGAGATGGCAAAACACTCATCCTTCAACACCAGTTGAAGCCTGGGGCATTGCACCTTCTTTATTGTATAAAGGGCTTCACTCTATTAACTTGTATTACTTCATTTGGTAATAATTAAAAACACCAAAAAAAAGTTGTGAACAAAAGTGTGCAGAGTGTATTGGCAATTTAATACAATTATTTACAATTATATGTTATTTCATTACCTCTAATATAGTATTTCCACTATTGAGTTATCACAGTGCATAAAGATTCATGGAGGGCCTGGAATAGCTTTGTGTATGGGCGCAAATATTAATGTAATGGTATAGATTTTAATATTTTAAAAATAAATTAAGAATTTATACATGCATTCTCAAATAGTTTTTGCCCCAACTTTTCTGCATCTGACTGCTTCAGATACCACATTTGACTATTTCAATGGTTTTGGATAGTGGATAATGCAAAAATATTTTCCATCATTTCCATTATTTTCCAACATTTATTAATATACATCACATTTTATTTGATTAACTGTTCTTTAATTACAGGTATATGATTGATTATGCTTGGGACCAGAGGTTTTCTGTATAAGGGATCTTTCTGTAATTTGGATCTCACCTTGTGTCTGCTAAAAATCATTTCAACTTTAGATACATCTAACTGGATTGTTTTGCTACCAATATGGATTCATGCAGCTTTCCATCAAGTACAATTTACTACATTATAGCAGAGAATAGGGAAATAATTTTTAAAAAGTTGATTCAAATGGACTCTATGGGAGATGGTATTTCCATAATTCACCTCTGGATTAAAGATTTATGGATAAGGGATCCCATACCTGTACTAGCTTATTAATTGGAATTAGAAAACACATTTTATGAACTGTATTCTGGACAGTGTATATTCATTTTGTGCACTCTACACAATTTTCTAAGAAGGGTCCTCTTTGAAATCCTTTATATTTTCTCTTAATTTGGTGTATAGTATTGATTAATAAATAAATGCAAATAGTTTTCTTCATTCTCTGTAAGTTTTCAAGTACGCTTGATTCCTATATGGGGCCACACAAGGACTTGGAGCCATTTAAGTTATAGTTTAGAGAACAGATTCTGGTTGATCAACCTGTGAAGCTATAATGAAAACATTTGTGGATGGGATGCTCTGTTTTTCAGAACCTCCAGCTCTATTCCATACAGTGTTGTTGGGAATAAAAACTTTCTAATCCTGACAATAGTATTGTGTGTTATATTACATATTTTAATTATTTAAAGAAGGAAAGCTACTGAAGCAGTTTATTGCTAATAGATTAGCCACAATAGTGCAAACTACAACACTATATTTATTTTGCACTATGCTTTACCATACTTGAGTAAACAGCTCTTGAAGTGTTCTCTGTTTGTTTAGGATAGCAGATGCCATATTGGCTTGGTGTGACATCACTTCCTGCCTGAGTCTCTCCCTGCTCTGTCATAGCTCTGGGTTCAGATTACAGCAGGGAGGGGAGGAGGGAATGGGAGAGGAGCAAACTGAGCATGCTCAAGGCCATGCCCTGGAGGTTTAAGCTGAAAACAGGAAGTCTGATACAGAAGTCCATCTGTACACAATAGAAGGAAAGAAATACAGTGTTTTTTTCACAGAGGACTCAGAGCAGCATTACTTTGAGGGTTTACTGGTGTATTTATATAGACCTTTCTGATAAAGCTTACTGAATTTTAGCCTTTCCTTCTCCTTTAAAAGAAGAAGGAAAGCTACTGAAGCAGTTTATTGCTAATAGATTAGCCACAATAGTGCAAACTACAACACTATATTTATTTTGCACTATGCTTTACTATACTTGAGTAAACAGCTCTTGAAGTGTTCTCTGTTTGTTTAGGATAGCAGCTGCCATATTGGCTTGGTGTTACCACTTCCTGCCTGAGTCTCTCCCTGCTCTCTCATAGCTCTGGGTTCAGATTACAGCAGGGAGGGGAGGAGGGAGTGGGAGAGGAGCAAACTGAGCATGCTCAAGGCCATGCCCTGGAGGTTTAAGCTGAAAACAGGAAGTCTGATACAGAAGTCCATCTGTACACAATAGAAGGAAAGAAATACAGTGTTTTTTTTGACAGAGGACTCAGAGCAGCATTACTTTGAGGGTTTACTGGTGTATTTATATAGACCTTTCTGATAAAGCTTACTGAATTTTAGCCTTTCCTTCTCCTTTAAAGTTAAATTTTAAAGTGTGAACTATGAGGGCATGGGCAGTTATTTAGCAAAAGGTACAATATATAGCCCAATGCCAATTTCTATTACAGAGCATCTCTTTGTTTTAGCTAGATATATGATTGAATTGTGAATTTGTAAGCCAACAAATAGGCTTTAATTCATATACAACATTGTACATATACCATCTAAGGTTCACACCTGTAACAATACATAAACAGTAAGTCAACTCCATGCAACAATGTCAAAGTGCAAAGGGAATACAAATCAGTGAGACAACTGCTAGGCATCCAGAACAGTTCACTGGGGCCTAACATGACAACAATTTATAAATGCTTCCCAAGAACCTCCTACATCATTTTGTTGCCTTTTAATTTCAATTGTTTTTTTCTGGACTGGAAACCATTATGTGTTAATGGCCATTCAGAAGACTGAATAGAAACCCAGAAGATGGCTTCTTTCCATTTGGATCCTGTCTTGGGGCATTCTCCAGTCCCTCATCTAAGTCCTCCAGCTCTGACTGATCTAAAAGTTCAAAATCATCAGCTTCTTCTGTATCTTCAGCAGAGCTTGCAGCTGGAGGAGGTGATGAAAGCAGAGATGACTGTAACTGGTCTGTGATAGCCGCAGACACTGCAACTATGATGGCTTCCCCAGCTATGCCACTGATTAAGTTAAAGGTTTCCTCACTGTCATGGACAAGTGACAGGACTGCTGCTGAATATATCTCATCATTTAATTTGCTTCTTTTTCCATGCTGGCTCGTGGGCATAGAAGGTAGGCCTATGATGGAGTCATCATCATTAGATCCAGAACCAGAAAGGAATTCTGTGAGGTCTCTGTAAAAGGCTTCTTCCTGGTCACTTGGACGGTCAAAATCTGTTAAAAAAATGCAAGAGAAGAAGGGTGGTAACTAACCTAAACATTAAGGTGCAGATTTACTAAGCTTGAGTGAAGAATTCGAATGTAAAAAAATTAGAATTTCAAAGTATTTTTTTGGGTACTTCGACCATCGAATTGGTCAGATTCGGTTGAATTCAATCGAATTGAATGATTCGAACGTTTCAAAGTAAAAATCGTTCGACTATTAGTCCATTCGATAGTAGAAGTCTCTTTAAAAAATACTTTGACTATATACTTCACCACTTTAAAACTACCGAGGTGCAATGTTAGCCTATGGGGACCTTCCCCAGCACTTTTCTAAGCTTTTTTTGATTGAATAAAAATCCTTCAATCGATCGCTTAAAATCTTTCGAATCTTTATATTTTTTTTGATTTCATTGTTTGATGGAACGACTTTTATTCGATCTAAGCATTTGCGCTAATATCCTTCGAATTCGATATTCGAATTCGAAGGATTTTACTTCGAGGGTCGAATTAGAGGGTTTATTAACCCTTGAAATTCAACCGTTGGTAAATCTGCTCCTAATTGTATAGCAGCTACAATATCTCACTGATGAGTAGAAGAAGAAATGAATAACACAAAATTGTTTGTGAGGGAAATTCTTTCAAATATTTACACTGGAAAAGTAAATATGGGAGGGTAGATCCATTATGCTTTGGGTTGTGTGGCAATCAGTGGCACAGGAAACACTGTACCTGTAGAGGGATGATCCCACTAAATATCAGCAAGTTATGGATGCCAGTGTGAAACAGCTCAAAAGCCACTCCAAGCTACTGCATGAAAAGCAGGCTAAAAGCTTTGATATGGCCCTCACAGTCCTTTGACTTAAACATCATTGACAATCTGTGGGTAGATCTTAAATACAGAAGATGTCCCAAGAAGATCTCAGCATTGGAAGTGATATAATAAGGAAGAATGGGCGAACATCTCTACAACAAAAATTGAAAGACTCCTAGCTGGACACACATGCAGTGATCTGTGCCATTTTGGCTTTACTAAATACTGACATAATAGGGAGTAAAAACACTTGCCACAATTACCATTTTCTTGGTTCCTGCTTTTTAAAGTTTGTGAAATAATATTCAACTGTGCAATAACGTTTGCAAATATGTTGCCATTGATTCCTACTTTTCACTGACGAAATAAAAAACTAAAAAACCAAATATGTAATTTGGCAAGGGGTGCCCAAACAATTCAACTGTATAGATCTTTTATACAATTTTTCCAAGCACAATGATTGTAGTGTAGTGTGTGTAGCCCCGTCCAAAAACTATTACTCCAAAGGTCATAAGCCACAACAATGATCAACAACCCAGCATTACATGTATACTCCAGTGCCGAAGTGTACAGACTAGCTGCAGGAAGGATAATGAAAGCAAATAGCTGTCAGGTTTCCATGGGTAACTGTATAAGTACACTTCCTCCTATCTGTTAGACTAATCACACTGCAGGCAGATTTTGCAGTTCAAAGCAGTTTGGCAAGCCACTAGTGTGCCTGAATTGTATTTGTGAAGATCAGATAGATAATATGGAACTCAACACAAGTGGCCTGCATTGCCTAAGTAAACACAGTGAGAAATCTGTGTTTCTGTATTTGCCCAGTGTCAACAAATGAACATGATTGGGCATTTCGCATAAAAGCAAATTATGCTTTATTATGTAACTGACACATTTGGGTTTGGGTTATATAGTTTTTGTTCATGGCCTACCATCTGAGGTGTCTGTCTGATAAATTGAAGGTTCCATTGTCTGTCCATGACACTTCTGATGGCTCTGTGTCAGAAACAGACAGCTCCTTGCCTACTGTTGCAGGATTAATCTAAAGAGAAAAAAATAAATGTAAATAAAAAGTGTGGGGAAAATATCAGTTACATACAATTCTACAACTTGAGGCGCTATATATTATCTTGTATGATAGTTTTATAGTATTTGATAATGTGGCACCTGAGGACATAATGCCGATAGATCCAGTTCACTTTCATCTCCTTTTATATCCTCTTCCACTTCTTTCTCTGTAAAATAAGGAAAACAACTGTTCAATTCTTATTTAAATGGAAATGTACCACATTTTCACATCAACAATTCTTACACTTTTTTTAAATTTGAAAAATCTTAAAATCCTAAATCTAGAATGTTGAGCTATTTATGAATTAAATACCTTAAAAACGTAAAGGGGTGGTTCACCTTCAAGTTAACTTTTAATGTGTTATAGCAGGGATCCCCAACCTTGAACCATTTGAACCCATGAGCAACATTCAGAAGTAAAAGGAGTTGGGGAGCAACACTAGCATGAAAAATGTTCTTGGGGTGCCAAGTATATGCTGTAATTGGCCATTTGGTAGCCCCTGTGGATTGTCAACCTACAATGATACTCTGTTTGGCAGTACACTTGATTTATGCAACTAAAACTTTTCTCCAAGCCTGGAATTCAAAAATAAGCACCTGCTTTGAGGCCAATGAGAGCAACATCCAAGGGGTTGGAGAGCAACATGTTGCTCACAAGCTACTGGTTGGGGATCACTGTGTTATTTTGCCAATTCCAAGCAAAATTTCAAATGGCCTTCATTTTTTTTTTTAATTATTTGCCTTCTTCTTCTGACTCTTTCCAGCTTTCAAATGGGGGTCACTGATCCCATTTAAAAACAAATACTGTGTAAGGCTACACATTTTATGTTATTGCCACTTTTTATTACTCAACTGTCTATTCAGGCCCTCTTCTATTTATATTCCAGTCTCTTATTCAAATCAATGCATGAATTGCTGAAATTGCAAACTGGAGAGATGTAGAATAAAAAGCCAAATAACTCAAAAACCACAAATAATAAAATATGCAAACAAAATGCAAATTGTCTCAGAATATCATCCTCTACATCATACCAAATGTTAATTTTAAGGTGAACAACCCTTTTAACAAAAAAAAACTTCAATGAAATCACATTAATGTGAAATCACATTATACCCTTAATTCCAACAAGTCGCAAATTTTGAATGAATCTCAAAAATAGAAAATACAGCTCCCATTTATTTCTACATGTATTTCTACATGTAGGTGTATATTTTTTTTTTTTAGCTTTTTGCACTAAATAAATCTTGAATATTATAGTTTTCAGAAACTCGTATTCAGATCCATAATTTTGCATAAAAACGTGAATCATGTTAAGACTTGAACTGTTGATATATGTGTCCCTTTGCTACAGCAGTGCTCTTGTACTTCTGCCTGAGCCTAAGGGGCAGATTCACTAAGGGTCGAATTTCGAAGTTAAAAATACTTCGAAATTCGACCCTCGAATTGAAATCCTTCGACTTCGAATATCGAAGTCGAAGGATTTAGCGCTAAACGTTCGATCGAACGATCAAACGATTTTTCGTTCGATCGAACGATTAAATCCTTCGAATCGAACGATTCGAAGGATTTTAATCCAACGATCGAACGAAAATCCTTCGATCAAAAAAAGCTTAGCAAGCCTATGGGGACCTTCCCCATTTAACCAATTCGATGGTCGAAGTACCCAAAAAAAACTTCGAAATTCAAAGTTTTTTTCAATCGAATCCTTCACTCGAATTTAGTGTATCGGCCCCTAAGTAAATAACCATTAGGTCGGTAAAATATAATAATGCCCCCAGTGCAAGTTTTTGAATCTCACTGATGTGAATTTTTTTCCAAAGGCAACAAAAATTCACAATGCAGTTTGTTTATTTCATTGTAATAATTCCCAAAGATGCTAAAACAGTAAACATATATATATATATATATATATATATATATATATATATATATATATATTTGTTTGTCTTCTTTAATAAAAGGAGACACTTACTGGTTCTTGCTTTTATCCACTGGATCACATAGGCTTGAAATCCAAAATTTAGTTTCTGCAGAACTGTCTTGACTTTGCTGCACACACTCTGCCCAAATTCATTGCATTTCAAAAATGGACACAGAAATGCAAATAGTACTGCATTGAAATTAAAATTAAAATTGGGGTTACAGTTATTTAATCCACAGTATTTTCATTACATAATTTTTAGAGAATGTACATTTTTATACTAATTTGTTTATTACCATCTTCATTTGAATCTAAATGTTTCTCACCCCTTAATATAAATCACTTGCCTGATTTTAAATATCCTCAGGTTACTGAAACCTCCAGCAAACAGACATACTTAGCAAGTAATAAAATTAAAGATCTCCAATGTCAGCGTAAAATTTTGCCAGTCTTTATTCATTTCTATGAAATTGATCTGATAAATATGCTTCTAAGAATCCTAAAGACGTGAATAGAGACCAGTGGGAATCATTGACAGATTGTAGTGAGCTTTAATACCATTATTTGATAAATAAACTGCATTCTGATCTGATTCATTCTTACTACACATGTTCAACCTGGGTAACTTCTGCTCAACTACAACACCCATGCAGCAGCTGTTAAGAGCTGTAGTTCATGAAGATTCTTGATTTGAAAGAATACAATTTAAAAACCAAAATGTACTTAAATATATAAAACAGTCACAAATAAGTGAGACACAAGCTTGCTAAATATCGAATGCACCCTTTGCTGACACTCCACTGGCTATAATACCCAGATTCTGCTGCTGTGACTTGACATTTCCATATGCCATCCATAACAAACCCATACGCATAATTAGGCAACCTATGTAACAGTCCATTCTGTGTCCATATGCAGTCCAGCAAAATAGCAGGACTGAAAACATCAGGACTAGTCCACATAATTGAAAGTGGAATTTTCCTTTGAAAGGGGAATTGCAAATACCATGCATTTAGCTGGAGGCTACCCTGACTCCTGCTAAGAAAGAATGACAGTATATACATTGCAGGTATGGAATCCATTATCTGGAATCACGTTATCCAGAGAGCTCTGCATTACGGAAGTGCCGTCTCTTATAGACTCCATTTTATCCAAATAATCCAATTTTTAGAAACGGTTTCCTCTTCTCTGTAGTGATAAAACAGTACCTTGAACTTGAACCAAACGAAGATATAATTAATCCTTATTATAAGCAAAATCAGCCTATTGGCTGGATTTTCTAGTAGACTTAAGGTATGAAAATCCAAATTACGGAAAGGTCCCTTATGCGGGAAAACCCCAGGTCCCGAGCATTCAGGATCCATACCTATACCATGTTTTGAGTGCATTACTGCAATACATGTAGGGAACCAACTGACAAGTAAATATTTTTGAGAAAACTCCCTACAGCATTCAAAAAAAGTGCTTCAGATGAAACATACTTGTGCCACTGTAGGTCCTTTGCTCTGCCTGGCACAAAGCATTAAACAATAACTATTTATAATTGCATACTTACACAATAAATAGGAGAGTACAACTCCAGGAATGTAGCTTCCCATAATAGTGAAAAAAGAACATATACGCTGCAGACCCGCAGGCAGAACTGCAAGAACAAATGTCAAATATTTACTGATTAAAATGCTATAAACAATTGGAAAAAGTGTAATTATGGATAACATACTTTGCATCTGCTATTGCATTTCAGCTCTAACATTACATGACAACTGTTTTGTGTTGCTTTCCTCAGAAGTTACTGTATAATTCAGCAAACATTTAACCCTTTCTGTGCCAGGCAGGTTTCATCCTTTAGTAGCAACACGTGCTATGGCAGAGATCAAAATGGAAATGTAGAATACGGAACTGGCACTCTGGGGCTTTTGTGTCATTCCCATAGATCCTATTATGACTTGCAAAATAGGATTAATAAAACCAAACAAGAAGCAATATCTGAACTACAATACAACTCCCTTCAATCACCAACAGATTATGCTGTCAATTGGATGCTGGAAATCTGACTTCACGTCTTTCATGTGAATGTAGGCTTATACTGAGAAAGTAACTTTTGCTTCTGCACATTTCAGAGATCTATACTGTATGTCAGTATTTCTTAAAGTTAAATAAAGAATCTGGGTTCCTGCTCCACAGACTCCAGACTGTCTGTAATTGTAATTGCTGAAATATGTAATTAGGGCCAACTGATATTTTGGCACTGCCAAAAAGGGCATATGTGCAGTGTTGTCATATGCTGGCAAGTATGATTTGGTATCCGATATTCCTTGTTGTCAAGTTTCTGTAAAGCAAGGCAATAAACTCCTCCAGGAAAGAAATATGTTACAAGTTTCAAGGAGTTCATCCTGATCATCTAGTTCCAAGAACTTGACAACAGTTTAAAGTTATATTTTAAACTGCAAATACATTGCCAGACAACAACCTTAATTAACAAAGTTGACAGCTCATAGGCTCGTGTCCCAAATCCCATCAGCCAAAACAAAAACTATCCTGTACATGCAGCACTCTATTCACATAATTTCACATTGTTCTGAAAGGGACTGTCTCAAATGGCTATACATTTCCTATTTAGGAATTTAGTATATTGTAAACTTAAATTGTAACCTACTGAACGCCAATAATAATAATAATTATTTCTAAATAGGTCACAAAATGACTAAGCAATTTCTGGCATAATTCACATGCCCGGTTGCTAAATACAATACATAATCACGTCACATAGCTTACAGTGTAAAGGTTTTGAGGATTAGGTGTGAAGACAAAGTGTGCTCCACCCTTCTAGATAAAGTTGAACACTGCCAGCAATACAGACTCAGGAATTCAAGGCCTTTCTATATAAAGCAGCTGTCATTATGTGCTAGAATATATTCTCATAATTATAGTAAAATGTGAATACCATAAATATTTACCCAGAGAAGACACAGAAAAGTAGTATACTAAATATACTGTATAGCCTAGCTACATCCATGTTAAAAAACATTGCTGCAGTCATCTCAACCCTTGTAACTATGCATCTCCCAACCTGCCTGCCCAGACAGATTTTAGTACAGTGGTTTCGGTGATATTTGGCTTTGGCTTTATGCCAAAAGCAGAGAAGGTCCCTTGAAGACAGGGCCAGCCAGGTCATTTCCAGGTAAATTATAATAAGGAATAAGTAAGGTAATACATTTATTAGGATGGAGATTACAAACACTGTATGCTAAAAAATAATTAATGAGGTGTAGCAGGTGGCTTAGCATATGTTCTTATGAATAGATGGATAATGCCCGGTGCTTTGCATAGACTTGGCTAAATATGTTTGAACAGTGGCAGCGTAGGCTGGATGAGGTATAATTGGTGGTTCTAGCAACATGATGAATTGCCAGCAGGAGGTACAGCATAGCCCTGTAGTGTTCACTGGATGAGGGGCAGCTCATTAGGCTTCAGCATAGGGCTCTGGAGTTTAGTGCCAGCAGGTCACTTAAAGGAGAACGAAACCCCATTGGCGCTAAAATCCCTCCCCCTCTCCTGTGTTACCCCCCCTCCCTCCTCCCCCCTGGCCTACCTCCCCTCCCCCCCGGGCAAATGCCCCTGAGTTGCTACTTACCCCTCGGGGCAGGTCCTGTCCACAGAGTTCACAGGCGCCATCTTGTTCTGTGCGGTCTTCTTCCTGGATTGCCTGGCGTTTGGCAGCGCATGCACAGTAGGAGTATTTGCCGGTTCAGCTCTACCGCACATGCGCCGAAAGTCACAAAGTTTTCTGATTTCTTTTTTCGGAAACTTAGTGACTTTCAGCGCATGCGAAGTAGACCTGGACCGGCAAATCCTCCTACTGCGCATGCGCCGCCAAACGCCAGGCAATCCAGGAAGAAGACCGCACGGGAGAAGATGGCGCCTGTGAACTCCATGGACAGGACCTGCGTCAAGGGGTAAGTAGCAACTTAGGGGCATTTGCCCGGGGGGGGAGGAGGTAGGCCAGGGGGAGGAGGGAGCAACACAGGGGAGGGATTTTAGCGCCGAAGGGGATGACTTCTGCTTTTAAAGATTTGGTATGGTAGTAAGTTGTATTGGCAGGGGGCACATGATAGGCTTAATGGGGTAACTGCACAATGGCAGCAGGCAGATGTTGTAGAGGTTGTTCAGTCCCTTAAAGTGCCTGGCAGAGAATAAAAAATGTTGCCCTCCTTCAGGACCCATACATTTTTGTTTCATCAGCACTACATTGAATATCTAAAAGGCTTTATCTATGAATTTAATTTTCTATCATAGAGAGAAACAACTTCAGCAAAGTGTAGCCAATACACTTTGTAACATAGGCGGCACAGATAAGGTAATAATGTAAAATTAGGCCAGAGCGGAGAGGAACCCATAATAATATTACAGTGTGCATCCTGCCATATGTAAGTCATGCCACACAATCATTTCCTTGATTGGTGATGGAGTTTGTGAATCCAGTAATATTTCTGGAAATATCAATTTCAGGTCAAAAAGTATAATTGATTTTTATTTTCCATTCACTAACGTTGTCACCAGCACCTATAGGCATATATATATATATATATGTATATATATATATATATATATATATATATATATATATATATATATCATTTTCATATCTACATAATTGTGACATTTTCAGTTGACTTTCAGTTGTCAAATCAAATGGTTCAGATTTAGCATTTATATATCCCACTAAAAGTGTTGTGGTGCTGCAAAATCTGGATAGGTTGGTATCCTAGCTGTTTTCATTCACATCTTTTTTTACCAAGTTCAACTACTGATTCACTTGCCTAAATAATACCAGCTGCTTCTGCCTGGCTAAATAAATAGATAGAAAGGTACTGCTGAGAATGTTTAGTATCTGTAAGTCAGTCTCACATATTTGACCAACAGGAAGACTTTTTTTCAACTAACTCAGCCTTAAGCTGGATCTTAAAGATGCAGCAAATCTCTTCTCGTGGTGCATGCAAAACACACAAGGCAGAAGTGGCAGGAGACACAAGGTGAAAGGAACCATTGTGCTTACACAGAGCACCATTGCCCCAGCCAGTGCTGTGCCCCTTACACTTCACCACATGCACCCCTGCTCATTGTAAATGAGCCCTATGAAGAACTGAAAACACTTTGTTATAACAATGTTATAAAAATGATATGGAAATCTTTCACTTTATTCAACTGGTAACATGCATGATAACTGAAGTACATATAAGCAGCTCTAAGTGGGTTTCCAACATACCTTGCCAGGGTTTCTTTGTTTAAAATGAAGTAACTCTTGTAGAAATCCACTGTAACTGGACCAGGACTCTAAAATGCACTGACCAAGTCTTGGCTTGCATTCTGAAGAAATCATTATTTCCCACCTGAATAATATGAACAAATAACATGTTTATTTCCTTGGTACTGCTGTCATTAGACCATAAAAAAAAGTATTTATCAAATGTCCAGTTGTTTTTAGATTGACCTATACTAGATATACTATGACCTGGATGAATGAAAATCTTCATAGTCATATTTATCAAATGGCGAGTTCTAACTTTTACCCAATGATAAATACAATTTGAAAAACTCCATAGGAATGAATGAACTTTTATTTAGTAAGCTCTAAACTCACATTTTGATAAATCTGCCCCTTAATGTTTGGAAATCAACAAGTACTTCCTCTAGAGGAGTACACACTGTTCTGAGGAAGAAGTATTATGTGACTCTTAATCATTGCTGTCTTATATATGAATTTTTAAACTACAATTTTTTAGACTTCTAGAGCATGAAGAAAAACACATCAACATAAGATTAGCCATGTTTTAAACTCTTTTATTTTGATAAATGGCCCCAACTGGTAACAACAACTTGCGCTCTATATAATGAGCCTGTTTAAAATAGTATATATACACACACATATGCAGTAGCAGGGCCGCCATCAGGGGGGGACAGGGGGGACAAGCGTACCGGGCCCGGGCATGAAGGGGGGCCCGGCAGCGCTGCATTTTTTGAAGATCCGGGCCCCCCTTACGAGCGCCCGAGCCGTACGTCTTGCCTCTGTGCTGCCGAATGCGGAAGTGCCGAAAAGCCGAAGCCGATGCGCCGAAAAGACCCGAAGTCACGGAAAAAGCCGAAGTCACGAAGCGCCGAAAAGACCCGAAGTCACGAAAACAGCCGAAGCCGAAGTCCTGAAGCAGCGCAAAGACCCGAAGTCACGAAAACAGCCGAAGCCGAAGTCCTGAAGCAGTGAAAAGACCCGAAGTCACGAAAGGAGGTGAAGTTGAAGTACTGAAGCCGTGAGTTCAATTCTACTGAACACCAGTTTGTGTATTTTTTTTTTTTAATCTCCTGGCCACCAATGTATTATTTTAATATTCTATAGGCCCCGGCAACCAATCTTTTTTTTTAAAACATGTTTTTTTGGGGCCCCAATTTTTTTTTTAACTCGTAAGGGGCCCCTTGCCACCATTGTTTTTTTTAAAAAAAAAAAATAATAATAATTTTCTTTTTGGTGGCCCTAAATTTTTTTAACTTGTAAGAGGGCCCCTTTTTTTTTTTTTTTCAAAAAAAAATTATTTTTTTTTTCAAATTTTTTTTTGGGGCCCCAATTTGTTTTTAACTTATAAGGGGGCCCCTGACGCCAATGTTTTTTTTTTTTTCAAAAAAATTTCTTTTTTTTTAAATTTTTTTTTGGGGCCCCAATTTGTTTTTAACTTATAAGAGGGCCCCTGCCGCCAATGTTTTTTTTTCAAAAAAAAATTTTTTTTTTTTTTAATTTTTTTTTGGGGCCCCAATTTGTTTTTAACTTGTAAGGGGGCCCCTGCCACCAGTTTTTTTTTTTCAAATTTTTTTTTGGGGCCCCAATTTGTTTTTAACTTATAAGGGGGCCCCTGCAACCAATGTTTGTTTATTTTTTAGTTTTTTTTACATTTTTTTTGTTGGGGCCCCAAGTTTTTTTTAACTTATAAGGGGGCCCCTGCCACCAATGTTTTTTTTAAAAAAAAAAATTTTAATTTTTTTTTTTTTGGGGCCCCAATTTTTTATAAGGGGGCCCTGACCATCAATAGCTTTTTACAACTTGTGTGGGGGGGTTACTTTTTTAGCGCTGATGTCTGTGTGGTCTTTTAACTGCGATGTGGAGTGGGCGGGAAATGGGGTGGAGCTTGGTCGTCAGTGTGGGCGGGGCCCCGTGATTTCTAATGGCGGCCCTGTGCAGTAGTAATGGATCAGCACACTCATTTTAGAAGTGATTAAATTGTGTACAAAATGCATCAAACCTTAAATACCCACCCCCACCAGAGAGTTTTGGCACCAACATGACGTCATCAGTCCATATACAGCTGTGTAGTCTTTTTTCAAACAAGTCTCTTTAGTTGCATGTGTAGAGTGTACTTCAAATTTCCACCATTAGGTGTCAGCCCTGTGCCTCTGTGAGCTTACATTGTGTGTGTATATATAAAAAAGGTTACTTTGTTCCTTCACTGCAACAATGAAACATCAAAAATTAAAAACATTACTTACAGATCTTGGAGAATAACCACATTGAAATCTGATACTTTGTATATGCTTTTCCTGTAAGGTGAAAAAGATACAGTGAGTGGAAATTTGAAGTACACTCTACACATGCAACTAAAGAGACTTGTTTGAAAAAAGACTACACAGCTGTATATGGACTGATGACGTCATGTTGGTGCCAAAACTCATTGGTGGGGGTGGGAATTTAAGGTTTGATGCATTTTGTACACACTATCCTTGAGAAAGGTCGGATAACAATGCTGTGTTACCAATAAAAACACTTTAATCAATTCTAAAGTGAGTGTACTGATCCATTACTACTGTGTGTGTGTATATATATATATATATATATATATATATATATATATATATATATATATACACAAGTTTCAAAAAAGGTCCGCACACACAGGACATTTGTCTTATTAGGCTGCTGGTGCAGTAAGTTCATCTTTATATTTAGTATACAAAATACAGCATTTTTAACATTATTCTATTTTAGACTTTACATGCCCTTTAAGTGTATTAATAAATCATTTTAACATTAATTAAACCCAATATGATTGGTTTGACTCAAATAAGGATTTTGTGACAAAAAGCCATGCGATTTCCCTCCCAGGCCGAATCCAAATCCTGCTGAAAACGGCAGAATCCTGGGTGAATCCCGAACCAAACCCTGGATTAGGTGCATCACTAGATTAATTATACCTTAGTTAGGATCAAATACACAGTACTGTTTTATAATTTTAGAGAAAAAGAAAATCATTTTTAAAAGTGTGAAATGAAGTCTAGGGGAGATGACCTTCCCGTTATTCAATTCCTTTCAGGTCATGTGACTCAGCATGAAGAAGATCCATAAAAGACAACAAAATGGATGCAAACTTACAACTGCTGTGGTGTACCAAACAGTTCCTTCAAACAGGCCTGGGCTGGGATCCAAAGTAGGCCCAGTCATTTCAAGTGCCTGTCTATTCTATGCCACTAACAGCAGCCTTTC
Source organism: Xenopus petersii (assembly GCA_038501925.1). NCBI lineage: Eukaryota > Metazoa > Chordata > Amphibia > Anura > Pipidae > Xenopus > Xenopus petersii. Next base: position 86,647,536 of record CM076682.1, read on the forward strand.
TAGCATTTGCCAGAATCTACAGATTGCCAGTTTGGGCCAGCGTCCAAATGTTTATTGAGGAGTACAAGTGCCTTTGAAACGTCTGGTTATTAGTACTCCAATTATGAAAGGTACTATTCTGTACACAACAGCATTTGTAAGGGTGCACCCATTTTGTTTTCCCATAATTTGGACACACAGACAAAACAGAGAACTCGGGCAAGCACCATAATTATATCTGGTAGAATTAGAATAGTACATCCTGAGAATCCTGCTAACATATGAGCACACAAATTGTTATATATAGAGAGACCATGTGAAAATACATATTTGGGTATTCATTACAGATAACAATAATAACATCTGTTGGAGCTTTGTAACTTTTTTCCTGTCAGGTTCTCTCTCTGCATTAAATAGCTTAAAGATCTCTAGAAAAAGAAAGGCTTGAATGTCAGGACCCACAAGGAATGTTACTACTTTGAGCCTGTGAAATGCAAAGGCTCCTTTCAGATTAGAGGTGTTCTGCACATATCTAGTGACTCATAAAACACTTTCCATGCTGTGTATTATTCATTTAGTAGTGAATAAGGATACAAACAAGCAACAAGGCACAGCAGTGTAATGCCTAATTTGTATCTGGTGGTTTCCCCGTAGTGAGCTTATATTTTCCAAAAACAAATTCACAGGCATCAGGGCTGATTAAAAGTTATTGCAGTGCACAGACTGGCTGATATATTGCAGTAAACATCTGATCTAACTAGGTGTTGACTGCTGAAAAGATATAAAGGGCTGCGGTAAATTGCAGAAAAACATTAATCATGTTTGGGTTTATAGGATTTAACATTGTTCTCAATGGTTAAACGTGTTCTTTTGCTTCCCAATAAATTGTGCTTCCTTAGGCCTGATAGCACTAGCTGACTTCCCCACACCAGTTTTTTTCAAACTTTTTAAGGTCAAACAACAAGTGGCCACACACAGGCAAATATCTGCTGATTCTGCCTCTCCAAATCAAATTAGCAGCCAGTCCTTCTACTTATGGGGATAAAAAGCCTACCTAAAAATATCTGATTCTGTCTTATTTAGGTGTTAATACAGCTGGTTGTAAAATCCAATAGCTGAGGATGCTGGGTTTTCATTTGGAGGGGTTGAACTTGATGGACTTTGTCTTTTTTCAACCCGATTTAATTATGTAACTATGTAACAGTGTAATTCTAGGCAGTGTCACTCATGAAAACATTATTTTCCCTCTTTATAGATCCCTGGCAAAATGGCTAGAGAACAATACAGTCTTTAACATGCAAAAGAACAAGAAGACATCCCTTTAGATTTAAGGAACTGAACTTTCAACTGAAGTAGTGAAAATGGTTCATTGAGGTGAGGGTAGTGATGTTGCAACAGCACATTCTATCTATGCCTTTTAGAGTGACATGGATTACTATTTTGGCAGTACTTAAAATACAAGGCTATAGAGATCTCAAGATCTACATTGCCCTGTGTTACTGTCTCCCAGAAAAAATAAATTATAAAATAACTGTTGGTACACCCATCAACAGCCCTAATGCCACATAACACTAATTATTTGTTGCACTACAATCTTTTGAATCTTGTGCTTTCTATAATACAGGAACCATAATATGGAACTCTTTACCATACTTAGGGTTGCCATTTGGCGGGTGATTATAAAAATTATGACAATAGGGAAGACAGATAAATGTTTAGGAATGGCAGACTCAAAATATATTGCTTCACCAAGGCCTTTTTAGTACAATAAAAATGTCTAGTTAAAGAGATACTGACACCAGAAATTAAACCTTTTTTACATCTATAATAATATTGTCTTTGCAAGCTATTTTTAATTTTGCGATAGAAGTATTTACAGATGCTTTTACATTACCCTTCTGATCTCCCATGTTCCTCTCTGAGGGTGTTGCCATATTTGAACTTCAGCAGTTTGTTAGCATAAGAAACGCTAACTGATATGTTGAGAAGGGACAGTCAGGTTGGCAAAACAGGTTTAGGAACTTCAAGTAACAAATACTTACAAAAGCAGCCCTATCAGTGAGAAACGATTAACATGAACTATAGGTACATTAATATTTTGAAAAATAATTTTTTAGTCGCACAGGAGAAAAGCAATATAAAAATATTATTTTAATCGCAGTGCACTGAGGTACTTGTGCTTTCCATCACAAAGTCAAAAGAAGTATCATACAACACATCAGGACATCACTGTAACCTACAAACTCCAGAACATTTTTTTTTTATAGAAAAAAAGTTAAAGAAATTGGATGTAGATTCATTTCAGACCCTGGTCAGCAAATGCCACTGATCAACACTACTGCTGCCTTTCACTAAAACATATACAAGCCCAAATTTTCAAAAAAAATTGCTTGCCAATAAGGAATGTGAAGCACCAGGCATCAGTAATTGAGTGTTTGCATTTTAGCAGTACATAGCAAATATTCACATCATGTCAGGAAAATTAATCTGTGTTGTTTCATTAGTTATTAAGATTTCAAAAATACAGCTTTTTTATTCAGTTAGGTTTACAGGCTGAAATTTATCCAAATGACTGAATCTAATCTGGTTTATAACACAAACACGGATAAACTTAAACAGCCCGAGGACATTCACCTGCCATCTGGCTCACACAGCTGTCCTTTCTCATCATAGGATAAAAAACCCTATCATTACTGGCACAAGTAAACGTCCCATTCTGAGGGGGATGACTAAAGTTCTCGTGCTCTTGTATAGTGATTTGTGGTGAGGCAACCCTCACTGATCTGTGTTTTCAGTGACAAGCCTCTGCCCCACCTCTGAAAGTCTTTCTCAGAAATCCTCAGTCGGTAAGCTGCTGGAACATTCTAATTAAGTGAGACTATCAACGTGTGCATTAGTAGTAAATACCACATGGTCTTCCCTGTAAACTAATGAAATGAACATGCTGGGCATAATTTTGTGAATACAGTTTATGACAGGTGCAAAACAAATTCAGAATTCAGGGATACATTTTCACTTATCATAATCGGGTCAACCAAAAACTTTTAAAAATCCTAAAAGTTTGAATACAGTGCCTTGCAATATTTACCTTCTTGAATTTTTCCATGATCTCTTGTGTTACATCCGTAAAATGAATTTAATTAGGATTTTATGTAATGTGTCTGCACAAAATACAGTCCATAAAAATCTTACACAATATTTAAGCTGTCATGAATAAAAAAAAAACATCCTCCCTGTTTACTGTGAAACCCACAAATAAGCTCTGGTACAACTTATTTCTATACAAAAACACATTTTAACACTCCCCAGAATAGAAAGAATACTGGCACCCTTAATTACGTTGTGCAAATCAAATTGTAAAAATTATAATTAAATTCATTTTAATTTCAGTTTGTAACAACAAAATGTGGAAAAATCCATGAGAGAACAATAAAATACTGTGCAATATTTTTAATACAATAGCAATAATCCTTACTTATAATAAAACGAGTCTTGTGTAAAATTTGCTTGTTTACTTTTGCACATGAAAAGTTAAGACAGTGCATGAACAGATTTCCATTTACCGGTACTGTTCTACATCACATTACAAAAGGAACTTATGAGCTGCCACATAGTTATTAATGTCACCTGAATAACTTCTCCAAGCTATTTAAAATGATTTATATCATATACTGTATTTTCAGCTTCTTTTTATTTTTCTTATCAAGACAATAGGTGTATAAAGCATGTAGTGTCACTTAAAATCATTTGAAATGACATCAAGCTCTACTAGCAAAATAAATATATACATGAAAATAACAAACACTCAGTAAGCAGCTGGACTATTGTTAGCAAGATCTTGGAAGTCCCTATCCATAAACTATAACTTGCTTAAACCTAAAATCAACTGGATATTTGTGAAAAAACTGATCAACAGTGCATTGGATAAATACCCCTCATTTCTGGCAACCCTGGATAGACTACAGATATAGAGGGACTCTATATCACTGTAATAACTGGGAAATAGACTAGCACCTTTTGCAAATGGATAAATTATAGAGACTTAAGAACTGTGAATTTAGCCACTTTCCAGCTCTATTATTATTTATTTGTTAGTTCTTTTTCTTTTGAAAGGTATGTTTGTATTTCTGGTTTAACATTTGATATTATCACTATATATGTTACAAAGGGAACTGGTTTTCCTGAATCAAAGTAAATACACAAAATAATGTTACGATATGTATTTATACATATGATAACAGAATCACTGTATGCTTACAATATATGACTCTATAAACTTTTATTGATAAAACAATAAAATATATATTGAGAAAATAACAAATACTCTGATCACTAGAGTAATAAGAATTTACATGGGGTAACTTTGCACTGGTGTAGTACCCGAAAGAAACACATATATTTACTTTCATTAGTCTATATGAGGAAAACACAGTGGGGCTTATTTATAAACATTGGGCAAATTTGCACCAGGATAGTAACCCATAGCAACCAATCAGTGATTAGCTTTTTTCAGCAAGCTGCAGGTTGAACACTGAAAGTAATCATCAGGTTTGTTGCCATGGGTTACTGCCCAAGTGCAAATTTGCCCAGTGTTTATTAATAACCCCCAGTGATTCAAGTAACTCAACTGACAATTTTGCAGAATTTATAAAGATATATTTTACAGGTATTATAGCTTATGATTAACATGTGCCATGTAGCTTCATGGCTTTGTGTATCACTGAACACTTTTGTGGTTTCTAATATCCTTATATTGCACATTCAGATCTACCCAAATTTTTTAGGAGTATGCCTGTATTTATTCCCCCATCTGAGACAGAGTAGAGGGGCTTACATCTGGGCAGAACAGATAGTGAAAGGGTCTGGACAAAAATTACCCATAATTTTATCTGGGGAGGTTGATATTTGATGTTTTACAACATTGGGTACATTATTTCCTGTATAAACAGCTGGCTTCAAGGCTTTATTGTTTATACAATGCTAGCTCCTGATTTTTATGCGAACTAAAAGATCATGGTATTTCTTGTGTACCAGTTTGTTTCATATTGTGAAAAGGAACATTATTTTACCTCACATTGTGAATCTCTGTAGAAACAAGCAGTCATGCACACAACTGCAGTAATGCAGATCCCCTTTAACTTTTGACAGGGTGTTTCGCTGAAAAGGAATGATGTACTGTTTGCTAATATAAGGGAAAATATGTGTGCATTCAAATTATATTAAAATGTGTGTAGTTATGTAAATTATAAATCCATGATATTAAAGGGATTCTGTCAAGGGAAAGCATGTTTTTTTTTTTTTTTTACAAAATGCATCAGTTAATAGTGCTCCAGCATTGAAATCCAATTTTCAAAAGAGCAAACAGATTTTTTTTTTATATTCAATTTTGAAATCTGACTCTTTACTGCTGCACTGCAAGTTGGACTAACATTACCCCTCTCTTTCCCAACAAGCAGCCTATCAACAGAACAAAGCAAAGGTAGCCAGATAACAGCTCCTTGACACATGCATTGCTAAAATGCTCCCATACCCCACCTAATAGTATTTATGAGAACAGCACAAAATAGTAAAAATTCAAGTTTGGCTAACCCATATTATGACTCCTTTAGTTACATTGAGTAGAAGAAACAATTGTCTTTCAGAAAATAGTTCCAATGTGAAGTGCTGGCTCTTTCTGATAGCATATGACCAGGCAAAATGACTTGAGATGGCTGTCTACACCAATATTAGAACAAATGAATACATTGCTTGCTTCAAGTATAACATTTCCAAAGGTAGAATAAACTGCTTGCAATGTACCTAGTATGAATTAGTAATAAAAACTATACCATAAAAATCATGACAGAATCCCTTTAAGCCCAAGCTAAAGTCACTGGGTGGCTGATAAGTGTTGAAACTGGAGAGTGTTACAAAGCACCACTTCAATTTCAGTATAGCTGTGGCCAATTTAATTCTTCTCTTCCTCTATTCTAGTATCATGTTCTTGCTACTCTTCTTACTAAATTTCCTTTTTTTTAAAGTCAGGAGGAAACAAATATAAACAGAGCATCCAAACAGTAACTTATTAGCTGTCACGTGCTTCTGTTCTTTCTTCTTATGTAAAAACATACATTTGGAAGGACTGTGGAAGCCCTAAGTGATGTGCAACTTCAACTAATCTTTGTTATAAAACAAGGAAAAACCACAAGAAGGAGACCATACTATAGGTAACTTATTAGCTGTCATGTGCTTCTGTTCTTCCTCTTTATAGTAAAAACATACATTTGGAAGGGCTGTGGAAGCCCTAAGTGATGTGCAACTTTAACTAATCTTTGTTATAAAACAAGGAAAAACCACAAGAAGGAGACCATACTATAGGTTAAGTGGTTATGTTAAGTAAACATGCACTACTTCACACAGGGAGTGATTATTTAGGTCAAATACTGCTTCCACTCCACTCCTATGCTGTTATGACTTGTACATGCCCTATTGCCAATACCTGTAGAAAACTAAGAATGAGCCAGACAATTGTCACAGCAAGTCGAACCGTCCATGCTGCGGTGCTGCACAGTTGAAGTGGGCAGGAAAAATTATCTATTGTTACAGGGCTAATGGAAATACATACTTGTACATCAGCCCTATTACGAGGAGCATGGCCTATTTTAGCTGTAATCACCACAATTATAACTTAAAAATGGGTACTTCACAAAACTTTTTTTCCTGTTGACAGTGTAAAACTGAACTACCCCAGTAAGCAATGAGATTGTAACAAAAATGTCACTGGTCATAATGAAACTCTACTTTAATTGCCATTTATTTTCTACATATCATCAGGAAGTACTAATCTAATATCTATCCTAAAGGCAACTCAAAAATGTAATCACTACGTTACAAAAGTAAAAATGCTGAACTCCAATTGTCAGTCCAACAGAATGTCCTTCGCCAATTATAGCAGACTCTAAATGACTTTCTGAATCATCCCACTGCTGACTGACTGGAATGCCTATGACAACTTCATAGGAAAATTAGTGTTATTGGGACGAGACGGACAAGACCTCTGAAAAAAAACAATATTTATGCTATTTATATAACAGTAGCAACAAATACAAACAACTCGCAACATAACTAAGAAATAACTATGTTTTATGTGTAAATTACTGCATTCAACGTAGTAAGGCACATTATCTTTCCAATACCTTTCATGTGGATCTGAGTCTTCCCCTTCAGGCATATCTGCCTTCTACAAAAGTACTTGAGCCAAAAACGTAATCCGAACACAGATGTACCTTTTGAACTTGGCCACGACTTTAAGGAGAGCTGAGAAAGTCTAAGCAAGTTATGTGAGCTCTGAGTCTGTGTTTATGATTCTCCTGTGTGAGTCAGCTTGTATTGAATGGAGCAGATATAGTGAGTGAGCTAGGATAGGCTGTTATAAATAAAGCTGCCAGAGCCTTGGATCTCATGGGCTGTGATGCTGGCACATTATCTCATGGAGTGATTAGACAACACTCATTTCAACACATCTATTATAGCAACCACTGATTTCAGTACTGTATCTTAGTTCATAAACAAAAACAAATAAGTAACAGCAATAAGCTATTTCCTTAAAGAATAAAAGGGGTTGAAGTTCATCAAATTGCTTATCAAAGCATTTGTTTTCAAAAACTTACAGAAGAAAAGTGACACAACAAGCCCCATTTAGTATTGTTAGGTTGTGATATCAAATCATCATACACAATGCCCTAAGATATACAAGCGTTGTCTTTCAATTTGCTATTTCAGCCTGTTATGATGCTCAAGGTTTAATGAACGCAATTGAATGCAAGTGAGCCCTGCCTTTATCAGGTAGTTGAGGGCATTTATGCATACATTTATGTATTTTTGAAATACATATTTTGGTTATTCAGACATGCTGTCCTTGTGGAATGTTCCCTGATTATGTTGACTTAGTTTTCCTCTAAATTATCCCAAAGGTATATATACTGTATATGTTTTAATTTATCATACCCTTTTTAATTTTTAATTTGTGGCCTTGATAGCCTGTACCATAACCATTTTTACCAAACCTTTTTAAAAAATGAATACAATCAAAAGCCAGTTCACCAAAAAAGGAAATGGAAAGAAAGAAAGAACCATTGGCTTAAACTACGATGTAATCTTTCATTAGTGCGCTACTGTCAAATGACTTATTATTTTACATCGTTTGGACATTATGGTCCTCTAGACTGTTTCAGGAGTCTGTGGATGATATACCGTATAGCACAAGGGGTGTTTTGACCCTGCAGTGCTCTAGGTGAAAACTGAAGCCTTGGCTTTAGTATCTGATAAAGGCAGAGCACTTCCTGCTGTCTTTAAGAGGAAGCATTGACATGCGATTATCTGAGTTGAACTTCCTAGGTTCTTTATCATATAACTGCAGCAACTAAAATGTCCCTTGTGCTATAACCCTTCATTTTACTTTTACTTACTACATTCACTTTAGAACCAGAGGAAGGAGAGGTATGCCAGTTCCCACTAATACAGATAAACAAAATCTTCCATAAAGAATAACATATCCATATGTTTAATGAGCCCACAATATACTTTCCCTTCCACCTGCAAAACAAACTTATCGTCACTTGCCGACTTGTAACTCTGCTGCTGTTGTTGTGGGGTGCTATAAGCTTCTCAGAGCTTGACCCACTGTGTGAAGGTCCACTTGCAATAGAGGCTAGCACACCAGCATTTCAATAGGGCACTACAATCTCCCATTCAATATTTTATTGTAAGCAATACTGTGCAATCAACATGTAGAATGCACAATTTTTCAGGAGGCTCCTGTCTCACCACCTCAGATGCAGATGCAAATGTGAACATGCATCAGAACACCTTCACAGAATGGCAAAGGAAATTTGAAGGGGTTGTTCACCTATAAATTAACTTTTAGTATGATGTAGATAGTGATACTCAGACAATTTGCAACTGGTTTTCATTTTTTTTTATTATTTGTGGTTTTTGACTTATTTAGCTTTTTTTATTCAGCAGCTGTACAGTTTGCAATATCAGCAGTCTGGTTTGTAGGGTCCAAATTACCCTAGCAACCATCCACTGATTTGATCAAGTGAATGGAATATGAATTGGAGCGGATCTGAATAGAAAGAGTAGTAATAAAAAGTAGCAATAACAAAAAGGGGCACATTTACTTAGCTCGAGTGAAGGATTAGAACGAATTTCGAAGTATTTTTTTGGCTACTTCGACCATCGAATTGGCTACTTCGACCTTCCACTTTCTCGAACGATTCGAGCTAAAAATTGTTCGACTATTCAAGTCTCTTTAAAAAAAACTTTGACCACCTACTTTGCCACCTAAAACCTAGGTCCCCATAACCTTTCTAGGCAATTTGTGATAGAAAGAAAATCGTTCGATCGATGGATTAAAATCCTTCGAATCGTTCGATTCGAAGGATTTAATCATTTGATCGAACGATGTTTCCTTCAATCATTTGATCGAACGAATTGCGTTAAATCCTTCGACTTCGATATTCGAAGTCAAAGAATTTAACTTCAATGGTCGAATATCGAGGGTTGATTAATTATATAAACCAATTTTTGGTAAGGCACGATATTGTTAACCTGTCCCCACCAAAAGGCAACGGTCAGGGGTCAATTAATTTCCAGTGTAAATTGATAGATTTTTTTGCATAGTATAAAAGTTGTAGATAGCAAAGTTTGACAGTAGACTTCAAACCCAAATTGTCCATCACTCCCAAAAGACAAACCAATGGGGTTCTGAAACGTGGGCCATCCAAGACTAGAGAGATGTTTTGCAGAACCCCCTCCCAGAACCCTTGAATTCTCGGGCATTCCCAGAATACATGTATAACTGTGCCTACCTCCTGTTTACATTTTTTACATTGATCTGAAACCATAGGATATAGTTTTGCAAGCCTATATGGTGTAAGGTACACTCTGTTCAGAAACTTAGTTTGAATATACCTATCCTCCTCCAGGCCTGGAATGTCTCTAGACCATTTATTCCTCATTTTCTCCAAAGGATCTGGATTGGTCTGTCCCAGTATGACGTAGAACCAGGTGGTCGATTTCCTTAGGTCCTCCCTTCTCAAATAAACTTCTAGTCTCTACTATTTCAATGGGTATGACTTTTTGGAGTTTCTGATACATTTGCAGTTTCAGACTTTCAATATTAAGCTTTTGGCTCATCATCATAGAAGTAACGTTATGGTAAACTGAATACAGGAAGTGCTTAAACACTCCCATACTCTATGACCTTCAAAGAAAAGAGTTGAAACAGCTAATATCTCCAAGACAGATTGATGTTCTCTTACATCAATATTTTTTTGTGTTTAGTTCCCCTTGAAGCAAAGTACCAATGACAGCAGCATACAAGCCCATGATAAAAAGTTGGCAATTTTGCTTAATCACCACCCCCCCCCCCCATTCCTAATAAAGCGCAGGGCAAAAGAGCCCTAATAATCTGCACTGATGAGATCTAATACATCTGAAACAAGTAGTCTTTGAGTTAAATGGCCTTATGGCTGTATCTGTTTCATGAGCTATTGCATCCAGAACCACTGATCTAATGCAAAGATATATACAGTTAGGCCCATAAATATTTGTACAGAGACAACTTTTTTCTAATTTTGCTTCTGTACATTACCACAATGAATTTTAAATGAAATAACTCAGATGCAGTTGAGCTGCAGACTTTCAACTTTAATTTAGTATTTGAACAAAAATATTGCATATAAATGTGAGGAACTAAAGCCTTTTTTAACACAATCGCTTCAATCAGGGGCCCAAAAGTAATTGAGTCAGTGTCCAACTTTTGAGTCCAAAGGCTATTTCATGGGCAGTTGTGGGCAATTACTTTGTTATGTCATTATCAATGAAGCAGATAAAAGCCCTGGAGTTGATTTTAGGGGGGTGCTTGTATGTGGAAGATTTTACTGTGAACAACAAACATGCAGTCAAAGGAGCTCTCCATGCAGCAACAAGCAATCCTTGAGCTGTAAAAACAGAAAAAACCCATCCGAGAAATTGCTACAATATTAGGAGTGGCAAAATCTACAGTTTGGTACATCCTGAGAAAGAAAGCACTGGTGAACTCAGCAACACAAAAAGACCTGGACGTCCAAGGAAGACAACAGTGGTGGATGATCGCAGAATCATTTCCATGGTGAAGAGAAACCCCTTCACAACAGCCAATCAAGTGTACAACACTCTCCAGGAGGTAGGCGTATCGATATCCAGGTCTACCATAAAGAGAAGACTGCATGAAAGTAAATACAGAGGGTGTACTGAAAGGTGCAAGCCACTCATAAGCATCAAGAATAGAAAGGCTAGATTGGATTTTGCTAAAAAAAAAAAAAAAAAAATTCTAAAAAAGCCAGCACAGTTCTGGAAAAACATTGTGGAACAGCTCATGACCAAAGCATACCACATCTGTAAAACATGGTGGAAGCAATGTGATGGCTTGGGCGTGTATGGCTGCCTGTGGCACTGGTACACTAGTGTTTATCAATGATGTGACACAGGACAGAAGCAGCCGAATGAATTCTGTGGTGTTCAGAGACATGTTGTCTGCTTAAATCCAGCTAAATGCAGTCAAATTGATTGGGAGGAATTTCATAATGACCCAAAACATACAGCTAAAGCAACCAGGAGTTTATTAAAGCAAAGAAGTGGAATATTCTAATAACATTTTATTTTCAATTTTTTAATTTGTCCAATACTTTTGCGCCCCTGAAATGAAGTGATTGTGTTAAAAAAGGCTTTAGTTTCTCAAATTTTTATGCAATCTTTTTGTTCAACCCACTGATTTAAAGCTGAAAGTCTGCCATTCAACTGCATATGAGTTGTATCATTTCAAATTCATTGTGGTAATGTACAGAACCAAAATTAGAAAAAAAAGTTGTCTGTCCAAATATTTATGGACCTAACTGTACAAAAACCATTTTGTGTATCTCTATCGACAATATCACAAGAAAGACGTTGTCAAACTAAGTATTCATTCATACCTGAAAACAATTCTGTTTAAATTAGTACACTTCTGTAAACAGTTTAATCACTTGCTTATGTGTTTCATCAGTTGCCCAGTCTTTCTATATGAAGAGGTTACACAGTCAAATCAATGGTTTCAAATGATTCTGTAGTTAGGCAGGGCTTCCACATCGGTGAATTTGGTAAGCAACATCACATAGCAACAAAAGTTCAGAGCTCTGGCTTAGGCAGCCACATCTTGAGGAGGGATTCTTTTGGGTTGGGTCTCGAAAACGGGTCCATGCTGCTTCGAGTGGGGTTTCCTGCTCCTTTTTAATAATGTGTAGTTGCTACAAATGAATAACAGTCAAAATGTGTAAGATTTAATAACCGGATTTGGGTTCCCTGCAAGCAGGCCTGGACTGGTAATCTGTGAGCTCTGACAAATACCAGAGGGGCTCATGTAAAATGCCATTGACAGTCACTATTTATTGGGCTGGTGTGGGGCTGTTTGGCCCTCTGTGTACTTGAAATATGTACTTGAAATATGTGTATATTGAATCCCACTCCAAACTTGCCTGAAAGATAGGTCAAGAAGTCAGTGGCAGAGGTCCCTTGAAACATGTGAAGATGTTTGTTTTGCCTTCATGATTTTCGGGGTTTTTTACAGTGGTCTTAACTCAAAAACTTAATCATTTTTTTTAGCCAATATCTCGATCGATTAGAGTATTCCAGTTTTTCCTACAGATTGTATTTAATTGAGTATTTAACACTGTGTTTTTTTCATAAATACGCAAACATTCGAGTTGTGAATGATAAATTACCCCCTTAGTTAGACAAATGTTCTGAATAAAGCAGATACCCTGCTATATTTGCTATATAAATCTTTGAATAAAAGAGAAATGTTTTGACCTTAGATTGTAAGATCAACTGAGGCAGGGACTTATAAATACATTAATATATTTGAATGGAAAATTCTGGTACTACTTGTATATATAGAATAATGTTAATCATTGTTCAGTTATTGTCACCAGTCATTTTTACAGAACCAACAAGTTATGAAGCAGAAGTATTTCTCTATAAAACTGTTTTATTGCTATATTACTGTAAGGACTTTTACCAAAACATGCTTGTTGTGTCAAAAAAGCTGTAAAGAAACAAACATGTTATTGTGCAATTTCTCAGCTAAGCAATCAGCTAAAGGACATTCTACTGAAGACTCAAAAACCAGTAGCAAAGCAGAGTAACTAGCACACCCCCGTAGTATCAAATTACTACGATGAATTTACACCCTTCCAATGATGCACTAGCGTTTGTTTTGTCTACATTGTTGACGCAAATTACAAAAACAAATTACAGAGGAAATCTCAGTATCTAATCTCCTCTGAATCTGATTAGCAGTAAATTTACGGGGAGGAGTGTTGGTTTCAGGACTGTCTTGTATGTTGTTCAGGACAGGGGGATAAACTTAACTGAATAAGAAACCCTGAAAATTTAGTGTGAAGAAAGTCTGTAGTTAATGAGCTTTTACACAGATCAGTGGTGATCAAAAAGCCTGAAATGGCAAGATACTGTTCAGAGCCAAAATAAGCATTTCTGCATTTCCCCACTAGTATGTTCCATTCCATTGCATTGTGATTTGTATTACATTAGTCCACTTAGAAAAGTCAGGTGCAGCATTATAAGACTGTCTTTTGAAATGCATAAACTTATAGGCAAAGAGATTGGTTTACTATTCACCAAGGTTACAGTTCTCTATTATTTATATATAAATAAGAAGAAATGTAATGTAAAAACATTAGGAGATTATAGCAAAAATATAAATAGCATTCAAAGATAATGTTATGATTGATAATGAAAAAGCTTATTTTCTGGTGTCAGTATCTCTTTAAAGGGGTTGTTCATCTTCCAACACTTTTTTCAGTTCAGTTGGTTTCAGGTACTTCACCAGAAATAAAGACTTTTTCCACTTACTTTCTATCTTCTATGTGTGACTGTAAATATTGAAGTGTAAAGTCAAATTTTAAAGCACCTTCACCTTTTAAAGCAGCTCTGGGAGGGAGGGGGGTCGTAGACTCTGGAAACTGTGTACATTTAGTTGATACATTTGTTATCTTTTGGCCCTACTGAGCAGAATCTCTGGGTTTCATTAAAGGCAGTTATTGTAATTGATACAATAGTTACTAATACTCCAGAGATGCTGCCAAAAATGTATCAACTAAATGTAGCCAATTGTAACAGTTTAGAGTCTGCACCTGAATTACTGAGCTGTTTTTAGATTGTTCTGGTAAACAATCTCAAACAAAAAAGGGGCAGATTCCCTAAAGGGCGAAGTGACTAACACTTGCAAAAATTCGCCAGTGTGACGTCATTTCGGAACTTTGCAGATTTCCTAACGGGCACAGGCGTCACTCTGAAAAAGCTCCATTATGTACCACAGAATTAAGTCTCTATCATGCAAAATTTCTTGCTTGTTGCTATCCTTGAAAAGAGACCAATTCCACCAGCTTGTAGCATATTCATTCCAAGTTTTCTCGCTTAGTGCATTCTTTAACACCTCACATGCTCTGGCAGTATAAGCCCCCAAAGGTAATCTGGACATGAGGCACCGTATGGATCCGGGTTGTCTGTAATCCTCCAAAATAGCTCCAACTGAAACCGAGATAAAGCATTGGCTATATTATTTTTAAAACCTGGAATATGCTTGGCCTTAATCCAAATATTGAACTTTAAGGCCCTAAAAACGACTTGTCTTAACAACCTTAAAACCGGTGGTGAATTAGAAGTCAAATTATTTATTACGTAAACAACACCCAGATTATCAGTGTGCCAAATGATCCTTTTATTGGCTAAATGTGCACCCCAAATCTCAAGTACAACCAAAATGGGAAAAAATTCCAATAGCACTAAGTTCTTTGTTAAGTTTTGTTCATGCCAACTTATAGGCCAAGAATCCGAACACCAATGGCTATTGAATATAGCACCAAAACCAGTTGAAGCTGCTGCATCTGAGAAAAGATGCAGCACTGAACTTCCCAGAAATTCATCTTGCCAATATGTCTTACCATTAAAATCTTGTAAGAACTGTTGCCAAATGAGCAGGTCCTCTTTAACCTCTTGAGGAATCCTAATGTGCCAGTTAGGATTTGTTATTCCTTCAGTCAAAGCAATTAAACGTCTGTTAAATACTCTGGCAATTGGTATTATTTTTGTAGTAAAATTTAAATGCCCCACAAGAGATTGTATATGTTTTAACTTCAGCTTTTTGGCAGCCAAAACTGAATTAATCAGACTTTTTAACTGAATTAATTTATCCTGTGGTAATCTAAACTCTTGTTTGATAGTGTCAATTTCTATGCCTAGAAACTGCATCACATTAGTGGGGTAAACTGTTTTCTCCTTTGAAAGAGGGATACCAAACTTGTTAGTAAGCCGAAATGAACATTCTTAAGAGATTAAAAACAGTGATCCGACTGAGGTGGTCCAACAAATCCGAAAGAATCGTCTAGGTAGTGCAATATAAACTTAGAATTAGTTTCATACTGGACTACCCATTGTACAAATGTGGCAAAGGCTTCAAAATAGTACCAAGATAAAGAACATCCCAACTGGAGACAACAATCAAAATAAAATAAACCCTCAAAATGGAAACCTAGTAATTTCCAACACTCCGGGTGGATAGGCAATAATCTAAAAGCCGACTCAATGTCGCTTTTCGCAAGTAGAGCACCTTTTCCACATTTTTTAATAATCTAAATGGCTTGGTCAAATGATGCATAATTTACAGTGCACAATTCAGGGTCAATCCCATCATTAACTGAATTCCCTGCTGAGAATGATAGGTGATGTATCATTTAATAAGCTCCAGGCTCCTTTTTAGGAATAAGTCCTAAAGGAGAGATCCTAAAATCTGTGAATGGTGGCTCCTGAAAAGGCCCCTTTATCCTGTGAGCTGCTAGCTCCTTAGCAATTTTTGCCCTAACAACTTTAACATTAGCATTGATAGATTTAAGATTATACGGAACAACTACCGAATTACTATTCCTGAAGGGGATCCAAAATCCGTAACAAAAACCCTCCTCAATTAAAGCTGCCATCCTGCGGTTTGGGTACTGCCATAGATAAGGAAGCATATCTAACAGCTTCACCGGAGTCAATCTTTACTGCTTCCTTTGATAACAATTTGTTGGGAGTAGTAATCAGGCCCGGACTGGCAATCTGTGGGTTCTGGCAAATGCCAGAGGGGCTGCTGTACGGCTCCATAAAAGTTACCATATAGTGGGCTGGTAGGAGGCTGTTTTGGCTGGTAGGAGGCTGTTTGGGCCTCTGTGTACTTGGAATGACAGGGCCTATTTTGACTCCCAGTCCAGGCCTGGTAGTAATGAATTTCTTGACACATCGAAAGGCTGGATGGTTGCTCCCACAATGAGAGCACTCATGTTTAAATTTACAGTTACTTTGCCATTTACAAGCTGAATCATTATACGCCCAACAAGTATTGTATTTTTGCCTTGGTTTCTGCAACACCAGTGGGTTGGTCCCTGGCCGAGGAGCCATCATGCCCATCCAAAGGTCAACATCCTTAGTGTCCCAAGGAATCGATGTTTGAACGGCCATCTTCTGCCTAAACCTGCCTCATAGACAAACCATGAAATACCTCCATACGATTTGTATGCTTCTAGAATGATATCTACATGTTTAAATAAACTAGCCCCCAATTGGGGGTGTCTGGAACACAGGATGTTAGCACAGATGCAAAATGCCTGCAACCAGTTAGTAAAGGTTCTAGCTACTGGCCTACGCCTGTCTTCCTCTGCTTCACTCTTCTTATCCTTTAAAAATACCTTCACTGAAGGCAATAAAGATAGTAAATCTACATATTCTCCCGTTTATTTTATCTTTAATAGACTGAGATAAGTGCAGACCAAGGGTTGTTGTTTCACATAAAATAGAATCTCTAAATGCAGATTCAGGGGCCCCTGCGCTTGATTGCGTGGATGCCGCGCAAGCGAAGTAAAGATTTCAACAATTGAGCATTGTCAGTATTACCTATGTCTTGTGTAGTATTTCTCTCATGAAGACTGCCTGCTGCAGGTTCCCTCAGCGGAGGCTGGACCTGTAAAGCAAGCACAGACTGGGTAGGGGAAGGAACAGTAGCTGCTGCTCCTGCAACTGCTCTAAAGGAGCCCACGCCCCCTTGACTACAGGCTGGTTTGATTAAAGTATTACAGCTCTGAATGTTTGGGGAGTCGCCTCCCCTAATAGGCGGAGCCAGGAGACCCTGGGTTGCTGGTTGTGACATAGACGGCCAAGCAGTAGGAGGGTTGGTTGCCACTCGGAAAGCAGATGGTGCTGCAGAGGCGACAACTCCGGTGGGCGGAGCCACACGGCCCTGGGATGTAGAAGGAGTTGAAGGCGGCCAATCTGGAGGAGGCTGAACGGACGCTCCGGCTGCAATAGGCGCTGTGTTGAGAAGGGACGGGCCGCAGCTCTGAGCAAGCTTGGGAGGCTGGGCTGTCAGACATGACGTGGAAGGTTCTGCTGGGAAGACACCTCCGGTGGGCAGAGCCCAGGGCCGGATTTACCCTTCCTGCCCCCCTAGGCCCAGCTACTGTTCCACCGCCCCCGCGCTCGAATTTCTGGAAGTGAATCTTTATCCAATCAGGACATTTATGCAAAATAAAATAACGCAGACAATAAAATGGAAATAATTGTATATTAAACCCTAAATAACTATTTTAAATATAACCAATATGTATATCAGTAAATACAGTAACAAATAACACACAATTATCTGTAGATCTGACAAAATCTGAAAACTTTAGGATTAACAAAGCCTTTCAGAACGAACTTTGCAAACCAATCAATGATGCTGTCATAACAAAACTTTCTGACAATCTCAGCTTCAATTGCAAGTAGAGCAAAGCTGATTAGCCTTTCTTCATTAAGAGAAGATCTCAGGTAGTTTTTCACTCTTTTTAAGCAAGAAAATTATCTTTCAGCACTGCAGTTTGTTGCCAGTGAGTCTCCAACAATGGTTTTCAGCAGCTGATTACAAGAAAAGAGGTTCCTACTAAGTATTCGGAAGGAGTTTTTTTACAGCTGTGAAGATGTGGAATTCTCTCCCTGAATCAGTTCAACAGGCTGATACATTAGATAGGTATAAGAAGGGGTTGGATGGTGTTTAGCAAGTGAGGGAATACAGGGTTATGGGAGATAGCTCATAGTACAAGTTGATCCAGGAACTGGTCCCACTGTAGTCAGGAGGGAATTTTCCCCCTCTGAGGCAAATTGGAGAGGCTTCAGATGGGGGTTTTTGCCTTCCTCTGGATCAACTGGCAGTTAGGCAGGTTATATATAGACTTAAAAGGTTGAACTTGATGGACGTGTGTCTTTTTTCAACCTAACTTACTATGTTACTATGGGGCATGTTTACTAACATTGGAGATAAATAACTGGAGAGATTTCTGGAGATGTTGCCCATGGCAACCAATCAGCAATTAGATTTAAACAGCCACAGCCATGTTAGAAAACAAAAGCAAAGATCTGATTGGTTGCTATGGGCAACATCTCCAGAAATCTCTCCAGATATTTATCTCCAATGTTAGTAAACATGCCCCTAAATTTTTTACAGTGAGAGCTGAAGATGTGGAATTCTCTCCCTGAATCAGGGGTACAGGCTGATACATTAGATGGCTTTAAGAAGGGGTTGGATGGTATTTAGCAAGTGAGGGAATACAGGGTTATGGAAGATAGCTCATAGTACAGGTTTATCCAGGGACTGGTCCCGAGAGAAGTCTTGTAGAAGAGAATGAGCTGAAGTGATGGGAGGAGAATCGAGGCGAAGGTCAGAAGCAGAGCAAAAGTTGTGTGAAGGAGTTTATTTTGAGATCAGAGATTAAATATAGGGAGATGCTTCACTGTTATGGGCCTTGAATGTAAGTGTGAGTAGTTTGAATTAGATTCTAGAGGAGATTGGGAGCCAGTGAAGGGATATGCATATGGAAGCAGCTGATGTTGACATGTGAGATAGATGAATGAGTCTGGCAGCGGCATGTAGAACAAATTGGAGTCATTAAAGGTGTTTTTTGTAATACCTGCGAGGAGTAGGTTGCATTAATCAAGGCGGGAGATAATAAGATACTGGATAATTGTTTAGGTTCAGTCTGAACCGAGATACGCCCATATTCCGACAATATTGCGCAGCTGAATACGACAACATTTTGCAAGTGTTTGGTGAAAATACAGTGTAATACAACTCCTCAGCAGCTTGCCTGCGTGGTCGAATGAAAGGTGGTGTTGTTAACTGTGAGTGATATTTGATGGACAGGGGAAGATCTTGGAGGAATATAATGAGTTCTGTTTTAGAAATATTCAGTTTCAGGTGGTGCTAAGACATCCAGGAGGAGGTAGCAGAAAGGTTGTCTGTAACTTGGGAAAGGACAGAAAAAGAGAGGTCAGGAGTAGACAAGTAGAATTGGGTGTCATCAGCATAAAGGTGATACTGAAGTCCAAACAACTGCATATGTTTTCCTAGAAAAGTAGTACAAATAGAGAACAACAGAGGGCCTTGAGGAACTCCAACAGAGAGAGGGAACATAGCAGAAGTAGAGTCAGAGAAACCAACTTTAAAGGAATTGTTCAGTGTAAAAATAAAAACTGGGTAAATAGATGTGAAAAATAAAAAATGTTTCTAATATAGTTAGTTAGCCAAATATGTAACGTATAAAGGCTGGAGTGATTTGATGTAGAACATGTCAGTCAGAACACTACTTCCTGCTTTTCAGCTCTCTTGGTTTACACTGACTGGTTACCCTGGTTACCAGGCAGTAACAAATCACACACTTGAGGGGGGCCACATTTGGTCATATCTGTTGTTCTGAGCTGAATGCTGAGAATCAATTTCAAACTCACTGAACAGAAATGTACCATGCGGCCCCCTTCAAGTCGCTGACTAGCTCAGAGTTATAGAGCTGAAAAGCAGGAAGTTGGATTCTGGCTGGTTTATTAGACATCTGTTCACTCCAGCCTTTATAGATTACATTTTTGGCTAACTAACTATATTAGTAACTATCTATTTACACAGTTTTTATTTTCACACTGAACTGTTCCTTTAAAAGAACGGTCAGACAGATAAGACCATGAAAAAAAAGTATCATGAATGCCAGGTGACCATAGAATGTCTAAAGGTGGCCATACATGGATAGATCCGCTCGTTTGGCGATGTCGCCAAACGAGCGGATCTCCCTCCGATATGCCCACCTTGAGGTGGGCAATATCGGGCAGATCCGATCGTGGGCCCTAGGGCCCAACGATTGGATCCTAGCATTCGCAAATGGGCGGTCGGATCGTGGGACCGAATCAACGAACAGATGCGGCCGCGATCCGACGGGATTTTTAAACCCATCCGATCGAGATCTGGCGGACTTTCGGCCAGATCTCGATCGGGGAAGCCCGTCGGGGGCCCCCATACACGGGCCAATAAGCTGCCGACACAGTCTGTTGGCAGCTTTTATCTGCCCATGTATGGCCACCTTAAGAGGAGCAGGTGGTCAACTGTGTCAAAGGCTGCAGAGAGATCTAGAAGGATTTGTATAGAAGTGACCTTTAGACTTTGCTAGTGCAGTTAAAGTTGAGTGTGTTAATCGCAACCTAGGATTGCCCTTGCTACTCTCCAACTCCCTGTTAAGGGTGGGGGGTTGGCAGCACCTAACTTATTCCTGTATTATCTGGCTGCTCAATTGGTCAACGCTTGGCGTTAGGCCTCCCCCTCCCCGCAAGATGCCACCACACAGTTGGAGGCGCAAGTAGTGGGCTCATTTGAGGGCCTTAAGAACCTCCTGTATAGGGGCATCACAGACTCTCCGCATATCACCCCTCTCATGAAGGCTACAGTGGGGGCTTGGCAGGTGGCTCTTAATTTTTCACCCTCTATTCCTTCACATTGTTCTAAATTTACCCCCCTTTGGTGCAACCCTAAGCTGAAACACCTTGCTATGGTTCCTGACCCTCAGGTATGGGCGAGATATAGCATTAAGTATGTCATGGATATTCTTATTGATGGCACATTACCCCCCTTCCAAATTCTGAAAGATAAATTTACTTTGCCTAATGTAATGCTCTTCCGCTTTTTTCAAGTGAGACATGCCATAGGTTCGCAATTTCCGAGTGGGCAGGTGGACACCACTCCTAGGAGGCTGGAGACCTATGTCCACGACCCTGAACTCCGTAAACCTTTATCTGTATTCTATAGTCATTTAATGTCACTGGGTAACTCTACCCTTAAAAAAACCCAATTGAAATGGCAAGTAGATATACCCTCGCTAGATGATGAAAAATGGACCAATGCTCTGGAGTCCTACTCAGAGGGGATGATATGTAGTAGGGACAAACTGACTCAACTAAAATACCTGCACAGGACTTATCTTACCCCACAAAGGTTACATAGGATGAATCCCACTTTAGCATCGGCCTGTCCCAGATGTTCTGAACCGGTGGCCAACTATTTTCATATGGTGTGGACCTGTCCTGTGATACTTTCTTTTTGGCAGCAAGTGGTACAGAATATTCAAGGGAAAACTTCTTGGTTAATCCCTGTGGATCCTCTAATAATCTTGCTGAACAGGGTAGAGGAAGTATCTGTTAGAAGTGCAGAATGTACTCTCCTTTCTATTTTACTAATGCTTGCAAAAAAAGCTATAGCCCTTAAATGGAAGGATTCCTCTGGCCCCACTGTCCCTTTTTGGTTGGACCTCGTCAGGAAAGCAATGCCCATGTATAAACTGACGTACATGAGAAGGAACTGCCCAGAAAAATTTCTTAAAATATGGGGGATCTGGCTGGATGAGGAGGAGGGATGATGATTGTGGTCCTACACTAGTGTTTTTTTATGCTTGACAAAGGGGTACTGCCCCGAAACGTTGCTTTTCTGCAAATAAAGACACAAGGGATTTCCCTGTTTGAACTGCCGTGTGTGCCAGTGTATTTCTACTATTGACCTTGGGGAGGGTGCCGATCCCTCCAACATTGAGCACCTGGCTACTCTAACTGAAGGCCTGGGTGTGCGAGCCGACATCTCTAACTGGCCTACACTAGTGTTAACACCTTGCCGACTTAGTAGCAGTTTAGTGGCTTTTATAACCCCATATTCCCTGGACGCAAGCATATTACACATGTATATCTCTCATATGTCTGTTCTCTTTGTATAACCCTCTGTAGCGGTTCACGGTCAAGTGTTTTGATCGCAGGTTGGACCTCATGGACACACTAGCAGTCATATGGATATAGGTTCGCTGCCTGCAATAACAGTGATACCATTGAAACCACAATTTTCAACATGTCAATTTTTATTGTTTTTGTTGTTAACTGCACTTGTTCCTGCATATTGTCTGTAAACTCTGAAATGCATCTAAATTGCCACTGTACGTTCATGCATATGGTATACTTTCAATAAAGCAGTATTGTTAAAAAAAAAAAAAAGTTGAGTGTGTTGGGTGGAAGCCAGACTGCAAGCAGTCGAGAAGGGAGTTGTGAGTTAGATGCTGGATCAGGCCTTTGTAAACAAGTATTTGTAGCAATTTGGATCTGAATGGAAGAAGGTAAACCGGACGATATTTGGCGGGAGAGTTGGGATCAAGGGAAGGTTTTCTAAGGATAAGAGTGATTAGTGCTTGTTTGTATAAAGGTGGAAAAGCTCTAGTAGAGAGTGAAAGGGCAAAATAGGTGGGTAAGTGCAGGAGAGAGTGTATCAAAGCTGATAAACGCAATAAGTTAAAAACTCTCATACATTAATAATAAATAAGGACTGAAGCAACTATATTGTACTATTGGTTATTTATATTAAATTAAAAAGGTTCTAAATCTATGTTAAGACCTCTTGGAGTTACAAGAATTCAACCTGTAAATCCAATGTGTTTCCCTCCATCACAATTTAATAACAGTTGGTGCACTGTTTGCGAATATTGTTTATGTGTTCAAAAATTCATATCTAATGGTACGCCCTATATACAGCATTCACATATTATTGCATAAACTGCATATACATATTTAGTTTATTAGGTTTAGTCTATATGCACCAAAAGAGGTTTCACTGTATTGTTTTTTTTTTTGTGTGCATATGTTATCCACCTATAGTGCCATAAGTAAACATTAGTATAGTGAGTGTATTGACTCCTGTAAGTTGGCTTTGAGTACAGAATGAAATATGCTTTTCCCTACACAACAGGATATGTTTTCTGCATACTGAATTATGAATTAAAGCCTTCTAATAAGCTTTGTATGGCTGTATGACACGTTACTATGTTGTATATTGTTGATGGACCACCGGCAGGCCAACCAATTTTGTGTGACATATAAACCACAGTAAATAAGCAGGCAGAATACAAAGTGCAAACTACACCTGTTTTTTGCAGCTTGCCCAACTGGCAGAATACAAAGTGCAAACTACACATGTTTTTTGCAGCTTGCCCAACGGTCAGTAAATGACCTCTTAAGTCATATCTATAAAGAGTTTTAGTATTAGTGTTTTGGAAGAAATCTGATTTTGCAGGTTTTTTTAAAGTTTGCCTATCTGTAAAACATCAACAGGAATATTTTGTGTCTATATATCACACCTCTTTCTGTTTTTTTCACTTTGCCTTATGATTTAAGAATGTTGATATTAACGAAAATATCACTGAAATGTGTTATTCTGCTTAAACCTAAAGAAATCAGATTATTTGGTAATTTTGAACTGTAAAAAATACACATCTTACCTTAAAGATATTTTCCTCCATAGATGTGCTCCTGGAAGAAAAAAAGTAAAGCAAAATGAAAAAAGGTGCTTTTCAAGAAAAAATTAATTTTTGTGTGTTATTTTTGTGTTCTTTAGCTCTGATGTTTTGATTCTTAAAGTATACTCTTGATTTTTACACCTTTTCAATTTTCAAATGAGGTTTATTATCTGTTTTTGTTCTCTGGGTCTTACCCTTAGAGTCTGTTGTCCTCTAGATCGTTAAGTCTAGGGCCAGATGGGGCAGAAATCAGCCTGCTGAAATCCGTAAGGGCCAATTTCAGCCCCTCACTGCTAGCAGTATCCTCTTCACTGTCCACATCCAGAAGACTTGCTGTCAGTTTTCCCCTAATGCTGGGTTAAAATTCTGATAGGCCTGAGTACTGCCTGACATTCTGTGTCCGAGGCCATACTGTTTTATACATACAGTATTAAAATAGCCTTGTTATCTGTAGCACGGTTTAATATTTTTACAAAAGGGCAAAATGTTTGATAGACTGCAGCACAGTGCCACAAGCTTTTATGTGTGATGTTTTACACACAAAAAAAACGACTACTCCTATAAGGCAAGTTGATGGCGTGCAGCCTAGTAATCTTTAAATATAACATGCATGCTAACCTCTACTTCTGGACAGTATAAAATGCTGGAGAATTTGAAACATGACAACACCAAGCAGAATAAGTGAGATCAAGTGGTACATTCTCCAGGGGGTCAGGGCAAGAAACCTAAAAACATAAAAACAGTGTCACATAAATTACAGCCTCAAGAAGAATTTTTTAGAAATATAAAATTTCTGCTTTAATGCTATACCCTCCAGTATTTTTTTTAAAAAAAAAGCAGTACTCCGTGGTGGTCTGCCATCTCTTCAGCTCCCACAACAGAGGTTTTTGAGTAATACAACATTCTACCTGCTTGAATATAAAGTTGTACACAAGTGCTTGTGGGACGCGGGGATTGCAGCAAAACTTTAAATGCTTTTTTCATCTCATGTATGCTGTTTTTAAGGGGTTGTTAAAAGGCATACCTCCCAACACACACCCTGGCCCCACATCACTATACAACCTGGCCCCATATTCTGTTACACACATGTAGTGCCAGAATCCCCCTTAAACCTGACCTACTTTCTGCATTGCTCTGTGGACAACAGGACCACTAGAAGCTATGGAAGGAATTTATCAGCAAACATTATTCTTAAAGGGATACTGTCATGGGAAAAAAATTTAGCTAAAATCTCGACAGTGGACAGCACCTTTTCATAGATAAAAAGCCTTTATTGTTGCATGGCTATGACCAACGATACAGTAACGTTTCGAGCCACATCCTGGCTCTTTGTCAAACTAGTTTGCTGTCCACTGTCGAGATTTTTGCTGTGCCGAGTGGATTGTGGCCACTGTTGGAGCGTGCACCTACGGAGTGGAGGAGTGTGTGCTGACTTGTTGATTTTTCTAAAAAAATTTAGCTAGACATATTGTCAATTTCCCAGCTGCCCCAAGTCATGTGACTTGTGCTCTGATAAACTTCAATCACTCTTTACTGCTGTAGGAGTGATATCACCCCCTCCCTCCCCCCCCAGCAGCCAAACAAAAGAACAATGGGAAGGTAACCAGATAACAGCTTCCTAACACAAGATAACAGCTGCCTGGTAGATCTAAGAACAGCACTCAATAGTAAAAACCCATGTCCCACTGAGACACATTCAGTTACATTGAGAAGGAAAAACAGCAGACTGCCAGAAAGCATTTCTCTCCTAAAGTGCAGGCACATGTCACATGACATGGGGCAGCTGGGAAATTGACAAAATGTCTAGCCCCATGTCAGATTTCAAAATTGAATATAAAAAAAATCTGTTTGCTCTTTTGAAAAATGTGCAGAATTTTTTTCCCATGACAGTATCCCTTTAATAATAACTCTGCTCAGCTTTTGTTGTGCTCAGTGTTGATGTCTGTAGACCCATTGGGAAACAGTCAAACAGTGAAATGCACAGAACTGTGTTGCATTTCAATTGCATTTACAAACTGCACTATGACATGTATACATGCCCTTAAGTTGGCCATACTTGCCCAAATTTGGCTGGCAGTTTGGCTGATTATGGACAAACTACACAACCATCTGGCCATGTATGCGAGGTCATGGGGTGATTGCAAACAATTATCCTGTGACCCTATTGAATGTTGACAAATGCACAGTGTATCAGCAGTCCCAATCATTCAAGATGTTGTCCAAATCAATGTGACTGTAGCAAGAATGCCACAGATATATACAGCCACTTTTACAGACTTCTCTTTGGTGTAGATGTCAATAATTGCATATAGGAGTATTTGCACAATATAGTAGAAGTCAGCACTCAGCAACGGAAACTTTTGCAGTTGGGGTACACGTCTCAGGTAGCCACTTCCACCTTAATACTCAATATTCCCAGGTAGACAGCACCACACATCCAGTCATATTCCTTAAAAAGCCTTTATTGGCAAAAGGGCTTTAATAAGACAGAAATACAGCGACGTTTCAGGCTGACAACAGCCTTTACTCAAGCTAGCAGGAGTATTGTCCACTGCTTGGCCACCATTAGATAGCTTCTAATTTTTCTGGAGATTTTCTGGGGATTTGTTCAACTTTTAAAGGGGTTGTTCACTTTTAAACTAACTTTTAGTATGACACAGAGAGTGAAATTCTGAAGCAATTTGCAATTCGTTTTTATTATTTGTGTTTTTTGAGATATTTAGCTTATTCAGCAGCTCTCCAGTTTGCAATTTCAGCAATCTGGTTTCTAGGGTCCAAATTACCCTAGCAACCATGTACTAATTTGAATAAAACACTGGAATATAAATTGGAGAGGGTCTTGACAGAAAGATGAGTAATAAAAGCTAGCACTAACAATATATTTGGAAAACAAAACGAAAAGGCACTTGGACTGCCATAGACATGGGATCCATAAGCAAAGAAATATATTAAAAAATATAAATTTTATTCAGAGATGTTGTATTAAAAGCATAGTGCACACAAAATTAAGTTGCAGGCAGGGTGAGAGCATGGCTTGACGCATTTCGTGACTCAAAACTGGTCACTTCCTCAAGAAGCCAATGCGCCTTCTGCCAAATACCCATATATGTAGCTTCCCCCCTACTGTTCAATTAGGGAACTGATGTTAAGTAGCATAAATAATATAAAAGTGATGTAAACATATAATTAAGTAGTTAAGCGCTACATAAGGAGTACTAAGAAAAGTACTTAAAAACACAATCACTACTATCGCCCATAACAGATATGTATATAAATTGAATTAATAAATGTAAACACACAGGACCTTAGAAATAGAAAATATTCTGAACTTTTAGGGAATCGTAAATATTTAAAAATATTATTTGAAAAGTAAGGACCCTATATATACAAAGATTGCTAGTACGTGCTGTTAAGTAGTGTAGTATGGCATGGCATAAAACAGTATTTGAAGAGATCATAATAGTATGGAAGAATGTTGTCAAAACTTGAGAAAAATATCAAATGTGTAAATTAACAATTACTAATGATTGTAAGCAAAAAATGTATAGAGTTATAATAATATAAACAACAAACCCCATACGATCTCAAGGAGAGGGGAAGAGGATGGTCAATACAGGGGGGGAAAAGATATGTGTTCACCTACACAGGAAATAGCGGTACTACAGTTCAATCTACGAAAAGGCTAACTTCCCACTCCCTATTCAGGCCATTAGGCATGATCGTATCTAAAGTATAGATCCAGAATGCCTCTCTCTTGAGAAGTCGTTTTTCCATATCTCCCTTTCTGACACCCGGATTCACTAAATCAATTATTTGAAATTAAATACATGTATTTCCCTCATGTTTCTCCAAAAGATGTTTCGCCACTGCTGAGCTCTTATCGCTTTTGGAAACACATCGTATATGTTCAGAGATTCGTTTCCTAACAGGTCTAATAGTCTTGCCAACATATTGTACACCACATCTACATGTGATAAGATAAATCACATATTTGGTACCGCAATTAGCAAAACAATTTAATTTGTAAGATCGGGTGCCTGTCCTGGAGGTAAATTCCTTAGAGGGTTTCATAATGCCACATGAATTACACCTTGGTCTCCCACACCTATAGCATCCTTTGACACTAAGCCAATTAGAATTGGCAGTGTCCTTTGACTCTACAAATAGACTAGGCAACAGTTGTGAGCCTAGACTATTACCTTTTCTAAATATAAAGCCTGGTTGGGCAGGTAGGGTTTTTTTCAAAACTGGATCTTGTTTCAAGACACGCCAATATTTACGTATAATTTTCTGGAAGCGTGGGGTATCAGAAGAAAAGGTTGTAATCACACAAGGGTATTTAAATCTATCGTAGGTAGCCGTGTGCTGTCCTGTTTTGATATATGAACTGGTATGTCTAGGTTTGCTATTCAAAAGGTCCACACGGTTCGCACCTACAGCTCTATCGTACGCTTTTTTAATATCGGCCTGGGCATAACCCCTCTCAAGGAAACGGTCCCAGAGGGACATGGCCTCCTTATTAAAGGAGTCCCATGTAGTGCAAATACGTCTCAGACGCAGAAACTGCCCAGTGGGTATCCCTCTAATCACATGATTGGGGTGACTACTGTTTGCATGAAGGAGGGTATTCATAGTAATGGGTTTACGGTATAGCTCCGTGTATACGTTATTACTTTTAGCCGTAAAAATGGCTAAAAGTAAATTTGATACCCCCGCCTGTGTCATTACAGTAGATGACAAAGTCCTGCACGGTACTGAGATCTCCATCCCACACCAGGATGAGATCATCAATATACCTGAAATATTTGACAATATGCATGCGGAAAGGGTTTTTGACATCATATATATGCGTACGTTCCCATAAGCCCATAAAGAGGTTGGCATATGAGGGTGCAAACTGCGCCCCCATAGCCGCCCCCCGCTTCTGTAGGTAGAAAATGGAGTTGAACATGAAGTAATTAGTATTGAGCAGATATTCCAACGCTTGAATCAGAAACTCATTCTGTAGGTCACCATAAAGACGGGATTGCTTAAGCCAAAACAAAATGGCCGACATCCCCTTGTCATGATCAATAGAGGAGTATAACGCGGTCACATCTAAGGTAACCCAAATATAGGTGTTAAGCCAAGTTATCCCTTGTATCTTATTGATACAATCTGTGCTGTCTCTCAGATAACTGGGTAATGAGGTAACAATGGGTAGTAGTAGACGGTCCACATATTCAGAGAGGGGTTCATTGAGAGAACCAATACCTGATACAATTGGTCTGCCCCGTACATCCACTAAGCTCTTATGGACTTTAGGTAGCCAATGAAAAATGGGTATGCGGGGACTCAATCTGTTTAAGTATGTGAACTCGTTCTCATCAATGATGTGATGAAATCTAGCCCAATCCAATAAATTAGTAAGTAAGTTCTGAAATTCCCTAGTGGGATCACGATCCAGAACACGATAAGTTGTGTCATCACATAGTTGTCGTAGGGATTCTGACAAATAATAGTCGGCGTCCAATACTACTACCGAACCCCCCTTGTCCGCATTCTTAATGACTATGGACTTATTGGCGGCCAAATCAAGCAATGCCTGTCGTTCCTGTTTGTTAAGATTATTCTTGGCCCTATCGCTCTGATCAATAGTTTTTAACCTACAAATATCTGCGGTAACCAACTTTTGGAATAGATCTAAATGGGGGCCCCTGCTCTCTATGGGATAAAAATCCGATTTATCTTTAAGACCTGTGTGTTTAATGGGCTGAAACAATTCTCCCCCACTAGAATGTTCTTCCTGTAAATCTTGTAACATAGTGATGGCACATATGTCCTCAAAAGTAAACATAGATAAATCATACATAGAAGATAGAGGACACCCTTCCTCAGATTCAATGATATTGGAATCATGTTCACTATGGGAATCTGTAGCTTCATGTCTACCATCCATATCCACTGCCATGTCTGTCTCATGGGACTGAGATTCAAAATGTCTCATGAGGGTAAGTTTACGAACAAATTTGTTAATGTCAATGATGGTATCAAATATTTGCATACCTCTGTCAGGAACAAAGTTCAAGCCAAGATTCAATACTCTTAATTCAGTCTCTGTAAGTTCGTAACTAGACAGATTGATAACATTATTCACATGCATGGAAACCTCACTCACAGCCACCCCTCCTCCATTGTGGACTAAGCCCGTCTGGTGTTTTCCTTGTTCGCATTTTCTTTTCGTATCCACTCCACATCCCGTGAGTCGTCGACATCCAGTTGGCTCCTCGTTTTTACCCATTCTCTGTGGAATTGGGACCGTTTCTGGGTTTTCCCCCCCGTGGCCCCCTCCGTGTCGCCCTGGGATGAGTCCCCTTCTGTGTATAAAAAAAGACGAGGATGATGCCTCGCTATCTGATGTTTGGGGATCAGTATCCTTGAAACGACAATGGAGATGGGGTGGCTGTGAGTGAGGTTTCCATGCATGTGAATAATGTTATCAATCTGTCTAGTTACGAACTTACAGAGACTGAATTAAGAGTATTGAATCTTGGCTTGAACTTTGTTCCTGACAGAGGTATGCAAATATTTGATACCATCATTGACATTAACAAATTTGTTCGTAAACTTACCCTCATGAGACATTTTGAATCTCAGTCCCATGAGACAGACATGGCAGTGGATATGGATGGAAGACATGAAGCTACAGATTCCCATAGTGAACATGATTCCAATATCATTGAATCTGAGGAAGGGTGTCCTCTATCTTCTATGTATGATTTATCTATGTTTACTTTTGAGGACATATGTGCCATCACTATGTTACAAGATTTACAGGAAGAACATTCTAGTGGGGGAGAATTGTTTCAGCCCATTAAACACACAGGTCTTAAAGATAAATCGGATTTTTATCCCATAGAGAGCAGGGGCCCCCATTTAGATCTATTCCAAAAGTTGGTTACCGCAGATATTTGTAGGTTAAAAACTATTGATCAGAGCGATAGGGCCAAGAATAATCTTAACAAACAGGAACGACAGGCATTGCTTGATTTGGCCGCCAATAAGTCCATAGTCATTAAGAATGCGGACAAGGGGGGTTCGGTAGTAGTATTGGACGCCGACTATTATTTGTCAGAATCCCTACGACAACTATGTGATGACACAACTTATCGTGTTCTGGATCGTGATCCCACTAGGGAATTTCAGAACTTACTTACTAATTTATTGTATTGGGCTAGATTTCATCACATCATTGATGAGAACAAGTTCACATACTTAAACAGATTGAGTCCCCGCATACCCATTTTTCATTGGCTACCTAAAGTCCATAAGAGCTTAGTGGATGTACGGGGCAGACCAATTGTATCAGGTATTGGTTCTCTCAATGAACCCCTCTCTGAATATGTGGACCGTCTACTACTACCCATTGTTACTTCATTACCCAGTTATCTGAGAGACAGCACAGATTGTATCAATAAGATACAAGGGATAACTTGGCTTAACACCTATATTTGGGTTACCTTAGATGTGACCGCGTTATACTCCTCTATTGATCATGACAAGGGGATGTCGGCCATTTTGTTTTGGCTTAAGCAATCCCGTCTTTATGGTGACCTACAGAATGAGTTTCTGATTCAAGCGTTGGAATATCTGCTCAATACTAATTACTTCATGTTCAACTCCATTTTCTACCTACAGAAGCGGGGGGCGGCTATGGGGGCGCGGTTTG
Source organism: Xenopus petersii (assembly GCA_038501925.1). Classification (NCBI taxonomy): domain Eukaryota; kingdom Metazoa; phylum Chordata; class Amphibia; order Anura; family Pipidae; genus Xenopus; species Xenopus petersii. The sequence goes on from CM076682.1 coordinate 86,678,952, forward strand.
CACCCTCATATGCCAACCTCTTTATGGGCTTATGGGAACGTACGCATATATATGATGTCAAAAACCCTTTCCGCATGCATATTGTCAAATATTTCAGGTATATTGATGATCTCATCCTGGTGTGGGATGGAGATCTCAGTACCGTGCAGGACTTTGTCATCTACTGTAATGACACAGGCGGGGGTATCAAATTTACAATGGAGATGGATCCATTGTCGATCCCCTACCTGGACATCATTTTTACGGCTAAAAGTAATAACGTATACACGGAGCTATACCGTAAACCCATTACTAGGAATACCCTCCTTCATGCAAACAGTAGTCACCCCAATCATGTGATTAGAGGGATACCCACTGGGCAGTTTCTGCGTCTGAGACGTATTTGCACTACATGGGACTCCTTTAATAAGGAGGCCATGTCCCTCTGGGACCGTTTCCTTGAGAGGGGTTATGCCCAGGCCGATATTAAAAAAGCGTACGATAGAGCTGTAGGTGCGAACCGTGTGGACCTTTTGAATAGCAAACCTAGACATACCAGTTCATATATCAAAACAGGACAGCACACGGCTACCTACGATAGATTTAAATACCCTCGTGTGATTACAACCTTTTCTTCTGATACCCCACGCTTCCAGAAAATTATACGTAAATATTGGCGTCTTGAAACAAGATCCAGTTTTGAAAAAAACCCTACCTGCCCAACCAGGCTTTATATTTAGAAAAGGTAATAGTCTAGGCTCACAACTGTCGCCTAGTCTATTTGTAGAGTCAAAGGACACTGCCAATTCTAATTGGCTTAGTGTCAAAGGATGCTATAGGTGTGGGAGACCAAGGTGTAATTCATGTGGCATTATGAAACCCTCTAAGGAATTTACCTCCAGGACAGGCACCCGATCTTACAAATTAAATTTTTTTGCTAATTGCGGTACCAAATATGTGATTTATCTTATCACATGTAGATGTGGTGTACAATATGTTGGCAAGACTATTAGACCTGTTAGGAAACGAATCTCTGAACATATATGATGTGTTTCCAAAAGCGATAAGAGATCAGCAGTGGCGAAACATCTTTTGGAGAAACATGAGGGAAATACATGTATTTCATTTCAAATAATTGATTTAGTGAATCCGGGTGTCAGAAAGGGAGATATGGAAAAACGACTTCTCAAGAGAGAGGCATTCTGGATCTATACTTTAGATACGATCATGCCTAATGGCCTGAATAGGGAGTGGGAAGTTAGCCTTTTCGTAGATTGAACTATAGTACCGCTATTTCCCGTGTAGGTGAACACATATCTTTTCCCCCCTGTATTGACCATCCTCTTCCCCTCTCCTTGAGATCGTATGGGGTTTGTTGTTTATATTATTATAACTCTATACATTTTTTGCTTACAATCATTAGTAATTGTTAATTTACACATTTGATATTTTTCTCATGTTTTGACAACATTCTTCCATACTATTATGATCTCTTCAAATACTGTTTTATGCCATGCCATACTACACTACTTAACAGCACGTACTAGCAATCTTTGTATATATAGGGTCCTTACTTTTCAAATAATATTTTTAAATATTTACGAGTCCCTAAAAGTTCAGAATATTTTCTATTTCTAAGGTCCTGTGTGTTTACATTTATTAATTCAATTTATATACATATCTGTTATGGGCGATAGTAGTGATTGTGTTTTTAAGTACTTTTCTTAGTACTCCTTATGTAGCGCTTAACTACTTAATTATATGTTTACATCACTTTTATATTATTTATGCTACTTAACATCAGTTCCCTAATTGAACAGTAGGGGGGAAGCTACATATATGGGTATTTGGCAGAAGGCGCATTGGCTTCTTGAGGAAGTGACCAGTTTTGAGTCACGAAATGCGTCAAGCCATGCTCTCACCCTGCCTGCAACTTAATTTTGTGTGCACTATGCTTTTAATACAACATCTCTGAATAAAATTTATATTTTTTAATATATTTCTTTGCTTATGGATCCCATGTCTATGGCAGTCCAAGTGCCTTTTCGTTTTGTTTTCCGGAATACCACGTGACTGGAGTGGAATGGCTGCTTCATAGATGCAAGAGGATCACCACTCTACTCCCCCGAGATTGTCCTTTTCGGCGCATTCTGCTTGCACTAACAATATATTTGTAGCTTTACAGAACATTTATTTTTAGATGGGGTCAGTGACCCCCATTTGAAAGATGGAAAGAGTCAGAAGAAGAAGGCACATAAAAAAAAAATATGTTTTACATTAGTCTACCTGAAATTTGACAGTGGTGCAGTTTAGAACTGATGCGAATAAATCACCTGCAGTGTTTGTTTGGTGTGGTGCTTGTATGCAAGCAGGAATTGATTTATGCAGTATATTGTTTGAAGACTGAGAACCTTTATCCATGTTTATGTGGCTGTGCTGATAGGGAATAGTTCATGCATTTACAACAATTAGTTTCTGTAAAATAAATGTGTCAGAAATGTGGTGCATGTGAATGAGAACACCAGAAACACTTCAAGCCAGTGACAGCAATGTTCTGCCCTCCAGCTGCTGTAGCACGGCAGCCTTGGGATGGGGGGCACAGGAACAACCTGCTGGAGCGCAGAGTTCCATACACCCAACTCCTATTATTCAGTGCGCTAGGCTAATTGGTACCAACAGTACACTCCATAAATATACAAATAAGTCCAATATCTCCACCCGTAAATGTATGAAATAGAACATCCTTCCTGCCTTGTTTTGCTGACAAAACCATCCTACAGGTTCCTGCCCACTATCCCAGCGAGCGCCAAAATGGGACCCTGTGCAATAAATGCTGCTGATGTGGTTCATAGTGATAGCACTTCCCTCCATTCCCTAGCGCTATGACCTACCAGAAGAGACAGTTGGCATATAGAAACGTGACCAGGCTGCGAACCGGCCTGTGCCACAGTGCCACAGACAGCTTTTGGCTGCCCTCCTCCGCCTCTGACATTGTCTGTAGTTCAGCGCCACCCAAAGCTGTCAAAGTCACTGCTTGCAGTTCCCCGCCAGCTTCATTTGTAGGATCCATTAATGCTTCCTATGCAAAACCTACAGTGGCTTGCGATGCCTCCGCCTCCCTGCAGTCCCCAGTCTGTAAACAGCAAGGATAGAAGGATGCTGGATGCATACATAGTGCTTTTCTCTAATTATGTCCCAAAGTAGACACCGTAGTGCTACATGATTGCTGGTCCTCCCATTGCATTAGCTAGTTTGTCAAAAACCGGATCTTCTCTATGGTGAGGCCGGAACAGGAACAGTACTAAGCGAAACGTGACAGGACGGCAGCCTGAGTGTGTTTCTGAACTCGCAGTTTTTAGGAAAAGACGGCATTCAATCGCCTAATATATATTATAGGTATGTATAATAAGCGCACGCTTTATTCTTTTTATTAGCATTGTAATTGTATTCATAGACAGTCGAATTTTCTTTACCGGGCTATAGTTCTTAATACCATACCTCCCAACATTTTGGAAGTAAAAAGAGGGACAAAATATTTTTTCCCGCACGTAGCGCTGCAATTTGTTTGACCACACCCCTTTCTGTGGCCACACCCCCTAATTACCATGTTTGTTTTACAAAATTTGGCAGGTTATGGAAGTTTGAAAATATTTCTCCTTATCTAAACTATGTTTATGTGTCTCAAAATTGTTACAAAGTATCTTATTTGCACCTGTTAGCTGTTCTGGGCTCTCTGCTAAAAGCCAATTAAGTGAGAAACTTTGTTTCTTTTTCTGGCTGTTCAGTGCATAGAAAAGAGGGACTTTCCAGTACAAATGAGGGACTGCGGGTTGAGCTGTCAAAAGAGGGACTGTCCCTCCGAAAAAGGGACAGTTGGGAGGTATGCTTAATACAGACGGTCGGCTAACCTAGACCCTTGCTTTTAGGTATCGTGGGTTGTTGCTTTATGAAAATATTATACAGGCGAGCTCTCAGTATACTGTAAATTATATTCTTATTAACTGTGCTCACTGCTTTGTGATATCAGTTATAATCGGTGCTCAGTGATATAATTCGTGTTACATGACTCACTGAAACTTGTGTATTGTAATAAATAATGTACATCCATTTGTAAAATATTACAATCTTAGTCACCTCCGTGTTCAATGACCTGTATAAAAGCACTTAGCTGTAATACATTAGCCAATGCAGCCACTGTTTCTGTGCAAACTATTGCCATGCGAACACGGATTGACCGCAACTCAGCAAACCATTACAAATGATCTGTTGAAGCCAGTTGGTATGTATTTAAATGTGATTGCTTATAAAAGTGATTAAATAAGGCAGTAGGATCAACAGTATAGGGTATAAAATTATGCATCATGACTCTCTTGCTAGTCCCTTAATTCCAGCTTGCACCCTCCTAAGCTATTTTGTAATATTGTTTTTTTGCTAGTTATTTCATCATAATATGGCTTTACTGTAGTAGTAAGTAAACATAGAGCTAATCATCAATATATATGAGTGTATCCTATATTGTGTTGCCTGCCTATGTTATGTATGCTGTGTTGTGAATTTTACAGCTACAGGAACCAAGCCAAGAACCTGTGTATGCAAGCCATGGCTTCTTATACATGCATCTCCTGTCGGGTTGCATTTGCAGACCCTGATATTCAGAGGGCACATTACAAGACTGACTGGCACAGATATAACCTTAAAAGAAAAGTTGCTGACATGCCTCCAGTTACTGCTGAGAATTTCCAGGAGAGAGTGCTGGCACAGAGAGCCGTGGTAGAGGAACAGAGTAAAGAGACAGCCACTTACTGCTCAGCTTGCAGTAAGAGATTTGCTTCATTCAATACTTATGAAAATCACCTGAAGTCCAAGAAGCACTTGGACTTGGAGAAGAAGGCCACTGAAGCAATCACAAAGAAAGTGGAGCTAATGAACGAAAAGAATCTAGAAAAGGGTCTTCACCCTGATAGTGTAGATAAAGATGCAATGAACACAGCTATTCAGCAAGCTATTAAAGCACAGCCGTCTGTGTCTCCAAGAAAACAGCCAAATGAAACTACTGCTACTGCATCTGGAAAACAAGATGATGAGGGCGCTAGTGCTCGACATGAGAAACCACCCAGGCAACAGTGGTATGAAGAACAAGCCAAGAGACTGGCATTAGAAGAGACTGAACATGATTTAGTGGAGGAGGAGGAAGGTAAGAAATCGGGTGCATAAATATAATATGGGTTAGGCTTGTGTCTTCTTTGGAATGTTTACAAAACTCAAAGTTGACTTTTAGTGTGAAATAGCACACAGCAACTTCCTGTGATTTAACCTTTTAAGTGCCAGCAGAATTTCACATTTTGGTTACGCGAAATGCCAGCCGTTTTTGAAACATTTTGTGCTCTCTCACTTTAGGGGCATTTTCTGAGGGGAAACCTATAGTTTACCTAGGAAAACTATACATTGTTTTTTTCGGTAGAAACTGAGCTTTCTAAATCTGCCTGAGTTTTCATGTATTTCCACCTGTGCAAAAAAATTTATAGTGCTAAATACCAAAAAAAAATGAAAAATTACCATTTTTCATCGTATATCAATTTATACCAGAAAAATATTTAATTTTACGGAGGAAAATCCAACTGATTTGGAAAGCCTTATGTCTCTCGAACGTGCCAATACCAGATATGTATAGTTTTAGGGAGATTTAGGACTTCTGTACCTCAAAAACTCCCGGCAGTATATTACCGAATTTTGAAAGCACTAAGGCAGAAAACGGCATGCTTTAGATTCCAAGGCAAAAAATCCTGAAACCGTAGGTTTACCCCAGAAAACCATACATTTTTGAAAAGTACACATTCTGCCGATTACAAAATGGGTAACTATGTCTCTCTACTCCCAACTACCAAACATAAAAGCTTGTCTGAACATAGCGGTTTTTCATAAAAAAATTCAAAATTCTGAAAAATCATTTCAAAGGTTTTATTTTGCTGCTCCGCATATCCCAAACTATATTAGGTACCAAGAAAAAGCACCTGAAATATGATTGCCAGGGGTCCACTGAACAGTTTGATACCCATATGAAGTTAGCACATCCAAATTGTTCAGGACTTTACTTCAGCTACTGAGAAATCAACACATTGACTGCATTTTTGTGGGGTAAAAACACAGAAATATATGTTTACCCCCCAAAACCCATATATTTTTGGAAAGTACACATTCTACCGAATCTAAAATGGGTACCCATGCCTTTCTGCTCCAAACTACTGAGTCGCAAGGCTTTCCCACAATTGTCGGTTTTGGTGAAATATCTGAAAATTGCCTCAAAGCTTCAACTTCTCAGCACCATATCACCCATGTATCGTTATGCACCAAGAAAAAGCACCCTAAATATGATTGCCAGGGTTCCTCCGAACAGTTTGGTGGCCATTGTTCATAGGTTTACCAAAGTATCTGGCATTTCGGGGCCCCAAAATGAAGTTAGTTCATACAAATAGTCCTGTGGGTAACTTCAGCTAATGAAAGAGCAACACATTGACTGCATTTTTGTGGGGTAAAAACACAGAAATATATGTTTACCCCCCAAACCCATACATTTTTGGAAAGTACACATTCTACAGAATCTAAAATGGGTACCCATGCCTTATTGCTCCAAACTACTGAGTCGCAAGGCTTTCCCAAAGTTGTCGGTTTTGGTGAAATATCTGAAAATTGCCTCAAAGCTTCAACTTCCCAGCACCATATCACCCATGTGTCATTACGTACTAAGAAAAAGCACCCTCAATATGATTGCCAGGGTTCCTCTGAACATTTTGGTGGCCATTGTTCATAAGTTTACCAAAGTATCTGGCATTTAGAGGCCCCAAAATGAAGTTAGCGCATACAAACAGTCCCGTGGGTAACTTCAGCTAATGAAAAATCAACACATTGACTGCATTTTTGTGGGGTAAAAACACAGAAATATATGTTTACCCCCCAAAACCCATATATTTTTGGAAAGTACACATTCTACAGAATCTAAAATGGGTACCCATGCCTTTCTGCTCCAAACTACTGAGTCGCAAGGCTTTCCCACAATTGTCGGTTTTGGTGAATTATCTGAAAATCGCCTCAAAGCTTCAACTTCCCAGCACCATATCACCCATGTGTCATTACGTACTAAGAAAAAGCACCCTAAATATGATTGCCAGGGTTCCTCTGAACATTTTGGTGGCCATTGTTCATAAGTTTACCAAAGTATCTGGCATTTAGAGGCCCCAAAATGAAGTTAGCGCATACAAACAGTCCCGTGGGTAACTTCAGCTAATGAAAAATCAACACATTGACTGCATTTTTGTGGGGTAAAAACACAGAAATATATGTTTACCCCCCAACCCCATATATTTTTGGAAAGTACACATTCTACAGAATCTAAAATGGGTACCCATGCCATTCTGCTCCAAACTACTGAGTCGCAAGGCTTTGCCAAATTTGGCGGTTTGGGTGAAATATCTGGAAATTGCCTCAAAGCTTCAACTTTCCAGCATCGTATTGTCCATGTATCATTACCAGCATAAAGCATCCTAAAAATAAACATAGGGGTCTACTAAACAGTTTGATGCTCAATGTGCATAGATATACCAAACTATGTGGCGCACAGAGACCCCCAAATGACAACATGTATAGACATTTTCACCGCTGACGCACTGGCTGCTGCAATATAACCACCCGGTGTGTGTATTATGCGACATTAGACCACCTAACAGTACAGAGACCCCAGAAAACCATATATTTTCAGAAAGTACACATTCTGATGAATCCAATATGGGTAAATAAGTGTTTCTACTGCAAACTGCCAAACTGCAAAGCAATGCTGAACATAACGGTTTTTATCAAATTTCTGAAAATTGTCACAAAGCTTGAATTTTACCCCATTATATGCCCCACATTTCGTAACGTATCAGCATAAAACATCCTAAATATGAACACCAGGGGTCTACTGAACACTTTGATGCCCAATATGCATAGATATACCAAACTATGTGGCGCACAGAGACCCCCAAATGACAATAGTGTATATAAACTTTCACAGCTGACGCGCTGGCTGCTGCAATATAAGCACCTGGTGTGTGTATTATGCGACATTAGACCCCCCCTAACAGTACAGAGACCCCAGAAAACCCTATATTTTCAGAAAGTACACATTCTGACGAATCCAATATGAGTAAATAAGTGTTTCTACTGCAAATTGCCAAACTGCAAATCAATGCTGAACGTAACGGTTTTTATCAAATTTCTGAAAATCGTCACAAAGCTTGAATTTTACCCCATTATATGCCCCACATTTCGTAACTTATAAGCATAAAACATCCTAAATATGAACGCCAGGGGTCTACTGAACACTTTGATGCCCAATATGCATAGAAATACCAAACTATGTGGCGCACAGAGACCACCAAATGACAATAGTGTATATACATTTTCACGGCTGACGCGCTGGCTGCTGCAATATAAGCACCTGGTGTGTGTATTATGTGACATTAGACCCCCCCTAACAGTACAGAGACCCCAGAAAACCATATATTTTCAGAAAGTACACATTCTGATGAATCCAATATGGGTAAATATTTGTTTCTACTGCAAACTGCCAAACTGCAAAGCAATGCTGAACATAACGGTTTTTATCAAATTTCTGAAAATCGTCAGAAAGATTGAATTTTACCCCATTATATGCCCCACATTTCGTAACGTATCAGCATAAAACATCCTAAATATGAACGCCAAGGGTCTACTGAACACTTTGATGCCCAATATGCATAGATATACAAAACTATGTGGCGCACAGAGACCACCAAATGACAATAGTGTATATACATTTTCACGGCTGACGCGCTGGCTGCTGCAATATAAGCACCTGGTGTGTGTATTATGCGACATTAGACCCCCCCTAACAGTACAGAGACCCCAGAAAACCATATATTTTCAGAAAGTACACATTCTGACGAATCCAATATGGGTAAATATGTGTTTCTACTGCAAACTGCCAAACTGCAAAGCAATGCTGAACATAACGGTTTTTATCAAATTTCTGAAAATTGGCAGAAAGCTTGACTTTTACCCCATTATATGCCCCACATTTCGTAACGTATCAGCATAAAACAACCTAAATATGAACGCCAAGGGTCTACTGAACACTTTGATGCCCAATATGCATAGATATACCAAACTATGTGGCGCACAAAGACCACCAAATGACAATAGTGTATATACATTTTCACGGCTGACGCGCTGGCTGCTGCAATATAAGCACCTGGTGTGTGTATTATGCGACATTAGACCCCCCTAACAGTACAGAGACCCCAGAAAACCATATATTTTCAGAAAGTACACATTCTGACGAATCCAATATGGGTAAATGTGTTTCTACTGCAAACTGCCAAACTGCAAAGCAATGCTGAACATAACGGTTTTTATCAAATTTCTGAAAATTGTCAGAAAGCTTGACTTTTACCCCATTATATGCCCCACATTTCGTAACGTATCAGCATAAAACATCCTAAATATGAACGCCAGGGGTCTACTGAACACTTTGATGCCCAATATGCATAGATATACCAAACTATGTGGTGCACAGAGACCCCCAAATGGATATATAGTATATAAAATTTACAAGGCAAAACAAAATAAGGCAGTAAAGAGTGAAATGCAAAAAAATCCAATAAAACCACAAAAATCAATGTTTTTTTTTTTCCAGACTAGTGTTATCGGCCGTCAGAATCACAGTTTGAATATTTTAGCTGGGCCAAACAGGTTCTACGGCTAGAAACAAGTGAACACAACATATGCAGAGCTGAAAATGCAATAAAATGGCTAAAAATTCAATAAAATGGCTAAAAATTCAATAAAATACCCAAAATTGCAATATAATCACCGAAATAACATACAAAAGGTATTGCACAGTACGGTTAGCGAATACGCTATTCGTAATGGCAATAAAACATTTTTTTCAGCCAAAAAAAGAGACGATGCGATAAGAAAAAAAAAAAAAGCCACAATGCCATGTATGTGCGTGTGCGTGTGTACAAATGGTAAATTACATGTTGTGTGTGCGTGTGCACATGTGTGTAAGTGCAGTGAGTGTAAGTGACCCCCCCAATCCCCAAAAATGTATGTGTAAGTGTGTGTAAGTGTGAATCGAAGTGTGTATTACTGTAATAAGTGTGTGTTGGTGTGTTTGTGTGTGTAATTGTTGCACTAACCTGAAAAAATCGCTGGAGACTGTTGCAGGCGATCAGGAAGAGCCCCTGGAAGACATCTGCCTCGTGGTTCCTGTCTGTGTGCTGTGGGGGCTGAGATCGACGATCCGGTGCCTGCTGCTGTTTTTGGGCCCCTGGGCGATCGCGCCCCAGGGGCCACTCGATCCCCTGCTCTGCTCGTTGCCTAGGGGCAGGGGATCGAGCAGGAACGGAGCGAGCGGCTCTAACAGCCGCTCCTCCGCTTCTGAACCCGGAAGTGCTGCAGAACGTAGAATCTACGTTCTGTGGCATTTCAAGTACCTTTGCCACATAACGTAGATTCTACGATCTGTGGCATTTAAAGGGTTAAGCATCTTTTTTTGATCTAGCTGCTTGATAGGTGATTGTTGCTTGAAGACGTGTATGTGTGTTTACATGCTACTTTCATCTGACAAGCAGTTGTACAAGCACTTGGCAAGTAATTTGCATTTAAATCTATGGGTGATTTCTTTGTGTGCCTTTTTATAGCTCACTAGAGACAAAATAGGCAACATGTTCAAGGATTTTAAAGAAAGTCTTTATTCAAATATTTTGTTTTTGAGAACTATTTTCATAAAGCCTGCATTATATTTCCTTCATTAAACATTTTTACAAGACCGCAGTGCTACTGTGCTTCTTCTCTTGCTCAGCACTTCACATAGGTTACAGGCCCCTTTGCAAACTTTGCTTACTTTTCCAGGTTCTTCAAATGAAATAGGATTATGCCGTGTGTGTGCGGTATGCTTTCCCTTTAATTAAATGTGTATAGCTTGCTGCACAATGCTGTGAATCCAGTCTTGTATTGCAAAGAGATGCAGGCATTGTATTTAGAAGTAAGACAATTACAGGCATTGGTGATTTGGGTAGGTGTAGCATTGCCCACACTTTCCTTTAGTTTTTGAAACAAGCAGTGTACTAATTTTTGCCTGTTACAAGTTTTGTCTTTTAGTGGTAAAGAGTAGAGTAGAATTTTTTTTTCACACATGTCACTACATGGACAAATCTGTAAGTAAGTGGGTCTTTTTTTTTTTTTTTTTTGTAGTTTTGGTGTGATTTCCATGTTTACCCTCTACATTTCTTGTACAAATGTTGCCAAATGTCCCAGCTACACTGTGGTAACAGTACATGTTGTTGTACGTATATGTTTATCCAGTACCTAAAATGAGTTGTTTCTTGGAAACATTTTAAATGACAGAGCAATTGATTTTGTTCATCCTGTGTAAGAACTAAACTCATTCTGCAGAACTTTTCTGTTATTTGCTGTGTCAACATGAGCCTTTCTGCCATATTCAGCTTGAATTGCTACCCCATGGCTAAACAGCCACTCACCAGGCACAAATTGTACACCATGAATTTTCTGGTAGAACATTTCCCTTTTTTTTGGCAGTACATTTTATTGATATTACTCCTGCTTTAGGTTTATTGTGCAAATACTGTACAGTGGTTCTTCAGCCAAGTCTTCTTCTGCATCAGTATTTTTGTTTTCCCTTTTTTATATTTAATAGAAAGCTGGGACGACATGGATTCAGCAGAGGAAGGTGAAGTGGGTAGTGATAATGCAATGGAGCACATGAATGGAGCCGAGGGAGAGGACATCACTGCAGATGAAAGTGCATCAAGAGCAATTCCTGTCACAGATTGTTTGTTCTGCACACACCATTCCTGCTCCCTGATAAAAAATATAGCACACATGACCAAGGTTCACAGCTTCTTTATTCCTGATATAGACTATCTCCAGGATCTTTATGGTCTTTTTAGGTACTTAGGTGAGTCATTGTGTGGCTAATAATGTTGGGGCCCACTGACATATTTTTTTCATTGACCTATCTAAAAAAATGATTAATTTGTAGCATAAAAAACAATTGCTGCTTGAAACAACAACAGTGTTAACTTAAATTTACGTGGAGCATCAATTTATTGGCTACAAAGTAATATGTTTAGATTTTATCCAAAATAAATGGACACTAGGTAGTGTTATAATTTATGTATAGAAAAGTAATGTATTTGTAGTGTGACTATTAAAAAATAGCTTGAGTATTTTAAAATAGCTTATCGTAATTTATTACTTAAAGTAGCAATATGCATTTATATTCGTGAAGATAGCAGAAAATAGGATTGTGCTAGAATGGGGTCTATTTCAGTTGTTCCCAAGCTGTGGGGTTGGCCTCCACTAGTGTACTCTAAGCTGTGGTGTTTGAGCAAAGGTGGACAGCAGCATTAATGGTGAGATGTTGGTTAAATTTACTTTCCTACATATTGCAGAAGGACAGCTTAAAAGTTGGTTATGCATTTGGAGTAAACATTTATTTTGCTCTACTACATATTTTTGTACAACCATATTTCCTATTTCTGTAAATTTCTTTCTCTAAAAAGAATAGGGCAGCAGGTTAAGCTAGGCATACACATACTAATATGTTTCAAATGATTGTTGTAGCTTCAGATTCCAACTGATATACATGTACTATGAATATGGTGTGGAATCGTTGGTTCTTTTAGAAATGGCAGGTTTTGAATTTCGGCTGATGAACCATATGAAGCATTGCATGATGCATCTGCTGATGAGCAAGTGAAAAGGAGCTGCAGCTCTTTGCATGACTGATCAGAACAATAGAAAGGTGTCCATACCACTTGTGGACCCTTGCCATCTCTTTTAACAGAAGACAAAAGAGAAAGGTGGGAGGGGCTTAAAAAGAAAGGGGAAAAGGTCTAAGGTGTCTAGTATTTTTTACTCCAGAAAACAGTTGTTACATATGTTTTCCTACTTCTCTACTTAACAACATTGAAATGCATAATTGTTAATCATAGCTGAATGTTACTGTTCCAGGAGATAAGGTTGGTGTGGGGAAGATTTGCCTCTGGTGTAACGAGAAGGGGAAGTCTTTTTACAGCACAGAATCTGTTAAAGCTCACATGAATGACAAAAGTCACTGTAAGCTCTTCACTGATGGAGATGCCGCCCTTGAATTTGCTGATTTCTATGATTTTAGGTAAGAAAGGCAAACATGGAAGACTTATTTTTTTACATCACAAGGAAGCATATTAGGGTAACAGATAAAAATACATATGTTCGTATTCCTTGAATAAATGAAAAATGCTCTTGTCATAGTTTTCCTTTAATTTTCTCCTTCTCACTTGGTCTTTTGCATTTAGGGCAATGACACGTGGTATATTTTGTCATGGCTACAAAATGCCAGAAAATACCATGCCGTAGGGAATACTGAGGATTGCCTCTTCTAGAGTGTCTACGAGATTTGAGTGTTTTTGCAGAGGCCATTCTCTGTATCATAGCTTGGTATTTTATTGCATTATGTACTGTCTACAAAATGTTGGTGACAAAATGTTCAGTGTTTCACTGTCCTAAAGCGGTGTCTGTGCAGTATATTTTAATTGTCCAAGGCTATAGTTTCACCTAAATTGTTAGAAAGCAGCACATATATATATTTCTATTTTAACAGGTCCAGCTATCCTGACCACAAAGAAGGGGAAGATATAGAGATGACTGAAAAAGAAGGATCTGATAAAACGCTAGAATATGATGATGACACTATGGAGATGATTCTGCCCTCAGGCAAGGCCCATGGAATGTGAACGTACTGGCTAAAAATATGTTATGGTCTCCCTTCACTTAAATTTAAGCTGCATCCAGGGATAGGGCACTCGGGATTTGCTACAGTCCTCTCGTGGAAAATAAGCAACTTCCTATTTTACTAAATAGGAATTGTGGTTCCAGTGGCACAATATAACTCACTGAAATGCTGCAATTTGTCTTCTCCCAGGCTATAGCGATATTTTAAAAAGTGATGCACTGTCCTGATTAAATATTTTTGGCATTTAAGTGGACAAAAAAAAATCTGTATGTATATGGCAACTCTGGAACAAGAAACAAGACGCTTAAAATGTTTAGAAAGACCACCTCACCAAAACATGTAATATCTCTTATATTTGATATGCTCAACAGCAAGAGCGATATAAAACAATTGGCGTTCATAAGGGCCTGGGAACAAGAATTAGGTCTAGATATTCGAGAGGACTCCCACAAGAAATGGATCACTAGCTCTAGATGCTGCAAGAGCTTAACTATAAAATTTTAAGTAGATGGTACTACACACCTTATAGGCTAAACTAGATCTACCCAGCTACAAGCAATGCTTGTTGGAAGTGCAAAGCGGGGTTGGAACATTGCTCCATATATTCTGGGAATGCCCTAATCTCACGGGTTACTGGCCAGTAATCATACAAGCCTGCTTTCAGATCCAAGGTAGGGATCTACCAAGGTCATCTTGTTTGGGACACAGAAACTACAGAGGGGGTTACCGACTCCACACTGGAACAATATTTACTTAATACGGCTAAGATACTTATTCCCAAGTTCTGGAAATCTTCTACCTCCGACCCCTAAGGAATGGCTATAGAAAGTCAATGAAATAGCTAAATTTGAGGAACTATACACATTTACAGGAAAAAAGCACTCCAGTTTTAGGGACACTTGGCTGAGGCGGTTTCTGTATAAGGACTCAACGGAGTACCAGCATTTTCTGGGCTCCTAAACATACATGGAAATGTCCTTTGGTATTAGAATTCCACTACATATGACCAGCTATCCTATACTTAATGTCTCCCACTTACCATTTACCGTGGACGATAAGGTAAAACACGGAAATGCCTAGGTGCTGGAACATATTGCAATATCAATAGAGCAAAGAAATCTGCACTCATAGGTCTTTTGTGATGAAAAAAATGGGTTTATTCAACGTTTCGGCTCTTAGACTTCCTGATGACGACTCGAAATGTTGAATAAACCCATTTTTTTTTTTCATCACAAAAGACCTATGAGTGCAGATTTCTTTGAGATAAATAATAGATATAGATAGAGATAGATATATATATATATATATCTATATATATATCTATATATCTATATATCTATATATATATATATATATCTATATATATATATATATATATATATATCTATATATATATATATATATCTATATATATATATATATATATATATATCTATATATATATATATCTATATCTATCTATATATATATAAATATATATCTATATATATATATCTATATATATATCTATATATATATATATATATATATATATATATATATATATATATATATATAGACACACCCGTCAAAGATATGTATTCGGAATCAAGTAATGTACTACCATTTTCCCCTTCTCCCTTTCCTCCCCTTTTCTTTCTTCTGTATCCCCATCCTATACTAAAAATTATTGTACAACAAAAAAAATGTTTACAAAGATAGAGGTTCATTATATGGTTTAAATTTTGCATATTATTTTTCCATACCCAGGTTCTCGAATAGGGCATCGCTCATTGATGAGATATTACAAGCAGAAATTTGGAATATCCAGGGAAGTGGTGGTATCCAAAAACCAAAAAGCTGTGGGACGTTTATTGCAACAATACAAGGCTCTAGGATGGACAGGAGGGACTGGTAAGTCTACTTTGCTTAGAGATTCTATTTTTGTAATTTACGGAATTGGCTCTGTTAGATCATTGAAACTAATACTTCACCTTACTGATGATGTCTGGTTTAAAAAACAAGATGCTGTTCATTGGATACAGTTGTATTTTAGAATAGAAATAAATATACAGATACAAATAATAGTAACAACACTCATGCTTTCAATTTCACTTGGCGGTGCACGTCCCACTAGTTCTCTGGTTCAATCCTACATAGCACAAAAATTTAAAAATTATAGACGGCGCTTGCATTTGTTGCAAAAATTTATAAAACTATATGTATTAAAGCAACATTTCAAGCCCAAATGGACTCTTTTTTTTAAGCCATTTACATGGTTCCAATGTCAATGTAATAACAACATTTTTTTAAGACCATCAGAGGCAATGCCATAGTAAATTATTCTCAATTCTCTGTGCTGGATTCCACTGAATAAGGCAAATAAATATATGTTTCATTATATAAATGCCTATTTTCCTAATAGGGAAATAGGATAATACCACTGAGAATACCAGTTGAGAATAAGATACTATGACCTTTTTCTCTGATGAACTTTAAAAACTTGTTAATACTTTGACATTGGAACCGTTGTGCACATGGCTTGAAAAAGAGCCCCTTTTGAGCTTGAAATGTTCCTTTAATGCCTGTTGTCTTCCTGCATCTGGGGCAATAATAAGTGAGCCCTTACATAAAATGCTCCTTTATGTATATTACTGTCTTCAAATTTACTGGTTTAAAATTAAAATTGTAGTGAGGTTACTGATGGTTTGGCTTTTTCTGATTTTAAAAACCTTATGCTGTTTCCAGGATAGTATCAAAAAAGCACAGCTGGCTCCATCAATAGCACATTAATCTATCTAACTCCTTCATCTGCTGAACCACTTGCACATTTAAGGTTTCCTGTTCTGAAAAAAAATCACATTATTGGAAATAGAGCAGGTTTCTTACCACTGATGTATTGCATTTCTCTTTTCCATTGTAGTCACAGTATATCTTTATGAGGTTATTCATTACAAATTGTTTCCATTCCAAAGGTTCAGTCATTCAGCGTGGGCGTGATATGCAGTATGTGCAGAGGATGAAGTCCAAATGGATGCTGAAAACTGGAATGAGTAATAATGCTACAAAGCAGATGCATTACAGGCCACAAGTCAGATTTTGATTATGTGATGATTCTGAGAATGAATATGTGCTTGAACTGAAAAGCACTATGATGTTTAAGGACATTCATGTGCTGTAAAACATGGCAACTGCTACAACTAATGGCCCTTAATGCTAATTTGGCTGGATTGTATACAAGATTATCATTCAGAAGTATTTTTAAGCAGTTGGCCCATTAGTGAATGCCATCAAAATGGGGATGTTATAGATGAATATGGAAAAATGATTGTGCTGATGTCTGTTGTAACATTTCAGCATCAGTGGTTATTACAAATATATTTTTCAATTGTTTGAGAATCTAAAATAAACTGATCATGGAGTAAAAGGCTTTAATGCATTCAATAACATATCATGGCTAAAACTATTGTTAATGTTTATGCAGCTTATACTGGTGAAATACGGTCATATGAAAAAGTTTGGGAACCTCTATTTGTTTATCATTGGCTGAGCTTTCAAAGTAGCAACTTCCTTTTAATATATAACCTGCCTTATGGAAACAGTAGTATTCCAACAGTGACAAAGTTTACTGGATTAACAGAAAATATACATCATAACAAAATTAGACAGGTGCATAAATTTGGGCACCCCAACAGAGATATGCCGAGCATAGACAGCCTGCTTCAAATCAACCCATAGATTTTGATGATATTCAAGTCGGGGGGCTGACACGGCCATTCCAGAATATTTTACTTCTCCTTTTGCATAAATGCTTTTGTAGATTTCGAAGTTTGTTTAGGGTCATTGTCTTGTTGGAATATCCAACCCCTGTGTAACTTCAACTTTGTGACTGATGCTTGAACATTATCCTGAAGAATTTGTTGATATTGGGTTGAATTCATCTGACCCCCGACTTTAACAAGGGTCCCTGAACTAGCCACACAGCATGATGGAACCTCCACCAGTAGGTAGCAGGTGTTTTTCTTGGATTGCGGTGTTGTTCTTCCACCATGCAAAGTGCTTTTTGTTATGACCAAATGACTAAATGTTTGTCTCATCAGTCCAAAACACTTTTTTCCAAAATAACTGTGACTTGTCTAAATGAGCTTTTGCATACAATAAGCGACTCTGTTTTTGGCATCAGTTCAGAAAGGCCTTCTTTCTCATCACCCTGTCATACAGATGTTGTGGAACGATGTACAGATGCACCATCTGCAGCAAGATGTTCTTGCAGGACTTTGGAGGTGATCTTTGGCTTGTCTGTAACCATTCTCACAATCCTCCGCATATGCAGGCAACTGTGCCTGTGGCCTTCCATTTCCTGATTGCATTCCTTACAGTTGAAACTGGCAGTTTAAACCTCTGAGATAGCTTTTTGTAGCCTTCCCCTAAACCATGATACTGAACAATCTTAGTTTTCAGATCTTTTAAGAGTTGCTTTGAGGATCCCATGCTGTCACTCTTCAGAGGAGAGTCAAACAGAAGCACAACTTGCAACTGGCCACCTTAAATACCTTTTCTCATGATTGGACACAGCTGCCTATGAAGCTCAAGGCTTAACGAGCTAATCCAACCAATTTGGTGTTGCCAGAAATCAGTATAGAGCAGTTACATGCATTCATATAAGCAAAATTACAAGGGTACCCAAATGTTTGCACAGCCAGTTTTTCACATTTCATTTAATTTCATACAACTGAATACTGCTTCACTAAAAATCTTTGTTCAGAAAAAAACCCCAATACTCCGATACTCTCTTTTTTGTTGAAAGTGGAGTAAATTATTATTCCCAAACTTTTTCAGACAGAAAAATTATTCAAAAGGGGAAAAAAGGAGAAAAGTCCACATTCAAATATGTGGATCATGGTACTCTATCAGTAAGTTTAACCCAGTAGGTAGGGGTTGGGTTAGGATGAGTTATTCTTGCCTACAGTGAGTCCTTCAGAAGATTGAGGATTGGGTTAGCATCCGACCAAGGAGTCCACATTTTTTTCAGATTTTTTGGTGAACCTCTGACGATATATGGGAAACATAAATAATGAATATGTGGGAAGAATAGCGGAGCTCACCCTTCCATGCTGTGCAGCGTCTCCTTGTCTGTCACTGCTCTCGCAGGAATCCAGCAACTTGAATCCGGAACACTCACTCTCAGAATTACCAGCAGTCCAGCGCTGACAAAAGGTATCCACTGAGTCGCTGCTGTATTGATTTGACGGCTTTTATTACCAAAACTTTGTGACAAGTGCCTGTTTGGAAGGCAGGAAACACGTTAGTTCTATTAATCTCACCCACTTTTAATGTCACAAAGTGTTGGTTAATAAAAGCCGTCAAATCAATACAGCGGTGACTCAGTGGATACCTTTTGTCAGCGCCGGACTGCGGGTAATTCTGAGACTCTGACAATATATGTTAGCTTAATTAGTGGAATAATTGTGTTAACTTGTGTTACCCAGTCCTCCAGATTAGGAGGGGGGGCTTTTAGTTTTTTAAATTCTTCTCTGCAAGAGTTTCTTAGACAAAACCTCAGGCACTTCTCATAGAGTGCCATGCCCAGTCTTTACCTGAAAATACAACCATCTTTTGTTACTGGCATCAGAGGCTAATGTGTACCCTGCAAGTATTTCTATCTGTGTGCACTTTGTGTAAATTATTTTTGTTTTCATTTGTACAACTTTTGTGCACGCAACCTTTCAATAGGGCCAGAGTATATCCAGAGGGTAAAAAGAGCCTTCTCAATGAGAGAATAATTTTTCATAGAATTTGTACAGATTTACAACCTTTGCTGCGGCTATTAATTAGCCATTATTCCATAAATAATTTGCCGGCATTGCACACATAATTACAATTATGAAAATGTCTCCAGGAGATTTTCGCTGCAGGGGGATATTAATTAGAAAGTACTTCATTTATAGTTCATGTTGATTCTGTTTGGAACGTAATTAAGTTTTGCCCGTAATTAATGTAAACAAGTACTGGCTAGATGCACAACTATTCAGATAACCTTTATATTTCTCCCTGCTATGAATAAAAAAAAAAGAGAATCCTCTTTAGTTAAACCCTAATTTGCTCATAACCTCTCTTGTTTTGAAGAAGAAAACATAGAAGTTGTGATGAAAGAATTGTGAAAATTCTATATTTGAGTCCAAATATGTTTTTTTTCTGGATCAGTTTCAGAAAACATGGAACAATATCACAGAATTTCAAGTACTGTAGCTTAAGTGCTTGGTTACTTTCCTTTTAAGTTGGTGACTTAAGATTCAAGGGTCAAATAAATGCCAATGGACTCTGAATGCATTCGATTCAATGAGCATTTTTTATTCCTACGTTTTTTGTGGTGACAAAAATATCTATGGAGAATTTCTAATCCTGTTGACATTTTTTCTGTTATAAATTCTGCATACATCCTAAAAAGCATACGTTTGTTGGTTGCAAATTTGTTTTCATGTATTTTCACTTTGTCTCTCAGAACAATTGCAAATAATAGTAATTTCTATTTTTTTTTCCCCCTCCGTAGATAACTCCTAAGACAATGCTCTTCTTGCCATTGTATTTAGTATTAGTACCTTTGTATTTAGTGAATCATCTGCCATTAAGACTCAACAAAATAAATGGCAGTCTACTTTAAGGGTCAGGCCACACTGGGCGTTTTGGGGAGATTTGGTCGCCTGGTGACTAATCTCCTCGTATTTGCTGTGATCAATCTCCCCAAACGCCTTCCCTCACTCTGCGCCGGCCAAAATGAAAAAACGCCGGTGCTAATCACACGTGTCGAATGGCCAGGCCACAAAATCTCCCCAAAACGCCCAGTGTGGCCTGACCTGTGTCTATTACCACCCCCATACGCACATTGGTTTGGTTGTACGAGAATAAAAATTCAAAGTTATATTGTTTTCCTCATAAAAGGGAACTTCACCTTAAAATAACGTTTAGCTTGTTGTAGCCAGTGGTATTTTAAAACAATTTTGTAATTAGTCCTCATTGTTTCATTTTTCTGGGGATTTTAAATGACGGTTTTTTGTTCTGCAGATCTTAGCCTTGGAATTGTAACTGCTATCTGGTTGGTGTGGCTTCATTACCATAGCTACCAGTAACAGAATAAAATTATAAGCAATAGATATAAATAATAACTAGTGAGTTACAGTAGTGAAACAGAATGGCAGGAAAATATAAAGGCTATTAAAGGGGTTGTTCACCTTTACATAAATTGTTAGTATGATGTAAACTTCAAGTGCTTTACTGAGATAATTTGCAGTTGATTTTAATTTTATCATTTAGCTTTTTATTCAGCAGCTCTCCAATTTGCAATTTCAGCAATCTGGTTAAGGTCCAAATTACCCTAGCAACCATGAATGGATTTTAGTACAAGACTGTAATATGATTAGGAGATGACCTGTATAGATAGATAAGTAATAAAAAGTAGCAATAATAATACAGCTGTATCCTTACAGAGCATTTGTATTAGATGGAGCCAGTGACCCACCTTTTGAAAGCTGTAACAAGTCAGAAGTAAAAGGCAAGTAATTCAAAAACTATAACAAATAAGAAATTAAGACTAATTGATGAATTGCTTAGACTTGATCATTGTATAACATATTAAAAGTTAACTTAAAGGTGAAATACCCCTTTAAGCAAATAGATAGACTTGGGCCCTCTGGGAAGGTGTATCCACGGTATGACTATATGAAGCTCCTAATTATAAGATTGCCCTTTAAGAGCGATTATATGATGACATCATTCACGCTGGCAATTTCTTGTACTACTCTGGATCAGAGTAGGGGAGATGTATTTCTTTTTTACTGAAAGCAGTTCTTAAAGCTTAAAAGAAATTACATGAATGTAGTTCTGTACTTTGTAGACATGAGCTTTGTACTTTTCTCTTGCACACACTTTATTTGTAGTAAGTTCAAATTGCGGATCAACTAGCAGGCAGGTTAAAAAATTTTTTAAAAGGTTGAACTTGATGGAAGTGTCTTTTTTTTTCAACCTAACTTACTATATTACTATGTAAGTTGAACAACTGATGGTTAGGAGCTCAAACTATATTAATTAAATCCCCAGCAGTTATTTATGTTGCTTTAGTCTATGTAAAACAGTCATGGCAAAAACATGGTAGAAAGTATTGTACTGTGCAATTAATTTGTAAATCTGACAGTCTTGTGTAGCAGTAGTTTACAGTAATACAGTATATATTTATATGATACAGCCATTGATATTCTGTACATTATATGCTTATACACGAGCCATGAATATCCTGTAAATTATATCCTTATAAACGGTGAGTTCTGATGTCATCAGTTATAAACGGTGAGTTCTGATGTCATTTCTGTCACATGACTCACTGAAACTTGTGTATTATAATAAACAAAGTACCCCCAGTTGCAAAATATGAGGATATTAGAAGTTACCTCGGAGTTCCATGACCTGTATAAAAACATTCGGCCTTCGGCCTCATGTTTTTATATGGCCATGGAACTCCTCGGTAACATATAATATCCTTATAATTTACAAGAGTGGGTACTTTATTCACTATATAAACTGTGCTTAGTGATGACTCACTTAACCATATGTATTATGATGAATATTATATACTCTTTCAGTGACCAATATAAAAACTTCCAACCTTTGGCCTTGTGTTTTAATATGGTCACAACGCCTCAATGACTTATATCTTTATATTTTACAACAGGGGTTACATTATTCATTATATAATCTATACCAACATATTTTGCAATGCTTTGTAGAGATTATAGTTCACTGCCACAGTGGAGCTTACAATCTAAGGTCCATTTCCCAATTGCTTGTTTTTGGATAAAACCCACACAAGCACAGTTAAAACACACAAACGCCTTGCAGATGTTTGCCTAGCTGCATTAGAAGGCAGCATCACAAATCATTGCCCTTTTTTGCAGGTGATACATAAATAAAACTATCACCACATGTATTGGATTAGAGAATGGTAAAACTGGAATTGATAAAACGTTATCATCCCCACAGCTCCCTTTTTCCAAAACATTCTATTTTTATCTGTATGCACAGCCAATGAATGCTTGTCAACTAGAAACTAATAGCAACATGCCAACCAATCTATGCCACAGGGCATTATAGTTCTCTCTCTCAAAAACAGTAAAGTATACTGATATTTTTGAAGAAATGGTGCATGAACACAACAATCAGCTCAAAGCTTCTGCCACTAAAATGCTACTGTGCTATTGAAGCATATCCTTAGTAGGAAGAAGAATGCTTTGTGTCTGTTAAGGTTTGAAGTAGATCTGAACACTACTCACTATGGAAGCCCTGGGCAGTAAAATGCCAAGACAAGCTTTGCATAAAATATATTAAAGGAGACATAGGATATGTGAAAAAAAACAACCTAATTGTGTAGGCAATAATGAATAACACATGTTGATGGTTTTACTTTCGACTAAAATTTCATATTTTCTTTAAAATTGGCCCCTTTATTGGAGCTTCCTCCAGTTCTGCTACTGTCCTTGTGAGTGCTTCAAATTAAGGCTGGATCCCTGCTAGCAGCACTGTAGGAGGGGTATAGCCAGTCACAGTCCTGCATTCACACAAGCACAGACAAGCTTCAGTACCACCTACCACCTATTGGTTCCTATCCTACAGTGTGCAGTAGGCTCCCTTGCACAGCCTGGGAAAGGAGCAACAGGAAGTAGAGTGGATCGGTGGGGCTAGTAGGGTTTCCGCAGACATTTTTAATAATCAGCCCGAAACACTACTTTCTTAAAAGGGTATAATATACAGGCACATTATTGTTTTATTGTTTTTCCCACAAAATACTGTATTTTTCCTTTAAGGAAATGACACATTTTATTTTGTTATACAAAAAAATACATATTGCAGTGCTTTATATAAAGCTCTGAGCTGGCAAATCTTCAACACTACATTGTTCCTAAATAAGATTCTTTTGGAGCCTTTTCAAATGGCAGGCCTGTGAACAAATGAAAGATCTCTGGAGATGAATATGCATCAACTACTGGCAGCTCCTCACATGGACTGGCATGCCGGTGCTATACGTCTAATGAAAAGCAGCCTCTCGCTAATAAGGAGACAGATGTTTCGTAGTTGAAATAAACTGCCAATTACAGCAAAAGGAATTCCTTTAATATTTTATAATGCATTGGCAAAAAGTTAATATGCTCAGACAATTGCATTTAATAAGCTGCAGCAAAATGCATTGCTAACACTTATTGCAGCATATTATCTACTGTATATGTATTTTACAGCAGTGACTAACATATTATTTATTTCCTGTTTATTATGATGCCAACATTTTTTAAATCTGTCTGAGTGACTATTGGGATGATGTTGGAACGATCACAAATTTTTAAACCATTCACACCCGATCAATTTGAATCAAATCAAGCAGTCTTATTAGGAACCTACTAGCGCACCAGTATGTAGGGGAGAAAAGCCACACAGATATGCAAACATAGGAACTCAGCACTGCATTGCAGTAGTGTTTACAGCTGAGCCACTATTTACTGAGTATTTCAGACTGCGGAGGATATGTACAGTATGTTAGGTATATGTAGCAGGACTGGCCATTTGAAGGGAGACTAATATAAAAGTGAAAAATTAGCTACATGGGTGTTCGCATTTAATTTAATTGTGCTTCTTGCAGTATTCCTGCTGTAGTTGGCCAGCTTGAATATGTTTCAATAGATGGACAAACAATCCCTGTTTTGTTTAAAGGGGAGAGCATTTATAGTAGTTTAATGCACAAAATGTCTCAATGTCCTTAATATATTGATAATGGGTTGAGGGCAGAGGACCTATTGTCTTTGTCTGCATGACTTTTGTGGTCAGCCTCATTGCACCCCTGCGGCTGGCTTAAAATTGAATTCCCTTAAATATATATTTCCCTTTTTTGCTATACTTAATACACAAGCAGTGGCCAGCTCCATGTTGTAGCTCCCACTAGTTATGTGCGGGTCAGGGTTTTTCTGACCCGCACCCGACCCTAACCAGCCCTGCTGCAACCCGCGCTTCCGGGGTCCTTTTATAGACCCGCACGCGCGAGACTATAAAACCGGAAGTCGGGAGCAGTGCGAGGTTGAACCGAACCCGCGGGTATTGGGTCGGCCTGCACATCACTAGCTCCCACCATTTCCAGATACAGTCAGGTGATCCCAGTAGTGGCCAATGAAAGGACAACCATTTTAACCTTGAAAGCAAGCAAGTTGTAGATAAAACTTAGTCCCTGTGTAAATGTGTGAATGTATTTACGTACTTGAAACCCCAGGCCAGTGCTCCTATCAGCAGAAAACTGCACTGACCTGGGGTTATTCCAGTGACCACCACAGAGAGCTTTTCTTCCGGCTTCATCTTTCTTCGCACAGGTGTGCATTAGAGTGAAAAGCCAAACTTTAACTAAAAAGTCGGCTTTTTCATTCTACTGCGCATGCGTCTGCCTAAAATTTGGCACCCCCAAGTGCTAAATGACTCTCCTTCTCCTTTAATATATTGATAATGGGTTGAATGCAGAGGACATTTTGGCTTTGTCTGTAAGAACAGCCGATAAGACATTTGCTTTTCAAATGCTAATGCTCACTCATTGGTTTCTATAGGTTATTAGACTATAAAGATCGAATTGGGAGCAGAGTCAGTCAATACTATAGAAGCGCATACTGGAGACCTCTAGTGACCAAACAGAGGTAAAACTTCAAATACAAAAAACTTTTCTCCAAAATATGCTGATTAGTAAAAAATATATTTTATTCACATCAGTTAAAAAACATTAAGAGTATACCCTCTAACGCCTGACGCGTTTCATGCTTACCCAGCACTTAGTCATAGGCAGAATCCAACTAGTCTCTCTTACTTTGTTCCTTAAATACTAACCCATATAGTCCCTCCCTTCAATAAAACCAATCACAGGCACATGTTCCAATTGCCATATATCATCCAATGGACTACTGGTTTAGTACAGATACAATGATCTATGTGTTAGATAATCCATGTTATAGGGCATGTACAGAAATATAAAAAGAATATGTTAATACATACATAGTTAAATATAACAAGTCACATCAAAAATGTAATTGAGGCCTAGAGGCAACCTGGTTTGTAGGTGAAAAATCCAATATACTTCTCTTTTCTTTAGTTTCATCAGGAGATCTCCCCCCCTCAAACCTGTCTTGATTTGTTCTATTCCTTGGATTGAAAAATACTGTAAATTACTGTTGTTGCATTCCTGAAAATGTGTAGTGACATTGTTTTTTTTCATTTTCATCACACACTTGATAAAGAGCTTATAAGCTCGAAACATGTCGTGTATCCAATAAAAGCACCTTGCAGCAGTACACCTGCGCTGATTGGTTTCTTTACCCATCTACTTGGATTGATTGAATACGTTGTTTTGGATGGAAACAAGAGTTCGGAGACCAGAAATATACAACAAGGGTAAATATACCAGTTTACGTGACTTTTGCTGGACACTTAGAGGCACATTTATCAAAGATCGAATTTAGAATTCATGTACGTTTTTAAAAACTTCCCTAAATTTGAAATTTATAAAAAAAAAAAAAAAAATTCAAACTCGGATGAATTAAATTGACCCAAAAACATATTTAGTTATTTAGAATTAGATTCGAATTTTAAAAAACTCGATTTGAATTTAAAAAACTATTCCAGTTTTTTCTCTGAAAAAAAACTTGAATGTCAAAACGGCTACAAACAACTCCAAATTGATCCCTGGACATCTCTCATTGACTTAAACAGCAATTCAACAGATTTTAGGTGGCAAATAGTCTTATTCGAGGGCCAGAGTATGATAACTCTCAAAAATCGAATTAGAATTTTTTAAAAAACTCGAATCAAATTTGATTAAGTCGTTGAATTTGACAGTTTTGACCAGTTTAGAATTTTCAATTCGACCCTTGATAAATCTGCCCCTTTATGTGACTCACTGTACTGGCACCTGTGTACTCATTTGTAACCAGCATGCAGGGCTGGGCCAAGGTAGTTTGGCACCCTAGGCAAGGGCTTCAATCAGCCTCCCTCTATCCTCCCTCCTTCTATACTATATTACCATTTCCCACCTTACCATATGTAAAAATTGCAATCAAATCTGTAACTGTGCCAGCAGAAAGCCATAAAAATTGCCCCCAAATCTGTACCTGTGCCAGCCATAAATATTGCCCCCAAATCTGCACCTGTGCCAGCAGAAAGCCATAAAAATTGCCCCCAAATCTGTATCTGTGCTGGCAGCCAGCCATAAATATTGCCCCCCAAATCTGTATCTGTGCCAGCAGTAAGCCATACATATTGCCCCAGATCTGTACCTGTGCCAGTAGTCAGCCTCTTCACCAGTTCTCTTCATTGCGCGCCAGCGCCACACCAATGTGCCAGCCCAGCTCTCCTCTGGCACTGCTAGCTGTGTGAGTAAAGGAACACTCATCTGGCTCTAGGCCAGTGATGTACAACTTCTATGGTACCAAGGGCTGGATTTTTTCTGTTGTGCATGGAGGAGGGCCAATAATGGAAGCCAGTGTTAACCACTCCCTGTTTTTAGACCACACCCACTTTAAACCACACCCATGTTACCCCATGTCCACATTAATAGCACACCAAAAAACCAAATGGTTGTTCGCTCACTGAAGGGATATCACTCATGTAAAAAGAGCCATATTAAGACATACCCATAAATCCATATACCTCCTCTTCCCCTGTGGCTAACAAAGTACCCCCCCCAGCACATGATTAAACACCTTAAGGGTCCCTAACAATAATTTCCAATTGTTAACAAACCCCCAGAATAAATACCAGGCTTATGTGCCTCAGGCAGATCAGGACACATACAGGCAGAGTATGGCACACCCAAGGAGAATAGGGCATGCATAGTATGGCACACCAGGGAACATGGGTCAGACAGTATGCCACACAAATGTAGCATGAGGCAGAGTATGGCATACAGGGAGCATATGGCAGACAGAGTATGGCACACACAGGGAGCACAGGGGAGGCAGAACAGAGCAGCAGACAGTGAAACCTATCAGGACCACTCTAAGATGTACTACATACAGTGACACAGTGCTGGTGCCCCATTAGCATTTTGAGCAAGATGTGAACAGGTGAACAATGTGGGCAGTTCCAGTCTGGGTCTCAGATGTGAACAATAGAGGTGTCACAGGTGTGAACAATACAGGGGATTAGTCTGAATTTGAGGTTTTAAACAATGCAGGGGCCAGTTAATCTCTGTAGTGATACCTTTTAAATTTTACACATGGTAAGCAGACACAGTAGGCAGACTTTCATGTGGAGGGCCACACAAGGGGGGGGGGGAAATCAAGGTCCGCTCTAGGCAATAGGAGGCAGTGCTTGAGGGACTTGCGGTACGGTGCCAAGCGGGTACTATATATGGATGAGGTGAGCATTGGAAGGGCTCTGAACTGGCACAGTCCCAGATAACACTCTGGGAAGGTGTAGCACGTGGTGTTAGTTGGTGGGAGAGCTGATCTGGGCAGCGTTGGTGCAGTGCTGTTGGTGGTATTAGAAGATGCTCACTCTATCATAGGGCCATAACCACACACTGAGGGGGTGAGTGTACTTGGTATGTGAGTATTAACTTGGCCTGTGACTGGAGTCTATCGCTCTATCCCTGTGTACCAGGAGCAACACTAGCTCTGGTCCTGCGCAAATATTATGATACCTAGTAGAAAGCGATACAAATGGCTTGGGGTTAGGCTTCTGTGCTACTGCCATAGTCGAATGTTTTCACGCAGTGCTCCCATTTTCTACTCAGAAATTGCCGGTAAGCCACTTCCACTTGGAGGCAGTCCCATCTCCCAATGAGGAGGACTACTGTGATGCAATTTTGTTTCCAAACACAATTCGCTGCAAGACTGAAACTCTGTTCTGTCCCTACTGCCTGCCTACTGTAACTGAAATATACATTGTGTAAGCTATTCTCAAAGTAAAATCAGTTTTATTTCACCCAGTGCAGGGCAATGCCCCCCCACGCGCAACCGAGGACGCCGTGCAGGAGGGGGGCGGACGGGACTGCATCAGCGCGATTAGATTTCAGAGTGAGGCACCCGCTTCTATGTTTTTCAGTGGTTGCCTAGGGGTAGGCTGCTTATGAGGTACATGCCTGCGCCCCCCAAGCTTTGCACCCTAGGCTCGTGCCTCTTCTGCCTACCCCTAGATCCGACCCTGCCAGCATGCACCTACTGAAGTACTTGTGCCTGCCATAAACATAATTAGTTATAAAAAGTACTTTGGGGGCCTTTAACTTGAAAAACAGGCATTTCCTTACAAAGATTATTTTAAAAAAATAAACCATTTACTGTATGCCTGTGGCGTCCTGTGATTGGTCAAATTGGTCTGGAATTGGCAGGGGATGGGTCTGCCCGGTTTTCAGACTTGACAAAACCGGGCAGGTATTTTGGAACTGGACAGTGGTTCTAAAAACCTGACTGTTCGGTTTAAAACCGGACAGGTGGCAGCCCTACTGGAGAGTTTAACATTTCCTATTACAGGTATGGGATATGTTATATAGTAACATAGTTGCATAGTTAAATTGGTCTGAAAAAAGTCCATCAAGTTCAACCCCTGCAATTGAAACCCCAGCATCCATAAACACACCCTACATACCTTCATACAAATTATATATACCCATATCTATACTAACTATAGAGTTTAGTATCACAATAGCCTTTAAAATTATGTCTGTCTAAGAAATCATCCAAGCCACTCTTAAAAGCATTAACAGAATCAGCCATTACAACATTACCCGGCAGTGCATTCCACAACCAACATAGTAAGTTAGGTTGATAAAAGACACAAGTCCATCAGGTTCAACTTTGTAAGCCTATATATAAACTGCATAACTACAGTTTATAACTTCCAGAGGAAGGCAAAAGAACCATTTGAATCCTCTCCAATTTTCTTCAGAGGGGGAAAAAATCTCTTCCTGGCTCCAAGATGGCAATCAAAACAGTCCCGGGATCAACTTGTACTATGAGCTATCTTTATAACTCTGTATTCCCTTATTTGCTAAAAAGCTATCCAACCCCTTCTTAAAGCGATCTTATGTATCAGCCAGTACGACTGATTCAGGGGTTAGAATTCAACATCTTCATAGCTCTCACTGTAAAAAACCCTTACGAATATTTAGGTTATTGTAAAATCCCCTTATATATTTATACGTAGTTATCATATTCCCCCTTAAGTGCCTCTTCTCCAGCATGAACAACCCCAACTTGGTCAGTCTTTCCTAATATCTGAGATTTTCCATACCTTTTACCAGCTTAGTTGCCCATCTCTGGACCCTCTCTAATTCAATAATAATAATAATTCTATATTGTGCCTTACCAGCATTCTGTACAGTGGAAAAATAACCCCTCCCGCAAATCTATGCCGCTTTTAATAAAGCTCAAAAACTTGTTTGCAACCAAAGGAGAAAATGTCACAGAACCCACAAACAGGCTTGTAAAAAAACTGAGAATTTTATTTTAGACCACAAAGCAAGTTAATACATAGCCTTACGCATTTCGTGCCTGTAGGCACTTAATCATAGCCTGAACAAGGAGCATACAGGTATACCAGATATATACCCCAAACCCACCAATCAACAGAATACATTAATTAACCAATAGAACAGAAGAGAGGAGGGGCATTAAAAACAATATGCAAAGAAGAAGATAGGCATCCAAGGGCATATACCCATAGTAAATCATTTCTGGTTGACAAATTACAACAATAATATAGTTGTAAAATGTTAGAAAAAACCATATATATTATATATATATATATATATATATATATATATATATATATATATATATATATATATATATATATATATATATATTATATTGAAACAATAACACGTTCATAACAAATCATTTATAGATCAAACATAATGACAGAAAGTGTTGCAAAAACTCCACATTATAGCCACAGCAAATTATTCATAATAGCAAAACACATCAAAGTCATAATTTAGACCCTGAGGTTGTCTTGTTTTTAGCATAAAGATCCATTTCACTTCTCTTTTGTTTGAGAGCATGGATAGATTGCTTCCCCTAGGACCTAGAATAACTTTTTTAATACCTATTACAGAGAGAAAGGTTGCGTTGCCCTTTAGTGCCTCTGTTCCATTTAATGTCCAATATATGCTCACATATATTCCTTCAGAGACCTGGCTGTTTGACTTACATATTGCTTTCCACATTTACTGCAGGTTAATAAATAAATAACATTCCTTGAAATACAGTTTATATACTGTTTAATATGGTGATTTCTATTACGTTATGTATTCAAATCATCTTTTCGTTTTTATTGCAGGAAAAACATGCACATGTTTCGGCACATAAATGAAAAGATGATCTGAATTCATAACGTACTCTCCGGGTGATACACTACCACCAGGGCCACGCCGCATAGGCGCCCAAGGCAAGCCAGCGAACGCTGCGCCAGCTTAGCCCGAGTGCGTGTGCAAGAGGTGGCACTCGCGTGCGCAAGGAAGACAGTGGTTTTTACCTCTTTTGCGCACATGGGCAAACGTACGTGAATGTGCGCATGCACAAATTGGTGCGAAGATGTGTTTGCGCGCAGGAGCGCAAGAAGATGTAAAAACCGCTAAGATTCGGGCACCGGACTGGTGGTAGGCAACAGAGGAGGTATGTGCCTGGCGCCCCCCCAGCTTTGTGCCCTAGGCACGTGTCTACTCTGCCTACCCCTTGGTCCGGCCCTGCTTACCACACTTATACATGCCATTACTACCTAGCCAACTCGGAACAGTTGGCGTCTCAGATGTAACTAGACTGGGGGCCAGGACATTGCCTAAGGTTTTAGCTTTCCTGACAACAAATCTGTAGCCGTTTCTTAGAACATTGTCAAAGACAGGGTCAGTCTGAAGAATGGGCTAAATGTGAAAATACATAGAGGTGCCTTGGGTTCAAAACTCGCGGTCCTTATAACAAGGGCATTAAAAGAATAACCAGAAGGGGAAATAGTCTGATTTGTCCCGTTAACCTTATGTTTCTTGAACAGGTTTGTTATAGATGTTTACATAGTTCTCTCAAAAGCTTCACCTAGGTTGGACAAAGGGTACCCCCTAGAAAGTAAGCGCTCTCTCATTTCAAGTGATTTACAAACAAAATCCTCAAAGTCAGAACATATTTTCCTAAGGAGTAAAAATTGCAAACATAGATAGATTGCACTGGGACCGACAAAGATTTTTTGACCTGGCCGATCAATTTCCCGACAGATGTCGGCCGAAAAATCGTAAGATGTACGATCGTTCGAATACCACTAACTGCACGATAATTTCGAAGGATTGGTTGGGCTTCCCTAAAATCGGTTGTTCGGCAAGAAGAATCGTCGCGTCTATGGGGAGCTTTAGTTAGAAGCCCATTAAGTGGCAAGGGTTTTATTTTGAATTGTTTATGTTGTTTTGCTGCAAGTGAAAATAAACCGCCAGAAAGAAACAACCCTCTTATGAATTGTGATTGTGCCATGGGCTGCTTTACCCCCAGAAAGCTGATCCTAGCTATCTAAGTCCTTACATATGGTGGAGGGTGCTCTGGCACAAAATAAAGCAACAAAAGGCAGTATAATATTGCAGAGACTGTGAATTAAAGGGGTAGTTATCCCGTAAGAACTGGACAGCATGGAGGAGATTCTGAAACAGTTAATGCTGTCTAATGCCACCCAGCAACAGGCACAGCAGCAAGTGGAAGCCCGCCATAAGGAGCTGGTCCTACAGTTGCAGCAACATACAATGGCTCAGCAACAGGCACAGCAACAGCAGATGATTGCTATGTTTAAAAAGCTGGCAGAAGATGCAGAGGAAGGACAGGATTGGTCCAACTGTTGGCACAGAGACCCCAGGAGCCACCTGCAGTAGTACATAGCAATGTACCCAAAATCAATGTATGCCGCTTCCTCCAAAAGATGACATCAGAGGATGATCCGGAGGCATATCTCTCTACATTTGAGCGGACCGGCGAAAGAGAGGGTTGGTTTCAAGAGCAGTGGGCAGGTCTTTTGGCACCCCTGCTAACCGGTGAATTGCAAAAAGCATATTTTCATTGTGACTCTGTTACTGCCAAGGATTATAAGAAACTGAAAAAAGAGATTGTGGCCCGCCTTGGCGTTACCCTGGCACTTCGTGCCTAACGTGTATACAGCTGGGCTTATCACCCGGACAAGCCTCCATGCTCCCAGATGTTTGACCTGATCCACCTGGTGAAAAAATGGTTGCAGCCGAAGTTCTTGACTGGACCTGAGATTATTGAGAGGGTGGTGCTGGATCGCTACCTGAGGTCCCTTCCTGTTGCCCTGCGCAAATGGGTGACCCATGGAGACCCTAAAACTGCAGATGATCTTGTGGAGTTAGTGGAAAGGCACTTTGCTGCTGAGAACTTTGGCACCCCTCACTCATCGTTCCGGGCTCCACAACTGAAAGGGAGGTACACCCTGGC
Organism: Xenopus petersii; assembly: GCA_038501925.1. Classification (NCBI taxonomy): domain Eukaryota; kingdom Metazoa; phylum Chordata; class Amphibia; order Anura; family Pipidae; genus Xenopus; species Xenopus petersii. The sequence continues at coordinate 86,712,213 of CM076682.1, forward strand.
AATGGGTAAGACTGTTTATGGGGACATGGGTGGTGGTAAAAGTAAATCACTTTTAAAGGGAGAGAATTTTGGCAAAAACTCGGGAGGCTGGCAGTCTAAGACTGGAAAGTCTGAGACTCTAGGGTTTAATTCCGAGACTGTTAAATGTTTCCGTTGCCATGATTTTGATCATATTGTGGCTAATTGCCCTTTGCTTGATGATCCCATGCAGTGTGATTTTTCTTCCAGGAATAGACGCCAGTCCCTGTTTGCTACGGTTGCCTGCACTGCGGTGCCCATAGACATGTAATGGGGGGACATTTAGGTGTTGAAAAGACTACCGAGAGAAAGTTGCAGAGGTTTTTTTGGCCTGGAGTGTATCAGCAGGTAAAGGATTACTGGGGGTCCTGTCCTGTTTGCCAGATTTCTGCTCCAAGACCACACTTTTGTTGTCCCTTAATCCCATTACAAATTATTGAAATACCCTGGATAGCCATGGATCTGGTGGGCCCTTTGTTAAAATTTGCCCAGGGTCACTAATATATCTTAGTGATCATGGACTATGCCACTCACTACCCGGAAGCTATTCCTTTGTGCAACACTTCTGCTAAAACAATTGCCAAAGAATTACTTCATGTGTTCAGTAGGGTTGGGATCCCTAAAGAAATCCTCACCAATCAGAGTACCCCTTTTATGTCCAGAGTAACTAAGAAACTTTGTAAATTGTTTAAAATTTCACAATTGAGAACCTCTGTATACCACCCTCAGACAGATGGTCTTGTGAAACGGTTCAACAAGACCCTAAAAAGTATGTTGAAAAAGGTAGTGGACAAAGGTGGAAAAGGCTGGGACTGCCTTTTACCCTATCTTATGTTTGCTATTAGAGAAGTTCCCCAATCTTCCACAGGTTATTCCCCATTTGAGTTACTTTATGGAAGACATCCAAACATAACCATGGAAACCTTGTAAGTTGTAAGTTCGTTGCAAAAAGGCAGGGTCCCTTTGAAGTAATTGAGAGTGTTGCGGAAGTAAATTACAAGGTACACCAACTTGGCAAGAGGAAGCCAGAACAAATTTATCATGTTAATTTATTTAAACCCTAGAAAGACAGGATATCATTGATTGCAGTACCAGCCTATGCTGTTCCTAAGGTAACTCGCGAGAACCCTCTGGTCCCTGAGGTTACCATTGTAGAAACTTTGTCCACTCCCAAAAACAGGAGGTAAAATAATTCTTAATGAGGTTTAGAGATACTTTCTCTAACCTCCCAGGAAAGACTCCAGCTGTTGAGCATGATATGGTCACTGAGCCAGGGGTTCATATTAAACTCAAACCCTATAGGATTCCCAAAGCTAGAAGGTAAAGCTGTGGCTGATGAAGTGGCAAAAATGCTTGAGTTAGGGGTAATTGAAGAGTCCAATAGTGACTAGTCTAGCCCGATTGTTCTCGTTCCCAAGCCAGATGGTAGCTGGCGGTTCTGTAATCATTTTCGCAAGCTTAATTCGGGATCCAAGTTTGACACTTACCTAATGCTTAGGGTAGATGAGCTCATAGACAGGCTGGATACTGCTCATTATCTGACAACATTGGATTTAACAAAAGGGTATTGGCAGATACCATTTTCGGAACAGCCAAGAAAAAAACTGCTTTTGTCACTCCAGGCGGTTCTTTCCAGTACAAAGTAATGCCCTTTGGCCTACAAAATGCCCTTGCCATGTTTCAAAGAGCTATGGATAGAATATTAAGACCTCACTAACAGTATGCAGCTGCATATTTAGATGATGTGGTGATACACAGTACAGATTGGGAGTCTAACCTGCACAGATTTCAAGTCGTGTTGGATTCCCTCCATAAAGCAGGCCTTACTACCAACCCCAAGAAATGTGCCATTGGTTTGGAGGAGGCAAAGTATATAGGTTTCACCATTGGCAGAGGCGTGGTAAAACCCCATGTAAATAAAACAGCAGCCATTCAAAAGTGGCCACGCCCTCCTAATAAGAAGCAGGTTCGAGCTTTTCTGGGTATCACTGGCTATTACAGGAGGTTTATTCCTCATTTTGCCACCTTGGCTGCTCCCTTAACAGGGAAAAAACTCTGTCATGGTCAAGTGGTCCCCTGAGGCAGAAAAATCTTTTCAGGCCCTCAAAGATGCGTTATGTGCACAACCAGCCTTATATTCCCCAGATTTTGCACAGGACTTTGTGGTCCAGGCAGACGCATTAGATGTGGGTTTAGGGGCAGTATTATCCCAGCTTTATAACGGAGAAAGTATTTGAGGAGACAGGCAGTAGGGCTACTCCTGGTTAGTTAGGAGAACTAACATGTATTAGTTAGAAGCCCATTAAGTGGCAAGGATTTTATTTTGAATTGTTTATGTTGTTTTGCTGCAAGTGAAAAGAAACTGCCAGAAAGAAACAACCCTCTTATGAATTGTGATTGTGCCGTGGGCTGCTTAACCCGCAGAAAGCTGATCCCAGCTACCTAAGTCTAATACTAGATACCATACTAGATGAAAGAGAGTGTGAGAAAATCCGAAATAGAGGCCGGTCTAAAACTGAACTAAGCACTCTTAGGGCCAGAGGGTGTATTCCATTTAGAATAAGCAAAAATAGAGCCAGCACTCACAGATTAACTGCAAAATGTTTTATTCCACATAAATGGAATAATGTTTTTGCAGTTAATCTGCAAGTGCTGGCTCTATTTTTGCTTATACTAATTATCTGCCTTACATGGACAAAGGAAGAGCTGAAGGAACGCATAAGGCAGCATTTGGAACCAGTTATATCACACAGAGGTATATTCCATTTGGCCTTGGCACCATGTTCACATTAATTTTTAGTAAATCTTTATTACCCATATCCTGAGTCACTGACTAGATTGAGCTGAAGCATCAGTGCAGCTATGAGGTGGGTCTGGGAACTCAGACTCCTTTATTGTATATACTGAAAAAAAGAACCCATTTAGCATAGTTGCCATTTCTGTTACAACCATACTGGTACCATTATATAAATGAGCCACACTCTCAATCTGCATCTTTTTACTATTAATATACTTAAAAAAACTTTTTGGGGATAGACTTAGCCTTTGCCACAATGTGCTCTGCATTTCAAATCTTTGCTTTCAGGATTGCTGTTTACAACATTTATTATAGTGTTTATATTCATTAAATTCAGCTTCTGTCCCCACAGAATTGTAGTTTTTAAATGCCTTTCTCTTCATTCCTATTAACTTCTTTCCTTCTATATTATTCTTTGTGCTTCTACATTTACTTCTTGTAAAGGCAAAAAAATCCCATTTTTACTTTCTTTAATAAAAAAGAAACCTCCAATATACTTGAATTAAAAAATGTGTACTTGAATTAAAAAATGTGTACCATTTTTATAAGAAACCTGACTGTATGCAGTGAAGTTCCCCCTTTGTTTTACTTTACTTGACTGCTGTGGATAGGAAACTGCAGATGGTCCCTAGCTGCTCTGCATGGAAATGATCATACTTACGAACAGCAGGGGGCATCGCTCACCTTACTTTCCAGAGCTCGGGTAGATTTGTTTGTTTCCCTGTAGACCAGTCTGCGACTGTGTAGAGATTCGTATTGGATCTTATGTTTGCCTTTACATCCCCTTTAATGTTTCCAACTCCAGTGGCAGGGACAGAGATCATGAAACCAGATTTAAACAGATAAACTGTGATTCTCATTGAAGGATAATTTTGCTGCAGTCACTTGTTCTGCAGAGTTGGAGAAAGTTTGTATCAAACAATACAAAAACTATAAATCCACATTAAGTGAAATCGGAAAACTTTGTGACATTCGGCACATGCGCAGTAGAGCTGTACCGGTACCTGTTCCTACTGCGCATGCGCCAGAAGACGCCGGTCAGAGCAGGAAGAAGACGCGCGTGGGAGAAGATGGCGACTGTGAACTCCGTGGACAGAACCTGCGCAGAGGGGTGAGTAACAAGTTAGGGGCATTTGCCCAGGGGGACAGATAGGCCAGGGGGGAGGAGGGGGGGCAACACAGGGAAGGGGGGAGGGGTTTTGCACCCTGGGGGTTTCCTTCTCCTTTAAGGCACACTGTTGCCACAGTGCATAATTGTTTTTTGCACCAGACATGGATCACATTATGGTCACAACCATGGGCGGATTTTAACGAAGGCTTGGGGAGGCTTACACATCTGGAAAAAACAGATATCAGACAGCAAAAATCATGAAGTTTATTTGTCAGGTCACGTGAAGGAAAAAGTAAAGCAAAGCGGAGGCAGGGAGGTGATTTGATGTTACTTACACAGCTTTCCAGTCTGACTAGCCTCGCTACCAAAAAAACTGTTCTACTCCACTAATTTGTTGATAGGAGTCTGCGCAGCACACAGAGCAGAAACTAGTAAGCAGGAAGTGGGCGGGAAATGCACAGAGCAGAGTGATGTTATGGCTGTTAGGGTGAAGCAATCAATCAGCAGAGCTCGCAGCACCTACACATCTGCTCATTCCAAAAAAGAACAGCAAGAGTCTGTAAGTCACTGCCCAAATGATTTTATTAAAAGTTCTTTAGTTCTGCATTTAGGCACCTAGCTGGCAAACATGTTAAAAATAAGATAACTGTTATCCAATAACGTAATTACTTAATCTAAAACTGTTGCAGCAAAAGATGCTGCTTGCTTCTTGCTCTGCTTATACATTTCCACACTGTACCTAAGCATGGCATTTCTCTGCCTTTCTTTCACACAAGCACAAAGTTATGTGGCTATAAGAAATGATGGTCACACAGTGCAGAGGGAGATAGCTTTGTTCTTATAGGTATCGTCAGTCTGGCTTTGTGTGTGAGTTTTTAGGGTGTATGTGTGTCTAAGAGCTTGCCTGTGTGTACGGAACGCATTTTAGGACATCATGCGCCTAATTACCTTTGATGCATGCGTTGTCCTATGCCTTCTCCATAGCGCATCGTTGGCCTTTGTAGTCACGCCTGCTCCAAATGCGCAGTCACACCTCCGCTCTGCAGCCTCCCTCCTCAGACGTCAATCATCATAGCTCCGCCCTCAGCCTTCCTCCTTCAGCTGTCAGGTATCGGGTCTCAGGCATCAGGCGTCTTCCATCAGGCGTCTTCCATCAGGCGTCTTCCATCAGGCGTCATCCGTCAGGCATCAGGCGTCTTCCGTCAGGCATCAGGCGACCGTATTCTGTCCTGGGCTGCTTTATTCACTTTTTTTTTTTTTTTACACTTTTTTTTAACTTCCGGTTTTCTATTTGGCGCATTTTTTCCCCAGCCAATAGGAGTCTTAGGTTTTGACCAATCACGTTAAAGCTGCCACTTGTAGGCGTCGCCATTCCTTCCCACAGACATTGTTTGGCAAGGCACGCCGGCCGGCTTCATTTATTTATCCCCGCATTTGTGCTGGTAATTAGATAATTAATTAACTGAAATGTGGCATATACTTTAATTAATTCGTGTTTATGTTGTTTTTTTTTTTATATAATTTAGCTTGCTGCTTGCAAATAATTTACATTGCACAGGAGAGAGCATGTTTCTTTGTACTTTAATTACCTTCCATGGCTTTGTGTTTTAGTTTAATATTTTATAATATATAATATTTTTGTGGTTTTATTGCCTTCATTTTATTTATTTATTTATGTTATATGGTTTTCATTTTTTTAATAGAATTTTTTTTATTTCATATTTTATCTATTTTACTTTATTGCCATTATTGTCATTACAGGTATTTACCATAGCTTTGCAGCTTGCTCGTTTGTTTTATAAACAAGTTTTTACCCATGTTTGATTTACTTGTCCTTTAGCTTCTATTTTTTTGCTCTATTCTAACTTTATACTGACCACATCTAAAAAAAAACATGCTCTGTAAGGCTACAAATGCATTGCAAAGGCTGCGTTTTGATTTCTCCTTTTCCTATTCAGGCATCTCCTATTGATTTCCCACCTTTTACAATGCATGGTTGCTATGGGTATTTGTACCCTAGCAACCAGATGGTTGCAATAGCAAACGAGAGAGCTACAGAATTAAAAGCTAAATAACCAAAAAAAAAAAAACATGATTAAAAAATCTAAACAAATGGCAAATTGTCCCAGAACATAACACCCTACATTATACAGGTATAGGATCCCTTATCCGGAAACCCGATATCCAGAAAGCAACTAATTACGGAATGGCTGTCTCCCATAGACTCCATTTTATCCAAATAATCCAATTTTTTATATATGATTTCTTTTTTTTCTGTAATAATAAAACAGTAGCTTGTACTTGATCCCAACTAAGATATAATTAATCCTTATTGGAAGCAAAACCAGCCTATTGAGTTTATTTAATGTTTAAATAAATTTCTAGTAGACATAAGGCACGAAGACCCAAATTACGGAAAGATCCATTATCCGGAAACCCCCAGTTCCTGAGCATTCTGGATAACCGGTCCCATACCTGTACTAAAATTTAAACCAAAGGCGAACAATCCATTTAACATATTGTAGTATCCAGGCCCTGACTGGCAATCTGTGGGTTCTTGCAAATGCCAGAGGGGCTGCTAGAAGATGCCATAGAAAGTCAGTATTTGGTGGCCTGGTGGGGGCTCTTTGTGCTTCTGTGTGGGCTGAATTGGTCTCTGCATACCGGAAATGCCAGGGCCTATTTTACCCCTTCAACTGCCAAGCACGTACAGCGTACGTGCTGGCGGTTCAGGGCTCAGGCTGCCAAGAACGTACGTTCTCCTGCAGCTGAGCCCTTCTCTCTGCATCGGCATTTGCCGCCTCTGCAGAGAGTCTGGAGGGTTGACAGCCCCCTGGGCAACGAGGCTGGGGGGCTATCAAGTCGGATCTACGTCGCGATTGTCGCAGATCCAACTTCAAAGTAGCAGATGCACCATGTATGGCGCTGCTGCTACTTTCTTACCCCCTCCACGACGCACATCTGCCCCCACTCACTTCCTGCAGCGCAATATCTCCATCGATTCCAGCGAGTCTCCTGCTACAAAAACGGTAAGTGCTCGTTTTTTTTTTACACACTTACATGCACTTACACACTTACAGTACATTTATGCACTTACACACACAATTTTAGCAAAGATTGGTATTTTTTATTTTTTTGATTTAAGCACACTTGGTCCCTTTTGTACACGTATTTGCACACTCGGACAACTTTTAGAAGTGCACAAAAATTCACAAACAGGTGTTTTTTTTTTTTTTACTTACTCATTGTACTCTTATCTTTTGTTTGTTTTGCCTAAAAACTTATTTTGACAGCGTGACGATTGGATAATCGATATTGGCCACTAATTACGCTGTCGTATTAATTATTTTATTTCACTGATTTATGCTATTTTTGTGCTTTTATTGCAATTTTATTCCTAAACTTTCAACAGGTTGTGAATGGCCGATTCTAAGCAACTTTTCAATTGGTCTCCATTATTTAGTTTTTGGGTTATTTGCCTTCTTCTTCTGACTCTTTCCAGCTTTCAAATGGGGGTCACTGACCCCATCTAAAAAAAAATGCTCTGTAAGGCTACAAATGTCTTGTTATTGCTACTTTTTATTACTCCTCTTTCTATTCAGGCCTCTCCTATTCATATTCCAGTCTCTTATTTAAATCAATGCATGGTTGCTAGGGGAATTTGTAAACATTTTGTTTTTTTTTTCATTTTATTAGACACTTAGAAGCCTATTTTTTTTTTTTTACAGAAGTAGAATAACACCAAAATTCAAAGCTCAGGTTGTCCTGAAAAAAAAAACTATATTATTTTCCTGGGTAAACTAAAACCAGGCACTTAAAGTGAAAGAGTACAAAATGTCTAAAAACTTCTTGCCAGTAGAGGTTTTCAGCTAGGACAGAATGGCTGGCAGGGAAAGGGTTAATTATCAGTCTCTGTCACTCTCAGTCCCTCCCTCTGTCACTCTCAGTCCCTCTCTCTGTCTCTCTCTCTCTGTCCCTCTCTCTGTCACTCTGTCCCTCTCTCTATCACTCACTCTGTCCCTCTCCGTCACTCTGTCCCTCTCTGTCACTCTGTCCCTCTCTATGTCACTCTGTCCCTCTCTCTTCCCTCTCTCTGTCACTCCCTCTCTCTGTCACTCTGTCTCTCTCTCTGTTACTGTCTCTGTCACTCTCTCTGTCACTCTCTCTCTGTCACTCTGTCTTTCTCTCTGTCACTCTGTCTCTCTGTCACTCTGTCTCTCTCTCTGTCACTCTCTTCCCCTCTCTCTGTCACTCTGTTCCCCTCCCTCTGTCACTCTGTCCCTCTCTCTTCCCCTCTCTCTGACACCCTGTCCCTCTCTCTGTCACTCTGTCTCTCTCTTCCCTCTCTCTGTCACTCTGTCACTCTGTCCCTCTCTCTGTCACTCTGTCCCTCTCTCTGTCCCTCTCTCTGTCACTCTCTGTCCCTCTCTCTGTCCCTCTCTGTCCCTCTCTCTGTCTCTCTCTGTCTCTCTCAGTCCCTCTGTCTCTCTCTCTTTGTCCCTCCCTCTCTCTTCCCCTCTCTCTGTCTCTCTCAGTCCCTCTCTCTGTCCCTCTCTCTTCCCCTCTCTCTGTCACTCTCAGTCCCTCCCTCGGTCACTCTCAGTCCCTCTCTCTGTCTCTCTCTCTCTGTCCCTCTCTCTGCCACTCTGTCCCTCTCTCTGTCACTCACTCTGTCCCTCTCTGTCACTCTGTCCCTCTCTCTGTCACTCTGTCCCTCTCTGTCACTCTGTCCCTCTCTCTGTCCCTCTCTCTGTCACTCTGTCCCTCTCTCTGTCACTCTCTCTGTCACTCTCTGTCCCTCTCTCTCACTCTCTGTCCCTCTCTCTGTCTCTCTCTGTCCCTTTCTCTGTCTCTCTCTGTCTCTCTCTGTCTCTCTCAGTCCCTCTCTCTGTCTCTCTGTCCCTCTCTCTTCCCCTCTCTCTGTCACTCTCACTCCCTCTCTCTGTCACTCTCAGTCCCTCTCTCTGTCTCTCTCAGTCCCTCTCTCTCTCTCTCTCTCTCTCTCTCTGTCACTCTGTCCCTCTCTCTGTCACTCTGTCTCTCTCTCTGTCACTCTGTCTCTCTCTCTGTCACTCTTTCTCTCTCTTCCCCTCTCTCTGTCACTCTGTTCCCCTCCCTCTGTCACTCTGTCCCTCTCTCTTCCCCTCTCTGTCACTCTGTCCCTCTCTCTTCCCCTCTCTCTGTCACTCTGTCCCTCTCTCTGTCTCTCTCTTCCCTCTCTCTGTCACTCTGTCACTCTGTCCCTCTCTCTGTCACTCTGTCACTCTGTCCCTCTCTCTGTCACTCTCTGTCCCTCTCTCTGTCCCTCTCTGTCCCTCTCTCTGTCTCTCTCAGTCCCTCTGTCTCTCTCTCTTTGTCCCTCTCTCTTCCCCTCTCTCTGTCTCTCTGTCTCTCTCAGTCCCTCTCTCTGTCTCTCTCTCTGTCACTCACTCTGTCCCTCTCTGTCACTCTGTCCCTCTCTCTGTCACTCAGTCCCTCTCTCTGTCACTCAGTCCCTCTCTCTGTTACTCTGTCCCTCTCTCTGTCCCTCTCTTCCTCTATCTCTGTCACTGTGTCCCTCTCTCTTCCCCTCTCTCTGTCACTCTGTCTCTCTCTGTCACTCTGTCCCTCTCTCTTCCCCTCTCTCTGTCACTCTGTCTCTCTCTCTGTCACTCTGTCTCTCTCTCTGTCACTCTGTCTCTCTCTCTGTCACTCTCTTCCCCTCTCTCTGTCACTCTGTTCCCCTCCCTCTGTCACTCTGTCCCTCTCTCTTCCCCTCTCTGTCACTCTGTCCCTCTCTCTTCCCCTCTCTCTGACACCCTGTCCCTCTCTCTGTCACTCTGTCTCTCTCTTCACTCTCTCTCTCACTCTGTCACTCTGTCCCTCTCTCTGTCCCTCCTGTCCCTCTCTCTGTCCCTCTCTCTGTCACTCTCTGTCCCTCTCTCTGTCTCTCTCTGTCTCTCTCCGTCCCTCTGTCTCTCTCTCTTTGTCCCTCTCTCTTCCCCTCTCTCTGTCACTCTGTCCCTCTCTCTGTCTCTCTCAGTCCCTCTCTCTGTCTCTCTGTCCCTCTTTCTTCCCCTCTCTCCATCACTCTCAGTCCCTCCCTCTGTCACTCTCAGTCCCTCTCTCTGTCTCTCTCTCTCTGTCCCTCTCTCTGTCACTCTGTCCCTCTCTCTGTCACTCACTCTGTCACTCTGTCCCTCTCTCTGTCCCTCTCTCTGTCACTCTGTCCCTCTCTCTCACTCTCTGTCCCTCTCTCTCACTCTCTGTCCCTCTCTCTGTCTCTCTCTGTCCCTCACTCTGTCCCTCTCTCTGTCTCTCTCTGTCTCTCTCATTCCCTCTCTCTGTCTCTCTGTCCCTCTCTCTTCCCCTCTCTCTGTCACTCTCAGTCCCTCTCTCTGTCACTCTCAGTCCCTCTCTCTGTCTCTCTCAGTCCCTCTCTCTGTCTCTCTCTCTGTCCCTCTCTCTGTCACTCTGTCCCTCTCTCTGTCACTCTGTCTCTCTCTCTGTCACTCTGTCTCTCTCTCTGTCACTCTCTCTCTCTCTCTCTTCCCCTCTCTCTGTCACTCTGTTCCCCTCCCTCTGTCACTCTGTCCCTCTCTCTTCCCCTCTCTGTCACTCTGTCCATCTCTCTTCCCCTCTCTCTGTCACCCTGTCCCTCTCTCTGTCACTCTGTCTCTCTCTTCCCTCTCTCTGTCACCCTGTCCCTCTCTCTGTCACTCTGTCTCTCTCTTCCCTCTCTCTGTCACTCTCTCTGTCACTCTGTTCCCCTCCCTCTGTCACTCTGTCCCTCTCTCTTCCCCTCTCTGTCACTCTGTCCCTCTCTCTTCCCCTCTCTCTGTCACCCTGTCCCTCTCTCTGTCACTCTGTCTCTCTCTTCCCTCTCTCTGTCACTCTGTCTCTCTCTGTCACCCTGCCCCTCTCTCTGTCACTCTGTCTCTCTCTTCCCTCTCTCTGTCACTCTGTCTCACTCTGTCTCTCTCTTCCCTCTCTCTGTCTCTCTCTGTCACTCTGTCTCTCTCTGACCCTCTCTCTGACCCTCTCTCTGTCCCTCTCACTCTGTCCCTCTCTCTGTCACTCTGTCCCTCTCTCTGTCACTCTGTCTCTCTCTGTCACTCTTCCCCTCTCTGTCCCTCTCACTGTCACTCTGTCTCTCTCTCTTCCCTCTCTCTCTCTGTCTCTCTCGGTCACTCTATCCCTCTCTCTTCCCTCACTCTGTCTCTCTGTCACTCTCTTCCCCTCTCTCTGTCACTCTGTCCCTCTCTCTGTCACTCTGTCCCTCTCTCTGTCACTCTGTCCCTCTTTCTGTCACTGTCCCTCTCTCTGTCACTCTGTCCCTCTCTCTTCCCCTCTCTGTCACTCTGTCCCTCTCTCTTCCCCTCTCTCTGTCACCCTGTCCCTCTCTCTGTCACTCTGTCTCTCTCGTCCCTCTCTCTGTCACTCTGTCACTCTGTCCCTCTCTCTGTCACTCTGTCCCTCTCTCTGTCACTCTCTGTCCCTCTCTCTGTCACTCTCTGTCCCTCTCTCTGTCCCTCTCTCTGTCTCTCTCTGTCTCTCTCAGTCCCTCTTTCTCTCTCTCTTTGTCCCTCTCTCTTCCCCTCTCTCTGTCACTCTGTCCCTCTCTCTGTCTCTCTCAGTCCCTCTCTCTGTCTCTCTGTCTCTCTGTCCCTCTCTCTTCCCCTCTCTCTGTCACTCTCAGTCCCTCTCTCTGTCACTCTCAGTCCCTCTCTGTCACTCTCAGTCCCTCTCTCTGTCTCTCTCTCTCTGTCCCTCTCTCTGTCACTCTGTCCCTCTCTCTGTCACTCACTCTGTCCATCTCTGTCACTCTGTCCCTCTCTGTCACTCTGTCCCTCTCTCTGTCACTCTGTCCCTCTCTCTGTTACTCTGTCCCTCTCTCTGTCACTCTCAGTCCCTCTCTTCCTCTATCTCTGTCAGTGGGGGTCATTTATAAACACTGGGCAAATCTGTCACTCTGTCTCTCTCTGTCACCCTGCCCCTCTCTCTGTCACTCTGTCTCTCTCTTCCCTCTCTCAGTCACTCTGTCTCTCTCTGTCACTCTGTCTCTCTCTTCCCTCTCTCTGTCTCTCTCTCTCTGTCCCTCTCTCTGACCCTCTCTCTGTCCCTCTCTCTGTCACTCTGTCCCTCTCTCTGTCACTCTGTCTCTCTCTGTCACTCTTCCCCTCTCTGTCCCTCTCACTGTCACTCTGTCTCTCTCTCTTCCCTCTCTCTCTCTGTCTCTCTCGGTCACTCTATCCCTCTCTCTTCCCTCACTCTGTCTCTCTGTCACTCTCTTCCCCTCTCTCTGTCACTCTGTCCCTCTCTCTGTCACTCTGTCCCTCTCTCTGTCACTCTGTCTCTCTCTGTCACTCTGTCTCTCTGTCCCTCTCTCTGTCACTCTGTCCCTCTCGCTGTCACTCTGTCCCTCTCTCTGTCACTCTGTCACTCTGTCCCTCTGTCCCTCTCTCTGTCACTCTGTCTCTCTCTGTCCCTCTGTCTCTCTCTTCCCTCTCTCTGTCACTCTGTCTCTCTCCCCTCTCCCTGTCACTCTGTCTCTCTCCCCTCTCTCTGTCACTCTGTCTCTCTCTGTCACTCTTCCCCTCTCTGTCCCTCTCACTGTCACTCTGTCTCTCTCTCTTCCCTCTCTCTTTCACTCTCTCTCTCTGTCTCTCTCGGTCACTCTATCCCTCTCTCTTCCCCTCTCTCTGTCTCTCTCTGTCACTCTGTCACTCTGTCCCTCTCTCTGTCACTCTGTCCCTCTTTCTGTCACTGTCCCTCTATCTGTCACTCTGTGTCTCTCTCTCTGTCACTCTTCCCCTCTCTCTGTCACTCTGTCTCTGTCACTCTCTCTGTCTCTCTCGGTCACTCTATCCCTCTCTCTTCCCCTCTCTCTGTCACTCTCAGTCCCTCTTTCTGTCACTCTCAGTCCCTCTCTCTGTCTCTCTCAGTCCCTCTCTCTGTCTCTCTCTGTCCCTCTCTCTGTCACTCTGTCCCTCTCTCTGTCACTCTGTCTCTCTCTCTGTCACTCTGTCTCTCTCTCTGTCACTCTGTCTCTCTCTCTCTGTCACTCTGTTTCTCTCTCTCTTCCCCTCTCTCTGTCACTCTGTTCCCCTCCCTCTGTCACTCTGTCCCTCTCTCTTCCCCTCTCTGTCACTCTGTCCATCTCTCTTCCCCTCTCTCTGTCACCCTGTCCCTCTCTCTGTCACTCTGTCTCTCTCTTCCCTCTCTCTGTCACTCTCTCTGTCACTCTGTTCCCCTCCCTCTGTCACTCTGTCCCTCTCTCTTCCCCTCTCTGTCACTCTGTCCCTCTCTCTTCCCCTCTCTCTGTCACCCTGTCCCTCTCTCTGTCACTCTGTCTCTCTCTTCCCTCTCTCTGTCACTCTGTCTCTCTCTGTCACCCTGTTCCTCTCCCTCTGTCACTCTGTCCCTCTCTCTTCCCCTCTCTGTCACTCTGTCTCTCTCTCTTCCCTCTCTCTCTCTCGGTCACTCTATCCCTCTCTCTTCCCTCACTCTGTCTCTCTGTCACTCTCTTCCCCACTCTGTCCCTCTCTCTGTCCCTCTCTCTGTCACTCTGTCCCTCTCTCTTCCCCTCTCTGTCACTCTGTCCCTCTCTCTTCCCCTCTCTCTGTCACCCTGTCCCTCTCTCTGTCACTCTGTCTCTCTCTTCCCTCTCTCTGTCACTCTGTCACTCTGTCCCTCTCTCTGTCACTCTCTGTCCCTCTCTCTGTCACTCTCTGTCCCTCTCTCTGTCTCTCTCAGTCCCTCTGTCTCTCTCTCTTTGTCCCTCTCTCTTCCCCTCTCTCTGTCACTCTGTCCCTCTCTCTGTCTCTCTCAGTCCCTCTCTCTGTCTCTCTGTCCCTCTCTCTTCCCCTTTCTCTGTCACTCTCAGTCCCTCTCTCTGTCACTCTCAGTCCCTCTCTCTTTCACTCTCAGTCCCTCTCTCTGTCTCTCTCTCTCTCTGTCCCTCTCTCTGTCACTCACTCTGTCCCTCTCTGTCACTCACTCTGTCCCTCTCTGTCACTCTGTCCCTCTCTGTCACTCTGTCACTCTGTCCCTCTCTCTGTTACTCTGTCCCTCTCTCTGTCACTCTCTGTCACTGTGTCCCTCTCTCTTCCCCTCTCTCTGTCACTCTCAGTCCCTCTCTCTGTCACTCTCAGTCCCTCTCTCTGTCTCTCTCTGTCCCTCTCTCTGTCACTCTGTCCCTCTCTCTGTCACTCACTCTGTCCCTCTCTGTCACTCTGTCACTCTCTGTCACTCTGTCCCTCTCTCTGTTACTCTGTCCCTCTCTCTGTCACTCTCAGTCCCTCTCTTCCTCTATCTCTGTCACTGTGTCCCTCTCTCTTCCCCTCTCTCTGTCACTCTGTCTCTCTCTGTCACTCTGTCCCTCTCTCTTCCCCTCTCTCTGTCACTCTGTCTCTCTGTCCCTCTCTCTTCCCCTCTCTCTATCACTCTGTCTCTCTCTATCACTCTGTCTCTATCACTCTCTCTCTCTGTCACTCTCTCTTCCCTCTCTCTGTCACTCTGTCTCTCTCTTCCCTCTCTCTGTCACTCTCAGTCCCTTTCTTCCCCTCTCTCTGTCACTCTGTCTCTCTCTGTCACTCTGTCTCTCTCTGTCTCTCTGTCACTCTGTCTCTCTGTCCCTCTCTCTGTCACTCTGTCCCTCTCTCTGTCACTCTGTCCCTCTGTCCCTCTCTCTGTCACTCTGTCTCTCTCTGTCCCTCTGTCACTCTGTCTCTCTCTGTCACTCTTCCCCTCTCTGTCCCTCTCACTGTCACTCTGTCTCTCTCTCTGTCACTCTCTCTCTCTGTCTCTCTCGGTCACTCTATCCCTCTCTCTTCCCTCACTCTGTCTCTCTGTCACTCTCTTCCGCTCTCTCTGTCTCTCTCTGTCACTCTGTCCCTCTCTCTGTCACTCTGACCCTCTCTCTGTCATTCTGTCCCTCTCTCCGTCACTCTGTCCCTCTCTCTGTCACTCTGTCCCTCTCTCTGTCACTCTGTCCCTCTCTCTGTCACTCTGTCCCTTTCTCTGTCACTCTGTCACTCTGTCCCTCTCTTACCCTCTCTGTCACTCTGTCTCTCTCTTTTCCCTCTCTCTCTCTCTCTCTCTGTCTCTCTCGGTCACTCTATCCCTCTCTCTTCCCTCACTCTGTCTCTCTGTCACTCTCTTCCCCACTCTGTCCCTCTCTCTGTCCCTCTCTCTGTCACTCTGTCCCTCTCTCTTCCCCTCTCTGTCACTCTGTCCCTCTCTCTTCCCCTCTCTCTGTCACCCTGTCCCTCTCTCTGTCACTCTGTCTCTCTCTTCCCTCTCTCTGTCACTCTGTCTCTCTCTGTCACTCTGTCTCTCTCTGACCCTCTCTCTGTCACTCTGTCCCTCTCTCTGTCACTCTCTGTCCCTCTCTCTGTTTCTCTCTGTCCCTCTCTCTGTCTCTCTCAGTCCCTCTGTCTCTCTCTCTTTGTCCCTCTCTCTTCCCCTCTCTCTGTCACTCTGTCCCTCTCTCTGTCTCTCTCTTCCCCTCTCTCTGTCACTCTGTTCCCCTCACTCTGTCCCTCTGTCCCTCTCTGTCCCTCTCTCTGTCCCTCTGTCCCTCTCTCGGTCCCTCTGTCCGTCTCTCTGTCCCTCAGTCCCTCTGTCTGTCACTCTCTGTCCCTCTGTCTGTCACTCTCTTCCCCACTCTCTGTCCCTCTCTCTCCCCCTCTCTCTGTCACTCTGTCCCTCTCTTACCCTCTCTGTCACTCTGTCTCTCTCTGTCACTCTGTCCCTCTCTCTTCCCCTCTGTCCTTCTCTCTTCCCCTCTCTCTGTCACTCTGTCCCTCTCTCTGTCACTCTGTCTCTCTCTTCCCTCTCTCTGTCACTCTGTCTCTCTCTGTCCCCCTCTCTGTCACTCTGTCCCGCTCTGTCACTCTTTCCCACTCTGTCCCGCTCGGTCACTCTGTCCCTCTCTCTGTCACTCTGTCTCTCTCTGTCACTCTGTCTCTCTCTGTTACTCTGTCTCTCTCTGTCACTCTCTTCTCCTCTCTCTGTCACTCTCTTCCCCTCTCTCTGTCACTCTCTTCCCCTCTCTCTGTCACTCTCTTCCCCTCTCTCTGTCACTCTTTCTCTCTGTCACTCTGTCCCTCTCTCTTCCCCACCCTGTCTCTTTGTCCCTCTCTCTTCCCCTCTCTCTGTCACTCTGTCCCTCTCTCTGTCACTCTGTCTCTTCCCCTCTCTCTGTCACTTCCCCTCTCTCTGTCACTCTGTCCCTCTCTCTCCCCCTCTCTCTGTCACTCTGTCCCTCTCTCTGTCACTCTGTCTCTCTCTGTCATTCTGTCCCTCTCTCCGTCACTCTGTCCCTCTCTCTGTCACTCTGTCCCTCTCTCTGTCACTCTGTCCCTCTCTCTGTCACTCTGTCCCTTTCTCTGTCACTCTGTCCCTCTCTCTGTCACTCTGTCCCTCTCTCTGTCACTCTCAGTCCCTCTCTCTCACTCTGTCCCTCTCTTTTCCCTCTCTTCCCCTCTTTCTGTCCCTCTCTTCCCTCTCTCTGTCACTCTGTCCCACTCTATCACTCTGTCCCCCTCTCTCTCTCTCGGTCCTTCTGTCCCTCTCTCAGTCCCTCTCTCTGTCACTCTCTTCCCCTCTCTCTGTCACTCTCTCTCTGTCACTCTGTTCTTCTCTCTCTGTCACTCTGTTCCACTCTCTGTCACTCTTTCCCTCTCTCTGTCACTCTCTCTCTGTCCCTCTCTCTTCCCCTCTCTGTCACTCTCTCTCTGTCCCTCTCTCTGTCACTCTGTCCCTCTCTCTGTCACTCTGTGCCTCTCTTCCCCTCTCTCTGTCACTCTGTCCCTCTCTCTGTCACTCTGTCCCTCTCTTTTCCCTCTCTCTTCCCCTCTTTCTGTCGCTCTGTCTCTCTCAGTCACTCTATCCCTCTCTCTTCCCTCACTCTGTCCCTCTCTGTAACTCTCTCTCTCTGTCACTCTCTTCCCCTCTGTCACTCTGTCTTTCTCGGTCACTCTGTCCCTCTCTCTTCTCCTCTCTCTCTGTCCCTCGCTCTGTCACTGTCTCTTCCCCTCTCTCTGTCACTCTGTCCCTCTTGGTCTCTCTGTCTCTCTCGGTCACTCTGTCCCTCTCTCTTCCCCTCTCTCTGTCACTCTGTCCCTCTCTCTGTTTCTCTCTGTCCCTCTCTCTGTCCCTCTCTCTGCTACTCTGTCCCTCTCTCTGCACTCTGTCTCTTTCTGCACTCTGTCTCTCTCTGCCCCTCTCTCTTAGGGGTGGTTCACCTTTAAATTAACTTTTAGTATGTTATAGAATAGACCGTTCTTATCAACTTTTGAATTGGTCTTCATTATTTATTTTTGTTATAGTTTTTTAGTTATTTGCCTTTTTCTTTGGATTCTTCTTAGATTTCAAATGGGGGTCACTGACCCCATCTAAAAACAAAAGTTCTGTAAAGCTATAACTTTATTGTTATTGCTACTTTTTATTACTCATCTTTCTATTCAGGCCTCTCCTATTCATATTCCAGTCTCTTAATCAAATCAATGCATGGTTACTAGGGGAATTTGGACCCTAGGAACCAGACGGCTGAAATTACAAACTGGAGAGCTGCTGAATAAAAATTACTCAAAAACCACAAATAATAAAAAATGAAAACCAATTGCAAATGGTCTCAGAATGTCCCTCTCTACATCATACCAAAAATTAAATTGAAGGTGAGCAACCCTTTTAAGTGAGAAAGGCAGCTCTTTATGCGCATACATTTTTTCAGTTTTACCCCAATATATGAGTGGATGTGTACAACAAGTCAGACCATTGTGTCTTTACATGTGGGCTGCTTTGATTTTTTTTTGCCCGGGCTGCATTTTACCCCCAGTCTGGCCCTGGCAGGAAGTATTTCATGCTGCATCAATTACTCGCCAAGTTTTCTTACCTGTAACTTCTCCGTATTTATATTTGTTTGTATTTAACTATATACCTAACTTTCTTTGCACTATATTTATTAAAATTTATTTTTCCCATTTTGCTATGTGATTATTTGCTTCAGTTAACTGCAGAATATTTTACACACATTGCACACTGCTTTATTTAAAACAAAAAATCTTATTTAGATTTTCTGTCACTCTAGGTGACATAAAATTTGGTTAAATGATGCACAATATTTTTAAAATCTCTAGAAGACCTTTCATTTTACCTTATTTCTTGATATTTATTTTTCAATAATTGAGGGGTTCTGTGACCATATAAAGGCACAAGGCTGCAGGCTGAGTTATACAGGGAACTCTGAGTATCACTCATGTATTATAAGGGATAATGTGCCCCTACTGTAAATGATAAGGATATTAGAAGTCACTGAGGGGTTGTTCTGTGACCATATAAAGGCACAAGGCTGCAGGCTGAGTTATACAGGGAACTCTGAGTATCACTCATGTATTATAAGGGATAATGTACCCCCTACTGTAAATGATAAGGATATTAGAAGTCACTGAGGGGATGTTCTGTCACCATATAAAGGTACAAGGCTGCAGGCTGAGTTATACAGGGAACTCTGAGTATCACTCATGTATTATAAGGGATAATGTACCCCCTACTGTAAATGATAAGGATATTAGAAGTCACTGAGGGGTTGTTCTGTCACCATATAAAGGCACAAGGCTGCAGGCTGAGTTATACAGGGAACTCTGAGTATCACTCATGTATTATAAGGGATAATGTACCCCCTACTGTAAATGATAAGGATATTAGAAGTCACTGAGGGGTTGTTCTGTCACCATATAAAGGCACAAGGCTGCAGGCTGAGTTATACAGGGAACTCTGAGTATCACTCATGTATTATAAGGGATAATGTACCCCCTACTGTAAATGATAAGGATATTAGAAGCCACTGAGGGGTTGTTCTGTCACCATATAAAGGCACAAGGCTGCAGGCTGAGTTATACAGGGAACTCTGAGTATCACTCATGTATTATATGGGATAATGTACCCCCTACTGTAAATGATAAGGATATTAGAAGTCACTGAGGGGTTGTTCTGTCACCATATAAAGGCAGGCTGAGTTATACAGGGAACTCTGAGTATCACTCATGTATTATAAGGATATTAGAAGTCACTGAGGGGTTCTGTGACCATATAAAGGCACAAGGCTGCAGGCTGAGTTATACAGGGAATTGCGAGTATCATAAGGAATAATGTTGCCTGAACTTCAAGTTACAAGAAAATTCCAATATTAACTAACTTAAAAATATGCTGCTAAATAGTGTAACATCTAGGGGCACTTTTACTTAGGGTCGAATATAGAGGGTTAATTAACCCTCGATATTCTACTGTCTAAGTAAAAGCCTTCGAATATCGAAGGATTTACCGAATTTCCTACGATCGAACGATTTTCCTTCAATCAGAAAATTGTTAGGAAACCTATGGGGACCTTCCCCATAGGCTAACATTGCACCTCGGTAGGTTTTAGGTGGCGAAGTAGGGGGTCAAAGTTTTTTTTTTAAAGAGACAGTACTTCAACTATCGAATGGTCAAATAGTCGAACAATTTTTAGTTCGAAACATTCAATTCAAAGTCAATGGTCGACGACTTGCTGACAGACTGGTGGTCTATCTACCAAGAACGTACTATTAATGTTCGCATTCAGATGAGTGTCTCTCTTAATTGGCGGCTTCGACCGCAGAGGAAACAGCAGTGACTGCACCCTTGTCAATGAGTCTGGTGGCTGTCGTGTATGTCCTGCAATTTAATATTTGCAGGCCTAATCTCCAACAGCAGCTTTGCACTCATGGACATCCATGACCCTGTGCCGATGCAATTGTAACTCCTGCTCCAGGATTGGTCTAAGTTGACTTTATTTTAAAATATTACTTTTTTTACATTATGTACATTTAAACATACTTGTACACACTGTGTCCCATCTCTTACAAGTGTATACCCATGTATACAAAAATGTTTTACTAAAATAGTTTGTACTTTTTTTGGGCTTTTACCACACGTGAATCAGGTGTTGTCTTAATGAAGCGAGGTAGATGTGACCCATTAAATTAGTATGCACAAGGTACATTTTGGGGCATCTACACATCACATACTAGTAGCTCAGTGCGATATTTCTTTCATCATTGCATACACAATTAGAATAATGTATTTATCCTTATACAGAAATGCATACTATTGTGTTAAACAAATTTTTATTAATTTAATGCATGGAGGGTTTAAGACAATGTTAGATGTGCACAGCTTTCTCTTGTCTGCCCTAGTGTCAGTCTAGATGTTAGGTCTTTTAGTTTTTCATTCACCTTTGTAGGAAGGACAGACAATTGCGTTTTGATACCTCACACTGTAAATATAGTTAGTCTGCAACACCTCATAAGTTCTTTGTCTTGTTTTAGAGGCAAAGGACTTGTTCAGTGTCACACAGTGCTGACCTTTTTAAAACAAGTGTCTGCTGGCACAAAAAGGACTTCAGACAGGGGAAAAGCAGAAGTTTACTTCATAACAGTCAGGATCATGAAGGGATTGAGACCTTCCCTGGGTACTAGGGACATGCAGAGCTGTCTTAATAGCACCTATCCCATAATGGAGTACTCAGAGTGTGGATTGAGTGAAGGGCACACAGAGCTGTGCTACTAGAACTGTATCCATAAGAGCAAGAGGAATAAGACACCCCGGACGGTCATGGACAGGAAGAGCTGTCCAGTAGGAAAAATATATGTAATATAAAACATAGGTGGTACTGACACCAGATGTGTTAAAAGAATGCACAAGAAGCGGTAAAGAGGGAAAGGAGAGCTGGTTAGTCCAGAGACAGGTGGTGTGAAAATGCCAAAACTGGTAAAAAAAAAAAAACCACTACACAATCGTGTTGCTGGGCAACATGTCAAACCCTGGAGGAGACAGACTCACAAAAAGACAGCATGGAGTTAGTACAGTCAGCTAAAAAGCAAGAGAAACATTATATCAACTGGGGTTGAAACCTTACACTTGTGAAGGCAAAGCGAGTGTGGGAGCTGCTTAGCGAGTGTTGCATGCGATCCAAGTGTTGCATGTGAATTAAGTGTTAAGCAGCATTAAAAACCTTAAGGCGTTGGTGTTTGCTGTGCATGCTGGGAGTGCTGGGTGCAAGGAGGGAGTAAGTGCAAATAACTGACTGCTGTGTGTTCTGTGAGTTATCTGACTGAGACAAACAGCTTTTTCTTTTCTCTCTTTGGGGTAAACTATTTGATACATTAAGAGCATTTACTTTCTTTTTGTGTTTTAGCTTTAGAGGTCTAAGGGGAAAATAAAAAAAAAAAGTTAAGGGTTTTTATTTACTGCTGGTAGCAAATTTTTTTTTTTTCTCCTTTCCCTCTTTCTTCTAATTAAGGGAGAGGGGTTAATCAGGTAAATTCTGAACAGGCTTGTGTGCTTTGGTTGAAACCTTACACTTGTGAAGGCAAAGCGAGTGTGGGAGCTGCTTAGCGAGTGTTGCATGTGAATTAAGTGTTAAGCAGCGTTAAAAACCTTAAGGCGTTTAAAACTGAAAAGACGTTGGTGAGGAATTACATTTGGGAGACTGTAAGTACCCAGTGTAAATATGAGTGGATTTGCTGGTATTACTCAGTGTGTGTCTTGTCACATGTATGTGGTGTTGGAGCAGCAGTTCCATGCAGTATTTACATGTGAGAGATGTCGGTGGGTTTTCATCTTGGAATCTGAGCTGCAGACTCTAAGGGGGGAACTTGCAGCACTGAGAGCATCGGCAAACGAGGGGAATGACAGGAGGCTCGCAGAGCAACCACTGGCAGGGGCTAGTGGAGCGGGGGGAGGAGAAGGGGCAGTGGAGGCTAATGAGGGAGGAAGGTTTGTGACAGTCAAGAGGGGAAGTAGGGGACAGAAGAGTAGGGGGGCTGGTCCACAGTTTGTCCAAAACAGCAAATTCGCCGTTTTGGCTGAAGATGCTGGGGAGGAAAACTCCGAACTGGCATGTATGGAGCAGGCTGACTCTCGGAGCACCCCGGGAGGCAGTGGCTCTAATACGGGTGGTGGGGGAAGTGCAAGGAAGGAAAGGCAGGTTCTAGTTATAGGGGACTCAATTATTAGAAAGGTGGATAGGGTAATCTGTCGCAAGGCCCCTACATGCCGAACAGTCTGCTGCTTGCCTGGTGCTAGGGTTCGGCATGTGGTGGAACGAGTGGACAGATTATTGGGAGGGGCTGGGGAAGACCCAGCGGTCTTGGTACACATAGGTACCAATGTCAAAGTTAGAGGAGGTGGTGAAGTCCTCAAAAATGATTTTAAATAACTAGGTTCAAAGCTGAGGGCGAGGACTTCCAAGGTAATTTTCTCAGAGATATTACCTGAGCCACGAGCAACGCTAAGGAGACAGCGGGAGCGTAGGGAGATTAATGCGTGGCTAAAAGATTGGTGTAGGGAGGAGGGTTTTGGGTTTTTGGAGAACTGGGCTGATTTTTCAGTCGGCTACAGGCTCTTTGCTAGGGATGGGCTGCACCTCAATGATGATGGGGCAGCTGTTTTGGGAGAGAAGATGGCTAGAGGGTTGGAGGAGATTTTAAACTAGGTGTGGGGGGGGAGGGTTCAGTAAAAGATTCAGTGGTAGACAGGTTAGATGAGATAGTGGGCAAAGAAAGGGAAAATAGGGGAGGAGATTTGGCTGGGGATACTGTTAAGGAGAGGGAGGACCACATGTCATATGTTCAATATGGTGCCAGTATTAAATGTATGTTTATAAATGCAAGAAGTCTGGCTGGTAAAATGGGAGAGCTGGAGCTGCTGGTGATGGAAGGAAAATATGATGTGATTGGTGTGGCCGAAACATGGCTGAATGAGTCGCATGACTGGGCAGTAAATATCAGTGGCTATACATTGTTTCGGAGGGACAGAGGCAATAGAAAAGGAGGAGGGGTATGTCTGTATGTTAGGCAGGATTTAAAAGCTTATATAAAGGAGGAGGTTATGTTAGAAAATGAGGGGGCAGAAGTTGTATGGGTGGAGTTCTTCACCAATTGTAAAGAATCCAGCAAATTAATTGTAGGCGTATGCTGTAGACCCCCTAATGTAAGTGAGGAGGAAGAGACAAAGCTCCTAATGCAAATAGAAAAGGCTGCTAGTTTAGGTAAAGTAATGATAATGGGGGATTTTAATTACCCAGATATTGACTGGAGCAACGGTACTGCTAGATCAGTTAATGGGAACAAGTTTATAAACTTATTGCACGACAATTTTTTAGCACAGGTTGTTGAGGAGCCTACCAGAAAAAATGCTATTCTTGATTTAGTGATCTCAAATGACCCAGAACTTATAGCAAATGTGCAAGTCATTGAACCCCTGGGTAATAGTGACCATAAGGTTATATCTTTTAATGTCTGGTGCAAAAAACAAAAATATACTGGGGCAACAAAAACCATGAATTTTGCAAAAGCTAATTTTAGTGCCTTGAGGGCTGCCCTACAGAGCATTGATTGGGGCATTAGGTTTTCAGCTAAAAACACAGAACAGAAATGGTTGTCCTTTAAAATGATATTAAATCATTACTGTTCTCAATTTATTCCCTTAAGGACTAAACGTAGAAGCTCTAAGAATCATCCTGTGTGGCTTAATACAGAAGTAAAGAAGTTAATGGGACAGAAGAGAAAGGCATTTAAAAACTACAAATCTGTAGGGACAGAAGCTGCATTTAATGAATATAAACACTGTAATAAATGTTGTAAATCAGCAATCCGGAAGGCTAAGAAAATAAATGAAGAGTTAATTGCGGTGGAGGTGAAAACTAACCCTAAAAAGTTTTTTAAATATATTAATAGTAAAAAGATGCAGGTTGAGAGTGTTGCTCCATTAAATAATGGTACCAGTATGGTTGTAACAGATACAGATAAGGCAAATGTGTTAAATCAGTTCTTTTCTTCAGTGTATACAATAGAGGAGTCTGGGTTCACAGGCTCACTTAATAACTGCACGAATGGTTCAGCTCAATCTAGTCAGTGGCTGACTCAGGATATGATTCAAAAAGCTTTAATACAAATTAATGTAAACAAGGCTCCAGGGCCTGATGGCATACACCCCCGGGTTCTAAGAGAGCTTAGTTCAGTTTTAGACCAGCCCTTATTTCTGATTTTCTCAGATTCACTGTCATCTGGTATGGTGCCTATGGATTGGAGAAAAGCTGATGTTATTCCAATATTTAAAAAGGGATTACGATCTCAGCCTGGCAATTATAGCCCAGTAAGCTTGACATCTGTGGTGGCAAATTATTTGAAGGCTTGTTAAGGGATCACATTCAAAATTTTGTCCTAATGAATGGCATTATGAGCAACAATCAGCATGGCTTTGTGAAGGATAGGTCATGTCAGACAAATTTGATTGCATTTTATGATGTGGTAAGTAAGATTCTGGATAGTGGGGGGGCAGTAGATGTGATCTATTTGGATTTCGCCAAAGCGTTTGATACTGTGCCCCACAAACGACTGCTTTCTAAACTAAGGTCTGTTGGGCTTAATGAAGTCGTTTGCACGTGGATAGGAAACTGGCTACAGGATCGGGTACAGAGGGTAGTTGTTAATGGGACATTCTCTAGTTGGAGTAAGGTTCTTAGTGGGGTCCCCCAGGGCTCAGTATTGGGTCCACTTTTATTTAACTTGTTCATTAATGACTTAGGGGAGGGTGTTGTAAGTAATGTATCAGTGTTTGCAGATGACACAAAATTATCCAGCCCAATTAATTCCATCCAGGATGTGGCATCCTTGCAACATGATCTTGACAAACTGGCAATCTGGGCAGCTAAGTGGCAAATGAGATTCAATGTTGATAAATGTAAAGTCATGCACCTGGGATGTAAAAATATCCAAGCCACTTATACCCTTAATGGGACTGCACTAGGCAAATCCATTATGGAAAAGGACCTTGGAGTCCTTGTAGATGATAAACTTGGCTTTAGCAAGCAATGCCAGTCAGCAGCATCAAGGGCAAATAAGGTCTTGAGCTGTATTAAAAGGGGCATAGAGTCAAGGGAGGAGGGGGTCATTCTTCCACTGTATAGAGCACTTGTAAGGCCCCATCTAGAATATGCCGTACAGTTTTGGTCTCCATCACTCAAACAGGACATTATTGTATTAGAGAGGGTACAGAGAAGGGCAACTAAGCTGGTAAAAGGTATTGAACATCTTAGCTATGAGGAAAGACTGGCCAAATTGGGGAAGAGGCGCTTAAGGGGTGATATGATGACTATGTATAAATATATAAGGGGATCATATAATAATCTCTCTAATGCTTTATTTACCAGTAGGTCTTTCCAGCTGACACGAGGTCACCCATTCCAATTAGAAGAAAAGAGGTTCCGACTAAATATTCGGAAGGGGTTTTTTACAGTGAGAGCTGTGAAGATGTGGAATTCTCTCCCTGAATCAGTTGTACAGGCTGATACATTAGATAGCTTTAAGAAGGGGTTGGATGGCTTTTTAGCAAGTAAGGGAATACAGGGTTATGGGAAATAGCTCATAGTCCAAGTTGATCCAGGGACTAGTCCGATTGCCATTTTGGAGTCAGGAAGGAATTTTTCCCCCTCTAAGGCAAATTGGAGAGGCTTCAGATGGGTTTTTTGCCTTCCTCTGGATCAACTGGCAGATAGGTAGTAAATAAATAAAAAAAAAAAAGGTTGAACTCGATGGACATGTGTCTTTTTTCAACCTTACTTACTATGTTACTATGTTACATGTAGGGTGTGCAGCCATTCCCCAAAAAAATCAAAACATAATTATTGCCCTCATTGCAACATACTCCAAAGGAAGCAACCATACCAGAGCCTCCTGTACTTTCACCACATACTACTCAGACACAGCCTTGACAGGAGTTGGCCTCATCACAAATCGCCCCCCAGAGGCCTATAGATGAGAGCCCTATAACAATAGCCTGGTAGACTGATCCGATTTTCCAAACATCAGACAAGGTAATTTCTCCAATGGGTTATGAAAAGGAGGGCCCAAAGCGGAGTGAGATAATGTGAAACACAGGGCTACAATCACACTCACTCTTTCCTCAGAATCTGAAAAGGGACTGGCTTCTACAGCAGGGGAAGATATAGATAGTTCAGAACAACAGTACTTCCAAACAGACTCAGACAGACAGGAAGAGGAGGGAGGGGTACTTCAGTGGCAACCCCTGAGGTGTCTAAAAGGCTACTAAGGGAGATGATGCAGATGCTAGAGATGAAGGACGAGACAGCTGCACTGTCAAGGGCAGCCAGACTTCTAGGAGTTCAGAAAAAAACAAGCCTTTCAAATTTTGAACTTCATCACTCATGCGATTGACAGAGTGGTCACAACCAGAACACAGGATCGCTTTGACACAGAAATTCTTTAGAATCGTATCTGGAACCCGAGGAACAACAAAAGAAGTGGGACTGACTTAACCCGCAGAAGCAGATATTGGGTGCAAGAGTTAGCCCAATGTCCACCGACATAGCAACTACAAAACGAGGTAGCAAAGCTATACGCTGCCTTAACATTTCTAGCAGAGGCCGCAATGGAGGTCACCAAACTGCTAGCCTAAACCAAAGCAAATGTGGTGGCATCAGGAGCCCTGTGTCTAAGACACTGGACAGGAGAAACCTTATCCAAACTAAAGCTGGCCACAGACGCAAAGATCCGATCGTATGAATCAATGTACAATCGGATCTTTCCCATCTCCCGACCTGCCACTAACTATTCAGATCAGACCATTCAGATTCAGGGACAGAGTGACAGAGTGACCGAGAGAGGGACAGAGTGACCGAGAGAGGGACAGAGTGACCGAGAGAGGGACAGAGAGACCGAGAGACGGACAGAGAGAGAGACAGAGTGACAGAGAGAGGGGGACAGAGTGACAGAGCAGGACAGAGTGACAGAGAGGGACAGAGTGACAGAGGGACAGAGTGACAGAGTGGGACAGACAGAGTGACAGAGAGAGACAGAGTGACAGAGAGGGACAGAGTGACAGAGACAGAGTGACAGAGAGGGTAAGAGAGAAAGACAGAGTGAGGGGAACAGAATGACAGAGAGAGGGGAAGAGAGTGACAGAGAGAGGGGAAGAGAGTGACAGAGAGAGGGGAAGAGGGACCGAGAGAGGGGAAGAGGGACCGAGAGAGGGACAGAGGGACCGAGAGAGGGACAGAGTGACCGAGAGAGGGACAGACAGAGGGACAGAGTGACAGAGAGGGTAAGAGAGAAAGACAGAGTGACAGAGAGAGGGGAAGAGAGTGACAGAGAGAGGGGAAGAGAGTGACAGAGAGAGGGGAAGAGAGTGACCGAGAGAGGGGAAGAGAGGGACCGAGAGAGGGGAAGAGGGACCGAGAGAGGGGAAGAGGGATCGAGAGAGGGACAGAGGGACCGAGAGTGGGACAGAGTGACCGAGAGAGGGACAGAGAGAGGGGAAGAGAGTGACAGAGAGAGGGTAAGAGAGTGACAGAGAGAGGGGAAGAGAGTGACAGAGAGAAGGACCGAGAGAGGGACAGAGGGACCGAGAGAGGGACAGAGGGACCGAGAGAGGGACCGAGAGAGGGACCGAGGGACCGAGAGAGGGACAGAGGGACCGAGAGAGGGACAGAGTGACCGAGAGAGGGACTGACAGAGGGACAGAGAGGGGAAGAGAGAGAGACAGAGTGAGGGACAGAGTGACAGAGAGGGGAAGAGAGAGTGACAGAGAGAGACAGAGTGACAGAGAGGGACAGAGAGAGGGGAAGAGAGAGAGAGGGACAGAGTGACCGAGAGAGGGGAAGAGAGAGTGACAGAGAGAGGGATAGAGTGACCGAGAGAGACGGGAAGAGAGAGTGACAGAGAGAGGGACAGACAGAGTGACAGAGAGAGGGACAGACAGAGTGACAGAGAGAGGGACAGACAGAGTGACAGAGAGGGGACAGAGTGACCGAGAGGGACAGAGTGACCGAGAGGGACAGAGTGAGTGACAGATAGAGGGACAGAGTGACAGAGAGGGACAGAGTAAGTGACAGAGAGAAGGACAGAGTGACAGAGAGAGGGGAAGAGAGAGAGACAGAGAGAGGCACTGAGAGAGACAGAGAGAGGGACTGAGAGTGACAGAGAGAGGGACTGAGAGTGACAGAGAGAGGGACAGAGAGGGACTGAGAGAGACAGAGAGAGGGACAGAGTGACAAAGAGAGAGAGACAGAGGGACTGAGAGAGACAGAGAGAGGGACAGAGAGAGACAGAGAGAGGGACAGAGAGAGGGACAGAGAGTGACAGAGAGAGTGACAAAGAGAGGGACAGAGAGTGACAGAGAGAGGGACAGATAGTGACAGAGAGAGGGACAGAGTGACAGAGAGAGGGACAGAGTGACAGAGAGAGGGACAGATTGACGGACAGAGCGACAGAGAGAGGGACAGAGTGACAGAGAGAGGGACAGAGAGGGACAGAGTGACAGAGAGGGACAGAGTGAGTGACAGAGAGAGGGACAGAGTGACAGAGAGAGGGACAGAGTGACAGAGAAAGGGGAAGAGAGAGAGACAGAGAGAGGGACTGAGAGAGACAGAGAGAGGGACTGAGAGTGACAGAGAGAGGGACTGAGAGTGACAGAGAGAGGGGAAGAGAGAGGGACAGAGAGAGGGACTGAGAGAGGGACTGAGAGAGGGACAGAGTGACAAAGAGAGACAGAGGGACTGAGAGAGACAGAGAGAGGGACAGAGAGAGACAGAGAGAGGGACAGAGAGTGACAGAGAGAGGGACAGAGTGACAGAGAGAGGGACAGAGTGACAGAGAGGGACAGAGTGACAGAGAGGGACAGAGTGACAGAGAGGGACAGAGTGAGTGACAGAGAGAGGGACAGAGAGAGAGAGACAGAGAGAGGGACTGAGAGAGACAGAGAGAGGTACTGAGAGTGACAGAGAGAGGGACTGAGAGTGACAGAGAGAGGGACTGAGAGTGACAAAGAGAGAGAGACAGAGAGAGACAGAGAGAGGGACAGAGAGAGACAGAGAGTGACAGAGAGAGGGACAGAGTGACAGAGAGAGGGACAGAGAGTGACAGAGAGAGGGACAGAGTGACAGAGAGAGGGACAGAGTGACAGAGAGAGGGACAGAGAGAGAGGGACAGAGTGACAGAGAGAGGGACAGAGAGAGGGTCAGAGAGAGACAGAGTGACAGAGAGAGGGAAGAGAGAGACAGAGTGACAGAGAGAGACAGAGTGACAGAGAGAGGGAAGAGAGAGAGACAGAGTGACAGAGAGAGGGACAGGGTGACAGAGAGAGACAGAGTGACAGAGAGAGGGACAGGGTGACAGAGAGAGGGAAGAGAAAGACAGAGGGACAGAGGGAGGGGAACAGAGTGACAGAGAGAGGGGAAGAGAGTGACAGAGAGAGAGACAGAGTGACAGAGAGAGAGAGACAGAGTGACAGAGAGAGAGACAAAATGACAGAGAGAGAGACAGAGTGACAGAGAGAGAGACAGAGTGACAGAGAGACAGTGACAGAGAGAGAGACAGTTACAGAGAGAGAGACAGAGTGACAGAGAGAGGAACGAGAGAGGGACAGAGTGAAAGAGAAAGGGGAAGAGAAAGAGACAGAGTGAGGGACAGAGTGACAGAGAGAGGGGAAGAGAGAGAGACAGAGTGACAGAAAGAGGGACTGAGTGACAGTGAGAGGGACAGAGAGGGGAAGAGTGACAGAGAGAGGGGAGAGAGACAGAGTGACAGAGAGAGGGGAGAGAGACAGAGTGACAGAGAGGGGAAGAGAGAGGGACAGAGTGACAGAGAGAGGGGAAGAGAGTGACAGAGAGAGAGACAGTGACAGAGAGAGAGACAGAGTGACAGAGATACTAGATAGATAGAGAGAGAGAGCAGCAGCACTAACAATGAGCTCCTGAATTTTCATCAGTTTATACCTTGTAATGAGCCAACTGAAAAACATAAACTGGAAAACTACCAACCATAAGGGACACCGAACAAACTAAGCCTAAGAAGTCAGGAGAAAAAAGAAAGAAAAAGAAGACATTTAAGATTAAAGACTAAACAACCAGATCACCTTGAGGACACACAGCAAACAACAGGAAACAACAAAAGAATCATCAGCAGCAGACCTGATAGAACCCAGACCTGATAGAACCCAGACCTGAAAGAACCCAGAGCACTCCAAGGTAAGGACATCTGGACTGAACATCAGAACCTTATCATTAGGTCATATAGAAATAGGAACTAAAAGCAAATTCCAAGTATTCTTAAAATGGAAAGTTCTAATGTAGCAACCAATGTATCAAATGCCATTTCCACAGACCCCAGTACACAATCCATAGCCAGCAGGGGGTCCAACACCCTGGAGATCAAATACTCAGAAGGGGAGAGAAGCAGCCAAGCACGAAAAGCCATAAAACAGGCAACCATAAAGCAAAATCCAGAGATTTTGTTTGCTGACTTTTCAAATGAGCCCAGGACAAAAACAAACCTTTTGTTCTACACAGAGGATACTGTAGCCTGGCACACTGCCTTCTGTAATTACTACAACAATTTCACTAAGGGGGGTATCAGTGCAGGCCAACAGATAAGGGTCAGGGATGAGGAGAATCCTGAATGTGTTATACTCACCTTGAATATATATCATAATGGTACCATCCTGGTCCAAGGCACTGAGGTCAAATTAGAGGAATTTGAGCAGATCTTTTCCCATATAAAAGCCCAGGCTACAATATACAAAGACCAACCAACTCCAGCCAGTAAGACCTGTGGGGTACAGAGGCCCAGACAGACAGACTCCAGAGACAGCCATGCAACACCCACCAGACCCCCACACCCCTCACCCGAGATCCTCAGAGATTGCCTGTCACAATTAGAAAGAGACTTCATTCAGTTCAAGGAGGAAGTTGAAAGGAAACAAGGTGTGAGAAATGTAAATGAGCAGCTCCAGCTAAGGGAAGAGATAAGCAAGGTGAGATCTGAACACAAAGCAACCCTGCAAGAAATCCAATTTGCTGTGCAACAGCTCCAGCAGGAAAATGCCCATCTCAGGGAGGAGATAACAAAACTTAAAAAACAAACAGTGTCCCAAAAGAATTACAACTGTTACAAAAGAAGCCTGAAGCCACATTACCCAGTGGCCAGCCAACAGCTAATCCAGCAAATAGCAACGATAGCCAAGATCTCAGGAATACTGAACAATCAGCTGAACCCCCCCACAACCCAAACAGAGAACAAAGCAACCAGCAACCATCACAAAAACAATGCAACCCAAATAGCATTCTGGAAGGCAGCACCAGCACACTGACACCCTCTGCCCCCCACACACCACTATATTCCAACATTGTACTATTAATGGACTCTAATGGAAAGTACATCAACACAAGACGTCTCTTCCCAGGAAAGCAAGTCACTAAAATTCACTGCGAAACCACTGAGAAAGCATCAGAAATCATTCAAAAAACATTTTCTTCTAAGCCCACACACATTGTACTACACACAGGCACAAACAATATTAACAATAAAGAAGAAGACATTGTAGGCAAATTATTCCAACTCACAGAGACTGCACAGAAACGATTCCCCCGCTCCATGATAATACTGTCCTCCCTACTCCCAAGGAGGGATATACCCCATCACATTATACAGAATATCAATGCAGAACTGTTAGACAAAATCAGCTCCATACCAAACACACAGCTGGCTCAACATTCCCTCATAACTGCCCATCACCTGTATGATGAGAAACACCTGAACAAACAAGGAGTGAGCCTTCTAGCAAAAGAAATGAAGGATATTGTTCTGAACAGACCTCCCAAAAGTAAATGATCCAGACTTTAAACAGAGACTGTATGGCATTGATATACAGATCCTCCTGGAAACATGGGCACGGGCAGAGGATGAATCCTTGGTACCGATTGGCTACAGGGAGTTTTTGGTTCCTGCCCAGAAGAATAAAACCACCAAACAGGGCCGCTGTTCAGGAGGGGTATTAGTCTGGTACAAGGAGGAGCTGCAAGAACATATTAGAGCAATAAAGAGAGGAGTCAGTCATATCTGGATAAAAATAAGCAGCACATTATTAACCTCTCAGACAGACATATACCTATGTGCAGCATACATCCCCCCACCGGAGTCCCCGTATTTCAGCCCAGATAGTTATGTGATCCTAGAAAGGGAGGTTGCACACTTCCAGTCCCTGGGCCGAGTGATCATATATGGAGACCTCAATGCCAGAACAGGCATAGAGAAAGACTACCTGACTCCTGAGGGGAATACCTACATACTGGGTTCTGCACAATGCTGCCAGGAATCAGTACCGACCCAAAGAAACAGTTATGACAGCACAGTAAACAAAATGGGGAGAAAACTGTTAAACCTGTGCCGAAGCCTTGGACTTTCTATTCTTAATGGCCACACCAAAGGAGACTCACTAGGGCGATATACACTAAACTCCCATATAGGTAGCAGTGTGGTGGACTATGCTATTACAGATATGGACCCTGCAAACATTAGTGCCTTCACTGTGACTCCAGAAACCCACCTGTCAGACCATAATCAAATACTTCTATATATTAGATCTAGCAAAAAAACACCTGCACAACCCCACCAGTACAGCCTCTACAACCTTCCCCATCTCTTTAAATGGACCCAACACTCTGCCATGAAGTACAGGGAGGTCACCAAAAGATCTGATGTCAAACAACTGCTTGAAAGCTTCCAAAACAAACCATACAAGAGAACCCCACAAGGGGTGAACAAAGCAGCAAAGGAGCTCAACAAAATACTACACTTCGTAGCGGAACTATCTCAGCTTAAAAGGAACAGCTGCAAGAAACAAGCCTATAAAAACCCCAATAAATGGTTTGACAGAGAGTGCAAGGCAATAAGGAACTGCCTAAGGAAAACCTCTAACCAAAAACATAGAGACCCAGAGAACCCAGAGCTGAAGGCAGCCCATCACAACATACAATACCAATACAAACAGGTCCTTAGAAAGAAAAAGCAAAATCACATCTCAAACAATCTCCAACAATTGGAGGATGCCCTGCAAGAAAACTCATTCTGGGACATCTGGAAAAACATGGCGACCCGACCCAACAAAAATTCCCTCCATATGCAAAATGGCAACATCTGGCTAAATTATTTCAAAGATCTGTACAAAGAAATTCCCCCAGTTGAGCAAACCCTGGAACAAAACCAGATAAAGACAAAGCTTCATCTTCTGGAAGCAAAAATAAAGGATTTCCAAACCCCTCTAGACACACAAATAACAACCCAAGAACTAGCAGAGAAAATAAAAGACCTACAATGTAAAAAAGCTGCCGGTACAGATGGAATCCTGCCTGAAATGATTAAATACAGCCCCCCGGAAACACATGCTGCAATAACAAAACTTAGTGTTGGCCACTTCCCTCAGATATGGAACCAGGGCCTCATAACACCCATCTACAAAAGTGGGGACCGATATGACCCAGCCAATTACAGAGGGATCTGTGTGGGCAGCACAATGGGCAAACTGTTCAACAGTATCCTAAATAGGCGAATCCTCACATTCCTAACCCAGCACCATGTCCTCAGCCAGAGCCAAGCAGGGTTCATGCCAAACCATCGCACCACTGATCACATCTACACCCTGCACAGCCTCATCAGGGACCACGTCCACAATATAAAACATGGAAAAATATTTGCCTGTTTTGTAGACTTTAAAAAGGCTTTTGACTCAGTGTGGCACCCAGGTCTATTCCTGAGACTTCTGGAGAGTGGCATAGGAGGGAAGACATATGATGTCATAAAGAGCTCATATACTGAGAACCAATGCAGTGTGAAGATTAATGGGAAGAGAAGCGAGTGGTTCCGACAAGACCGCGGAGTCAGACAGGGCTGCAGCCTGAGTCCAACTCTATTTAACATCTACATCAATGAACTGGCAGCAGCACTAGATTCCTCCTCAGCACCAGGATTGAAATTACATGACAGCGAGGTGAAGTTCCTGCTGTATGCTGATGATCTCCTTCTCCTCTCACCAACAGAGAGTGGCCTGCAAGCCAGCCTGGCAGTACTGGAGAAGTACAGCACAACATGGGCATTGCCCATTAACCCAAACAAAACGAAGGTCATGGTTTTCCAAAAGAAGAATAAACAACACAAAAATCCCTCCTTCACACTAAACAACTGCCCACTGAATGGCACTGACAGCTATACCTACCTTGGCCTAGAAATCAGCCAATCAGGAAGCTTTAAACCAGCAATAGCTGCCCTAAAAGACAAGGACCTTCTATGCCATCAGAAGACACCTGTACCACCTTAAACCACCAGTGAGAGTCTGGCTTAGAATCTTCGACAGTGTCATCGCTCCAATCCTCCTCTATGGAAGCGAAGTTTGGGGTCCTGTCACTTACCCAGACCAATCCAAATGGGATTCTAGCCCAACAGAAATATTCCACCTGGAATTCTGTAAGCACCTTCTCCAGGTCCACAGGAGCACCTCAAACTCTGCCTGTCGGGCTGAGCTGGGCAGATTTCCCCTAATGTTTGCCACAAAGAAGAGGGTGCTCTCATACTGGGCACATCTACAGAACAGCAGCCCCATGACCTACCACCATAAAGCCTGGCTAAACAACCAGACCCAGTGCAAACCATGCACCCTGAAACAACTCATCAGCACCCTGCCCACCCAAGACTCCCACCAACTGACAAAAGGCCAAATAACACAAAAAATAAACAAAGTCAAAGAGCAATACGTCTGTGACTGGAGGAACGAAATATCAAATTCCCAGAAACTTTCTATCTACCAATCACTGGGGAGAGAGTACAGACTGGCCCCATATCTGGAAAGGCTACAGAACCCCAAAGACAGACAGATCCTGAGTATGTACAGACTGAGTGCCCACAACTTGGAGATAGAACAAGGACGGCACAGACAGACCTACAGACCCAGGGAGAACAGACTGTGCCAGCGATGTGACCAGGAGGCCATGGAGGATGAGGTCCACTTCTTGCTACAGTGCCCCAAATACTCAGCACTGAGGGACACCCACTTCCAGAGATTTTCCAGTCACATCCCAGACTTCACATCCATAAAAGAAGAGAGGAAACTCCACTTCCTACTGGGAGAAGAGGCACGGACAGTAACAATAGCTGCACAATATATAAGAGACTGTCATAGACTGAGAGAGACCCCACTTTCCCCTATTCCCATAAACTGCCCCCCTAACCCCACCCATTTCACCCCTCTACCTGCTTTGGCAATGCTTAATGTATTTGGTCCTGCCAATAAAGCTCATTTGATTTGATTTGATTTGATTTGACAGAGAGAGGGGAGAGAGACAGAGTGACAGAGAGAGGGGAGAGAGACAGAGTGACAGAGAGACAGTGACAGAGAGAGAGACAGTGACAGAGAGAGAGACAGAGTGACAGAGAGAGGAACGAGAGAGGGACAGAGTGAAAGAGAAAGGGGAAGAGAAAGAGACAGAGTGAGGGACAGAGTTACAGAGAGAGGGGAAGAGAGAGAGACAGAAAGAGGGACAGAGTGACAGTGAGAGGGACAGAGAAGGGAAGAGTGACAGAGAGAGGGGAGAGAGACAGAGTGACAGAGAGAGACAGAGTGGCAGAGAGGGGAAGAGAGAGGGACAGAGTGACAGAGGGAGGGGAACAGAGTGACAGAGAGAGGGGAAGAGAGTGACAGAGAGAGAGACAGAGTGACAGAGAGAGAGACAGAATGACAGAGAGAGAGACAGAGTGACAGAAAGAGAGACAGAGTGACAGAGAGACAGTGACAGAGAGAGAGACAGAGTGACAGAGAGAGGAACGAGAGAGGGACAGAGTGAAAGAGAAAGGGGAAGAGAAAGAGACAGAGTGAGGGACAGAGTGACAGAGAGAGGGGAAGAGAGAGAGAGACAGAGTGACAGAAAGAGGGACAGAGTGACAGAGAGAGTGACAGAGAGAGGGGAGAGAGCAGGGCCGCCATCAGGGGGGACAAGCGTACCGGGCCCGGGCATGAAGGGGGGCCCGGCAGCGCTGCATTTTTTGAAGATCCGGGCCTCCCTTACGAGCGCCCGAGCCGTACGTCTTGCCTCTGTGCTGCCGAATGCGGAAGTGCCGAAAAGCCGAAGCCGATGCGCCGAAAAGACCCGAAGTCACGGAAAAAGCCGAAGTCACGAAAACAGCCGAAGCCGAAGTCCTGAAGCAGCGCAAAGACCCGAAGTCACGAAAACAGCCGAAGTCCTGAAGCAGTGAAAAGACCCGAAGTCACGAAAGGAGGTGAAGTTGAAGTACTGAAGCCGTGAGTTCAATTCTACTGAACACCAGTTTGTGTATTTTTTTTTTTTTAATCTCCTGGCCACCAATGTATTATTTTAATATTCTATAGGCCCCTGCAACCAATCTTTTTTTTTAAAACATGTTTTTTTGGGGCCCCAATTTTTTTTTTAACTCGTAAGGGGCCCCTGACGCCAGTTTTTTTTTTTTTTCAAAAAAATTTTTGTTTTTTTTTTAAATTTTTTTTTGGGGCCCCAATTTGTTTTTAACTTGTAAGGGGGCCCCTGCCGCCAATGTTTTTGTTTTTTTTTTTCAAAAAAAATTTTTTTTTTTTCAAATTTTTTTTTGGGGCCCCAATTTGTTTTTAACTTATAAGGGGGCCCCTGCCGCCAATGTTTTTTTTTTTTTTTCAAAAAAATTTTTTTTTTTTTTCAAATTTTTTTTGGGGCCCCAATTTGTTTTTAACTTATAAGGGGGCCCCTGACGCCAATGTTTTTTTTTTTTTTTCAAAAAATTTTTTTTTTTTTTTTAAATTTTTTTTTGGGGCCCCAATTTGTTTTTAACTTATAAGGGGGCCCCTGCCACCAATGTTTGTTTATTTTTTTTTACATTTTTTTTGTTGGGGCCCCAAGTTTTTTTTAACTTATAAGGAGGCCCCTGCCACCAATGTTTTTTTTTTTAAAAAAAAAAAAATTTAATTTTTTTTTTTTGGGGCCCCAATTTTTTATAAGGGGGCCCTGACCATCAATAGCTTTTTACAACTTGTGTGGGGGGGGTTACTTTTTTAGCGCTGATGTCTGTGTGGTCTTTTAACTGCGATGTGGAGTGGGCGGGAAATGGGGTGGAGCTTGGTCGTCAGTGTGGGCGGGGCCCAGGGGGCCCCAAAAATTTTGTTGTACGGGGCCCCGTGATTTCTAATGGCGGCCCTGGGAGAGAGAGACAGAGAGAGGGGAAGAGAGAGGGACAGAGAGTGACAGAGAGAGAGACACAGAGTGACAGAGAGAGGGACAGTGACAGAGAGACAGTGACAGAGAGAGAGACAGTGACAGAGAGAGAGACAGAGTGACAGAGAGAGGAACGAGAGAGGGACAGAGTGAAAGAGAAAGGGGAAGAGAAAGAGACAGAGTGAGGGACAGAGTGACAGAGAGAGGGGAAGAGAGAGAGACAGAGTGACAGAAAGAGGGACAGAGTGACAGAGAGAGAGACAGAGAGAGGGGAAGAGAGAGGGACAGAGAGTGACAGAGAGAGAGACACAGAGTGACAGAGAGAGGGACAGTGACAGAAAGAGGGACAGAGTGACAGAGAGAGGGACAGAGTGACAGAGAGAGGGACAGAGTGACAGAGAGAGACAGAGAGAGGGGAAGAGAGTGACAGAGAGAGTGAGGGAAGAGAGAGGGATAGACTGACCGAGAGAGACAGAGAGAGAGAGTGACAGAGAGAGGGAAGAGAGAGACAGAGTGACAGTGAGAGGGACAGAGAGGGGGGAGAGAGACAGAGTGACAGAGAGAGGGGAGAGAGACAGAGTGACAGAGAGAGACAGAGTGACAGAGAGAGACAGAGTGACAGAGAGACAGAGAGACAGAGTGACAGAGAGACAGAGTGACAGAGAGAGACAGAGTGACAGAGAGAGGGGAAGAGAGGGACTGAGAGTGACAGAGAGAAGGAAGAGAGAGACAGAGTGACAGAGAGGGAAGAGAGAGTGACAGAGAGAGAGAGAGTGATAGAGACAGAGTGATCTGATGAGAGAGAGAGAGAGAGAGAGAGAGCAGCAGCACTAACAATGAGCTCCTGAATTTTCATCAGTTTATACCTTGTAATGAGCCAATTGAAAAACATAAACTGGAAAACTACCAACCATAAGGGACACCAAACAAAACTAAGCCTAAGAAGTCAGGAGAAAAAAGAAAGAAAAAGAAGAAATTTAAGATTAAAGACTAAACAACCAGATCACCTTGAGGACACACAGCAAACAACAGGAAACAACAAAAGAATCATCAGCAGCAGACCTGATAGAACCCAGACCTGAAAGAACCCAGAGCACTCCAAGGTAAGGATATCTGGACCGAACATCAGAACCTTATCATTAGGTCCTATAGAAATAGGAACTAAAAGCAAATTTCAAGTATTCTTAAAATGGAAAGTTCTAATGTAGCAACCAATGTATCAAATGCCATTTCCACAGACCCCAGTACACAATCCATAGCCAGCAGGGGGTCCAACACCCTGGAGATCAAATACTCAGAAGGGGAGAGAAGCAGCGCAAAATCTAGAGATTTTGTTTGCTGACTTTTCTAATGAGCCCAGGACAAAAACAAACCTTTTGTTCTACACAGAGGATACTGTAGCCTGGCACACTGCCTTCTGTAATTACTACAACAATTTCACTAAGGGTGGTATCAGTGCAGGCCGACAGATAAGGGTCAGGGATGAGGAGAATCCTGAATGTGTTATACTCACCTTGAATATATATCATAATGGTACCATCCTGGTCCAAGGCACTGAGGTCAAATTAGAGGAATTTGAGCAGATCTTTTCCCATATAAAAGCCCAGGCTACAATATACAAAGACCAACCAACTCCAGCCAGTAAAGGTGGCCATAGACACACAGATCCGATCGTACGAATCGAGGATTCGTACGATTTTCGGATCGTGTGTGGCATGTGCCGACTTCCTTCGTCCGGCGGAGATCGGTCGTTTGGTCGATCGGTCAGGTTTGATTTTGACCCGACCGATCCCGCCGGAGCTCATGGCACATCGTAATCTGATCGTTCGGCCGTACGGCCGAACAATCAGATTACCCCCGATATAGCCATGCCTGTTAATGGCATATCGGGGAAAGATCCGCTCGTTTGGCAACATCGCCAAACGAGCGGATCTTTGCATCTATGGCCACCTTAAGACCTGTGGGGTACAGAGGCCCAGACAGACAGACTCCAGAGACAGCCATGCAACACCCACCAGACACCCACACCCCTCACCCGAGATCCTCAGAGATTGCTTGTCACAATTAGAAAGAGAATTCATTCAGTTCAAGGAGGAAGTTGAAAGGAAACAAGGTGTGAGAAATGTAAATGAGCAGCTCCAGCTAAGGGAAGAGATAAGCAAGGTGAGATCTGAACACAAAGCAACCCTGCAAGAAATCCAATTTGCTGTGCAACAGCTCCAGCAGGAAAATGCCCATCTCAGGGAGGACATAACAAAACTTAAAAAACAAATAGTGTCCCAAAAGCCTTTACAAAAGAAGCCTGAAGCCACATTACCCAGTGGCCAGCCAACAGCTAATCCAGCAAATAGCAACGATAGCCAAGATCTCAGGAATACTGAACAATCAGCTGAACCCCCCACAACCCAAACAGAGAACAAAGCAACCAGCAACCATCACAAAAACAATGCAACCCAAATAGCATTCTGGAAGGCAGCACCAGCACACTGACACCCTCTGCCCCCCACACACCACTATATTCCAACATTGTACTATTAATGGACTCCAATGGAAAGTACATCAACACAAGACGTCTCTTCCCAGGAAAGCAAGTCACTAAAATTCACTGCGAAACCACTGAGAAAGCATCAGAAATCATTCAAAAAACATTTTCTTCTAAGCCCACACACATTGTACTACACACAGGCACAAACAATATTAACAATAAAGAAGAAGACATTGTAGGCAAATTATTCCAACTCACAGAGACTGCACAGAAACGATTCCCCCGCTCCATGATAATACTGTCCTCCCTACTCGCAAGGAGGGATATACCCCATCACATTATACAGAATATCAATGCAGAACTGTTAGACAAAATCAGCTCCATACCAAACACACAGCTGGCTCAACATTCCCTCATAACTGCCCATCACCTGTATGATGAGAAACACCTGAACAAACAAGGAGTGAGCCTTCTAGCAAAAGAAATGAAGGATATTGTTCTGAACAGACCTCCCAGGCCTGGCACAAACCATATCAACCCCAACACAGAACCAACAACTATAGTAAGCAGACCTCAAACCTCATTAATGACAACCCAAAAAAGAAACAGTACCTATCCAAAAGGGGGATCACAGAGATGGCATGAGTATAGAAAACCACCTCCCCAAAACTGGACACAGAGGATCCCTCATGCTAGCAACATGGAGGAGATAAGACACCTCCTCAGCACATTATGCAACAAACTTATGTGATTAAAGTTTAAAATAACAAACCTACACCAATAACCAGTTAGAATCTGATTTCACGCATGAAATTGAGCTCATTACAAGGTATACATGGATATATAATGAATTCACTCATAATTAGTAGCTGGAACATCCAGGGTCTGAATGCTTCAGCCTTTGGATCAAAAGTAAATGATCCAGACTTTAAACAGAGACTGTATGGCATTGATATACAGATCCTCCTGGAAACATGGGCACGGGCAGAGGATGAATCCTTGGTACCGATTGGCTACAGGGAGTTTTTGGTTCCTGCCCAGAAGAATAAAACCACCAAACAGGTCCGCTGTTCAGGAGGGGTATTAGTCTGGTACAAGGAGGAGCTGCAAGAACATATTAGAGCAATAAAGAGAGGAGTCAGTCATATCTGGATAAAAATAAGCAGCACATTATTAACCTCTCAGACAGACATATACCTATGTGCAGCATACATCCCCCCACCGGAGTCCCCGTATTTCAGCCCAGATAGTTATGTGATCCTAGAAAGGGAGGTTGCACACTTCCAGTCCCTGGGCCGAGTGATCATATATGGAGACCTCAATGCCAGAACAGGCATAGAGAAAGACTACCTGACTCCTGAGGGGAATACCTACATACTGGGTTCTGCACAATGCTGCCAGGAATCAGTACCGACCCAAAGAAACAGTTATGACAGCACAGTAAACAAAATGGGGAGAAAACTGTTAAACCTGTGCCGAAGCCTTGGACTTTCTATTCTTAATGGCCGCACCAAAGGAGACTCACTAGGGCGATATACACTAAACTCCCATATAGGTAGCAGTGTGGTGGACTATGCTATTACAGATATGGACCCTGCAAACATTAGTGCCTTCACTGTGACTCCAGAAACCCACCTGTCAGACCATAATCAAATACTTCTATATATTAGATCTAGCAAAAAAACACCTGCACAACCCCACCAGTACAGCCTCTACAACCTTCCCTCTCCCTTTAAATGGACCCAACACTCTGCCATGAAGTACAGGGAGGTCACCAAAAGATCTGATGTCAAACAACTGCTTGAAAGCTTCCAAAACAAACCATACAAGAGAACCCCACAAGGGGTGAACAAAGCAGCAAAGGAGCTCAACAAAATACTACACTTCGTAGCGGAACTATCTCAGCTTAAAAGGAACAGCTGCAAGAAACAAGCCTATAAAAACCCCAATAAATGGTTTGACAGAGAGTGCAAGGCAATAAGGAACTGCCTAAGGAAAACCTCTAACCAAAAACATAGAGACCCAGACAACCCAGAGCTGAAGGCAGCCCATCACAACATACAATACCAATACAAACAGGTTCTTAGAAAGAAAAAGCAAAATCACATCTCAAACAATCTCCAACAATTGGAGGATGCCCTGCAAGAAAACTCATTCTGGGACATCTGGAAAAACATGGCGACCCGACCCAACAAAAATTCCCTCCATATACAAAATGGCAACATCTGGCTAAATTATTTCAAAGATCTGTACAAAGAAATTCCCCCAGTTGAGCAAACCCTGGAACAAAAGCAGATAAAGACAAAGCTTCATCTTCTGGAAGCAAAAATAAAGGATTTCCAAACCCCTCTAGACACACAAATAACAACCCAAGAACTAGCAGAGAAAATAAAAGACCTACAATGTAAAAAAGCTGCCGGTACAGATGGAATCCTGCCTGAAATGATTAAATACAGCCCCCCGGAAACACATGCTGCAATAACAAAACTTTTTAACCTTGTCCTTAGTGTTGGCCACTTCCCTCAGATATGGAACCAGGGCCTCATAACACCCATCTACAAAAGTGGGGACCGGTATGACCCAGCCAATTACAGAGGGATCTGTGTGGGCAGCACAATGGGCAAACTGTTCAACAGTATTCTAAATAGGCGAATCCTCACATTCCTAACCCAGCACCATGTCCTCAGCCAGAGCCAAGCAGGGTTCATGCCAAACCATCGCACCACTGATCACATCTACACCCTGCACAGCCTCATCAGGGACCACGTCCACAATATAAAACATGGAAAAATATTTGCCTGTTTTGTAGACTTTAAAAAGGCTTTTGACTCAGTGTGGCACCCAGGTCTATTCCTGAGACTTCTGGAGAGTGGCATAGGAGGGAAGACATATGATGTCATAAAGAGCTCATATACTGAGAACCAACGCAGCGTGAAGATTAATGGGAAGAGAAGCGAGTGGTTCCGACAAGACCACGGAGTCAGACAGGGCTGCAGCCTGAGTCCAACTCTATTTAACATCTACATCAATGAACTGGCAGCAGCACTAGATTCCTCCTCAGCACCAGGATTGAAATTACATGACAGCGAGGTGAAGTTCCTGCTGTATGCTGATGATCTCCTTCTCCTCT
Organism: Xenopus petersii; assembly: GCA_038501925.1. Taxonomy (NCBI): domain Eukaryota; kingdom Metazoa; phylum Chordata; class Amphibia; order Anura; family Pipidae; genus Xenopus; species Xenopus petersii. The sequence goes on from CM076682.1 coordinate 86,754,821, forward strand.
CACCAACAGAGAGTGGCCTGCAAGCCAGCCTGGCAGTACTGGAGAAGTACAGCACAACATGGGCATTGCCCATTAACCCAAACAAAACGAAGGTCATGGTTTTCCAAAAGAAGAATAAACAACACAAAAATCCCTCCTTCACACTAAACAACTGCCCACTGAATGGCACTGACAGCTATACCTACCTTGGCCTAGAAATCAGCCAATCAGGAAGCTTTAAACCAGCAATAGCTGCCCTAAAAGACAAGGCTTGCAGGACCTTCTATGCCATCAGAAGACACCTGTACCACCAGTGAGAGTCTGGCTTAGAATCTTCGACAGTGTCATTGCTCCAATCCTCCTCTATGGAAGCGAAGTTTGGGGTCCTGTCACTTACCCAGACCAATCCAAATGGGATTCTAGCCCAACAGAAATATTCCACCTGGAATTCTGTAAGCACCTTCTCCAGGTCCACAGGAGCACCTCAAACTCTGCCTGTCGATCTGAGCTGGGCAGATTTCCCCTAATGTTTGCCATAAAGAAGAGGGCGCTCTCATACTGGGCACATCTACAGAACAGCAGCCCCATGACCATAAAGCCTGGCTAAACAACCAGACCCAGGGCAAACCATGCACCCTGAAACAACTCATCAGCACCCTGCCCACCCAAGACTCCCACCAACTGACAAAAGGCCAAATAACACAAAAAATAAACAAAGTCAAAGAGCAATACGTCTGTGATTGGAGGAACGAAATATCAAATTCCCAGAAACTTTCTATCTACCAATCACTGGGGAGAGAGTACAGACTGGCCCCATATCTGGAAAGGCTACAGAACCCCAAAGACAGACAGATCCTGAGTATGTACAGACTGAGTGCCCACAACTTGGAGATAGAACAAGGACGGCACAGACAGACCTACAGACCCAGAGAGAACAGACTGTGCCAGCGATGTGACCAGGAGGCCATGGAGGATGAGGTCCACTTCTTGCTACAGTGCCCCAAATACTCAGCACTGAGGGACACCCACTTCCAGAGATTTTCCAGTCACATCCCAGACTTCACATCCATAAAAGAAGAGAGGAAACTCCACTTCCTACTGGGAGAAGAGGCACGGACAGTAACAATAGCTGCACAATATTTAAGAGACTGTCATAGACTGAGAGAGACCCCACTTTCCCCTATTCCCACAAACTGCCCCCCTAACCCCACCCATTTCACCCCTCTACCTGCTTTGGCAATGCTTAATGTATTTGGTCCTGCCAATAAAGCTCATTTGATTTGATTTGATTTGATAGAGAGAGACAGAGTGACAGAGAGAGGGGAAGAGAGAGGGACAGACTGACAAAGAGAGACAGAGTGAGGGGAAGAGAGAGGGACAGAGTGACAGAGAGAGGGGAAGCCTAAAACCTGTTGGGCCTGGGGCGACTGACCTCCACTTTTCCCCCCCTGATGGCCTACACACAGCACGATAACAGAGGAGTGGGAGGTAACTTAGAAAAGCGCATATTGGAGATTTCTCTCGAGGATGTACTTAAATGGTTTCCGTACTCTATAACATACTGGTTTTATTGATAGCAGCAAACTTCCTCTCCTAGACGTAGAGACCTAATTCGAAAAGAAGAGACAGAAATATGAGCACACAGCACAAACAGTCGATGAGCATAATGTAATAACTTTAATTTCAAAACCAAGTTCGAACAATTCAGCACACATTAAAACCACACTAGCAGGTCTGGACTGATAATTAACCCTTTCCCTGCCAGCCATTCTGTCCTAGCTGAAAACCTCTACTAGCAAGAAGTTTTTAGACATTTTGTACTCTTTCACTTTAAGGGCCTGGTTTTAGTTTACCCAGGAAAATAATATAGTTTTTTTTTTTTCAGGACAACCTGAGCTTTGAATTTTGGTGTTATTCTACTTCTGTAAAAAAAAAAAATAGGCTTCTAAGTGTCTAATAAAATAAAAAAAAAAATGTTTACAAAGAACAATCGCATATGTCAGCAACATCATTTATTTTATGCACAAGCCGATTTGGAAAGGTCTATGTCTCCTGAACGCGGCAATACCAAATGTATATAGTTTTATGGAGATTTCTCACTTGTCTAGATGCCCAACTGTGTGTTAAGACCACCAAACTGTAAAAAGACCCCCCGAAAACCATATATTTTTGGTAAAGGGGTTGTTCCCCTTTCTGTTAACTTTTAGTATGATGTAAAGAATGATATTCTGAGACAATTTGCAATTGGTTTTAATGTTTTATTATTTGTGGTTTTGAGTTATTTAGCTTTTTATTCAGCAGCTTACCAGTTTGCTAGGGTCCAAATTCCCCTAGCAACCATGCATTGATTTAAATAAGAGACTGGAATATGAATAGGAGAGGCCTGAATAGAAAGAGGAGTAATAAAAAGTAGCAATAACAATACATTTGTAGCCTTACAGAGCATTTTTTTTAGATGGGGTCAGTGACCCCCATTTGAAAGCTGGAAAGAGTCAGAAGAAGAAGGCAAATAACCCAAAAACTAAATAATGAAGACCAATTGAAAAGTTGCTTAGAATCGGCCATTCACAACCTGCTGAAAGTTTAGGAATAAAATTGCAATAAAAGCACAAAAATAGCATAAATCAGTGAAATAAAATAATTAATACGACAGCGTAATTAGTGGCCAATATCGATTATCCAATCATCACGCTGTCAAAATAAGTTTTTAGGCAAAACAAACAAAAGATAAGAGTACAATGAGTAAGTAAAAAAAAAAAAAAAAACACCTGTTTGTGAATTTTTGTGCACTTCTAAAAGTTGTCAGAGTGTGCAAATACGTGTACAAAAGGGACCAAGTGTGCTTAAATCAAAAAAATAAAAAATACCAATCTTTGCTAAAATTGTGTGTGTAAGTGCATAAATGTACTGTAAGTGTGTGTAAGTGCATGTAAGTGTGTAAAAAAATGAGCACTTACCGTTTTTGTAGCAGGAGACTCGCTGGAATCGATGGAGATATTGCGCCGCAGGAAGTGAGTGGGGGCGGATGTGCGTCGTGGAGGAGGTAAGAAAGTAGCAGCAGCGCCATACATGGCGCATCTGCTACTTTGAAGTTGGATCTGCGACAATCGCAACGTAGATCCGACTTGATAGCCCCCCAGCCTCGTTGCCCAGGGGGCTGTTAACCCTCCAGACTCTCTGCAGAGGCGGCAAAAGCCGCCGATGCAGAGAGAAGGGCTCAGCTGCAGGAGAACGTACGTTCTTGGCAGCCTGAGCCCTGAACCGCCAGCACGTACGCTGTACGTGCTTGGCAGTTGAAGGGTTAAAATAGGCCCTGGCATTTCCTGTATGCAGAGACCAATTCAGCCCACACAGAAGCACAAAGAGCCCCCACCAGGCCACCAAATACTGACTTTCTATGGCATCTTTTAGCAGCCCCTCTAGCATTTGCAAGAACCCACAGATTGCCAGTCCGGGCCTGGACACTACAATATCTTAAATGGATTGTTCACCTTTGATTTAAATTTTAGTATAATGTAGGGTGTTATGTTCTGGGGCAATTTGCAATTTGTTTACATTTTTTAATCGTTTTTATTTTTTGGTTATGTAGCTTTTAATTCTATAGCTCTCTAGTTTGCTATTGCAACCATCTGGTTGCTAGGGTACAAATACCCCTAGCAACCATGCATTGGATTTGAAAAAGGTGGAAAATCAATATGAGATGCCTGAATAGGAAAGGGAGTAAACGAAACGAAGCCTTAGCAATGCATTTGTAGCCTTACAGAGCATGTTTTTGTTTTTTTTGTTTTTTTAGACGTGGTCAGTATTTGAATGATAAAGTTAGAATAGCGCAAAAACTATAAAAAAATAAAAAGATAAAAGGACAAGTAAATTGAACATGGGTAAAAACTGGTTTATAAAACAAACGAGCAAGCTGCAAAGCTATGGTAAATACCTATAATGACTATAATGGCAATAAAATAAATCAAATAAAAAAATTCTACCGGCATTTCCGGTATGCAGAGACCAATTCAGCCCACACAGAAGCACAAAGAGCCCCCACCAGGCCACCAAATACTGACTTTCTATGGCATCTTCTAGCAGCCCCTCTGGCATTTGCAAGAACCCACAGATTGCCAGTCAGGGCCTGGATACTACAATATGTTAAATGGATTGTTCGCCTTTGATTTAAATTTTAGTACAGGTATGGCACCGGTTATCCAGAATGCTCAGGACCTGGGGTTTTCCGGATAATGGATCTTTCCGTAATTTGGGTCTTCGTGCCTTATGTCTACTAGAAATTAATTTAAACATTAAATAAACCCAATAGGCTGGTTTTGCTTCCAATAAGGATTAATTATATCTTAGTTGGGATCAAGTACAAGCTACTGTTTTATTATTACAGAAAAAAAAGAAATCATTTTTTAAAAATTGGATTATTTGGATAAAATGGAGTCTATGGGAGACAGCCATTCTGTAATTAGTTGCTTTCTGGATAAGGGATCCTATACCTGTATAATGTAGGGTGTTATGTTCTGGGACAATTTGCCATTTGTTTAGATTTTTTAATCATGTTTTTTTTTTTTTTGGTTATTTAGCTTTTAATTCTGTAGCTCTCTCGTTTGCTATTGCAACCATCTGGTTGCTAGGGTACAAATACCCATAGCAACCATGCATTGTAAAAGGTGGGAAATCAATAGGAGATGCCTGAATAGGAAAAGGAGAAATCAAAACACAGCCTTTGCAATGCATTTGTAGCCTTACAGAGCATGGTTTTTTTTAGATGTGGTCAGTATAAAGTTAGAATAGAGCAAAAAAATAGAAGCTAAAGGACAAGTAAATCAAACATGGGTAAAAACTTGTTTATAAAACAAACGAGCAAGCTGCAAAGCTATGGTAAATACCTGTAATGACAATAATGGCAATAAAATAAAATAGATAAAATATGAAATAAAAAAATTCTATTAAAAAAATTAAAACCGTATAAAATAAATAAATAAATAAAATGAAGGCAATAAAACCACAAAAATATTATATATTATAAAATATTAAACTAAAACACAAAGCCATGGAAGGTAATTAAAGTACAAAGAAACATGCTCTCTCTTGTGCAGTGTAAATTATTTGCAAGCAGCAAGCTAAATTATATAAAAAAAAAAAAAAAACATAAACACGAATTAATTAAAGTATATGCCACATTTCAGTTAATTAATTATCAAATTACCAGCACAAATGCGGGGATAAATAATGAAGCCGGCCGGCGTGCCTTGCCAAACAATGTCTGTGGGAAGAAATGGCGACGCCTACAAGTGGCAGCTTTAACGTGATTGGTCAAAACCTAAGACTCCTATTGGCTGGGGAAAAAATGCACCAAATAGAAAACCGAAAGTTAAAAAAAATGTAAAAAAAAGTGAATAAAGCAGCCCAGGACAGAATACGGTCGCCTGACGGAAGACGCTTGATGCCTGACGGATGACACCTGATGCCTGACGGATGACGCCTGATGCCTGATGGAAGACGCCTGATGCCTGATGGAAGACGCCTGATGGAAGACGCCTGATGCCTGAGACCTGATACCTGACACCTGACAGCTGAAGGAGGAAGTCTGAGGGCGGAGCTATGATGATTGACGTCTGAGGAGGGAGGCTGCAGAGCGGAGGTGTGACTGCGCATTTGGAGCAGGCGTGACTACAAAGGCCAACGATTCGCTATGGAGAAGGCATAGGACAACTCATGCGTCAAAGGTAATTAGGCGCATGATGTCCTAAAATGCGTTCCGTAAGCTTTGCTGGCTAGTAATCTACCTTCTACTGCAGTGCTCTGTATGTAGCTGCTGTGGGCACTGATCTCTTCTGATCTCATCTGCTGACTGCTGTAATAACCCAATAGTCCTTGTAAGGACTGCTTTTATTTTCTTTTTTGTTTTTTTACTTTGCTAAGAGCCCAGTGCTATTAGTCTAGCTGTGTTGGGGAGTGGGACTGGTGTGCTACTGTGCTGCTCCTAGTAGTTCAGCACCAACCAGAGTAATTTTTTTTTTAATATACATATTTTTTTTTTTTACTTATCTTACTGTTCTTTAACGTGTCCAGTGCTGTTTGCTGTTCTTCATAGTAGTGCACCAATAGTAGTGCACTTGCAGGCATTATTTGCCCAGTGTGTTCTTCAAACAACTGCCACCTAGATGTGTGAGCTTGTTCACATTCTGTCTAAATATCAATAATAATACCGTCTCCAGAAACACCACCCGAGTGACGTTTTTCAAGCAGCAATAATATATTCCGTATCCACTGCTGTAGTGTATACGTTGACCTTGCAGGCATTGTTTCAATTTGTTTGCTCAGTGTGTTCTTCATTTTCAAACAACTGCCACCTAGCTGTGTGAGCTTGTTCACATTCTGTCTAAATATCAATAATAATACTGTCTCCAGAAACACCACCTGAGTGACGTTGTTCAAGCAGCAATAATATATTCCGTATCCACTGCTGTAGTGTATACGTTGGCCTTGTAGGCATTGTTTGCCCAGTGTGTTCTTCAAACAACTGCCACCTAGCTGTGTGAGCTTGTTCACATTCTGTCTAAATATCAATAATAATACCGTCTCCAGAAACACCACCCGAGTGACGTTTTTCAAGCAGCAATTATATATTCCGTATCCACTGCTGTAGTGTATACGTTGACCTTGCAGGCATTGTTTCAATTTGTTTGCCCAGTGTGTTCTTCATTTTCAAACAACTGCCACCTAGATGTGTGAGCTTGTTCACATTCTGTCTAAATATCAATAATAATACCGTCTCCAGAAACACCACCTGAGTGACGTTGTTCAAGCAGCAATAATATATTCCGTATCCACTGCTGTAGTGTATACGTTGACCTTGTAGGCATTGTTTGCCCAGCGTGTTCTTCAAACAACTGCCACCTAGCTGTGTGAGCTTGTTCACATTCTGTCTAAATATCAATAATAATACCGTCTCCAGAAACACCACCTGAGTGACGTTGTTCAAGCAGCAATAATATATTCCGTATCCACTGCTGTAGTGTATACGTTGACCTTGTAGGCATTGTTTGCCCAGCGTGTTCTTCAAACAACTGCCACCTAGCTGTGTGAGCTTTTTCACATTCTGTCTAAATATCAATAATAATACCGTCTCCAGAAACACCACCTGAGTGACGTTGTTCAAGCAGCAATAATATATTCCGTATCCACTGCTGTAGTGTATACGTTGACCTTGCAGGCATTGTTTCAATTTGTTTGCCCAGTGTGTTCTTCATTTTCAAACAACTGCCACCTAGCTGTGTGAGCTTGTTCACATTCTGTCTAAATATCAATAATAATACCGTCTCCAGAAACACCACCTGAGTGACGTTGTTCAAGCAGCAATAATATATTCTGTATCCACTGCTGTAGTGTATACGTTGACCTTGTAGGCATTGTTTGCCCAGTGTGTTCTTCAAACAACTGCCACCTAGCTGTGTGAGCTTTTTCACATTCTGTCTAAATATCAATAATAATACCGTCTCCAGAAACACCACCTGAGTGACGTTGTTCAAGCAGCAATAATATATTCCGTATCCACTGCTGTAGTGTATACGTTGACCTTGTAGGCATTGTTGTTTGCCCAGTGTGTTCTTCAAACAACTGCCACCTAGCTGTGTGAGCTTGTTCACATTCTGTCTAAATATCAATAATAATGCCGTCTCCAGAAACACCACCTGAGTGACGTTTTTCAAGCAGCAATAATATATTCCGTATCCACTGCTGTAGTGTATACGTTGACCTTGTAGGCATTGTTTGCCCAGTGTGTTCTTCAAACAACTGCCACCTAGCTGTGTGAGCTTGTTCACATTCTGTCTAAATATCAATAATAATACCGTCTCCAGAAACACCACCTGAGTGACGTTGTTCAAGCAGCAATGATATATTCCGTATCCACTGCTGTAGTGTATACGTTGACCTTGCAGGCATTGTTTCAATTTGTTTGCCCAGTGTGTTCTTCATTTTCAAACAACTGCCACCTAGCTGTGTGAGCTTGTTCACATTCTGTCTAAATATCAATAATAATACCGTCTCCAGAAACACCACCTGAGTGACGTTGTTCAAGCAGCAATAATATATTCCGTATCCACTGCTGTAGTGTATACGTTGACCTTGTAGGCATTGTTTGCCCAGTGTTTTCTTCAAACAACTGCCACCTAGCTGTGTGAGCTTTTTCACATTCTGCCTAAATATCAATAATAATATCGTCTCCAGAAACACCACCTGAGTGACGTTGTTCAAGCAGCAATAATATATTCTGTATCCACTGCTGTAGTGTATACGTTGACCTTGTAGGCATTGTTTGCCCAGTGTGTTCTTCAAACAACTGCCACCTAGCTGTGTGAGCTTTTTCACATTCTGTCTAAATATCAATAATAATACCGTCTCCAGAAACACCACCTGAGTGACGTTGTTCAAGCAGCAATAATATATTCCGTATACACTGCTGTAGTGTATACGTTGACCTTGTAGGCATTGTTGTTTGCCCAGTGTGTTCTTCAAACAACTGCCACCTAGCTGTGTGAGCTTGTTCACATTCTGTCTAAATATCAGTAATAATACCGTCTCCAGAAACACCACCTGAGTGACGTTGTTCAAGCAGCAATGATATATTCCGTATCCACTGCTGTAGTGTATACGTTGACCTTGCAGGCATTGTTTCAATTTGTTTGCCCAGTGTGTTCTTCATTTTCAAACAACTGCCACCTAGCTGTGTGAGCTTGTTCACATTCTGTCTAAATATCAATAATAATACCGTCTCCAGAAACACCACCTGAGTGACGTTGTTCAAGCAGCAATAATATATTCCGTATCCACTGCTGTAGTGTATACGTTGACCTTGCAGGCATTGTTTCAATTTGTTTGCCCAGTGTGTTCTTCATTTTCAAACAACTGCCACCTAGCTGTGTGAGCTTGTTCACATTCTGTCTAAATATCAATAATAATTCCGTCTCCAGAAACACCACCTGAGTGACGTTTTTCAAGCAGCAATAATATATTCCGTATCCACTGCTGTAGTGTATACGTTGACCTTGTAGGCATTGTTTGCCCAGTGTGTTCTTCAAACAACTGCCACCTAGCTGTGTGAGCTTTTTCACATTCTGCCTAAATATCAATAATAATATTGTCTCCAGAAACACCACCTGAGTGACGTTGTTCAAGCAGCAATAATATATTCTGTATCCACTGCTGTAGTGTATACGTTGACCTTGTAGGCATTGTTTGCCCAGTGTGTTCTTCAAACAACTGCCACCTAGCTGTGTGAGCTTTTTCACATTCTGTCTAAATATCAATAATAATACCGTCTCCAGAAACACCACCTGAGTGACGTTGTTCAAGCAGCAATAATATATTCCGTATCCACTGCTGTAGTGTATACGTTGACCTTGTAGGCATTGTTGTTTGCCCAGTGTGTTCTTCAAACAACTGCCACCTAGCTGTGTGAGCTTGTTCACATTCTGTCTAAATATCAATAATAATACCGTCTCCAGAAACACCACCTGAGTGACGTTTTTCAAGCAGCAATAATATATTCCGTATCCACTGCTGTAGTGTATACGTTGACCTTGTAGGCATTGTTTGCCCAGTGTGTTCTTCAAACAACTGCCACCTAGCTGTGTGAGCTTGTTCACATTCTGTCTAAATATCAATAATAATACCGTCTCCAGAAACACCACCTGAGTGACGTTGTTCAAGCAGCAATGATATATTCCGTATCCACTGCTGTAGTGTATACGTTGACCTTGCAGGCATTGTTTCAATTTGTTTGCCCAGTGTGTTCTTCATTTTCAAACAACTGCCACCTAGCTGTGTGAGCTTGTTCACATTCTGTCTAAATATCAATAATAATACCGTCTCCAGAAACACCACCTGAGTGACGTTGTTCAAGCAGCAATAATATATTCCGTATCCACTGCTGTAGTGTATACGTTGACCTTGCAGGCATTGTTTCAATTTGTTTGCCCAGTGTGTTCTTCATTTTCAAACAACTGCCACCTAGCTGTGTGAGCTTGTTCACATTCTGTCTAAATATCAATAATAATACCGTCTCCAGAAACACCACCTGAGTGACGTTGTTCAAGCAGCAATAATATATTCCGTATCCACTGCTGTAGTGTATACGTTGACCTTGTAGGCATTGTTTGCCCAGTGTTTTCTTCAAACAACTGCCACCTAGCTGTGTGAGCTTTTTCACATTCTGTCTAAATATCAATAATAATATCGTCTCCAGAAACACCACCTGAGTGACGTTGTTCAAGCAGCAATAATATATTCCGTATCCACTGCTGTAGTGTATATGTTGACCTTGTAGGCATTGTTGTTTGCCCAGTGTGTTCTTCAAACAACTGCCACCTAGCTGTGTGAGCTTTTTCACATTCTGTCTAAATATCAATAATAATACCGTCTCCAGAAACACCACCAGAGTGACGTTGTTCAAGCAGCAATAATATATTCTGTATCCACTGCTGTAGTGTATACGTTGACCTTGTAGGCATTGTTTGCCCAGTGTGTTCTTCAAACAACTGCCACCTAGCTGTGTGAGCTTTTTCACATTCTGTCTAAATATCAATAATAATACCGTCTCCAGAAACACCACCTGAGTGACGTTGTTCAAGCAGCAATAATATATTCCGTATCTACTGCTGTAGTGTATACGTTGACCTTGTAGGCATTGTTGTTTGCCCAGTGTGTTCTTCAAACAACTGCCACCTAGCTGTGTGAGCTTGTTCACATTCTGTCTAAATATCAATAATAATACCGTCTCCAGAAACACCACCTGAGTGACGTTTTTCAAGCAGCAATAATATATTCCGTATCCACTGCTGTAGTGTATACGTTGACCTTGTAGGCATTATTTGCCCAGTGTGTTCTTCAAACAACTGCCACCTAGCTGTGTGAGCTTGTTCACATTCTGTCTAAATATCAATAATAATACCGTCTCCAGAAACACCACCTGAGTGACGTTGTTCAAGCAGCAATGATATATTCCGTATCCACTGCTGTAGTGTATACGTTGACCTTGCAGGCATTGTTTCAATTTGTTTGCCCAGTGTGTTCTTCATTTTCAAACAACTGCCACCTAGCTGTGTGAGCTTGTTCACATTCTGTCTAAATATCAATAATAATACCGTCTCCAGAAACACCACCTGAGTGACGTTGTTCAAGCAGCAATAATATATTCCGTATCCACTGCTGTAGTGTATACGTTGACCTTGCAGGCATTGTTTCAATTTGTTTGCCCAGTGTGTTCTTCATTTTCAAACAACTGCCACCTAGCTGTGTGAGCTTGTTCACATTCTGTCTAAATATCAATAATAATACCGTCTCCAGAAACACCACCTGAGTGACGTTGTTCAAGCAGCAATAATATATTCCGTATCCACTGCTGTAGTGTATATGTTGACCTTGTAGGCATTGTTGTTTGCCCAGTGTGTTCTTCAAACAACTGCCACCTAGCTGTGTGAGCTTTTTCACATTCTGTCTAAATATCAATAATAATACCGTCTCCAGAAACACCACCTGAGTGACGTTTTTCAAGCAGCAATAATATATTCCGTATCCACTGCTGTAGTGTATACGTTGACCTTGTAGGCATTGTTTGCCCAGTGTGTTCTTCAAACAACTGCCACCTAGCTGTGTGAGCTTTTTCACATTCTGTCTAAATATCAATAATAATACCGTCTCCAGAAACACCACCTGAGTGACGTTTTTCAAGCAGCAATAATATATTCCGTATCCACTGCTGTAGTGTATACGTTGACCTTGTAGGCATTGTTGTTTGCCCAGTGTGTTCTTCAAACAACTGCCACCTAGCTGTGTGAGCTTGTTCACATTCTGTCTAAATATCAATAATAATACCGTCTCCAGAAACACCACCTGAGTGACGTTGTTCAAGCAGCAATAATATATTCCGTATCCACTGCTGTAGTGTATACGTTGACCTTGCAGGCATTGTTTCAATTTGTTTGCCCAGTGTGTTCTTCATTTTCAAACAACTGCCACCTAGCTGTGTGAGCTTGTTCACATTCTGTCTAAATATCAATAATAATACCGTCTCCAGAAACACCACCTGAGTGACGTTGTTCAAGCAGCAATAATATATTCCGTATCCACTGCTGTAGTGTATACGTTGACCTTGTAGGCATTGTTTGCCCAGTGTTTTCTTCAAACAACTGCCACCTAGCTGTGTGAGCTTTTTCACATTCTGCCTAAATATCAATAATAATATTGTCTCCAGAAACACCACCTGAGTGACGTTGTTCAAGCAGCAATAATTTATTCTGTATCCACTGCTGTAGTGTATACGTTGACCTTGTAGGCATTGTTTGCCCAGTGTGTTCTTCAAACAACTGCCACCTAGCTGTGTGAGCTTTTTCACATTCTGTCTAAATATCAATAATAATACCGTCTCCAGAAACACCACCTGAGTGACGTTGTTCAAGCAGCAATAATATATTCCGTATCCACTGCTGTAGTGTATACGTTGACCTTGTAGGCATTGTTGTTTGCCCAGTGTGTTCTTCAAACAACTGCCACCTAGCTGTGTGAGCTTGTTCACATTCTGTCTAAATATCAATAATAATACCGTCTCCAGAAACACCACCTGAGTGACGTTTTTCAAGCAGCAATAATATATTCCGTATCCACTGCTGTAGTGTATACGTTGACCTTGTAGGCATTGTTTGCCCAGTGTGTTCTTCAAACAACTGCCACCTAGCTGTGTGAGCTTGTTCACATTCTGTCTAAATATCAATAATAATACCGTCTCCAGAAACACCACCTGAGTGACGTTGTTCAAGCAGCAATGATATATTCCGTATCCACTGCTGTAGTGTATACGTTGACCTTGCAGGCATTGTTTCAATTTGTTTGCCCAGTGTGTTCTTCATTTTCAAACAACTGCCACCTAGCTGTGTGAGCTTGTTCACATTCTGTCTAAATATCAATAATAATACCGTCTCCAGAAACACCACCTGAGTGACGTTGTTCAAGCAGCAATAATATATTCCGTATCCACTGCTGTAGTGTATACGTTGACCTTGCAGGCATTGTTTCAATTTGTTTGCCCAGTGTGTTCTTCATTTTCAAACAACTGCCACCTAGCTGTGTGAGCTTGTTCACATTCTGTCTAAATATCAATAATAATACCGTCTCCAGAAACACCACCTGAGTGACGTTGTTCAAGCAGCAATAATATATTCCGTATCCACTGCTGTAGTGTATACGTTGACCTTGTAGGCATTGTTTGCCCAGTGTTTTCTTCAAACAACTGCCACCTAGCTGTGTGAGCTTTTTCACATTCTGTCTAAATATCAATAATAATATCGTCTCCAGAAACACCACCTGAGTGACGTTGTTCAAGCAGCAATAATATATTCCGTATCCACTGCTGTAGTGTATATGTTGACCTTGTAGGCATTGTTGTTTGCCCAGTGTGTTCTTCAAACAACTGCCACCTAGCTGTGTGAGCTTTTTCACATTCTGTCTAAATATCAATAATAATACCGTCTCCAGAAACACCACCTGAGTGACGTTGTTCAAGCAGCAATAATATATTCCGTATCCACTGCTGTAGTGTATACGTTGACCTTGCAGGCATTGTTTCAATTTGTTTGCCCAGTGTGTTTTTCATTTTCAAACAACTGCCACCTAGCTGTGTGAGCTTGTTCACATTCTGTCTAAATATCAATAATAATACCGTCTCCAGAAACACCACCTGAGTGACGTTGTTCAAGCAGCAATAATATATTCCGTATCCACTGCTGTAGTGTATACGTTGACCTTGCAGGCATTGTTTCAATTTGTTTGCCCAGTGTGTTCTTCATTTTCAAACAACTGCCACCTAGCTGTGTGAGCTTGTTCACATTCTGTCTAAATATCAATAATAATACCGTCTCCAGAAACACCACCTGAGTGACGTTGTTCAAGCAGCAATAATATATTCCGTATCCACTGCTGTAGTGTATACGTTGACCTTGTAGGCATTGTTTGCCCAGTGTTTTCTTCAAACAACTGCCACCTAGCTGTGTGAGCTTTTTCACATTCTGCCTAAATATCAATAATAATATTGTCTCCAGAAACACCACCTGAGTGACGTTGTTCAAGCAGCAATAATATATTCTGTATCCACTGCTGTAGTGTATACGTTGACCTTGTAGGCATTGTTTGCCCAGTGTGTTCTTCAAACAACTGCCACCTAGCTGTGTGAGCTTTTTCACATTCTGTCTAAATATCAATAATAATACCGTCTCCAGAAACACCACCTGAGTGACGTTGTTCAAGCAGCAATAATATATTCCGTATCCACTGCTGTAGTGTATACGTTGACCTTGTAGGCATTGTTGTTTGCCCAGTGTGTTCTTCAAACAACTGCCACCTAGCTGTGTGAGCTTGTTCACATTCTGTCTAAATATCAATAATAATACCGTCTCCAGAAACACCACCTGAGTGACGTTTTTCAAGCAGCAATAATATATTCCGTATTCACTGCTGTAGTGTATACGTTGACCTTGTAGGCATTGTTTGCCCAGTGTGTTCTTCAAACAACTGCCACCTAGCTGTGTGAGCTTGTTCACATTCTGTCTAAATATCAATAATAATACCGTCTCCAGAAACACCACCTGAGTGACGTTGTTCAAGCAGCAATGATATATTCCGTATCCACTGCTGTAGTGTATACGTTGACCTTGCAGGCATTGTTTCAATTTGTTTGCCCAGTGTGTTCTTCATTTTCAAACAACTGCCACCTAGCTGTGTGAGCTTGTTCACATTCTGTCTAAATATCAATAATAATACCGTCTCCAGAAACACCACCTGAGTGACGTTGTTCAAGCAGCAATAATATATTCCGTATCCACTGCTGTAGTGTATACGTTGACCTTGCAGGCATTGTTTCAATTTGTTTGCCCAGTGTGTTCTTCATTTTCAAACAACTGCCACCTAGCTGTGTGAGCTTGTTCACATTCTGTCTAAATATCAATAATAATACCGTCTCCAGAAACACCACCTGAGTGACGTTGTTCAAGCAGCAATAATATATTCCGTATCCACTGCTGTAGTGTATACGTTGACCTTGTAGGCATTGTTTGCCCAGTGTTTTCTTCAAACAACTGCCACCTAGCTGTGTGAGCTTTTTCACATTCTGTCTAAATATCAATAATAATATCGTCTCCAGAAACACCACCTGAGTGACGTTGTTCAAGCAGCAATAATATATTCCGTATCCACTGCTGTAGTGTATATGTTGACCTTGTAGGCATTGTTGTTTGCCCAGTGTGTTCTTCAAACAACTGCCACCTAGCTGTGTGAGCTTTTTCACATTCTGTCTAAATATCAATAATAATACCGTCTCCAGAAACACCACCTGAGTGACGTTTTTCAAGCAGCAATAATATATTCCGTATCCACTGCTGTAGTGTATACGTTGACCTTGTAGGCATTGTTTGCCCAGTGTGTTCTTCAAACAACTGCCACCTAGCTGTGTGAGCTTTTTCACATTCTGTCTAAATATCAATAATAATACCGTCTCCAGAAACACCACCTGAGTGACGTTTTTCAAGCAGCAATAATATATTCCGTATCCACTGCTGTAGTGTATACGTTGACCTTGTAGGCATTGTTGTTTGCCCAGTGTGTTCTTCAAACAACTGCCACCTAGCTGTGTGAGCTTTTTCACATTCTGTCTAAATATCAATAATAATACCGTCTCCAGAAACACCACCTGAGTTGTTGTTGTTGTTTTAAAAAAAATGCCAGGCAAAGGCAGGCCGCCACGCAGAGGCACTAGGGGCCGTGCTGCTATGCTATCCTGTGGCCCTAGGAAATTGCCCAGTTTTACAAAGGCAATGACCCTGAACTCCCAAAATGCTGAAGAGGTAGTTGACTGGCTTACACAGTACACCCCATCCTCTACCGTTTCTAACTTTACCACAACATCCTCATCCTCCTCTGCTATGGGCACCCCACGTAACACTTCCTCCACCACCGGCGCCCCTTCTTCGCTGGAGTCAGAGGAGTTATTTTCACATGAGTTTCTTGAACTGAGTGATGCGCAACCATTATTGGCAGAAGAAGATGAAGGAGATGAGGACATTACACCAGATATAATTCTGGCAGAGAACACAACAGAGATGGACATAATGAGTGATGAGGAGGTCCCCGCTGCTGCTTCCTTCTGTGAGCTGTTAGAAGAAATTGATGCATCTGAGGAGAATGATGATGAGGAGATTGATGTTTTGTGGGTGCCCAGTAGAAGAGAGCAAGAGGAGGATAGTTCAGATGGAGAGACGGAGAGTCAGAGAGGCAGGAGGAGAATAAGACTTAGAAGAAGCAGGGAGGACAGCTCGCAGGGAACAGTAGGGCAACAACATGTATCGGCACCTGTGGTCAGCCGGCCAACGCACCCGACATTGCCGCCAACGCCGCCAACTTCTACTGTTACCGCCAGATTGCCAGCTTCAAAAAGGTCAGCAGTGTGGGATTTTTTTAATGTGTGTGCCTCTGACAAAAGCATTGTAATTTGCAATGAGTGCAGTCAGAAACTGAGTCTTGGGAAGCCCAACAGCCACATAGGTACAACTTCTATGCGAAGGCACATGAACGGCAAGCACAAAGCACTATGGGAGCAACACCTCAAAGGCAGCAGACAAACTAAAAGCCACCCTCCTTCTGGTCCAGCATCTTACTGCTCTACCTCTGCTGTCCTTGACCCGTCTGAACCACCCTCCACTCCGCCTTCCACCTTGACCACCAGTTCCCAGTCATCTGCCCCCAGCCAAGTTTCTGTGAGGGCCATGTTTGAGCGTAAGAAGCCAATGTCTGCGAGTCACCCCCTTGCCCGGCGTCTGACAGCTGGCTTGTCTGCATTCTTAGCCCGCCAGCTTTTACCATACCAGCTGGTGGACTCTGAGGCCTTCCGCAAATTTGTAGCAATTGGGACACCGCAGTGGAAGGTACCCAGCCGCAATTTTTTTTCCAAGAAGGGAATACCACACCTGTACCACCATGTGCAGAGCCAAGTCACCGCATCTCTGTCACTTAGTGTTGGGCCAAAGGTCCATATGACTACTGACGCATGGTCCTCCAAGCATGGTCAGGGCAGGTATGTCACCTACACTGCCCACTGGGTGAACTTGGTTATGGCTGGGAAGCAGGGAATGTGTGGCTCAACAACAACAGTGGAGTTGGTGTCACCACCACGGATTGCACGCGGTTCTGCCACCACCTCTACTCCTCCTTCGCTCTCTACCTCGTCTTCTTCCTCCTCTGCTGCTGGGTCCTCCTCCTCCACACCTGTGCACCCCCAGCTCCCCCTAGGCTATTCGACGTGCCAGGTACGCCATTGTCATGCTGTCTTGGGGATGACGTGCCTGGAAAGCAGAAACCATACCGGATCTGTACTCCTGTCATCTCTGCAGTCACAGGCCGATCGGTGGCTGACCCCACACCAACTGAAGATCGGAAAAGTGGTGTGTGACAACGGAAGCAATCTGTTGGCAGCACTGAGACTGGGCAATTTAACACATGTGCCCTGCATGGCACATGTTCTGAATTTAATAGTCCAACGTTTTGTCTCGAAGTACCCAGGATTCCAGGACATTCTCAGGCAGTCCAGGATGGTGTCGGCCCATTTCAGACGTTCCTACACAGCCATGGCACGCCTTGCTGACATTCAGCAGCGGTACAACATGCCAGTCAGGCGTTTAATTTGCGACAGCCAGACTCGCTGGAATTCAACGCTCCTCATGTTGGAACGTCTGCTGCAACAACAAAGAGCCATCAATGAATACCTGTTTGAACTGGGTGGTAGGACTGGATCTGCAGAGCTGGGGATTTTTTTCCCCCGTTACTGGGTGCTTACAGGGAGAGGTGTCAGAAGTGGAGTCAGAGGAGGAAGGTGGCTTTGTGGAGGAGGAGGACCAACAGGAGCAGGCTTCCCAGGGGGCTTGTGGTGACCTTTTGGGGACCCCTGGTCTTGTACGTGGTTGGGGGGAGGAGACTGTGGATGATGTAGTCCTTGATAACGAGGAAGCGGAGATGGATACCTCTGCATCCAACCTTGTGAGAATGGGGTCTTTCATGCTGTCATGCCTGTTGAAGGACCCCCGTATCAAGAGGCTTAAGGAGAAGGACCTGTACTGGGTCGCAACGCTACTAGACCCTCGGTACAAACATAAAGTGGCAGAAATGTTACCAACGTACCACAAGTCCGAAAGGATGCTGCATTTACAAACCAGCCTGCAAAACATGTTGTACAATGCTTTTAAGGGTGATGTCACTTCAGGAACTCATCAACATTCCAGGGGCAGAGGTGCCAGTAATCCTGCCACGAGCGCACCTGCAAGGACAAAGCACTTTGGCCACTCTGTAACGTCAGACATGCAAATGTTTTTCAGTCCAAGGCAGCGGCAGAACCGTTCGGGATCCACCCTCAAAGAATGCCTCGACCGGCAGGTAGCGGACTACCTGGCATTAACTGCAGATATCGACACTCTGAGGAGCGATGAACCCCTGGACTACTGGGTGCGCAGGCTTGATCTGTGGCCAGAGCTGTCACAATTTGCCATGAACCTCTTGTCTTGCCCCGCCTCAAGTGTCCTCTCAGAAAGGACCTTCAGTGCAGCAGGAGGGATTGTAACTGAGAAGAGAACTCGCCTAGGTCACAAAAGTGTGGATTACCTGACCTTTATTAAAATGAATGAGGCGTGGATCTCGGAGGGTTACTGCACGCCGGAAGACTTGTTCTGACTCCCCATGCAGCTGTCCTTCTCTGCACGCCGCATGACTCCACACACAGCTGTCCTTTAGCGTCCTCCTCCCTCCGCCACCGTTACAAACTAGGGTGCAAACCCTACTGGTTTCATTTGAAGCAAAACTTTTTGGACAGGTAAATCCTGAGTTTTTGTGGCCTCTGTGCTTCAGTGGCTGCAACCAAAAAAATATATATTTTCAGCATTTATATGGCATATTTTTTCTGGCCTCTGTGCTTCAGTGGCTGCGACAAAATTTTTTTATATTTTTAGCATTTATATGGCATATTTTTTCTGGCCTCTGTGCTTCAGTGGCTGCGACAAAAAAAAATTAATATTTTCAGCATTTATATGGCATATTTTTTCTGGCCTCTGTGCTTCAGTGGCTGCAACAAAAAAAATTAATATTTTCAGCATTTATATGGCA
This sequence comes from Xenopus petersii, assembly GCA_038501925.1. NCBI lineage: Eukaryota > Metazoa > Chordata > Amphibia > Anura > Pipidae > Xenopus > Xenopus petersii. The sequence goes on from CM076682.1 coordinate 86,773,991, forward strand.
TATTTTTTCTGGCCTCTGTGCTTCAGTGGCTGCGACAAAAAAAACATAATTTTTCAGGAAAGTACACATACCTAATTTTTCAGGGTTCTGCAACAGTGGCAAAATCGCATCTTTTATGGTCACCGCAGGTGATCAATAAAGTAGACCAAAACTGGGCCCACACTGCAGAATCAGTGTTTTTTGGTTCACGTCACTGTACATTGAATTACCTCTGCCTGACCGTGCACGTGCGCACAAGCACGGTGACTGCTAAACACACCACTACAGAAATATTGCCACCAACAGGACGAACATCCTGGAGGTGACAAGCGCAACTAGTAATTAAAAACTATTATTTGCTCACTTGACGGTATCATTCATTAAAGCTCTTTGCGTTTTTTTGCGTTGCAGTAAGCGCCGCGTTTTGTCTTTGCGTGTGAACAGGCTGTAACCTTTACACGACTTTAGACGCCGGACATTTTAAAGCAGTTTATTACACAGGTTTAGAAATGTAGTGTGATTTCTGCCCTTTACAGCACAAAACGCAACGCTGTGTCAACAATGTATTTTTCAGATACATTTTTGCCCTTGATCCCCCTCTGGCATGCCACTGTCCAGGTCATTGTACCCTTTAAACAACTTTAAAATCATTTTTCTGGCCAGAAATGTCTTTTCTAGCTTTTAAAATTTCGCCTTCCCATTGAAGTCTATGGGGTTCGCGACGTTCGCGAACCGTTCGCATTTTTGACTCAAGTTCGCGAACTTTTTTTCCGACGTTCGCTACATCCCTATGTTACATGTCCTGCAAAAGCTTTACAGTGCTGCAAATGCAAAAAGGTAGGACATTTTGCTAAGATCTGCAGTAGTTCTGCTAAAGATGTTCATGAAGTCACTACAACAAATGTCACAGTATTAAGTGTGGATAAAGCTGGTACATTTATTCCAGACAAGTTTATTTGCACTGTCAGCGTCAATACTGTGTCTGCTGACAAGGGACACTCCATTAACCAGATGCTTGATACAGATTCAGCTGTTTCTATACTACTAAGGGTAAGGACACACTGGACAATTTGTCACCAACGTTTTAAAAAAGTAAATCGCGGCGACAAGGCGATCGTCTTTTTTGAACAGACGATTCACAGCGACTATTGGCACAGAGCGATTTGTATCCCATTACTCTGTGCGGTACGTGCTTCACCCAAACTGGAAATGGTTTGTGCTTCCCGCTGTAACCTGGCGTCTTTGCATTCTTGCGTTCTTGCGTTCTTGCGTCATTGAGTTTGCATTGTAATTTGAATACAATTGCTAATACTTATTTGTATGTGTGTGCGTGTCTAGGAGATTTCAGTGCTTTTCTAAGTACATGCTATTTCTGATAAATCGCTCGGAAAAGGGTCTCGGTGCATTTTGGAGCTACATGCGATTCACAAACGAGCTGTGGGCACAGGAGCTGGCGTCTTTCATTTGGTTTTGTTCAGAGACAAAACGAGCGATATGTCGCCGCGATTTGCTTTTTAAAAACGTTGGCGACAAATCGTCCAGTGTGTCCTTACCCTAAAGGATATTTTCTTGAAATACTTTGCAAAAGATCCGCTTGTTGCACCTGCCCTGAAACTGGTCAGTTACTTAAAGGATCCAATCCCTGTGCTTGGTTTCTTGCCAGTGACTGTACAATTTGAATCAAATCCTGCAAAATGTGACTTTTACATTGTGAATAAGGGTATTGCTATACTCGGAAGGGATCTATTTGCTGCATTAAACCTACAATTAGTTCATGGTCTCATTAATACAGCACCAGTGCATGCCACATAGCCAGTGTCTAAAATTTCACCACAAAGCAACACTGCACTAGGTTGTGCAAAGAACTTTGTACACAACGTTAAGTTGAGGCCAGATGTAAAATCAATACCATTTCCTGATTCAGCATGGGAAAAACTTGCTATTGATATTGTCGGTCCTTTTACAGATGCTTCTACAGACTGTAGATTTGCTATAACCTTTTACAGTAAATGGACTGAAATGGCATTTGTTTCTCATATAACATCAGCTACAGCTATAACATTACTGTCTACCAGCAGAGAAGGTAATCCAAAGGAGTTAATGTCACACAACGGACCACAGTTTGTCTCATATGAGTTTGAATCCTTTCCGAGAGAGAGGAATATTGTGCATAGGAAATCTTCAGTGTATTACCCACAAGCAAATGGAGAAATCATGCGATTCAACAGAAATCTGAAAGAAGCACTACAGAGAGCAAATCTTACTGGGAAATCTTGGAAAGTATTTACAGCAGAGTTCCTACATAACAACAGAGTAACGCACCATGTAACGACCCAATCATCTCCAGCTGAATTATTACATGGCAGACAGATGCACACTAAGTTACATGTTGCAGACATCAAACTTCCACAAAATACTGTGCCTACAAAATCATCTACTGCTGACATTGTGAAACGTCAACATGTGAAATGCAAGGCTTTTACTGACAGAAAACGTTGTGCAAGAGAAGTGCACTTTCAGCCTGGATCTTAAGTCTGAATTAAGAAACCGGGAATACTGAAACAAGGACAATCTAAATTTACTACACCACTTGAAGTGAGATGCCAGCGAGGACCATACACATATGAACTGTCTGATGGCTGCATATGGAATGCAAGTCATCTTGCTCCTGTTAGATATGACTTTGGGGAAGCTCCATTTGATGAAGGACATTTTCCTACTCCTGATATCAACTGCAATAGGCCTGAAGAAAGTGAACTTATAAGGCGTACTGAGAGAATCAGGAAACTACCTGCATGGACCAAGGACTTTGTGATGTGAAGAATGTATAATACTGTTTTAAAATGCATACTGTTTAATTGTTGCTGTTTATTATAGTTGTCCAAATGCTTTCCTACTATAGGGGGAATATGTGGTGTTTATACAAATGGCCTGTAGATGTCACTGTGCTCAAGACTTATACTGTGCATACTTCCTGACAGCTTAAAAGTGAAAGTGAAAGTCACTGTTGTGTAATGGCTGCACGAGTCTGCTAATAAAGCACTGTTATACTCTACTCACCCTCGGCTACCCAAAACATAACATGTATGAGTGTGTAACTCTGCATATTTTTCCTTACTGGGCTTCACATGACCCCACCAACACTATGAGCTTGTGCCAGCATAGTTTTACCAGTACCACACAAAAGGTTACAGGTTAAATTAAGGAATGTTGGCTTGAGAAAACTAAAATTAAGATCAACATTCCTTAATTTAACCTGTAACCTTTTGTGTGATACTGTATCAAATGCTTTAGCAAAGTCTAAGTAGATTACATCCACTGCCATCCCAGAGTCAAGGTCCCTGCTCACCTTCTCCTAAAATTAATTTAAATTAGTCTGATGATCTATTCGGCATAAAACCATGCTGGCACAAGCTCATAGTCATTTTATTTGCAATGAATACCCCTTCAAAAAGCTTTCCTACCACTAAGACTAAACGTCCTATTGTTTTGAGGCTGAGAATGGGATGCCTTTTTGTATAGTGTTACCACATTAGCAATTCGCCAGTCTCTTAGCACCATGCCACACCATCACAGAGCTAAACTCGTTAGTATACCATACATACCATGAATACCATACAGTCCCTGACCTCTGTTTATCTTTACATGTTCTAGTCTCTTTTGAATTTCTTCTTGTGTGAACCATGCATCATTTGTTGTATTACTAGAATTGGGACTATTAAGAAGGAAACCTTCATTAGCTATTTCCTCATTAGTGTAGACACTGATATTAAGGGTCCCGCCCCATCCTGCTTAATTTTTTTACTATTTCCATATTTAAAAAATCATTTTGGATTATTTTTACTCCTTGCTTCAATACCCAGCTAACTTTAATGCCATAAAAGAACATTTTTCCTCCACCTCAACAATAAACTTGTATCGAACCACAAAGGGTGACGTTCCTTGCTTACAAGGGGAATAGACTGACGTATATTTTTTAAGCAACAATTTAAAGACACCACATTTTGGTTATGTGTTTAACCCTGTGAAAAACCTTTCCTAGTTAATATGTTGCAGAGATGCTGTTAAACTGTCAAAGTGGGCAGTCGGCAAAGTTACAAAAAATGGCAGAATACAGACTTTTTTTGCACTTTGCACACTGTGCAGGGCATTGTAAATGAGCCCTTTAAAACATAGGAGTGTTGGTGGTGTCATGTGAAGCCCAGTAAGGAATAAGATGCAGAGTTACACACGCATACATGTTATGTTTTGGGTAGCCGAGGGTGAGTAGAGTATAACAGTGCTTTATTAGCAGACTCATGCAGCCATTACACAACAGTAACGTTCACTTTTTTTGCAATATATCTCTTTATTAATTTTCCAAGTTTTACAAACAGCAAGAGCAACATGCTCTAAGAAAAAAAAATGAAAGAAAAAAAAAAAGAAAAGAGAAAGAAAGAAAAGAAAAAGGAAAAAGAAAAGAGGAAGGGGGGGTATGAGCTACTTACAGATCATTTAACATCTAATACCGACCAGAGACCATTTTTCCCAAGAAATATAAAATTTCCTAATCCTATTGTTGGCTAATTCAGCTATTTTCTCATATTGATAGTGTAACTCCACATTCTTGCGTATCTGTTGAATTGAGGGAATATCTGTACTTTTCCAGTTCCTGGCGATTATTTGTCTTGTTGCATATATTATATGATGAATAATTTTATGGTAAGCCTTTGGTACTGTTAGTGGAATAAGTCCCAATATGATAAGTTCTTCAGTAATAGGTACTTGGACATTCCAAGTTAATTCAATAAATGATTCTAATTGTAACCAAAAGGGATGCAATTTTGGACAGTTCCACCAAATATGTACAAGGTCTCCATTTTGATGGCACCCTCTCCAGCATCTATTTGAAATGTTCTTATATATACGGTTTAGCTTATTTGGTGTCATATACCAGTCGTACAGAATTTTCCTTGATGTTTCCAAGTGTGTTATACATTTAGAAAATTCAGAGGGGTTGGAATATATCTGTTTTCATTGTACTCCCATTTTTGAACCGTAATAGATTGTTTAATATCTGTAGGAGGGGTTAAAGCTTTGTACCACAACGAAATACCACCGTTTGCTGGAGTTATAGTGGTTAACCATTTTTCCAAGTAGGTCGGTTTCCTTAGCGGAATTGAGTTCATCGTCCCCATAAGGTGCCTGATCTGTAGATACTGGTAGAATGTACACTTCGGTAGTTGTAATACATTCTGCAGCTCCTCAAATTGACCATTCTTTGTTAGATAATGAATGGGGGCGAATCTGTATTGACCCCATGCGGTTAATCTTAAATTCAGAATAAGCAGTTCAAAAGTCACTATTGGTGCCACTGGAGACAAATGTTGTAGACTATCCGTTTTTTCCTTGTATTTTTGCCATATATCACACGCATGAATTATTGTAGGTGCCACTTTTTGATGGTTGAGTGCCTTTAACGGAGTCGAGAGAACCTAGAATTTGCGGTAATAACAATGGAGAGACCAAATCTTGTTCTATTTGCACCCATCTTTTCCCACAATCCAGAGTCATCCATGCCTTAAGTTGTTCCAAACTAACAGCCTGATAGTACTTTATAATATTTGGGGCATTAATCCCACCCGTACCACTAGACAATTGTAATATAGCTTGTGACACTCTAGGAATATGATTTGCCCACATAAATTGCGTAAACAGTTTCTGTAGTTTAACCAAGTATGATTTAGAGATCTGGATAGGTATAGTTCTAAATATATACAATATTTTTGGTAGTACCATCATTTTTAATACATGAACCCTTCCCAGCCAAGATAGATATTGTAGTCTCCAAGATTTCATGTTGTTTTGTATATCCCTATAAAGGTTATTCAAATTTACCCTAACTAAATCCTCCAAAGATGATGTCAGTTCTATACCCAGATATTTTATAGAATCCAGTCTCCATTCATACTGATAGTTTTGTTTCAAAAATAAAAGTTCACTATCAGAGATATTAATACTTAGTGCCTGTGTTTTTGTTTCATTAAGTTTGTAATAAGATACTTCTGAATACACTTGTATTAACCTATTTAGGCTACCCAGTGATTGCAATGGAGAGGTCACATAGATAACCGTATCATCTGCAAATAATCCCACTTTATGGGTATGTCCTGCTATGTTGACCCCTTTAATTTCAGATTTTTGCCGTATAGATCGTGCTAATGGTTCAATTGCCAATGTATAAATTAGTGGGGACAGTGGGCACCCCTGACGGGTCCCATTGGTTATATAGAAAGGAGTAGAAAGGGTGCCATTAATAATCACCTGAGCTGAGGATCGATGGTACAAGGCCATAATGGCCTTCCTCAATTCTAACGGAAAATTAATTCTCTGCAGGACTGTTGATAAATACAACCAATTCACTCGGTCGAACGCCTTCTCTGCGTCTAGTGATAGAAGCAGAGAAGGCATCCGAGTTTGCTGTATATAGTGAATTATATCAATAAACCTCCTCGTACCGTCTGGAGCTCCTCTTCCCATAGTAAATCCCACCTGGTCTGGGTCAATTATCTTCGACATAAGCAGTTGTAAACGTAATGCAATGATTTTAGCATATATTTTTAAATCAGCGTTTAATAAGCTAATTGGTCTATAATTCTGAACTATTGTAGGGTCTTTCCCCGCTTTGGGTATTGTTATTATGCGTGACAATAGCATTTCCTCAGGAAAACTTCCGGAGGCAAAAGCTAAATTAAACATTTTAGTTAGGTATGGGGTTAATAATGGGGAGTATGTCTTATAGTACAAAAGGGTCAGCCCATCCGGGCCTGGAGCTTTACTACTAGGAAAGGTCCCTATAGCCTTTCGAACCTCGTCCTCAGTAATTTTATTCCCCAATTTCACTCCTTGCGATAGAGAAAGTTGAGATAATTCTACTGTATCTAGAAAGTCATTAGTCTGAGATTTGGTTGGGGGTGTTATTTCCGGGTTTTCAGACAGATTATAGAGGGATTTGTAGAATTCCATGAATTGATTACCTATTTCCCTTGGGTCATGTATATCCTTATTATGGGTGTCTTTAACCTTATGGATATGTCTTTGTAATTGATTTGTTCGAATTTGATTGGATAACAAAGACGAGGCTCTGTTACCCATTCTATAATGGGTTGCTTTAATATAATTTATTTTTTCCTGTATTCGTAACATACTTATATTCTGGATTTTGTGCTTAATATCCTTAATTTGAGCACTTAATATTTCAGAGGGGTTTTCCTTGTTCTTTTGTTCAAGAGAATATAATTTTAAAAGTAAATCTTGATATCTCTGGGTTTTTCCTTTTTTTCCCCAAGCACCCATTTTTATGAAAATACCCCTTATATATGCCTTATGGGCATTCCAAATATTAAATGAACTGCACTGACCATCATCATTTATTGCAAAATATTCTTGCAGAGCCTTATATACTTTTCCATTATTCTTAGTCTTTGTAATTACACTGTGGTCTGGATGTTCTATATACTTGATCTTTTATAGTTACTGAAAGTGGAGCATGGTCTGACCATGTGATAGACCCTATCTTGGAACTAACAGCAAAATCCAAAAGTTCTGTTTGAATTAATAATAGATCTATTCTCGAGTATGAATGATGAACATGAGAATAAAATGTAAAATCCTTTTCATTTGGATGATGTAGTCTCCAAATATCATATAATGAATATTTAACTAATAATTTTTGGAATGGAGTAAGTTTCATTTGAGGATCTATATTTTTCGAGGTTGATCTATCTAGCTGGGAATTGGGAACTGGGAACTGTATTAAAATCACCTCCTATAATCACATATCCATGCTTAACAAGAGATGTTTTTTTCTAACACTTGCTTAATAAAAGACATTTGTGAAATATTTGGTGTATATATATTGACCAACGTATATGGCCTTTGGTTGATCTTACAATTCAAAATAATGCAATATCCATTGGGATCCACATGATGACTCAGGTAAACAAAATCTAAATTGTTATCAATCATTATTGCCACTCCCGCTTTTTTAGTCTGAGCTGGAGCCGAATATAATATGGAGTAATTCTTATTCCTAGGAAGGCAGATTGTTTGTGGAGTGAAATGGGTCTCCTGAATAAATATATCTGCCTTTTGTCTCCTTGCTTCGTACAAAATAGAAGACCTCTTATAGGGGCTATTAAGGCCCTTAGCATTGATTGTTACTAAATTAAATGGCATCTTCTATTATAATGGTTTTACCTTCACCTTTACCTATAAGTGGATCCCTTCTAGATCTTGCTTACCTTATATCCAAACGAAACAGCGGCATATTAAGTAGCTCATACCACAGATGGAGGAAGAAAAAAAACAGAAAAAAAAAAATTAATAAAAAAAGACAGACAAAATAAAAACACAAGCAAAACAATAACACTAATAAAGTGGTTGTTACCACTTTACCATGCGGCTCCACTAACCTTAGCCATAACGGTAAAGTCCATATGGAGGGTGTCTTGTATCCTAGTTGATATTAAATGGCACGACACTCGCAGGATCCGGGTAACAATAGTCATTAGTTGAACCTTACATGGCAGCAATTATTCAATATATCTTCTGAAACATCTATCTCACTTTTTTTTTTTTGCACTTTTTACCGATTGGTTTTATGATTATGGTTTAAAACCCCACTGCTTCACTTGTGCTTCACCTTGTATAGGATTTGTCACTGTAGTCGTAACCCCATCTTTCATAATGATTAACCGCAAGGGAAACCCCCATCTATAAGGAATGTTATGTTGCCGTAAGGCTGATGTTGTTTCATGAAATTCCTTTCTTGCTTGTAAAGTCATAGGGGATAAATCAACAAATAATACAAGGATTTTAAATTTATCAGCCTTTGTAGGGAGGGCCCTGTGTGCTTTAATAAGCATATCTTTCACATGGAAAAAATGGAGTCTGGCCAGTGTGTCTCTTGGCGCTGAAATCGGGGCATTTTTTGCTTTATAAGTAAGATGGATTTTATCCACAAGTAGATAACTTGAGTCTACTTCAGGCAAAGTCGGACAAACAAATTCCATAAAAAATTTGCATAGCTGACTTTGTTGTACTTCTTCTGGAATACCCCTTATCCGTACATCCTTGACCTATCCTCCATATCCATAATTTTGCGCTTTAACTCTGATAATCACCTCCCCAGTTTTTTTGAGCACTCACCATCTCCTCCATTTTATTTTCCAGATTTACCGTTCTGCTCCCCAATGCTGTAATCTCCGATTTAGGCTCCTTAAGCATGGTTTTAAAGTCATCCTGTAGGTCTGACCGGAATGAGGAGAGCATTTCCATTATATGTAATTTGGAAGCGGTGTAGACGAGACAGATTTCTCTCTGCTTGCGATGATTTCCCGAGAGGTTTCCAGAGAGGCCGCGTCTTCCAGCTGTGATTCAGCGCCATCTTGGCAATTCTCAGGAAGCGCATTCTTCGCAAAAAATTATGTAAGTTTAAGCAGGGATTGCTTTTTCCTTGTCCTGCCCATGTCGGTTGTAACTTTCACTTTTAAGCTGTTAAGAGGTGGTAAATGGAACATTTTCTAATTGGACTAGTGTTGTTAGTGGAGTACCACAAGGCTCTGTACTTGGTCCTTTGCTTTTCAATGTATTAATCACCTGTAGGCGGGCATTGACAGTACCGTTTCTATTTTTGCTGATGATATTAAATTGTGCAGAACTATATGTACTATGCAAGATGCTGCCAGCAAACTGGAAAATGAGGTTCAATGTTGATGAATGCAAGTTTATGCACATTGTCAGAAAGAATATAAATGCAAGTTATACATTAAATGGCATTATGTTGGGGGTTTTCTTAATTGAGAAGGATCTAGGGTTTTTTGCAGATAAGTTCCAGGCAGTGCCATTCTGTGGCTACTAAAGCAAATAAAAAATATCTTGCATAAAAAATGGCATAAAGGGATGAAAACATAATTTTGCCTCTTTATAGGATCCTGATAAGGCCTCACCTGGAGTATGCAGTGCAGGTTTGGGCTCCAGTTCTTAAGAGGGATATAAATGAGCTGGAGAGAGTGCAGAGAAATGCAACTAAACTGGTTAGAGGGATGGAAGACTTAAATTATGAGAGTAGACTTTCAAGATTGGGGTTGTTTTCTCTGGAAAGGAGACATGATTATACTTTACAAGTACATAAGAGGACATTATAGACAAAAAGCTGGGGACATTTTTCCCAGAAAGAGGATCACCGCACCAGAGGCTACCCCTTTATACTAGAGTTTAATAACTTTCATTTGAAGCAGTGTAGGTGGTTCTTCACATTGAGGACAGCGAGATTGTGGAATGCCCTGTCGGATGAGTGGTTTGGATGTTTTCTTGGACAAGCATAATATCATAGGCTATTGTGATACTGATAATCCAGACCTCGACTTCTTAAAATATTAAGGAGGCGCATGTTTCTGCTATTCCTTTGTTAAATCCCATAATCAGCATCACTTACTGTAGCTGTTTTGAAGCTTGCTACCCAAACCTAACTCTGTTCTTGTAAATCAAAACCTTACTCCCTTAGCAGAGCCTTCTGGCAAAGAATCAGACTTACTTTTTACCATTTATGGCTTTAGAATCCATCCAGTGTTTTTATTCTCCATTTTACTGGGATGGTCTGCAACTTTGTTAGAATTAATGTCCCTTTATTTCCCATAGAAAATTCCCTTTAGTAAAAATGTGCATTTATGTTTGAAAGCATATACATATGAACTTGTGTGTGAATGTGTGTATACCTTCATTAAATGAATAACATCAAAAACACACACATTTTTATATATATATATATATATATATATATATATATACAGTATATATACATACTGTACAGTATATACAAGTTCCAAAGGTGCACTCCATTTACCGGTACTTTGTATAGACCCAGTGCCAGCTAGCGTATAACTAGACATTTGCACAAGGAATAGTGACACTCACTGGATCATTTTCGGTGCAAGCAAAAAAATATTTATTCCACTCAACGTTTCAATCCCTCACGGGGATCTTTGTCAGGACATTACAAACAAACAAATATATATATATATATATATATATATATATATATATATATATATATATATATATATATATATATATATATATATATATATATATAGTATATACACACACACACACATTTTTTCATTGATTTCACAGATGTCTGAGTTATGTGTGTGGAACAACTCCAACAAAAAACTGCACATTACACTTTGCCACTAAGTTCCACAAAAGCAATTCTTACCACTCTCACCAAAACCACAGTGATGTGTATTGATAAGCATACAAGGCTACCAAGAAAAAACAAACACTTTTACTTTCTCTGGGTTTCAGTTAATGTTAATGAGTGCTTTACAAATACTTGTTAGCAACTGGTTAAAATGGTCCTGCCATGGGAGTCTTGAGGCTGTGATTGACAGATCTCAGCAACAACAGTCAACTAATATAAATATAGTAAATAGATCTCTATAATTCCCCTGATGCAAAACTGCAACATAACATAGGCAGACTTTAGGGAAAGGCAATTTATCCCTCTAATTTTCATCAGCTTTCCTCTATATATTGTATAGAAATGTAACATGCCCAGGGGACAGAAAAAAGTGTCTTTACATTTCTTAACAATCTGCATGTTGGGCACTGAGGCTGGTGTGAAGGCGTTAGGTCAAGTATTGCCTTATTATGTTGCTGAACAAGGTTTTAAACCTCTGTTGTTCACTTGCTCAAGGGACTGAAAAAAACCATACCTAGCTTTAAAAAAAAAAAAACCCCAAGCCATCTGTTTGAGACATTAGCAAAGAACTGGCTAGAGTTCAGAAGTATATGAAACAATATAGCCGAGGAGGATGCTAGATAGTATGGGATTTACTGAAAGAAATAAGGGTGATGATAATAATTGAAGCAGGCAATGCAATGTTGATGAATGCAAATTCCTTCAGATGAAGTAGGGTCACTTATAAATACTTTCCAGATGCTGGTATTTAATTAATTTTGTATGGGGGTCCCTGTAAATAAATGTCTATTAGGTACTAAAAGGGGCAATTTACAGAGACTATTGCTTTGACCTACAACCAACAAAATGTCCAAAATCTATATAAGGAATAATAAGACATGATTCCCATAACTGTATATCTTGGTAATTTACTATCCTTAAATAAATAATTTAGGACAGCAGACTGGCAAATAAAGATTAGTGCATGGAGCGTCTAAGAGTGAGTAGTTATATAAAAGCAAATCTATCACCTTACAACACAGATTTACCCCCTAGCATGAAAAATACCAACAACTTTATTGCGTCAAGGAAAATGATGTCAAATTCTCTGACCTAGTCACTGCATACTGTGACAGTCTGAAACAAATGGATCAAAAACAGAATTTGAAGAGTCAGGTTTCTGTACCTAAAATAAAAGACCAGTATCAAAAACTGAGAATAATTTATCAGAACTGATAATAAAATAATAATAAAATAAAAATTGCATACAGTATTTGTAACCTATTAAAATTATGCGCTAAATCAGGAAATAAAATCAATATTTATATTTACTCTCTCCTGTAAATAATTGCATTTCATATTCATTAAAAATTTAACCCACAATCAGTTTGTCAGGGTCTGGCCTCCTGCGAGAGTACACCAGAAGAGTCTAACATTAGGCATGTAGCGAACGTCGGAAAAAAAGTTTGCGAACATATTCGCGAACTTGCGTCAAAAATGCGAACGGTTCGCGAACGTCGCGAACCCCATAGACTTCAATGGGAAGGCGAATTTTAAAAGCTAGAAAAGATATTTCTGGCCAGAAAAATGATTTTAAAGTTGTTTAAAGGGTGCAACGACCTGGACAGTGGCATGCCAGAGGGGGATCAAGGGCAAAAATGTATCTGAAAAATACATTGTTGACACAGCGCTGCGTTTTGTGCTGTAAAGGGCAGAAATCACACTACGTCACTCAGGTGATGTTTCTGGACACGGAATGTGAAAAAGCTCACACAGCTAGGTGGCACTTGGTTAAAGACTGGGCAAACAATGCCTGCAAGGGCAACGTATACAGTAGTGGATACGGAATATATTATTGCTGCTGTAAAAACATCACTCAGGTGATGTTTACGGACATGGAATTATTATTGTTATTTAGACAGAATGTGAAAAAGCTCACACAGCTAGGTGGCACTTGCATACCTCCCAACTGTCCCTCTTTTGACCACTCAACCCCCTGTCCCTCTTTTGTACTGGAAAGTCCCTCTTTTCTCTGCACTGAACAGCCAGAAAAAAAACAGTTTCTAACTTAATTAGCTTTTGGCAGAGAGCTCAGAACAGCTAACAGGTGCAAATAAGATATTTTGTAACAATTTTGACTCTGGTTGGTGCTGGTAGTGGTGAACTACTAGGAGGAGCAGCACACCAGTCCCACTCCCCAACACAGCTAGACTAATAGCACTGGGCTCTTAGGGCTATTCCACACGGGGAGATAGCCACGCGTTTGCGGTCGCGGCGACAAAGCGCCACGACAGTCGCCGCGACCGGCGCAGGCGACAGTTTTGTATGGGCGCCTATGTAAAAACGCCTGTGCTAACCACACGAGGCGATGCGCTTTTCAACAGTCGCCTGAAAATGCCTCGCCAGGCTTTTTCAGGCGACTGTTGAAAAGCAAATCGCCTCGTGTGGTTAGCACAGGCGTTTTTACATAGGCGCCCATACAAAACTGTCGCCTGCGCCGGTCGCGGCGACTGTCGCGGCGCTTTGTCGCCGCGACCGCAAACGCGTGGCTATCTCCCCGTGTGGACTAGCCCTTATAGTAGCAAAGTAAAAAAACAAAAAAGAAAATAAAAGCAGTCCTTACAAGGACTATTGGGTTATTACAGCAGTCAGCAGATGAGATCAGAAGAGATCAGTGCCCACGGCAGCTACATACAGAGCACTGCAGTAGAAGGTAGATTACTAGCCAGCAAAGCTACCTAACCTAAAATGTCCCTCAAATCCCTGCAGAGTTCTGTCCCTACAATACAGAGCAGTATGAAGTAGATTACTAGCCAGCAAACTTACTATCAACTGTCCCTCAAATCACTAACAGCTCTCTCCCTACACTAGCTCTTCCAAGCACACACAGGCAGAATGAAAAAACGCTACAGGGCTTCAGTTTATATATGGAAGGGGAGTGGTCCAGGGGGTGTGGGGTGGTCCAGGAGGGAGAGCTTCCTGATTGGCTGCCATGTATCTGCTGGTCTGGGGTGAGAGGTCAAAAATAAGCCCCAGCTAAGGCGAACCCAAATTGTCGAACGTCGCGCGACGTTCGCGAACATTCGGCGAACGCGAACAGTCGATGTTCACGCAAACAAGTTCGCAGGCGAACAGTCCGCGACATCCCTATCTAACATCTGCCAAAAGTGAAAAAAAGAACTGCATGCTGCGGGTTTAGAAAGGAAATTACAATGTATTTAATGAAAATACTCATGATTTTAAAGTTTTAGATTCAGTTTGGCAAGGCACTTGGATTCGGTCAAATCCAAATCCTGCTGAAAAAGGCAGAATAATTAACTGCATTTTGGATTTGGCACATTCCTGCTAATTATATGGTATAACTGCATGGACCATTCAATTTAAAATTGTTTCAACTATTCCCAAAATGACATCTCCTGTTACAGGTATGGGACCTGTTATCTAGAATACGCAGGTTTTCTGAATAACCGATCTTTCTGTAATTTGGATCTTCCTACCTTAAATCTACTAGAAAATCATATAAACATTAAACAAACCAATTAGACTGGTTTTGCTTCCAATGAGGTTTAATTATATTGTAGTCGGGATCAAATACAAGGTACTGGTTTATTACTACAGAGAAAAAGGAAATCATGAAGTCTATGGAAGATGGCCTTTCTGTAATTTGGAGCTTTCTGTATAATAGGTTTCTGTAAAATGGATCCCATACCGGTATATACTTATTTTTCTTTCTTTACCATTTTTTATACCCTAAAAGTTTGCGCAGAGGTAGTAAGAAACAGCAACCAGTAAGTTTTTTTTTAAACAGGTGACCATTAAATCATAACTCCCAACATTTTGGAAATAGAAAGAGGGACAACAAGATTGACCATGCCCATTTTGTGGCCACTGTCAGATGAAAACACTGCTTTTGCATGCAGCGTACCGTGATGAAATTGCGGTACGCTGCATGCAAAAGACTAACCACTTCAAGGTTTATAAATAGAAATAGCTCACAAAGCCACTGGGCTTTAAAACAATTATAAAGATAACTAGCAGGGTTTTCTGATTCTTGGATGACATGAAGACTCATACTCAGAATCTAAAAACAATATGCCATTCTCTCTTAATTTCTAAATCATTATTGATGGTTTTTGGCTTTAGAGATTTTGGAACCACTTCCCCAGAGCAATTCCTGCTGAGACAATCATTAAATAAAATCTTTAATTTCAAAATTCTGGACATTGTTCTCCCCTTAATGAAGCATGCAAACAAGAAGAGGAATTTGTGATTACCGGTACATTCAATAATGGACTTGATTGCTGTATGCCTCATCCTAAGAGATCATGATAGCTAAATCCATATGTAAATATTCATATTTTTGGATTCTGCCTACATAAATGCAGCAGCATCTGCAAACCATATATTTATAAGTGGTTAGTATTAATGAAGTGTAAGTATTGTATTCTTAATGCCTTGGATGGCTAAATGTTTCCTACTGCTATCAAACAAAAAATTCACACCTGTATGTAAGGACAATGAACTAAAGAATCCTATAGTACAGGAGCCAATATGTTTATTACAACCGGTGCATGGGACAATTCATTTCCTCCCCAAATCATGCAATAAAAAGATGTCACGGAATACAATGAATTTCTAAATACAAACTATAAAAATAGACAAGAATAATTTCCAGTCAACTTATTTTAGAAATAAAGATATAATACCCATTAATCCAGTTTGTATATGAGGATAAATTTAGGTGGAGTATATAATATAAAAAGTTTGTCCAGAGAGTGACTGCTACAAGATTTGGCAAAACATTAAGGGTCATATTTATCAAGGGTCGAATTTCGAATTAAAAAAAAAAGGTTGAAATCGAATTCAAAAAGACTAAGTGAAATTAAGTCGAAGTTTTTGTTTGGTCGAATAGGTGATTTTTCGATCGAATAGGTCCATATTCGTCCGAATTCGAATCGTACGAATCGAAGGAATAACGCATTTGATCGAATTCGATTCAAAGTTTTTCCCCAAAAAAACTTAGATTTTTCACCAATTGACTCCAAATAGGTTCTAGGAGGTCCCCCATAGGCTAAAACAGCAATTCGGCAGGTTTTATATGGCAAATGACCGAAGTCAATTTTTTAAAGAGACATAACATAATAAATTTCGATATTTTAATTTTCAAATTTTTTTCAAATTCAAATCGAATTAGTACACAAAAAATAGCACAAAACATAGCTTGAAATTCAAATTTTTTTCATTCGAAAATTCACTTCGACCTTTGATAAATCTGCCCCTAAGTTAAAGGAACAGTTTAGTGTACAAATAAAAACTGGGTAAACAAAATTATAAATGTTTCTAACATAGTTAGCCAACAATGTAATGTATAAAGGCTGGAGTGACTTGATGTCTAACATAACAGAACACAACTTCCTGCTTTTAAACTCTCTAACTCAGAGTCAGTCAGCGACCACATGGGACATAACTGTTCAGTGAGTTTGCAATTGATCCTCAGCATGCAGGTCAGATTCAAAAGCAACAGTTATTACCCATGTGGCCCCCCCTCAAGTCACTGATTGGTTACTGCCTGGTAACCAATCAGTGGAAACCAAGTGAGCTGCAAAGCAGGAAGTAGTGTTCTGTTCTATGTGAGACATCCAGTCACTCCAGTCTTTATCCATTAAGTTTTTGGCTAACTAACTGTATTAGAAACGTAATCTCCCTGAATGGCTTGCTTGTATCTTGCACCCGCTAGCACTAAAGTCGCCTGTGCCTATTCACATGCGGCGACACGTTTTGAGCGACTTTGAAAAACGTATTGCCGCATGTGAATAGGCGCAGGCGACTTTAGCGATATCGGGTGCGAGATACCAGCAAGCTATTCAGGGAGATTAGTCGCCTCAAAGACGTGGTGATTAATTGCCAGGCGACCAATCTCCATGAAACTTCCCATGTGGCCCTAGCAGGACTATTGAGTGCTGTTCTTAGATCTACCAGGCAGCTGTTATCTTGTGTTAGGCAGCTGCTATCTGGTTACCTTCCCATTGTTCTTTTGTTTGGCTGCTGGGGGAAAAAGGGAGGGGTTATATCACTCTAGCTTGCAGTACAGCAGTAAAGAGTGATTGAAGTTTGTCAGAGCACAAGTCACATGACTTGGGGCAGCTGGGAATTGACAATATGTCTAGCCCCATGTCAGATTTCAAAATTGAATATAAAAAAATCTGTTTCTCTTATGAGAAATGGATTTCAGTGCAGAATTGCTGGAGCAGCACTATTAACTGATTCATTTTGATAAAAAAAAAATTCCCCATGACACTATCCCTTTAAGGTTTCCTTCTTTGATTTTTGCTGAATGAATATTATGGTAGGCCTCCCAAGCACCTAGGTTCCCAAAACACAGACACTAAGATTTTAACAGATATTAAAATACCACCCGATCATAGATCCAGCTCTCCATATGTTTTAAGCATGAGAAATACAAATACCTCAAATGATCAGCCAAATTAACTGTTTAGCGCAGCTTTCCTTCTAATATACGAGTGCTCAAGTTGGTGGACCCTCTGCTCTACATTCACACAAGTTAATTAACTACCCTTCTGGTTCAGACTGCCCCAGGCATATAAAATACCTCACATACAGTCTGTAACTGAGTGAACAATCATTATGAATATTGAAACCCCTGGCTTGTACCATATTTACAGCAGCAACAATATAATGTCTGAGGGGGCCATATTTAGTACTTGGCAGTATTCTGCCAGAATTTAAAGGAAAGGATGTAGGTTTGAAAGGATTTATAGGAGCAGACGTTAAATATAAACCAATAGCCACTTGAGAACCAACATAATTTTGCCTCTCTGCACTATTCCCTCCCAATATTTATACAGCATTGCTTTAAGATTACTGTATAACGTGACCTGTCAGCATGAATGACCTACAGTTTTATTGCATTCATGTGGCTAATGAATGAATCATTCTTTGGTGGTCATAAATCTACTTGAAAACACAAAGATGGACCCATTTTTCTACTCCAGTTAAGAAATAAACCCCTTACATTTCCATGATATGTAATTTCTTAGCTTATATAAATACATGTTTTAGCCACACAATAGCAAGACAATATCATTATTAATAATAAAAGAACCCAACATTAATAAAAGCATTTGCTGCTTTGTTGAATTAAGCAATATTTTTACACAAACCATTACGAAAGATAAAGGGAATGTTGGACAGCAAATGCACCCGGAGACACTACAGTAACATACCACAGGAAGCAATTTCTAAAAATGTACTGTAATTTTTAGGCTTGTTAAGAAAGATATTTAGCAGGTCACTTTTAATGATTTCATCTAAATATATGCCAGCATAGCACTAACAGGGGAGGGAAAAAATTAAATAAATAACATTCTTGAATTGTTAAACAGAGGCTGGCTGAAAGCCACATGAATCAGCCAATGAATGTACATGTGGACCAAATCCATTTTTTTATTCTGAAATTACAAAGGCCTTTGCTTTAAAAGTCATCCGGTCTGAAAATTATACCTCTATTTTTTGCAAATGCTGGAATATAGGAACTGGTTTCTAAAGCAGTCTGACCATCTTAAAGAAATCTAGATTCTGGTACATTCTGATGATTCTGCAGTGTGGCTCTGGGGTCAGCTTTTCTTAACCGAAAAGACCTTTTTTCAGGCACAGTAATAAAAAATGTAGTACGTAATCACAATGGCTGGAATTTACACTATGGAAGCAGGGTCAGAGTTGAAAATGTATGTGCCTAAGAACAGATTACACTTTATGGGCAAGGGAATTAATTGTTTTTAATTTATGACTTGACTACAGTCCAGCCACCTGCTGAGATGCACAGTAGCAGGCTGGCAGAGGTGATATATATTTTAGTGGCGTGGCAGAATAGTACTGCAGGTAAATATAATCAGTAGTGATGGGCGAATTTATTCGCCAGGCGCGAATTCGCGGCGAATTTGCGCGATTCGCCATCAGCGAATAAATTCACGAAACGCCCGCGAAAATTCGCGGAAAAAATTCGCCGGCGTCAAAAATTTTTTTTCGAAAAAACGGACGCCGGCGTCAAAAACGGGCGCCGGCGTCGAAAAACGGGTGCCGGCGTCAAAAACGAGACGCCGGCGCCGTTTCGCTAATTTTTCACCGTTTCGCGAATTTCGCGCGAAATTCGCGAATTTTTCGGCGAAGCGAAACTGCACAAATTCGCCCATCACTAATAATCAGGGCAGGATTTCAACCACTCACACCTGCCCTCCCGCCGCCGCTCAATCTTCGCACCAACCTGCTTCTTCATGTCCATTGCAAAAAAAAAAAAAACACTCAAGAGCCTTTGGCCTAAAGTTAGGAATAAAGACATTTCATATTTCACAGAATATGTATTCAGTTGCTCACAAAGTTTTAGAATTTCATAACCCACTAATGGGGGAGAGTAATTATAGTTCTCAATTGAAATTTGCAGTATTAAGAATATAAAGTAATACATTTTGATCATTAGTCATTAAATTGTAAATTTTAATTGCACATATGTATTTTTAAGACCTGCTTGAAGGTGGTTCTTTGTCATAAAATAATGACTTTTCCAGTACGAAGTGTTATTACATATACAGTACACTGGCACAGTCTATAAAATGTGAAAATGTTTTGTCTGGTTAAATATGAGTCTCTAAAGGTGGCCATACACGGATAGATCCGCTCGTTTGGCGATGTCGCCAAACGAGCGGATCTCCCTCCGATATGCCCACCTTCAAGGTGGGCAATATCGGGCAGATCCGATCGTGGGCCCTAGGGCCCAACGATCGGATCCTAGCTCTCACAAACCGGCGGTCGGATCGCGGGACCGCATCAACGAACAGATGCGGCCGCGATCCGACGGGATTTTTAACCCCATCCGATCGAGATCTGGCCGACTTTCGGCCAGATCTCGATCGGGGAAGCCCGTCGGGGGCCCCCATACACGGGCCAATAAGCTGCCGACACGGTCTGTCGGCAGCTTTTATCGGCCCGTGTATGGCCACCTTTACATGGGTCTAAAATAAAGGGTTTTGATGGAAAGATAGGAACAATGAAAACAATTGTTCCTACCATTTGGCCAAGATTCTGTCTTTTTCAGCAGGATTTGGCCAAATCCAAGTGCCTGGCTGAACCGAATCCAAAAAACCATGTCACTTTTTGTCACACAAACAAGGAAGTCAAATTTTTTTTAACCATGTGATGTGCTTGCAGTTTTCTATGCTCCTCCTTTTCCTAATTTACATATGCAAATGAAGGTCAGATTTGGTTTGGTATTCGGCCAATCTTTCTTTCCAAAACCTAAAATAGTGGATTCCGTGCATCCCTACTTTAACATAGATGCCATGAATCAGAAACCAAAGTGAAAGCTGCCAAAAACAAAACACCCGTGCTTTGTGTGTGTATAACTTTTTCAACTTTCATAACATTTATGCATAATAATGACGTGTGAGCCAGCCCGCAACTTGTGGGTTATGCCAAAAAAGAATAGGGCAAACTCTGGGTGCAAGTGACCATTGCAACTTGCAGAACAAAGAACTGATTGGGCAGGAAGGGCTTGGGAATTAAATCTCTTTTCAAACTCCTGTTGGGTTGGGAGGAGGTTGAGAACGGGCCAGATAGAGTGTGGCAGGTTGGAAATTCATAATTCATTAGTCCAGATTGACTGTTTGTTAGATAATTATCCCTTAGGGCACCTATCCCCTAAAAATCGTTCCACCCACAAGTGGTGCAGGCTAAAAGTAATCATATTCTGGATGGGGGAAAAATTTGTTATTTTTTTTTTTGCAAAAAAGCTTTCAGATATTGCCCAGACTATAATGGTCATTATTAATGACTGCAAGCACAGTGGTGCTCCCACAGTCAGTTGCTTTATGCTCTCTGAACTTCTGTACCGATCAGTCCTCCCTGCCTCCCATTCCTATTTGCATTGAAAAATGCATTGATTGCTCTCAAAATTGCATCACTTTTTTTATCAAATTGCATTTGTGGTTGTAAATGACCCCTTGTATCACCAAGTAAGAAGAATTACAAAGTGGTGTTTTAATCGCCATTACCTGTAGCATAATGCCTCTAACTGTCCATATATTGTTTGTATGTGGTGTTTTAATCGCCATTACCTGTGGCGTAATGCCTCTAACTGTCCCTATAATATTTGTAAGTCAGTTGACTGGGAAAAACACTTGTTGGCTTGATTCCCACGACTATTACTCAAAAACACGTCATGTCACTGTATGTCCATTTTAGCTTTTGTATTTGCCTAATAGAAACATTTGTAGGTGTATGTATAGTTATTCTTATTTTACTTTTACCTAGGGGCATATTTACTAAGCTCAAGTGAAGGATTCGAATGAAAAAAACATAGAGTTTTTTTTTAGGTACTTCGACCGTCGAATAGGCTACTATGACCTTTGACTTTGATTCGAATGATTCCAACTTAAAATCGTTCGACTATTCGACCATTCGATAGTCGATGTAATGTCTCTTTAAAAAATACTTCGACTAGATACTTCAGCAGTATAAACCTACCGAGGTACAATATTAGCCCATCACTTTTCTAACCTTTTTTTGATTGATTAAAATCGTTCGAATCGTCCGATCAAACTAAGGATTTGCACTAAATCATTCGAATTCGATAATCGAATTTGAAGAATTTAAATTCTAGGGTTTATTAACCCTCGATATTCGACCCTTGATAAATGTGCCCCCTAGTGTCTATAAAAGTGTTACTCACTTATCTTGCAATTTAGCCTTGCTTGAGCTGGCATTATCTATGGTATTATGCTGGTAACAATCCTCTTAATCACTTTCTACAAGCCTCCTATTGTGATACATTCTCCTCAAGAGGATCTCACAACCAACTGAGTGTTGCCTGACCTCATCTGGACTGCATGGCTAGCCAAATGAGGTTGAAATGTAACTTTCCATAGCAGGAAAGTTGCTTTTTAGATTTTTTGAAAACCTGTGCAGATATATACTGTACTATGCCACATAAGTATTTTCCTGTAGTAAACACTGTTTTGCTGGAAAATTTGTGAATATTGGTGTTTTAAGAGCAGAACCTGAATAAAGTTAGACATTCATGAACTTGATCCATCAAGTATTTTAGCCTGCGATTTCTAATGTCCACAGAGAATACACACATGTAACTCTCTTTTTTCCTCACAGCAACCAATAACGAGGATTTGAGGGACTGCATAACTTCATAAGCACTCCATAAGGGAAATTATTAACCCATTCAATAGCCCTGCAAAATGCATTCAAGAAAGCTTATGTTTCCTTTTCTTATTATACAATGTCCTCTAGAGTATACTTGAGATTTTATCTGAAATTGTTTAGTCTTTATGTAAAATTCTTTGATGCAGTATAGGAAAACTGAGTTTACAAACTGCTAGGCTGTTGGCAGGGTCCTCTCATTCCTTCTGTCTGTGTCACCTTTGATTAATCCCTTATACTTACACTAGTGATAACAAAAAAATCTTATGCTGCATATATATATATATATATATATATATATATATATATATATATATATATATATATATATATATATATATATATAACAATAATTATAACACCATTGCTCTCTATGGTTCTTTTACTATTAAGAACAGAAAGAGTAGTTATAAAAATTAAATACTGGTGAAATCTTGACACAGCAATACCCCTTGCTTGTTTGAGACCCCACCCTCAGGCAGTATACAGCACTGGCAGAGATAAAAGATCTTCAGGTAAAACTAGTCCTAGAACACACAGGTACAAATTTAAAGTTTCAGTCTCTGAGTTGGGGATGAACTGTCTCTCCCAGACTAGCACTTAAACATTCTGACCCGACCATATTAACCTAAACTGTTCCACAATATTAGCTCCCTAGAATCACCAAAATATATCCACTATTAAAGGCCATTGGTCCTAACAACCACTCAGTTTCTAATTGTAACCCCTGGAGTATACGGTTTGATTCTTTGTCTGTGCTTGCTGAGCACCCCATGCTGTCCCCTGAATTTCCATTATGGGGCAATTCCAACCTTCCCCCCTTACAGAGAATTATAGGTCATAGTCAAAGTGGAGTATCTGAAAACTTGCAAACATTGTAAGGGATGGCAAATATAATACAAATCCAACAAACTGATATGAACAGAGCTGCCATGTACTTGTAATTGCCCTATGCTTCTACAGCAGAGAAGATCAACCCCAAGTAGACTTGTTTGCTTTTGAAACAACCCGCAGTTGCTCAGTTTAAAGGAAACTAGATAGCAAATTGTCAAGGGGCATCTAATGCACTATGAAGACCATTTCAATCTTGCATACATATTATGGCAACATAATTTATCAGATCTAAACTCAAATAATTAGGGATAGTCTTGTGCCTACATATATATATATACTCATTAATTCATGGCCTTGTGCTATATTTGGTATAATAATTCACTTCCAGGTGTATTTTACCCCAAGATAAGCTTTTAATGCTGTAAATTTTTTTAAACCCCAAAAGAAACTGAGAATACTCTCTACTGTAATACTCTCTTAATTGATGCAAGCCAATGTATCTTTCTCCTAAATATGGGTGTCTCTGTGCCCTCATTTGACAATGCTTAATGAGCTGGATAATTGCAACTGAGATCTGTTGGTGTATATCTCATTTCTTTGTAGACAAACAGAGTATCTGCACTTCCTCCAGCAACTAGACCTATGTACCAAGTGGTCCAGCTGCTGCTGAAGTATGTTGTTAAGTTGTTAACCGTAAGCTATAGAATATAACACTTTCATACCATAAAATGTATCCCTATAACTAAGTTCTAAATATTTTTCACATCCAAAATCATAAATTGTAGAAAAAAGTTAGGCAGATACAAAATGTCTACCAGTATAGATTAGATAGCTACTTTGAAGAAGGCCATAAGGAGTCAGATATTGTCCAAACTCCATACTTTTTTCCACAAAGTGTTTTATACATTGATTGATATATAAGCAATAGCATTGATTTGACAATGCAGACAGCAAGGCACAACTTCAGAGGCTGGCAAAAACATATAATCATGAGAAGCAGATGTGTACCTTCACTGGTAGCCGCATTTTTCAGGGCTTTGGTAGGCGTGTGATCTAGGGATGCACCGAATCCAGGATTCAGTTCGGGATTCGGCCAGGATTCGGCCTTTTTCAGCAGGATTCGGATTCGGCCGAATCCTTCTGCCTGGCCAAACCGAATCCGAATCCTAATTTGCATATGCAAATTAGGGACGAGAGGGAAATTGTGTGACTTTTTGTCAAAAAACAAGGAAGTAAAAAATGTTTTCCCCTTACCACCCCTAATTTGCATATGCAAATTAGGGTTCGGATTCGGTTCGGTATACGGCCGAATCTTTCGTGAAGGATTCGGGGGTTCGGCCGAATCCAAAAAAGTGGATTCGGTGCATCCCTAGTGTGATCTGTACTTGAACTCAAGTCGGATGAGATGCTTGAGCTGCCTTTTCCTGAAAAAAAGCATAAATACATAGTATGAAATCATTCTTTAATATATTATTATTATGTTATAGGGAAGTTGCATTTCAACAGGGATTTCCTAAGGGAATACAAGGAAAAGTACATTTCTCCATTCAGTAGGATCAGAGAGGTCTCTCAAGGGCTAGGCGTAACTAAAGAACCTAATGTGCTTTAATTAAATGATGATTCTAAATCTGTACATTTATTTTATTTACAGTATTTTATTAAACAAAGGTGATGTTGAATTCATTGTCTTTTTACATTTGAAAGCTGTCTGGCTCAATTGTTAATGTCACACAAATAGACAAAAATGTGAGTTCATTTTTTTATGCCTTCTGTGCTTTTGCCCATATTGATGCATTGTGAAGGCTATGTGCAAAACCTTAGGTAATCATGTTTCTAGTCGCCTTCATTTCTAGAGTTAAGCCCCCACTATAATAACCAATTATATGTCTTATTTATTTTTATCCTTTTTCACACTCGCCGTGTATTTACTCTTTTTTTGTCCAAGATTCTTCTTATTGAACTTTAATTTGAATTCATGTTTCAAATGGACATTACTGCACAGTAAGCAAATAACTGGGTTACCAGAGGCCTTAAGGTCCCAGCCAGGAGTGTAACTATAGAAGAAGCAGTACCTGTGGCTGCAGGGGGCCCAGTAAGAATAGGGGGCCCCATGTAGCCCTAATTAATGAGCAATTTCAACATATATTGCTAAAACACGTCAACCTCTGGATATGTTGGGGGTCCTAAAACGAATTTGCTGTGGGGCCCAGTAACATCTAGTTACGCCACTGGTTCGAGCTGAAAAAATTAATATTACTGATTTGCTAACACACTAATCCAATCACACACGAGCAAACACAAACGTTTGGAAAACACAGAACATTTTATACACATAGTTACATAGTTAAATTGGGTTGAAAAAAGACAAAGTCCATCAAGTTCAACCCCTCCAAATGAAAACCCAGCATCCATACATACACCCATCCCTACTTTTAATTACATTCTATATACCCATACCTATACTAACTATAGAGCTTAGTATCACAATAGCCTTTGATCTTATGTCTGTCCAAAAAATCATCCAAGCCATTCTTAAAGGCATTAACTGAATCAGCCATCACAACATCACCCGGCAGTGCATTCCACAACCTCACTGTCCTGACTGTGAAGAACCCCCTACGTTGCTTCAAATGAAAGTTCTTTTCTTCTAGTCTAAAGGGGTGGCCTCTGGTACGGTGATCCACTTTATGGGTAAAAAGGTCCCCTGCCATTCGTCTATAATGTCCTCTAATGTACTTGTAAAGTGTAATCATGTCCCCTCGCAAGCGCCTTTTTTCCAGAGAAAACAACCCCAACCTTGACAGTCTACCCTCATAATTTAAGTCTTCCGTCCCTCTAACCAATTTAGTTGCACATCTCTGCACTCTCTCCAGCTCATTTATATCCTTCTTAAGGACTGGAGTCCAAAACTGAACTGCATACTCCAGATGAGGCCTTACCAGGGACCTTTAAAGAGGCATAATTATGTTTTCATCCCTTGAGTTAAAGGACAAGAAAAGTCTAAAATAGAATAAGGCTAGAAATGCTGTATTTTGTATACTAAACATAAGCATGAACTTACTGCACCACAAAGCCTACAAATGATTTATGCTTTCAAAGTTGGCCACAGGGGGCTGTCATCTTGTAACTTTGTTAAACATCTTTGCCTGACCCTGACCCTGCACATGCTCTGTGTGGTCTAGGCTGCTTAGGGGTCGTCATAAATAAAGCTGCTTGAATTCTGCATGGCTGGTAAGTAAGGTGGGGGCTCCCCCAGATGTTCATAAATATGATTGTTTCCCTGCTCAGCAGTTAGGGACCATCTGACAATTCCTATCCACAGCAGTAAATGAAGGGAGAATTTCACTGCATACAATCAGGTTTCTTATAAAAAAACGGTACACATTTTTTAATTAAAGTATATTGGAGATAGGTTACTTTTTCATTAAAGAAAGTAGAAATTGGATTTTATTTTTTTGCCTTTCCTTGTCCTTTAATGCTCTTTTTTATGCAAGACAGAACTTTATTTGCTTTAGTAGCCACAGAACGACACTGCCCAGAATTAGACAACGTGTTATCTACAAAGACCCCTAGATCCTTCTCATTTAAGGAAACTCCCAACACACTGCCATTTAGTGTATAACTTGCATTTATATTATTTTTGCCAAAGTGCATAACCTTGCATTTATCAACATTGAACCTCATTTTCCAGTTTTCTGCCCAGTTTTCCAGTTTAGACAAATCATTCTGCAAAGTGGCAGCATCCTCCATGGAACCTATAGTTCTGCACAATTTAGTATCATCTGCAAAAAATAGAAACAGTACTTTCAATGCCCACCTCCAGGTCATTAATAAACAAGTTGAAAGCAAGGGACCTAGTACAGAGCCCTGTGGTACTCCACTAACAACACGGGTCCAATTAGAAAATTTACCACCACTCTTTGTAGTTTATCTTTTAGCCAGTTCTCTATCCAGGTACAAATACTATGTTCCAGGCCAACATTCCTTAATTTAAAGAGTAACCTTTTGTGTGGCACTGTATCAAATGCTTTAGTCTAAGTAAATCACATCCACTGCCATCCCAGAATCGAGGTCTCCACTTACATTCTCATAAAAAGAAATTAAGTTAGTCTGGCAAGATCTATTACGCATAAAACCATGCTGGCACAAACTCATAGTATTATGATTTGCTATGAAGTCTAGTATCTTATCCTTTATTAACCCTTCGAAAAGCTTTCCTACCACGGACGTCAGACTATCTGGCCTATAGTTTTGAGGCTGAGAACGGCATCCTTTTTTGAATAGGGGCACCACATTAGCAATTCGCCAGTCTCTTGGCACTATGCCAGATCTCAATGAATCCTGAAAAATTGAGTAAAGAGGTTTGGCAATCACAGAGCTAAGCTCGCTAATTACCCTGGGATGAATACCATCTGGCCCTGGACCTTTGTTAATCTTAACATGTTCTAGTCTCTTTTGAATTTCCTCATGTGTGAACCATGCATAATTAGTTGTATTACTAGAATTGGGACTGTTAAGAAGGAAACCTTCACTTACTGGTTCCTCATTTGTGTAGACAGATGAAAAATATGAGTTCAGAGTCTGCGCTTTTATTTTGTTTTCATCAACCAGCTGACCCCCCTCTGATAGTAAGGGTCCCACCCCTTCCTGCTTAATTTTTTTACTATTAACATATTTAAAAAATAATTTGGGATTTTTTTTTTTACTGCTAGCTGCAATATCCTTTTCTATAGCAATTTTAGCTTGCCTTATAGCTATAAGGCATGATTTATTGGCCTCCTTGTACCTTATAAATGTTTCGGCTGTACCAGCTAACTTGAAAGCCTTAAAAGCACGTATTTTCTTACCCACCTCAACATCAACTTCTATTGAACCAAAAAGGTTTTGCTTTGCAACGACGTTCCTTGCTTACAAGTGGAATATACTGACAAGTATATTTATTAAGCAGCATTTTAAAGACTTCCCATTTTTGTTCTGTGTTTAACCCTGTGAAAAGCATTTCCCACTTAATATGTTGCAGAGATGCCCTTATACTGTCAAAGTTTGCACGTCTGAAATTTAGTGTTTTAGTTACTCCCTTATAGAATTGCTTCTGCAACAGAATTTCAAAAGAGACCATGTTATGATCACTATTCCCTAAATGCTCACCCACAAAAATGTTAGAGATGAGTTCAGTATTGTTAGTTATTACAAGCTCCAAAAGAGAGTTATTCCTAGTAGGTTCTTGAACGAGCTGGAAAAAGTTGTCATTCAGCATATTTACAAACCTACTAGCTTTTTCTGTCTTAGCAACCCCATTACCCCAGTCAATGTCTGGATAGTTGAAGTCACCCATAGCAACAACTTGACCCAGCTGTGAAGCCGCTTGTATCTGCAAGAGTAGCTGGGCTTCATACTCGACACTTATATGAAGTGGTTTATAGCATACACCAATGATAATTCTTTTTGTTACCTTTTGCCCAGTCAAAATCTCTACCCAGAGTGATTCTACACCCTCACCAGTGCCAGCTATTGTTATTTCTTTAGCGCATGGCTTTAATTCAGGCTTTACATACAAACACACTCCTCCACCCTTTTTAAACCCTCTGTCCCTCCTAAAAAGGGTGTAACCATTTAAATTCACAATCCAGTCACATGCATTTTAAATAATGTTTATATGCTACACAATAAATATTAAACAATGTTCAAAGAGTTTTCCAAAGTTTCATCATTGATATTTGTATCAACCCTACCCCCTACAATACTGCATGCATTTTGCATTTGTCCTATCATGTTACTCAAAAAAGAAAGCAGCTCTGCAACCTACTCAAATATTAAACATGCCTGTGAATTATGCTTCATCTGATTACTCTTTTGACTGTAAGTAGAGAATAGGAGTAGGAGTAGTTTAGACAACCAAGGGAAAAGCCTCCATCAAATCAGACCTTAGCTACCACAGCACATGCACAGTTCCTACATTCAGAAAAACCTACTTCCATTTAAACCCTTTTCCAACTACGAGCTATCAGTTCCCATTGCTAGAATAATATCTAATATTTTAATATCTGTTTCATCCAGAGGTTTCAGGCAAGTGCAATAGAAACTAGTCATGATTAGAAACAACGTTCTGCTGTATGACACAGACAACTGTGGCAATACAGAAATAAACTTAAAAGCAGTGTTGGTCTATATTTCTGTATCTTTCTCAACATAGTTGCTGATCTCCCACACTTCAGTATGTAGAATTTTTAAGGCAATTATTAGCTCACACGTCAAAGAGTAAAATAGTATTAATAAAAAATCACCGGAATTCGTCCTATGAAAACTGGATATGAGGAACAAATACTGCTTAGTAAGCAACCTGTAAACTGGCCACAATGTATTTCTGTCTCTTCCCTGACTTCTTCAGTACTTGCCAAGTACTAGTGCCTTGAGGGCTGCCCTTCAGAGCATAACGCAGGGCATTATGTTTTCAGATAAAAACACAGGACAGAAATGGTTGTCATTTAAAATGATATTAAATCTTTACTGTTCTCAATTTATACCCTTAAGGAGTAAATGTAGAAGCACTAAGAATCCCTATGTGGCTTAATATAGAAGTAAAAAGTTAATAGGAAAGAAGAAAAAGGCATTTAAAAACTACAAGTCTGTTGGGAGAGAAGCGGCATTTAATGAATATAAACACTATAATAAATGCTGTTAAACAGCAATCCGGAAGGCAAAGAAATAAAATGAGGAGTGCATTGTGGCTGAGGTTAAGACTGTCCCCAATCAATCCTAGTACATAAACAGATCCTAAAATGTGCAGCCGCTAAATAGAGCTGATATGCGGCAGCATGTAAAGCTATTAATGGTATATAGCAAGAAAGGTTAAGATCATTAAATTGTTAAAAATAATAACCGCCACGTGAACCATTACCTCAAAAGCTCAGTTCCACAACAGTTCAAGACTTGGTTAATCTCTAGAACGGTGACAGTGCCTTACTTGGTCAGTCTACTCTTTTTTCCCCCCATTATCCCCACTATTTCTCTGTTTCCATGCCCTTATTCATCCTTTGTATACTACAAGCGCCCCCTACTGTTTGTAGTTACCATGCTGCATTTTCCTAGCAACCAGCACTTAGCATACTTGATAACTAAAGCGTTGCCATGCTGCGTTTTCCTAGCAACCAGCACTGGACATACTTGATTTCTAAAGCTCCCTCTCCTGGCCATACTCCTTTAATGATCCTCCTCCTAAGCCACACCTCCTGTTACAGTTACAGGCAGAATGTATGGGCCTTGACTGCTTGCTCCTTCTAGCTGCTGCCTCGCCAAACAACACGTAAGTGCAGACTCTCTTCAATATACTTTATAAGTATTGATACACTTTACCGCTTCTCTGTTTCCTTAGCGGTTATTGTGTTTAATGATTCAACGATCTTAACCTTTCTTGCTATATACCATTAATAGCTTTACATGCTGCTGCATATCAGCTCTATTTAGCGGCTGCACATTTTAGGATCTGTTTATGTACTAAGATTGATACATTGCACTACTAATCAGTACTTCTAGAAAGAGTTCACTTGAACAGGAAGTTCTAATCTTTACTCTGTATACATTGTTACATGTCACTATGATTGTTTTGTCAACATTGTACATTATTGCAGTTTTACTGACTACTCCTCAGTTTCTGTACATGCGATGTTGTTTTCTGTCACCTTTTGTGTTTGCAAACTGTTTTTTGTATATTTCACACACTTTATTATTGTTTTCACGTTTGAGTATTGCCCCACCCACATTTATGACACTCTATGATGTCACCCATTCTCTTTTCCCGCCTTTGATGCTTTAAAATGGTTGTGATTGTTTGTTTCATTCACTTTGAGAAAGGCTAGGGACCTAGCCGAAACTTTAGCTTTTTTCTGTTAAAATAAAAACCTTTTTTCTCCATAAGCACTGTGTGTGCTAGCTTCTTTTGAGCCATTTTATATATATATATATATATATATATATATATATATATATATATATATATATATATATATCTCTATATCTATATCTATATATATATATATATCTATATATATATATATATATATATATATATATATATATATATATATATATATATATCTATATATAGATATATATATATATAATGCATCAGGGAGCTCTATCGGATTTACATCTAACCATGGGCTCCATATTTGTTCAAATTTGTCTGGGCATCCCCAAGCCATGTAAGTAAGTTTTATAGAAGGGAGGATTTTGTTAATTAGGTTCACCCATTGGGTAAAAGTGGGAGTGGTGGTACGCATCCAGTTCATTACCACCAGTTTTTGTAGCTCCTGCACCAGGCCCAGCAGGCAGGTCTCTGGAGAGTGCATGTTATTTCCGGCCAAGTATCTCATCACTTCCCTCCAGAGGCTATATATTGGGGGGCATTGCCTCTGGCATCTCTGGCACCTGTGTTTTGACACTCTTCACATTTTTTGAAGCTTTATTGGGGGGTTATACAACTAGTGGACAAATTTGAACTGTATTAACATATTCCACACATGAGATCTCCACAGAGCGAGTCAGTGACCTCCTCCCACAGCTCCTCTCTGAGGGCTGGGATTGCCTGTTGCCAGCGCCTCTAGACTCTGGCAAATGGTAGTGGGATTGCACCGATGAGTACCTGGTAAAATCTGGATGTCAGCTTTGCCCGCATTGGGTCATGCAATATTAGCTCCATTGGAGCGGTGTTGTATGCCACCTCCAAGGTGGAGAGCTGGGCTTTAAAGGCGTGGCAGAATTGGAGGTATCTATAGAGCTGTAATTTTGGCTAATTAAGTTGTATCTTAAGTTGTTGATGATTGGGAAATTTGAGACCCCTTACTGGCCAGTAAGCAAAATCTTGCAGGGATTTCAGATGGGGTAAATTAGAGTTCCTCCAAAGTGGCAAGGGGGAAATTATAGGCGGCATGTGACCATTATACAGTAAGTACATACGATCTTCCATGATCTAAATGGCACGGACATGGTGGTTGGGTAGTCCACCTGTATGGCATGTTCTTAATTGCCTCTAAGGAGCCCAGCCCGGAGGCCAGGAGTAGCAATCACTATGAAACCAGCTATGTATGTGGTGGAGTTGGCTAGCCAGAAAATAGAAGCGTAGGTTGGATAGGGTCAAACCACCTTTATCAGGCAGGGCTGTTAGGGAAGTCCAGGTTATGCATGGGGACTTGTTAGCCCACAGAAGGGGAGTAGGATGGAGTTCACCTTACGGAAGTGGCACTCAGAGATCCACACTGGGGAGTTATGCAATTTGTACAATAATTTAGGCAGGTAGATCATTTTGTACAGATTGATTCTGCCCCAGAGGGTGATGGACAGTGGTAGCATTCCTAAATTGGTCATTGATTGGGTCAAGGTTATCTGGGATATATGAGTCAAAGTCTAGGGAGATGATAATGCCCAGGTGTTTGAACTTGGTAACCCATTTAAGCCCCTGGGTGAAAGGTGGGTGGACAGGCATGTGGTCAATGGGAAATATTACAGGCTTGGACTTATTTACAGCGAGTCCAGAGTAAGTACCAAATCTCTCAATAATTGTGAGGGCCTCTTGCAAGGTGGACCTCGGATTCTCCAGGAAAAGGAGCAAGTCATCTGCATAGAGTGCAAGTTTATCCTCCAGTGCGCCATACTCGAATCCCACCATTGCCGGAGCCTGTCAGAGGTAAGTGACCAGGGGCTCAATAGCTACTGCAAACGGCAGAGGGGGTAATGGGCAGCCTTGCCTAGTACCCCTGGTGAGAGGGAAGGGGGAGGATAGGCTACCGTTGACTTTAATGCATGCAGTGGGCTTAAGATATAACAATTGCACCCATTTGAGGACACCTGGGCCACAGCCAAACCTCCTCAACACCGCTCACTGTGTTAACAGTTGATTGGCAATCTTACAATGCAGTACTATGTACCGGCCATAAAAATCAGTTTGAACCCCTATGCAATCAACAAACGACTGTTTAAAAACTAAGGTCTATTGGGCTTAATGAAGTCGTTTGCACATAAATAGGAAACTGGCTACAGGATCGGCTACAGAGGGTTGTTGTTAATGGTACATTCTCTACTTGGAGTAAGGTTTTTAGTGTGGTCCCTCATGGTTCGGTATTGGGTACACTTTTATTTAACACAGATGACACAAAACTGTCCAGCCCAATTAATTCCATCCAGGATGCAGCATCCTTGCAAGAGGATCTTGACAAACTGGAAATCTGGTCAGCTAAGTGGCAAATTAGATTCAATGTTAATAAATGTAAAGTCATGCACCTGAGATGTAAAAATATCCAAGCCACTTATGCCCTTAATGGGACTGCACTAGGCAAATCCATTATGGAAAAGTACCTTGGATTCCTTGTAGATGATAAACTTGGCTTTAGCAAGCAATGTCAGTCAGCAGCATCAAGGGCAAATAAGATCTTGAGCTATATTAAAAGGGGCATTGATTCAAGGCAGGGAGGGGGCATTCTTACACTGTATAGAGCTCTGGTAAGGCCCCATCTAGAATATGCCATACCGTTTTGGTCTCCACTGCTCAAACAGGACATTATTGTATTAGAGAGGGTACAGAGAATGGCAACTAAGCTGGTAAAAGGTATGGGAAATCTGAGCTATGAGGAAAGACTGACCTAATTGGGGATGTTCAACTGGAGAAGATGCACTAAAGTGGTGATAGGATAACTATGTATAAATATATAAGGGGATCATTTAATAATCTCTCTAATGTTTTATTTACCAGTAGGTCTTTTCAGCTGATGCAAGGTCACTCATTCCGTTTAAAAAAAGAGGTTCCACGTAAATATTCTTAAGGGGTTTTTTATCATGAGAGCTTTGAAGATGTGGAATTCTATACCTAAATCAGTTGTACAGGCTGATACATTAGATAGCATTAAAAAAGGGTTGGATGGCTTTTTAACAAGTGAGGGAATACAGGGTTATGGAAGATAGCTCAAAGTACAAGTTGATCCAGGGACTAGTCTGTTTGCCATTTTGGAGTCAGGGAGGATTTTTTTTCCCTCTGAGGCAAATTGGAGAGGCTTCAAATGGGGTATTTTGCCTTCCTCTGGATCATCTAGCAGTTAGGCAGGTTAAAATGGAGTTTAAAGGTTGAACTTGATGGATGTGTGTCTTTTTTTCAACCTAACTTACAATGTAACTATGTAAAATGAATCCAACAATAAAAAAAGCTGATACCTCCTTATGCATCAAACGGGTTGATCCCAAGCTTTATTCCATGGTGCTCTTAACACTGTTCACAAGATCAAACGTTTCAGGACCGCATGGCCCTTCATCAGTGATGCCATCCAACCCTTTTTAAAGCTATCTAATGTATCAGCCTGTACAACTGATTCAGGTATAGAATTCATCAGTGATGAAGGGCCATGTGGTCCCAAAACATTTGATCTTGTGAACAGTGTTAAGAGCACCATGGAATAAACTTGGGATCACCCCGTTTGATGCATAAGGAGGTATTCTTTTTTTTTATTGTTGGATTCATTGCTGGCTTGTGGCTAGGCCAGTGCCAATACCTGCATCCCCTCCTGTCTATCGTTATTGTATACTATGTAAAATGACACATACTGTATATATTTTAGGTAATTGAGTTTTTTGCTTCTATTTGGTCCTAGTTCCTGAAATGTACTCCTGTCACAAACATTAAAATACAAAGGCTAACAACTGAGAGAAGTAATTTAATCAAAACTTGAGTGAGTGTACTTATACCAAGGTTATATAAGCTTGCTATTGCAACAATGTGACCTCTTCAATACTATATTCCTTTACTGTTGTCAGCTTACATTATAAGGCGTCAGCACCTTGCACTACCACCCACACAGTACAATGTGAAGTAATGCAAAAAATGTGTCATGAGGGGGTATATCATTTCCTCAGCAATCTGTTTTTGATATATTTTCCTTCTCTTTTTGTTCACTACAAACTTAGAATGCTAATATAATAGATTGTCAGGGGGCCTATCGGCTCCCAGCAGGGGAGTCAGGACCAAGGAGGAAGCTTTTAGGGACAAAGTTGCGGTTCAGAGTAAAGGCAAGGGTTAATGAGGCAGCACAGGTTCGAGAAGATAGTTTTCAGGCAGGAGTCAAAGTTCTAATAAACTGTTACAAATAACCAAAAGAACCCAGGAACAAAGTAGCAACTTGATCCTACACTTGGGCAACGATTAGGTGTACTGACGTCATTGTGATGGCGCCGCTACCCACGTGGCGGCCATGGGCGCCTCCATTTTGGGAGCGACACTGGAGGGAAGGGATGCGGAGCTCCGTGTGTCGTTCGAGGCGGTACCACCCTCCCCATGGGGGGTCACTGGACCACCAAGTCTAGGTTTTTGAGGAAACTTAGTGTAGAATTCCCTCACAAGGCGGGGAGCATGAACATCGGAGTGTCTCTCCAAAGAGCATTCTTCAGGACCAAAGTCCTTCCACTTGATGAGGTACTGGAGAGATCCCCTGGAGAGTCTGGAATCTAAGATCTTTTCCACTTCATACTCTAGTTGGCCGTCCACGGAGATGGCAGAAGAGAGGCGGTTGGACACAACTGGTTTCATTAGGGAGACATGAAAAACATTAGGAATTTGCATCCCAGGGGGAAGTTGAAGCCGAACAGCCACAGGGTTGATAATCTCAGAGATGGGAAAAGGACCAATGAACTTTGGACCTTACTTAGGAGAAGGGATCTTCAGACCAATGTTCTTAGAAGAGAGCCACACTTTATCTCCAACTTTATATGGTGGAGAGGATCTCCTTCTGCGGTCCGCAAAAGTCTTATGCACCAGAGCACTTTTTTCAAGATTAGATTTGGTTGCAGCCCAAATAGCAGACATATGGGCCGCGTGATCATCAGCGGCTGGGACATCAGATAGTAGAATGTCCTGTGGGAATGCTTGTGGATGCTGACCATACACTGACAGGAAAGGAGGTCTTCCAGTGGAATTGTGACTAGCATTGTTATGAGCGAATTCCGATCACGGGAGGAGGTCGGACCAATCATCTTGACAGAGGGAGACATGATTCCTTCGGAATTGCTCAAGAGCTTGGTTCACTCGTTCCGCTGCCCCATTCGTTTGAGGGTGATAGGCAGAAGAGAGATACTCAAAGCTTTGCATAAGGAGCACCAGAACCTGAATACAAACTGGGATCCTCTGTCAGAGACTATTTCCGTTGGAAAGCCATGTAGCCGGAAAATATACTGGATGAAGAGCTGGGACAGTTTCACCGTGGAGGGAAGTTTTTGCAGGGGAATGAAATGGACCATTTTGCTAAAGCGGTCAGTAACCACCCAGATCACAGTGTTCCCTCTTGAGGGTGGTAACTGTACAATAAAGTCCATTGCTAAGTGAGTCCATGGATGAGAGGGAATGGGTAAAGGTTGCAATAACCCGCTAGGGCGAGTATGGCTAGCCTTGGAAGTGGCACAAATGGTACAGGCAGCAACAATGTCTTTGACGTCTTTACGGATAGTCGGCCACCAGATTAAATGTCGTAACTACTCAAGAGTCTTTTCAGGACCAGGATGTCCAGCTTGCCTGGAACAATGAGTCTGTTGTAACATGGGCAGGCGAAGCTCATAGAGCACAAATGCCATCTGAATGGGAGTATCAGGAGGAGCAGAAGACTGGCCAGCCAAGATTTGCTCAGCAAATTGAGGAAACAGAGATGCAATAAACTTGGCAGGAGGAATAATTGGTTCTTGCCTCTCAGGAAAACGATCCACCAGAGTGAAACTTCAGGATAGAGCATCAGCTTAAGTCAGGACAAAGTTGAAGTGAGAAAGGAAGAGAGCCCATCTTGCCTGTCGGGGATTCAATCTTTTGAAGTTCTTATGGTCAGTATAGATCGTGACTGGAATCGAAGAACCTTCAAGGTGTTGACGCCACTCCTTGAGAGCAAGCTTGACAGCCAAGAGTTCACAATTCCCCACATCGTAATTCTACTCTGCAGGAGAGAACTTTTTGGTGAAATAAGCACAAGGGTGTAGTTTTCCATCGGCAGGATGTCTGTGGGACAGAATAGCGCCAGCTCCAACTTCAGAAGCATCCACCTCAATGAAAAAGGGTAACTCCAGATCTGGATGACAGAGGACTGAGGCAGAAGTGAAAGCATCTTTCAGGGATTGACGGGGGCCACGAGTTGGGCTTACCCCCTTTCAGGATGAGGGCAAGGATAGGTGCAATGTGAGAGGCGAACCCCTTAATAAACTGTCGATAATAATTGGCAAATCCAATGAATCTCTGAATAGCCTTGGTACCCAATGGAAGAGGCCACTCCTGAATTGCGGACACTTTTACGGGATCGATCTCGAAACCCTCTGAAGAGATGATGTAGCCCAGAAAAGGGATCTTGGACATTTCAAAAAAACATTTCTCCAGCTTGGCAAAGAGAGAGTTCTTCCTCAGACAAGAGAGTACTTCCGTTACCTGGGAGCGATGGCTTTCTAGGTCCTTGATCAGGAAGATCAGGATGTCATCTAGGTACACAACCACAGATTTTCCCAAGAGAACCCGGAAGATGTCGTTCACAAATTCCTGGAAGACGGCGGGGCATTACAGAGGCCAAAGAGCATCACAAGATATTCATAGTGCCCATCTCGAGTGTTGAAGGCCGTCTTCCATTAGTCACCTTCACGAATGCGGATGAGGTTGTATGCCCCGCATAGATCCAACTTAGTGAAGATCTTAGCCCTTTTCAGTTAGTCAAAAAGTTCTGTAATCAGAGGCAAGGCGTACCGATTCTTAACAGTAATTTTATTAAGTCCTCGGTAATCTATACAGGGACGTAGACCACCATCCTTCTTCTCCACAAAGAAGAAACCAGCCCCTGCGGGAGAGGTAGAGGGACGAATAAACCCCCGCTGGAGATTTTCTTGGATATAGTCTTTCATGGCGGTAGTCTCTGCTGGGGAACGAGGATAAGTGCGACCTCTAGGGGGAATGGTTCCCGGAAGGAGATCGACTGGTCAGTCATAGTGTCGATGAGGGGGAAGGAACTCTGCAGACTTTTTACAGAAGACATCTGAGAATTCCTCGTAGAAGGAGGGCAGCATCTTCAAATCTGTCGTAGAGAGAGGAGGGGTTTAGCAGGAAGACAGTGCTGTTAACAGAATGGACCGATCAATGGTGGGGTTATGCAAGCACAGCCAGGGAAGACCCAAGACGACAGGAACAGAAGGGCTTGTTGTCAATAGCAGTGACCCGAAGGGGAGTACACAATGGATATAAGGGAACATCCATATACTTGGCAAAGAGAGCGTCCATGAAATTCCCAGCAGCCCCAGAGTCGATGAAAGCAGAGCCGATAATCGTCTTAGTGGCCAAACAAATCTGTAGAGGCAGAAGAAACCTGTGAGAGTTCTCTTGAGATTGAGAAGTAACGCCCCTTACATGTGTCACCCTGGATTTACCTTGGGGGATAGAACGCTTACAGGTATTGGCAAACTGAGATTGTCCACCACAGTATAGACATAGACCAGCCATCCATCTACGGAGTCTTTCTTGCTCGGAGAGACAAGCTCTTCCGACTTGCATTGGCTCCTCCGGAGGAGTAGTGGAAGACTGCTGGGACGGTGCAGGCAACAGAGGTCTTTGAAAGCGTGGGGCCAGTGTAGGCTGGAATCTCTTACTGCGCTCCTCATCAACTTGGTGCTCTCTAAGACGAGTATCCACTTTAACAGTAAGAGCAATTAAATCCTCCAGAGAATCAGGAAGTTCCCTGGAAACCAGGTCATCTTTCAGTCTCATTGACAACCCTTGGTAGAATATAGCCTTGTATGCCTCTTCATTCCAGGAGGTCTCAGCCATTAAAGTTCTAAAGTCAATAGCGTAATCACTAGCACTGCGATTTCCCTGTCAGAGTTGCAGGAGCCGAGAAGAGGCATTAGTGACCCGTCCTGGGGCATCAAACACAGCCGAAAAGCCTGTAGGAATGCTTTGACATCAAAGGCCAATGGAGAATTCTTCTCCCAGAGAGATGTTGCCCACCGGTTTGCCCTCTAAACGAGACATCACATATCCCACCTTGGCACGTTCATTGGGTAGTGCGAGGATTGAAACTCGTATTTCATCTGGCACTGCGTAGCAAAACCTCTGCAGGCGTGTGGATCCCCATTTTAACGAGGTGGAGGTGGGATGCACAGCTCCCCAGCTGTAGAGGCAGCAGCAGGAACAGCAACTGTGGGAGGATTGCCAGCAACTGGATACACTGGAGGCATACGAGAGAGGAGAGTATTGAGTACTTGCCCAATGCAGAACTGCTGAGCTTCATAATCTTTCATGTGGGACGCCGAAGTGCTCGTCCGACATCAGGCGTAGCTTCCTCTGTGAGGTCCATGGCCCAAGTATAATGTCAGGGGGCCTATTGGCTCCCAGCGGGGGAGTCAGGACCAAGGAGGAAGCATTTAGGGACAAAGTTCCGGTTCAGAGTACAGTCAAGGGTTAAGGCAAAATCGGGGTCAAAGTCCAGGCAGGAATACAGAAGGCAGGCAGCACAGGTTCGAGAAGATAGTTTTCAGGCAGGAGTAAAAGTTCTAATAAACTGTTACAAATAACCAAAAGCACCCAGGAACAAAGTACCAACTTGATACAAATTTATACTTGGGCAGTGATTAGGTGTACTGGGTGCTCTTTTATTACGAAATTGGCTCTTGCGCAGCGCCCAACGTCAGACGTGGTGCACTGATGTCATTGTGCCGGCACCACTACCCACGTGGCGGCCATGGGTGCCGCCATTTTGGGAGCGATGCCGGAGGGAAGGGATGTGCCGCCCGGAGCTCCGGGTGGCCTTTGTGACATAAATAATGTAGGAAGGTAATTATTCACAGGTGTTTGTTTGTTAGCTGGGGCTTAAAAGCTCCCTGCTTTCTCACTAGTGCTCCTAAGCTAAGGGAAAATGCTCAATGGTCTTACTACTCGGTCACATTGGTTGCTGGGGGACTTGATTTTATATGCACTACAAACTTAGAATGCTCACAAATAGTGTAGGACAATGAGGGGCATTGAAGTGGCACGTGAGCTTACATATTTTGGCCAAAGTGTGATGTATTTGTGGTACTAGCACTTCATTTTTTGTAATAATTATTTTTAAAGGCAAACCATGTGCTGCCAATTTTTCTCTCTTTGAGGTAACCCCTAGAATGCCCACTCATGGAGTCCTCTGACTTTCAAAAAGGACTGGTATAAGTGTGACTGATTTTCATTGAAGAAATTAAGTAGGGATGCACCGAATCCAGGATTCCTTGTGCCTGGCTGAACCAAATCTGAATCCTAATTTGCATATGTAAATTAGGGGCGGGTAGTGAAATCACATGACTTTTTATCAAAAAAGAAGAATTTTTCTACTTTCCTGCCCCTAATTTGCATAAGAAAATTAGGACTCAGATTTGGTTCGGCCGAATCACCAAGGATTCAAATAGTGGATTAGTGGATTCGGTGCATCCCTAAAATTAAGTATATCACGAACCCCATTACCCACATTAACATATATGCTGAGTGAGAGAAAAGTTGAGACTAGAAATGAAATGCATTAGCCTTGTAACAGTTATGATCCATGCCTACAAAATTATCTACCTTAGCTGCAAATTTTCAATATCTACTCTCTCCTTTATGTAAGTGGCACAGGAAGCTCCTGGCTGCTATAGCTGCTTACAGTGTATTCACAGGGTTCAATTATTTAGGCATGGATCTTAAATGTGTTAAGACTTCCTGTGGTTCAAGTGTGTTTTTTTGAATCAGGCTGCTGACTGGAATAAAGCAAACAAATCAACTGAAAAGGATAAGTATTTATTAACTGCTATTTTATATTAAGGTTTATATTTAACTACTGTGGTTTTATTTTTTAAAGGTTTTTTTTCTGTCTTGGGTGCTAAACAACAAAGTTTGGTGTGCTAGTGTGCTTACAGCAAGTTTGTCACAACCTGCTTTACTTTGCAGTTAGTTTTCCCTCAGTTTGAGGGGGTGGGGTTTGATTAGTTGCACCTGAACAGACTGTATAAATAACTGGGACTCCAGTGGAGCTTGCTCTAGTGTTAGCTTCTCTTAAGTGGGTGATCTGTAAGTGGGTGATCTGTAAGTGGGTGATCTGTAAGTGGGTGATCTGTAAGTGGGGTTATAAACACCGGAGTTAAGTGGGTGATCTGTAAGTGGAGTTATAAACACCGGAGTTAAGTGGGTGATCTGTAAGTGGAGTTATAAACACCGGAGTTTAAAACTAAAGGAGGGATAACTGGGATAATGAGTGCTAGCAAGATTGAAGGTCTGACTCAGTGCACAGTCTGCCATATGTATGCAGATTTGGAACAACCTCTATGGTGGTTGTGAGCAAATTGCCACTTTGGAGGCTCAAGTTAGAGCACTAGAGCAACAAATTGCAACACTGCGGTCGAATGACAATCTTGAAAGGAGTCTTTTGCTCACTGAGCAGGACCTAGTGGGGTCAGATAGTTTGGGGGGAACAGAACAGCAGCAAGATGTTGAGGCAGCTAGCTGGGTGACAGTTAGAAAATCTAAGGTGGGCAAAAGGAAAATGGAGGCTGATCCGGAGATTATACATCGCAACAAATTTGCCAGATTGTGTGAAGATGATGGGAGTATGAACTCTGGATTGGCAATT
The DNA here is from genome assembly GCA_038501925.1 of Xenopus petersii. NCBI lineage: Eukaryota > Metazoa > Chordata > Amphibia > Anura > Pipidae > Xenopus > Xenopus petersii. The sequence goes on from CM076682.1 coordinate 86,815,871, forward strand.
CTAGATGGGGCTGATCTCTCTAACAGCCAGGAGACCAGTTTCTCTAGTAGTGGTGGGGAGGAGAGTAGAGTCAGGCCTAAGCAGATTGTGGTTGTAGGGGACTCAATTATTAGGAAAGTGGATAGGGTAATTTGTCGTCCAGATCGCTACAACCAAACAGTTTGCTGTCTACCTGGTGCCAGGGTTTGGCATGTGGTTGATCGGATAGACAAATTATTGGGTGGGGCTGGGCATGACCCAGCTGTCTTAGTGCATATCGGTACTAATGACAAAATAAATGGTAGATGGAAGACCTTAAAGAGTGATTTCAGGGATCTAGGCTCTAAGATCAAGGAAAGGTCTTCCAATGTCATCTTTTCTGAAATTTTGCCTGTGTCACATGCAAGTTTAGGAAAACAGCGGGAGCTTAGGGAGCTAAATGCGTGGCTCAAGTCTTGGTGTAGGAAGGAAGGGTTTGGGTTCCTAGAGCACTGGGCTGATTTTTCGTTGGGGTACAACCTATACAGTCATGACGGTTTGCACCTCAATGGAAGGGGGTCCGCGATGCTGGGGGAAAGAATGGCTAAGAGGTTGGAGGAGTGTTTAAACTAGGCAAGGGGGGTGGGTGAGATAAAGAATTATGGGGAAGCTAGGGTAGACGGGGCAGTGGGGTTAGTAAGGGGTCATGGGGGAGGAGTGAGGGGGGCATACAGTTTACTAGCTAAGGAGGTCCCTCTGTTACAAGGAAAACAGAATAATACTAACTTTACATATAATTCTCTACTAAGTAATGCAAATTTCAAAAGTAAAAGTAGTAACCTTCGCTGTATGCTGGTAAATGCACGAAGTTTGTCAGGAGACCTGGTGGGATGAAACATGTGACTGGATTGTGAATTTAAATGGTTACACCTTTTTTAGGAGGGACAGAGGGATTAAAAAGGGTGGAGGAGTGTGTTTGTATGTAAAGCCTGAATTAAAGCCATGCGCTAAAGAAATAACAATAGCTGGCACTGGTGAGGGTGTAGAATACCTCTGGGTAGAGATTTTGACTGGGCAAAAGGTAACAAAAAGAATTATCATTGGTGTATGCTATAAACCACCTTGTATAAGTGTCGAGTATGAAGCCCAGCTACTCTTGCAGATACAAGCGGCTTCACAGCTGGGTCAAGTTGTTGCTATGGGTGACTTCAATTATCCAGACATTGACTGGGGTAATGGGGTTGCTAAGACAGAAAAAGCTAGTAGGTTTGTAAATATGCTGAATGACAACTTTTTATTCCAGCTCATTCAAGAACCTACTAGGAATAACTCTCTTTTGGAGCTTGTAATAACTAACAATACTGAACTCATCTCTAACATTTGTGTGGATGAGCATTTAGGGCAGAAGCAATTCTATAAGGGAGTAACTAAAACACTAAATTTCAGACGTGCAAACTTTGACAGTATAAGGGCATCTCTGCAACATATTAAGTGGGAAATACTTTTCACAGGGTTAAACACAGAACAAAAATGGGAAGTCTTTAAAATGCTGCTTAATAAATATACTTGTCAGTATATTCCACTTGTAAGCAAGGAATGTCGTTGCAAAGCAAAACCTTTTTGGTTCAATAGAAGTTGATGTTGAGGTGGGTAAGAAAATACGTGTTTTTAAGGCTTTCAAGTTAGCTGGTACAGCCGAAACATTTATAAGGTACAAGGAGGCCAATAAATCATGCAAACAAGCTATAAGGCAAGCTAAAATTGATATAGAAAAGGATATTGCAGCAAGCAGTAGAAAAAATCCAAAATTTTTTTTTAAATATGTTAATAGTAAAAAAATGAAGCAGGAACGTGTGGGACCCTTACTATCAGAGGGGGGTCAGCTGGTTGATGAAAACAAAATAAAAGTGCAGATTCTGAACTCATATTTTTCATCTGTCTACACAAATGAGGAACCAGTAAGTGAAGGTTTCCTTCTTAACAGTACCAATTCTAATATACAACTAATGATGCATGGTTCACACATGAGGAAATTCAAAAGAGACTAGAACATGTTAAGATTAACAAAGGTCCGGGGCCAGATGGTATTCATCAAAGGGTAATTAGCAAGCTTAGCTCTGTGATTGCCAAACCTCTTTACTTAATTTTTCAGGATTCACTGAGATCTGGCATAGTGCCAAGAGACTGGCGAATTGCTAATGTGATGCCTCTATTCAAAAAAGGATCCCGTTCTCAGCCTCAAAACTATAGGCCAGTTAGTCTGACGTCAGTGATAGGAAAGCTTTTCGAAGGGTTAATAAAGGATAAGATATTGGAATTCATAGCAAATCATAATACTCAGAGTTTGTGCCAGCATGGTTTTATGCATAATAGATCTTGCCAGACTAACTTAATTTCTTTTTATGAGAAGATAAGTAGAGACCTCGATTCTGGGATGGCAGTGGATGTGATTTACTTAGACTTTGCTAAAGCATTTGATACAGTGCCACACAAAGGTTACTGGTTAAATTAAGGAATGTTGGCCTGGAACATAGAATTTGTACCTGGATAGAGAACTGGCTAAAAGATAGACTACAAAGAGTGGTGGTAAATGGAACATTTTCTAATTGGACCCGTGTTCTTAGTGGAGTACTGCAGGGCTCTGTACTAGGTCCCTTGCTTTTCAACTTGTTTATTAATGACCTGGAGGTGGGCATTGAAAGTACTGTTTCTATTTTTGCAGATGATACTAAATTGTGCAGAACTATAGGTTACATGCAGGATGCTGCCACTTTGCAGAGTGATTTGTCTAAACTGGAAAACTGGGCACGTTGTCTAATTCTGGGCAGTGTCATTCTGTGGCTACTAAAGCAAATAAAGTTCTGTCTTGCATAAAAAAGGGCATGAACTCAAGAGATGAAAACATAATTATGTCTCTTTATAGGTCCCTGGTGAGGCCTCCTCTGGAGTATGCAGTGCAGTTTTGGACTCCAATCCTTAAGAGGGATATAAATGAGCTGGAGAGAGTGCAGAGACATGCAACTAAATTGGTTAGAGGGATGAAAGACTTAAATTATGTGGGTAGACTGTCACGGTTGTGGTTGTTTTCTCTGGAAAAATGGCGCTTGCGAGGGGACATGATTACACTTTACAAGTACATTAGAGGACATTATAGACAAATAGCAGGGGACCTTTTTATCCATACAAGTGGATCACCGTACCAGAGGCCACCTCTTTAGACTAGAAGAAAAGAACTTTCATTTGAAGCAATGTAGGGGGTTCTTCACAGTCAGGACAGTGAGGTTGTGGAATGCACTTCTGGGTGATGTTGTGATGGCTGATTCAGTTAATGCCTTTAAGAATGGCTTGGATGATTTTTTGGACAGACATAATATCAAAGGCTATTGTGATACTAAGCTGTATAGTTAGTATAGGTATGGGTATATAGAATTTAATTAAAAGTAGGGAGGGTATGTGTATGAATGCTGGGTTTTCATTTGGAGGGGTTGAACTTGATGGACTTTGTCTTTTTTCAACCCAATTTAACTATGTAACTATGTATCTGATATTTACTGTGTATCCTGTGCTTGAATGGCTGTCGCCATGGCTACAAAGCAGCTTGTTTATATGAACTATAGTAGTGCTTATCTGTAATCTACTGTGTATCCTGTGCTTGAATGGCTGCCCCATGGCTACACAGCAGCTTGTTTATAAAAACTATAGTAGTACTTATCAGTTATCTACTGTGTATTCTCTGCTTGAATGGCTGCCCCATGGCTTCACAGCAGCTTGTTTATATAAACTATAGTAGTACTTATCAGTTATCTACTGTGTATTCTGTGCTTGAATGGCTGCCCATGGCTTCACAGCAGCTTGTTTATAAAAACGGTAGTAGTACTTATCTGTTATCTACTGGGCATTCTGTGCTTGAATGGCTGCCCCCATGGCTACACAGCAGCTTATTTATATAATGTTGTGGTTGACTACTGCTGTAGTAGAATTAAATGATCTTTTGCCTTAATGGACAATCGATCTGAAAACCTTGATGTATCGTGTGGTGATGTTGCGCAATCCCCCGGAAATAACGTCACAGCAGTCGTTCTTAGCTGGGGTCCAGTATTCTGCCTCCCTCTACAATGGCCAGTGGTTTATTATACACCAAGACAAAAGGTGGTCTTACAATATATCCAATCAATGAGCATGTTATGCTATGAATCAATTGGTGGAACCAGTACACAGACACATGTCCATAGAAGAGGGGGGGGAAAGGTAGACTGCCCTAGGCAAACAAAAGACACCAGGACAAAAGGCACTTCCCCCGGTAATATACATATACACAGACACAGTGATCTTAGCATGGCTTGTACTGATCTTGTAAAAGTACACCTTTGTTCAGTGGTCCGTATTCCTCAATCCCACCCGGCGCCACACCCAGCATGCTGCAGTCATGCCTGATGAACACAAATCGGATGGGAATCGGAAAGATCGGGCGACTGTGCAAAGGTCGGTCGTAAAGACGCTTATCCCGCATCGGTGGCGGCCATATGGCGAAATATAAGAAATTTCCACGTCAGTCCCTCCTTTTTCACCATATGTCGTCACAGCAACGGCTTCCTAACGCTACAATCACTCCAACCAAAGCTTCTAAAGGGTACAGAAAGAAAAGGGAACATGCTACACTACAAATGCACTAACAGGAAGAACCGGCCTAATATTCTTGATCTTCTTTATATCTTGATCATGAGGTCCAGACTGGCCTTCAGGGAGGTGATGTCATCATACAAGGTTTCTGGTTATGTCTTCTTTGAGAAGAACAGCCCAAAAAAAAGTCTCCAAGAAGGGAAGAAGTCGGTTCTTTTAGGGACAGTCCATAGTTTGTTAAAAAATAAAGGTGGTGGTTCTTCCTGTGATGATCTTCCTGAGGTAAAGGGTTCCGGATGCTTCAGGCGATGGCTCTTTATGGAATCATCACATGGTCCTCTGCACGGCTCCTTGCAACTTGGTTCACCAAACAAAAGGTCATTCTCGCCGTCACATAGAGGAGGAAAAGAAAGAGCAGCATCAGGACATACACTCCAACTTCTTTAAGCCATGATCCAATAGAAAACAACATATCACCGAAGCCCCCTAAACCTTTAAAGGGGTTCCAACCCTCCTCTGCAATAGTGCGTGCTTGTCCCTGTAATGCTTTCACCTTGTCAAGATGGGCCTGACCTTGTCCCCAGTATCTTCCACCCAGGTACAGCAATCCTCCCCGATGAACTCACAGAAACCCCCCTTTGATGCTAAAAGATAGTCGAGAGCCATTTTCTGCTGAAGCATAAGGGTCTTCAGCTGTCGTTGTTCAGAAGAAATTTCTCTCATGGCTTCGACTGTCTCATTAAACATCTCGTCCATTATGATGGAAAAATTATTTAGCCGCTTCATAAGTTCTATACCCCATCTGGTCCATGCCGGAAACCATGCCCATGCACGGTCCCCTGCGGAGAATAGCTCTCTCCTGGTCCTTCTTCCCACACTCACCCTCCTCTGCACCATTAGGTCCTTGTGACCGTCGGCAATGTAGGAGGCAGGGACTAACCTGACTAAGGAGCATGACCCTCTAGTATTTGGGGGAACGGCTCTATAGGCAGCCTGGCCGCACAAAAAGTAATAGGGCCCAGTTAAAGGAAAACTATACCCCCCAAACAATGTAGGTCTCTATTAAAAGATACTGAGTAAATCAGCTCATGTGTAAAACCCTGCTTCATGTAAATAAACCATTATCATAATATTATACTTTTTTAGTAGTATGTGCCATTGGGTAATCATAAATAGAAAATTGCCATTTTAAAAAATAAGGGCCGCCCCCTGAGATCGTAAGATTCACTTTGCACACATACAAACCACATGTAAGGTCACATGAGCCAATTAACAGACAGAGTTCTGCCTTTTGCTTCCTCACTTCTTCCTGTTACAGTTAGTGTTGTAGTATTTCTGGTCAGGTGATCTCTGAGGCAGCACAGATAGAGTCACGAAATGGTGGTTCAAGGCAAGAGATGTAAAAGGGCAATATTTATGTAAATATATATTCCAGTTTGGTAAGATTCTTTAATATGTCATTCAATTTGATATAAACTATCTTTTGCTTAAGTATTCATTTTGGGGGTATAGTTTTCCTTTAATAAGACACAAAGGTCATTGGGGTTACGGTTACGGGCATTGCGCAACAACTGGATGGATAATGGGATTGCTGCACCCTCCTGAATGTCACACCCTCCCCCCCAGCAGACATAATCATGTCTGGTGGTTAGGTTGTTACCGTCAGGGATTCTATGGTCGATCTGGATGGTTATCCCAGATGGGCATTCGGTCCTCCCCAGGGACTTGGCTCCGAAACCAGAGCTGATATTAAAACAAATCCCGGACTGGCCTAATTGACCGGATACCCACACGGGTCTGCTAAGTCTAGTACAAGCCTCGGGGCTGACATCAAGACCATAGGTGACATTACCATCTAAGAATGTCTGATTAAATTCTATGGACAGATGGCGTTCCGCTGATCTACCTGAAGGACTAAACTTTCTCATGCCCACCCTGATGTCATAAAGGGCATGTACTGCCGCCATTGCCAGGATGCTCTGGCTCGGAGGGGGTTTGGAGCACACCCAGCAGTTGGACCTATTTGCTGTTTTTGCTAATTGTAAATGCATCTTGAACAGTAAATTCGGATGTGACTCCTCATAACAGTATCCAAAATACATTAAACAACAAGTGTATATAGAAACAATGCACCTGATCATTGCACTTAATAGTCCAGCAGCTTCTTGCAGTGGCTGGCGTGGATCCGCCCATCACGGAGGTGGATGTTGTACTGCTTCTGTCTCGGGTTCCATGAGTTCAAGACAGTTGTGATTGTCTGTTGGTTCTGTCATGGTTGGGTTAGAGTCAGTCACAATCCCTTCGTCCCCCCCTCTTCTTCCGAGTCAGAATGGGTCGGGAGAAGAGATGCGGGATTGAGGATTGTACATCGTCTCAGTGTGAGGTTAGTAGGGGTAAGGAGAGTCACTTCAGATTTGGTCAGACGTGCTGCTGAAAGATGTTTGGTCTGGACCTAGTTGAGAATCTCTTGGACAGAGTGTGGGATGAGAAAGGTTAGAGGGGAATCTAAAACTATGTCACCAACTTTCTGTAATAACACAGAAAGTATAGAGATGACCCATTCTGAATAAAATATTAGGGATCCAATCTCTGCTGTAATTGATCAGACCTAGAAGGGCTCTCAACTGTCGGGCATTACGAGGTCGGGTGAAGTCTTTGAGAGTCTGTATCCGTTGTGTCAGGTGTCGGGTCCCTTTTGAGATACAGTGGCCTAGAAAAATAACCTTCTCCTTACAAAAATGCAATTTTTCCTTGCTAGCCTTATTCCCAGTGGATGCCAGATGGTTCAGTAGCGAGATAGTGTGTCTATAGCCTGAATCCTTGTCCCGGCAACAAACTAATAGATCGCCCACATATTGTAACAGTGCGACCTCCGGATCCTCTGGCACCCACTGGTCTAATACCACCTTTAGCTTGCAACTATATTCCGATGGGTTAGTCATGGAACCGGGTCCATGTCAGCTGTCTACCCTGGAACGAAAAAGCAAAGATGTATTGACACTGTAGTGGAACAGAAAAGAAGGCATTAGACAAGTTGATAACACTAAAGTACGAAGCTTTAGGAGGAATGGACGCAAGTAATGTGTGAGGATTAGGCACTAACGAGGCATCACTGACTATGATTTTGTTATCATGGACCAGTCGGTAAGTGACTTCCTGACCCTTGGCTGATTTTTTTTGCCACTGGAAATAAAGGTGTATTACAGGGTGATTGTGTTGGGGTTAAGACCTCGATTTGGAGATATCTATCAATCTGGATCTTGAGACTGTCCATCTGCGCTATACTCAGAGGATACTGTGGCAATTTTGGTAGCATGCAACCGGGGGCAATCCGTATAGTGGCTGGAGGTACTGGCAGCAAGCCGACATCATATTTGTCAACCGCCCAAACCTTAGGGTCTATCTCAGCTAGTACATCCAGGGACAAATTTGTACCAGGTTCTCCAGTATACGGGACTGCCACCACTGCACACAGCAACTCGTCTATGAGTGCACTAGTTACCACAACACCCTCTGGGGTATAAGTGATGTTGGCCTGAATCTCCGACAGAATGTCTGCTCCCAATAGGTTGATAGGGACATCATCTGAAACTAATAGAGATCTGACTGCTTTGGTGTGTTGACCTAACCTGCAGTACAATGGTTTCGTCTCCCTAAGAGTCACTGGATGACCTGTAAGCCCAATGGTGGGGGTTGTGTTGCCAGAGAGTGGAATCCTGCCTTTTAGATCTTGTGTTTTTAGAACAGTCCTGGCTGCGCCGGTGTCGATGAGGCAGGACAGAGGATATGGCAATTCCTCAAGAAATAGATTGAAATGGGCCGACACCGGTTTGCCTTTCCCCTAGTGGGCGAAGCTATGGGACTGTGTAGCAGCTCCGAAGGTTTTAACTGTTTCAGGGTCTGGTATGAAATGGTAGGTTCCCGGGGGGCCCTCCGTACTACGGTAAGATTTCCCCGGGTTTGGGTTATGTGCATGAGGCCGGTCAGGAACAACTTTATAAGGACTAGGGGAATTTTGTTCTTTCTTCTCCTCATTTTCTGGACAGTGGCACGCTAAATTTCCTTTTTGATAGCAATTAAATCAAATTATATTAGTAACCCCTTGTTTTAACCTCTGCCAATAGACGAGGCATCCTCATCTGGGCCCTGGATCGCTGTCATAAACTGGAATGGGGACACAACACTATACATAGTGGGTATTTTGAATTCCTTGCCCCCCCGTAGCGCCTGTAATACCCCTCAGGGCCCTGTTGGAAGTCATCCCTTTCCAAGGCCTCTATGCGTTCTAATTTGGATTTGTCTATTATAGAGATACCTCTGGCTTCACATAAGGTGACCAAATCGGATTTTCCAAGGCGGCAGTAATCCGTTTTGTCAGAGGCATCTTTTACGGATTCTGGATGTGGGGATGGTGATGGAGACAGATGAGCTGAGGCTGTTGAGATGACCTGTTGCTAGCAAATTTAAACCTGTTTGCAGCTCTGTCTCGTCCTTATCATTATTGCTTTCTGCAGTTCTGGCTGGAAGTAAGTACATGATTATGTTTGACCTTACTTTCTGAGACTTTTGAATGCCCTGCTGCTAAGGCTTGGTAGATTCCTGTAACCACAAATTGGCCTTCTCTAAAGACCCATGTGTTTGGAGTCTGGAGTGGAACTCACGGACGAACTTTTCCCATATCCAGACCTCAAACGTCCCCTCCTTAGGGATGGACCATTCTAAACCTGAAGACCATTTGTGCCAATCTTTGAGGGGCTTAACAGTCCCTCCTCCATATATGGATTTCATGTGCTGCTGAGCCGTCCTGAACTCAGAAGTGGTACCCTTCTGTTCCCTAGATTTCCCTACACCAATACTCGAGTCTCGAGCTTTTTCCAAGTAGATGCGTCCACCTACAGTGTCTACGTCCACTGCGCAGACCGCCGTCGATCCTTACCTGTTCGTCCTCTGAGTAGCTCTAGGGCTTCAAATACGAACCACGGACATTATCCACCGTAGCCCACTCAGAGAGAAGGATCAGCGGCCGAGGGATCCGGACAGGTACGAACCACGGACACCTTCCTTATCCCTCGTGCTAAATTGGCTCAAAACAGCGCCCTGACTGCAGGATAAGAGTTCCCAATGCCTGGAGTGTTGACAGCAAGTGAGAGGGAGCGACAGGAAGTGAGAACAAGGGAGATATAGTTGAACCTTCCTAGGGATTCCGGTACGAACCACGGACACCTGGTCACCCCAGTCAGGCTAATAGTTTTGAGAGAAAGTGTCTAGAAAAACAGATAGAAACAGAGAAACCCCTCCCCAGTTCACCTCCCCAAGTTCCGTCCCCCAAGCTTCCGGTACGAACCGCGGACACCTGGTCACTCAGTGACGAAAAGTCAAGAAAGCGAACAAGAAAGGGAACAGTCCTCAATAATTTCCCCACAAACTCCACCCCCGGGCTTTGGTACGAACCACGGACACCTTCCACCCTTAAGATGGACCTCGAGGGGAAGAGAAAAGAGAACAAAGCTCACGCGACAATTGATGAACCCGAGTAGGCTTGGCCCACTTTTTCTCCTCACAAAAAGCTAACCAGTTCACTGTTTTTTCGCCCTATACAGTCCGACTTCGCAGCACAGTCCTTATGGACGTAATTAACAGGAATTTCCTTCCTAACAGCAACTTTCATAAGCAGACAGCAGCTATCCTACACTACCAGACTTCCAATGACAGAAAAGATGTCTTCCAACCAAACCTACAGAGAATGTGTTGGTTTGAGAATAGATTAAGACAGAAAAGAGGGCTAGCCAAAAGCAAGGCAAAGAGTTAGTGTGGTAGTTATAGACAGAGAGAGAGAGAGAGAGAGAGAGTAAGCAAAAGTGTTTTAAAAGAGAGAAATGGAGAAAAGTGAGAGAGATAATAAAGGACGGGAGGAAGGATAAAGAGAGGAAAATAAAGAGAGAAAGAGCAGGAAAACAAGGAGTATAAAAAGAGAAACAGCTAGTTACCATATAGCCTTATGTTGTAAACCATGCAACACTCTTCCTTCACTCACACAAAAGGACAATTACAATTACAACACCATGTGATGGTCTCTTCCTTAGGAAAACCCCCTATTCTGGAGGAAGTAGGAGTCAATAGACTGCAGGGAACAGCAGAGAGGTATAACAAAAATGTAAAAAATGTTCCAAAAAGTTCAAAGAGAACTTTGCTGTTATGAAATGTAAAGATGAAAATCTATTATATACAATAGAACAACTGTTAGGGTTATATGCAGGGGATGTGCCTCCCACCAATAGCCCAATATACCTTTTCAAAAACTAAGACAACATGGCCGCTGGCACATGTGCTTAAAGACAAAATGGCCACTGGCACATGTGCTTAAAGACAAAATGGCGTAGGCTCCCCCTGTTCAGCGCTCAGCAAGGGCTAGAAACTTGGTTTGTAATTCAGATTGGTCGGATTGTTACCCAACCTCCAATATTAAAACTTCCCTCCCAAACAAAAGATTTTCTCAAGGATGAAACCTATAGAGTCGCAATTTTAAAACAAACACCACTTAGTAGACAGACAGAAAACAAACACAAATGAAAAAAACAATGATTCTAAATCCCCTCTAGATACTGTTGGCCATATCTGCCTGCTACAAGATTATCCTACAACCACCCGACATACACAGAAACTCCCTCCACTGGTCTGAATCACTCACAGATCCTCCAGCAGAGGCAATAACAGTCCCTTATGGTTAAAAAAATAAACGAATAAACCCCACAGCAGTTATGCAGATATGCCCCAACCAGTACCTGGGCAGTTAATACTGAAAAACACCACACATACACCCAAAAGGTTCTTTTGGTAGATTTTTACCTGATTCCAGCAGCCTAGAGACCACAAATCAATTTGCAGACAGCAAAAACTTTCTCAAATATGAGAGTATCAAAACAAAAATGTCTTACCTTAATGCCGGCCTTTTTGCTGCCCGAAATAAAATATGGCCCCTTTTTAATTCTGCTGAAATTAAGGGAAAAATTGAACCACCTGCTTAGGCTCGCCATCTGTTGTGGTTGACTACTGCTGTAGTAGAATTAAATGATCTTTTGCCTTAATGGACAATCGATCTGAAAACCTTGATGTATCGTGTGGTGATGTTGCGCAATCCCCCGGAAATAACGTCACAGCAGTCGTTCTTAGCTGGGGTCCAGTATTCTGCCTCCCTCTACAATGGCCAGTGGTTTATTATACACCAAGACAAAAGGTGGTCTTACAATATATCCAATCAATGAGCATGTTATGCTATGAATCAATTGGTGGAACCAGTACACAGACACATGTCCATAGAAGAGGGGGGGGAAAGGTAGACTGCCCTAGGCAAACAAAAGACACCAGGACAAAAGGCACTTCCCCCGGTAATATACATATACACAGACACAGTGATCTTAGCATGGCTTGTACTGATCTTGTAAAAGTACACCTTTGTTCAGTGGTCCGTATTCCTCAATCCCACCCGGTGCCACACCCAGCATGCTGCAGTCATGCCTGATGAACACAAATCGGATGGGAATCGGAAAGATCGGGCGACTGTGCAAAGGTCGGTCGTAAAGACGCTTATCCCGCATCGGTGGCGGCCATATGGCGAAATATAAGAAATTTCCACGTCAATAAACTATAGTAGCACTTATCAGTTATTTACTGTGTATTCTGTGCTTGAATGGCTGCCCCATGGCTTCACAGCAGCTTGTTTATAAAAACTGTAGTAGTACTTATCAGTTATCTACTGTGTATTCTGTGCTTGAATGGCTGTCCCCATGGCTACACAGCAGCTTGATTATATAAACTATCTACTGTGTATCCTGTGCTTGAATGGCTGCCCCCATGGCTACACAGCAGTTTGTTTATATAAATTACAGTAGTTTCTAAAGCAGACACCTGTTTTACCAGTGCAGGGCAACACTACATTATATTGTCATCCCTTTAAAACACTTTAATCTTTTTGTGTTACTGTTCCTTTAAATGGCTTTGCTTTAAATTGAAGAAAACAGAAAGTGTAAGTGGGTGTGGCTTATTATACCAGTGGGTGTGGCTTATAATTGTGTGCTGTGCTTATTTCTTCCACATACCATCCCTCCACCTTTTTAGGGCCAATTCGAGCACTGCTTAAAGAAGAACCACCCCATTAAATGGATGGATTTACTTTGTACAGTGGATCTTTACCTGAATATGTAGTTTCCTTGCATGAGTATTTTTGTTTTTGACAAGTTCTAAAAGACCCACAATCTCTACCCTTTTAAACAGTGATATTTAAAAATGTGCGGTCGAGCATAAATACGCAAATGAAACCACAACGTGGGATAATTCCACTCAGAAGAATTTTAGTAAAGCTTTGTGAAAAAGCCAAGCAAAAAGTAATTTACATGTAAAATGTAGCCATACTGATCATCAATATGCAATGTAATTATGTCACAGCATACAACACCACAAATACAGTGTACATATATTTGCACAATCCATCTTGCAAGAGTCTGGCCGCCATTTTGAAAATACCCAGCTTATTTCAGCGAAGTGTAGTTCCAAACCTGCGAATCCCATAGAGTTCAATAATATTGTGTTTCCTTGGCGTATTGGCATTTCTGCTAAAATTGCATATACTGGTGTTAATTGGCGTATATTGGCTCGCCATCGTAGGAATTGCTATAATGCATATTCCATTATTTTCGTTTAAAATAATTTTTATTGTTTTTCCAAGTTAAACAAAGACACTTGACAAATGATGAAGGCTGAACAGTGAAGCTCATTCAGTTATAAAACAGTAGATGGAGCCATCTTGATTGTTCAATAGATTAAAGGAACAGTAACATCATTTTTTTTTTCATTAAAAAAATAAATATTACAGCCTGTATATAATACCCATGTCCCAATAGATATTACATATTCACCCTCCTTGTACCACAAAAGTCCCCAGTAAACACTCCCCTCCATGTTCTGAACTGATTTTGAAAAACGGCGATATGTCGATCAATGCTTATACAACAATACGTACAAGCGCGCTCAGGATAAACAAGATGTGAAGAACTGTTCAAACGCAGTGGGTTGCTGCAAACTTCAGTGCTTTATTTCACACGACATGTTTCGAGCATAGCTCTTTATCATACGTACGTATCTTTACGTACAAGCGCGCTCCAGACAGTGCTCTTTCACCCAGGACTTCCGTCATGAAAGTAAACCCAGAAGTCAGAAGAGCTTCTGACAGGGCATGCATCCTACAACGCATAAAGTTCTCCCTTTTCTTGCCAGACTTTTTTTCTTTTGTATGTGGGCAGTGAGAGGAACAAGGAGGGGAGGGGGGAGAGTACGCAGCATCAATCGAGAAGGCTGGGGAGAGGGACGGCAGTGAGAGGACACAGAGCGGAGACAGGGGGAGTGAACGGCTGCATGAAAGCACTGTGAGAAATGGCAATGACAGGACACGGAGGGGAGGGGGGAGTGAGCTGAACTGCTGCATGAATGGAGAAGGCTGGGGTGAGAGGAACACGGAGGGGAGGTGGGGGAGTGAATGGCTGCACGGAGGTACGGCAGTAAGAGGACATGGAGTGAAGGGGAGTGAATTGAACTGCTGCAGCGCTGGGAATTGGCCTGATTTCTTGGGTTGGGGGATCTAATAATAAAATGCATTCAGCCAGCGCTCCTATAGCCTAAGCAGTTATCCTTTCGGTTATGTCACTTCCGGAAGTTCAGATCCGAAAACAAGGAAGTGAAGCACGGCAGCGCGCACGTAGTGCATAAGAAGGTTGCTGGTGGGGAAAGATGGCGAGGACCCTTGGACTCCATCCAGAAGCGGCGGTTTTGATTTTTTCGGATTCCTTACAAGACTACCTGGATTCAGCAGCGTATTGGAAGTTACTTAGCTAAGTACATTATTTTTGTCTGAGTTTGTAAAAAAGTGTTACTGTTCCTTTAAGACACATGGGTTACACCAATCGTACAACCAAACTACTAAACAACCTAACCTTAAAGTAACACTCAGCGAATATTACAAAATTCTAAAATAGTACACTTGTAATAAAATGAATAAAAATAAATAATACAAAGACATTTTCATTGAACCTTTATGGATTAGCTTAATATTTTAGCAAGTCCAAAGTACCGTATATACTCGAGTATAAGCCGAGTCTTTCAGCATCCAAAATGTGCTGAAAAAGTCTACCTCGGCTTATTATACTCGAGTCAGTGGGCAGTAGCTGAGATTGCAGTCACTTTTAATCATTCCTATACCAACAGTTCGCTTGGGGAGAGACTGCAATATCACACAGCGCCCTCTGTTGGTTATATGAAAGAATAACAGTGCTCTGTCTGTTGGTTATATGAAAGAATAACAGTGACTGCAATATTACACAGCGCCATCTGTTGGTTATATGAAAGAATAACAGTGACTGCAATATCACACAGTGCCCTTTGTTGGTTATACAGATGAAGCCACTTGGATTTGTGAGTTAAATGCGTCATGACTCAGGGGTAATTGAAGAAACTGTGTTATCTTAAGTCATCTTAACTCATTTAATGCATTTAACCTTTTCATTAGCATACCAAAGATCCATTGTTCACAATGGTGAATGCTTTAATTAGATGGGATGTTGTGACGCAGTTTTCTGTGTTAAATGAGATAAATGGGATATCTGTGTTTAGTTATTCTGTGTCAAACAGACAAACCAAAGTGGCTGCATCTGTATGAAGGATTAACAGTGATGGCAATATCACATAGCGCCCTCTGTTGGTTATACGAAAGATTATCAGTGATGGCAATATCACACAGCACCCTCTGCACATGGTAGTGGGACAGTGGGACAATGCACACAGTAATCCATTTGGCAATTCTCTGTCACCATCACCTTTGCAAACTTTGCAAAGTCCGGTTGATCGTTGGGGGGGTCGCTTTGGCGGAATGTGCGCTGCTGGCAGACAGTGCTGTAGTTTTGTCTAGGCTTATACTCGAGTCAATACGTTTTCCCAGTTTTCGTAGGTAAAATTAGGTACCTCGGCTTATTCTCAGGTCGGCTTATACTCGAGTATATACGGTATATGATTTGGAGCTAGTGTCAATTTGATCCCAGAATATTGACCACAAAGTAAATGATCTTTTAAGGTGTGGTTGTGCTTCCATTATTTTCAATAGAGTTTCATTTTGTGTGTATTTACTTTCGGTTGCACGTTTTCAAAAATGCTACATAAAAGCACCACGTGTGACCTCGTCCTTAGGAATCCAGCACAGTTCCCTGGTTTGGTCGCTACAATTAAAGTCAAGGTATGCTTATTCCCAGCATTTCTACACACGTTTATATAGCATTAAAAATGTGTAATAGGTGTAATGTACAAACTCAACATGGTTCATGCAAACACCATATTTTACTGCACAGGTTGGTATACCTTCTTAATTGATGTCATAAGAAAAATATATGTTTCAAAAATAATCACACTAAGACCACACAAAGACACTGGCATACTTAGGCATTTTTATAAAAGTTTTTATCGTAACTTTAAGGGTGGAATGGAAAACTTTTTTTAAAGCATATCACACACTACAACTCATTGAGAGGGCACACTTCATTTTTTTTTTCATTTTTACTTTTCAGTTCACTTGGCTTGTTTGCCTTTATTAAAAGCATTATAATTTATAAAAAATCATGCCCCAACCCCCTCTGGGATTTATTTTAGCCTGGCAAAATTCTGAAAGTGCTCCCCCACTCTGGAGCATGAGTTGGCACCTTCCATGCTGACACGCTGACACGCTGGCTCGCTGACGCACTGGTGCACATGCGCAGTAGGCTGCAGCGCTGGTGCAAGACGTCAGTCACATCATTACAAAGGATCGGTTGGAGCATTGGGCAGCTGCAGAGAGGACCTGTTGTGCATGCTAGAGGGGAGCACTCAGTCACACTGAAGAGACCTGCCTGTCCTGCAGGGGCCTGGGCACTTTTGGCAGCTGCATCTACCTTTTTCAGTTTTACTACTGTCTTTGACGCTTGCTGCTTTATAAAGGCTTGATAAAGGGCCCATGTGGTCCGAAACATTGCCTTTTTTCTGTAGGTGTTTGGGGTGAATAAATTTTACACTTTTTCAGCATTCAGTATGCAGGAGTGGGTCCCCCAGTGTAGCACCTGGTACCACAAAGGGTACATGATCAGGGGTGGAAACACTCTACCATTGTTGTTTTGACGCTTGCTGCTGGCACAGGTACAGATCATGGGAGCTTGGGCACAGCCTGGTACAGGTGGGGGTGTGGGCTTGGGGCCTGCAGTATTAAAGGTGGAAATGGCGGGGCTTGGCTGGGCTCATTGTTGGCTGGATCATGGAGGCTTGGGTAGGCCACAGGTGTGGGCTTGGGGGCTGCAGTGGCACAGGTACAGATGGGGGGGGGTCTTGGGCCTGCTGGCTTGGGTCAATATTGATGGCTAATGGCTGCTGGGCTGGCACAGGTACAGGTGGGGCTTGGTCAGTATTGATGGACATGGGCTCAAGCCTCATTGGCTGCTGGCACATGTACAGATGGAGGGGACTTGGGGACAATTATTGAAATATAATGGCTGCGGCCACAGATACTGATGGGGGGCTTGAGGCAATATTGATGGCTAATGGCTACTGGCACAGTTCTGGGGGCAAATATAGGACGGGGGGAGATGATTGGAACCCTTGCCTAGGGTGCCTAACTACCTTGGCCCGGCCCTGGATCCTGGCATCGAACACTTGGCTATACATCCAATATTAAACACACAGATTTGCAAAATTATGTGCAAAGGTCAATTAAAATGATTCTGAGCACAAGAGTGCACCCTTTCATGCTCACCCAAGAACACTTATGCTTTGGGTCTGACTGCACTCTGTACCTTACGCCAGAGTGTACCATCAGTAGGGATGTCGCGGACTGTTCCTCGGCGAACTTGTTCGCAGCGAACATCGACTGCTCGCGCTCGCCGAATGTTCGCGAACGTCGCGCGACGTTCGCCATTTTGGGTTCGCCTTACCTGGCGCTTTTTTTTGACCTCTCACCCCAGACCAGCAGATACATGGCAGCCAATCAGGAAGCTCTCCCTCCTGGACCACCCCCTGGACCACTCCCCTTCCATATATAAACTGAAGCCCTGCAGCGTTTTTTCATTCTGCCTGTGTGTGCTTGCAAGAGCTAGTGTAGGGAGAGAGCTGTTACTGATTTCACTGATTTCTTTGAGGGACAGTTGATAGTAAGTTTGCTGGCTAGTAATCTACTTGATACTGCTCTGTATTGGAGGGACAGAAGTCTGCAGGGATTTGAGGGACATTTTAGGTTAGGTAGCTTTGCTGGCTAGTAATCTACCTTCTACTGCAGTGCTCTGTATGTAGCTGCCTGCTGTGGGCACTGATCTCTTCTGATCTCATCTGCTGACTGCTGTAATAACCCAATAGTCCTTGTCAGGACTGCTTTTATTTTCTTTTTTGTTGTTTTACTTTGCTACTATAACAGCCCAGTGCTATTAGTCTAGCTGTGTTGGGGAGTGGGACTGGTGTGCTGCTGTGCTGCTCCTAGTAGTTCAGCAGCAGCAACCCGAGAATTTTTTTTTTTTTTTAATATACATATATTTTTTTTTTCTTTTACTTATCTTACTGTTCTTTAACGTGTACAGTGCTGTTGCTGTTCTTCATAGTAGTGCACCAATAGTAGTGCACTTGCAGGCATTATTTGCCCAGTGTGTTCTTCAAACAACAACCATCTAGCTGTGTGAGCTTGTTCACATTCTGTCTAAATATCAATAATAATACCGTCTCTAGAAACACCACCCGAGTGACGTTTTTCAGGCAGCAATAATATATTCCGTATCCACTGCTGTAGTAGTGTATACGTTAACCTTGTAGGCATTATTTGCCCAGTGTGTTCTTCATTTTCAAACAACTCCCATCTAGCTGTGTGAGCTTGTTCGCATTCTGTCTAAATATCAATAATAATACCGTCTCTAGAAACACCACCCGAGTGACGTTTTTCAGGCAGCAATAATATATTCCGTATCCACTGCTGTAGTAGTGTATACGTTAACCTTGTAGGCATTATTTGCTCAGTGTGTTCTTCATTTTCAAACAACTCCCATCTAGCTGTGTGAGCTTGTTCACATTCTGTCTAAATATCAATAATAATACCATCTCTAGAAACACCACCCGAGTGACGTTTTTCAGGCAGCAATAATATATTCCGTATCCACTGCTGTAGTAGTGTATACGTTAACCTTGTAGGCATTATTTGCCCAGTGTGTTCTTCATTTTCAAACAACTCCCATCTTGCTGTGTGAGCTTGTTCACATTCTGTCTAAATATCAATAATAATACCGTCTCCAGAAACACCACCCGAGTGACGTTTTTCAGGCAGCAATAATATATTCCGTATCCACTGCTGTAGTAGTGTATACGTTAACCTTGTAGGCATTATTTGCCCAGTGTGTTCTTCATTTTCAAACAACTCCCATCTTGCTGTGTGAGCTTGTTCACATTCTGTCTAAATATCAATAATAATACCGTCTCCAGAAACACCACCCGAGTGACGTTTTTCAAGCAGCAATAATATATTCCGTATCCACTGCTGTTGTAGTGTATACGTTGACCTTGTAGGCCTTGTTTGCCCAGTGTGTTCTTCATTTTCAAACAACTCCCATCTAGCTGTGTGAGCTTGTTCACATTCTGTCTAAATATCAATAATAATACCGTCTCTAGAAACACCACCCGAGTGACGTTTTTCAGGCAGCAATAATATATTCCGTATCCACTGCTGTAGTAGTGTATACGTTAACCTTGTAGGCATTATTTGCCCAGTGTGTTCTTCATTTTCAAACAACTCCCATCTAGCTGTGTGAGCTTGTTCACATTCTGTCTAAATATCAATAATAATACTGTCTCTAGAAACACCACCCGAGTGACGTTTTTCAGGCAGCAATAATATATTCCGTATCCACTGCTGTAGTAGTGTATACGTTGACCTTGTAGGCATTGTTTGCCCAGTGTGTTCTTCATTTTCAAACAACTGCCATATAGCTGTGTGAGCTTGTTCACATTCTGTCTAAATATCAATAATAATACCGTCTCCAGAAACACCACCTGAGTTGTTGTTGTTTTAAAAATAATGCCAGGCAAAGGCAGGCCGCCACGCAGAGGCACTAGGGGCCGTGCTGCTATGCTATCCTGTGGCCCTAGGAAATTGCCCAGTTTTAAAAAGGCAATGACCCTGAACTCCCAAAATGCTGAAGAGGTAGTTGACTGGCTTACACAGCACACCCCATCCTCTACCGTTTCTAACCGTTTCCAGATTGCCAGCTTCAAAAAGGTCAGCAGTGTGGGATTTTTTTAATGTGTGTGCCTCTGACAAAAGCGTTGTAATTTGCAATGAGTGCAGTCAGAAACTGAGTCTTGGGAAGCCAAACAGCCACATAGGTACAACTTCTATGCGAAGGCACATGAACGGCAAGCACAAAGCACTTTGGGAGCAACACCTCAAAGGCAACAGGCAAACTAAAAGCCACCCTCCTTCTGGTCCAGCATCTTACTGCTCTACCTCTGCTGTCCTTGACCTGTCTGAACCACCCTCCACTCCGCCTTCCACCTTGACCACCAGTTCCCATTCCCAGTCATCTGCCCCCAGCCAAGTTTCTGTGAGGGCCATGTTTGAGCGTAAGAAGCCAATGTCTGCGAGTCACCCCCTTGCCCGGCGTCTGACAGCTGGCTTGTCTGCACTCTTAGCCCGCCAGCTTTTACCATACCAGCTGGTGGACTCTGAGGCCTTCCGCAAATTTGTAGCAATTGGGACACCGCAGTGGAAGGTACCCAGCCGCAATTTTTTTTCAAAAAAGGGAATACCACACCTGTACCACCATGTGCAGAGCCAAGTCACCGCATCTCTGTCACTTAGTGTTGGGCCAAAGGTCCATATGACTACTGACGCATGGTCCTCCAAGCATGGTCAGGGCAGGTATGTCACCTACACTGCCCACTGGGTGAACTTGGTAATGGCTGGGAAGCAGGGAATGTGTGGCTCAACAACAACAGTGGAGTTGGTTTCACCGCCACGGATTGCACGCGGTTCTGCCACCACCTCTACTCCTCCTTCGCTCTCTACCTCGTCTTCTTCCTCTTCTTCGTCCTCTGCTGCTGGGTCCTCCTCCTCCACACCTGTGCACCCCCAGCTCCCCCTAGGTTATTCGACGTGCCAGGTACGCCGTTGTCATGCTGTCTTGGGGATGACGTGCCTGGAAAGCAGAAACCATACCGGATCTGTACTCCTGTCATCTCTGCAGTCACAGGCCGATCGGTGGCTGACCCCACACCAACTGAAGATCGGAAAAGTGGTGTGTGACAACAGAAGCAATCTGTTGGCAGCACTGAGACTGGGCAATTTAACACATGCGCCCTGCATGGCACATGTTCTGAATTTAATAGTCCAACGTTTTGTCTCGAAGTACCCAGGATTCCAGGACGTTCTCAGGCAGTCCAGGAAGGTGTCGGCCCATTTCAGACGGTCCTACACAGCCATGGCACGCCTTGCTGACATTCAGCAGCGGTACAACATGCCAGTCAGGCGTTTGATTTGCGACAGCCAGACTCGGTGGAATTCAACGCTCCTCATGTTGGAACGTCTGCTGCAACAACAAAGAGCCGTCAACGAATACCTGTTTGAACTGGGTGGTAGGACTGGATCTGCAGAGCTGGGGATTTTTTTACCCCGTTACTGGGTGCTTATGCGCGATGCCTGCAGGCTCATGCGCCCTTTTGAAGAGGTTACAAATATGGTCAGTCGCACCGAAGGCACCATCAGCGACCTAATACCCTTTGCTTTCTTCCTGGAGCGTGCCGTGCGACGAGTGACAGATGAGGCTGTAGACCAGCGTGACGAGGAGCAGGAAGCGCACGATTTCTGGTCGGAATCACCAGAACGAACCCAGGCACCTGCTGCAACGCAGGGAGAGGTGTCAGAAGTGGAGTCAGAGGAGGAAGGTGGCTTTGTGGAGGAGGAGGACCAACAGGAGCAGGCTAGTGGTGACCTTTTGGGGACCCCTGGTCTTGTACGTGGCTGGGGGGAGGAGACCGTGGATGATGCAGTCCTTGATAACGAGGAAGCAGAGATGCATAGCTCTGCATCCAACCTTGTGAGAATGGGGTCTTTCATGCTGTCATGCCTGTTGAAGGACCCCCGTATCAAGAGGCTTAAGGAGAAGGATCTGTACTGGGTGGCAACGCTACTAGACCCTCGGTACAAGCATAAAGTGGCAGAAATGTTACCAACGTACCACAAGTCCGAAAGGATGCTGCATTTACAAACCAGCCTGCAAAACATGTTGTACAATGCTTTTAAGGGTGATGTCACTTCAGGAACTCATCAACATTCCAGGGGCAGAGGTGCCAGTAATCCTGCCACGAGCGCACCTGCAAGGACAAAGCACTTTGGCCACTCTAACGTCAGATATGCAAATGTTTTTCAGTCCAAGGCAGCGCCAGAACCCTTCTGGATCCACCCTCAAAGAACGCCTCGACCGGCAGGTAGCGGACTACCTGGGATTAACTGCAGATATCGACACTCTTAGGAGCGATGAACCCCTGGACTACTGGGTGTGCAGGCTTGATCTGTGGCCAGAGCTGTCACAATTTGCCATGAACCTCTTGTCTTGCCCCGTCTCAAGTGTCCTCTCAGAAAGGACCTTCAGTGCAGCAGGAGGGATTGTAACTGAGAAGAGAACTCGCCTAGGTCACAAAAGTGTGGATTACCTGACCTTTATTAAAATGAATGAGGGGTGGATCTCGGAGGGTTACTGCACGCCGGAAGACTTGTTCTGAGTTTCTGATTCTGACTCCCCATGCAGCTGTCCTTCTCTGCACGCCTCATGACTCCACACACAGCTGTCCTTTAGCGTCCTCCTCCCTCCACCACCGTTATAAACTAGGGTGCAAACCCTACTGGTTTAATTTGAATCCAGGTAAATCCTGAGTTTTTCTGGCCTCTGTGCTTCAGTGGCAGTGACAAAAAAAAAAGAATATTTTCAGCATTTATATGGCATATTTTTTCTGGCCTCTGTGCTTCAGTGGCTGTGACAAAAAAAAAGGAATATTTTCAGCATTTATATGGCATATTTTTTCTGGCCTCTGTGCTTCAGTGGCTGTGACAAAAAAAATGAATATTTTCAGCATTTATATGGCATATTG
This sequence comes from Xenopus petersii, assembly GCA_038501925.1. Lineage (NCBI taxonomy): Eukaryota > Metazoa > Chordata > Amphibia > Anura > Pipidae > Xenopus > Xenopus petersii. The sequence continues at coordinate 86,838,626 of CM076682.1, forward strand.
TTTCTGGCCTCTGTGCTGCAGTGGCTGCGACAAAAAAAAAATGAATATTTTCAGCATTTATATGGCATATTGTTTCTGGCCTCTGTGCTTCAGTGGCTGCGACAAAAAAAAGGAATATTGTTAGCATTTATATGGCATATTTTTTCTGGCCTCTGTGCTGCAGTGGCTGCGACAAAAAAAATTAATATTTTCAGCATTTATATGGCATATTTTTTCTGGCCTCTGTGCTTCAGTGGCTGCGACAAAAAAAATTTATATTGTTTGCATTTATATGGCATATTTTTTCTGGCCTCTGTGCTTCAGTGGCTGCGACAAAAAAAATTTATATTGTTAGCATTTATATGGCATATTTTTTCTGGCCTCTGTGCTTCAGTGGCTGCGACAAAAAAAAATTATATTGTTTGCATTTATATGGCATATTTTTTCTGGCCTCTGTGCTTCAGTGGTTGTGACAAAAAAAATTTATATTGTTAGCATTTATATGGCATATTTTTTCTGGCCTCTGTGCTGCAGTGGCTGCGACAAAAAAAAATGAATATTTTCAGCATTTATATGGCATATTGTTTCTGGCCTCTGTGCTTCAGTGACTGCGACAAAAAAAACATAATTTTTCAGGAAAGTACACATGCCTAATTTTTCAGGGTTCTGCAACAGTGGCAAAATCGCATCTTTTATGGTCACCGCAGGTGATCAATAAAGTACACCAAAACTGGGCCCACACTGCAGAATCAGTGTTTTTTGGTTCGCTTCACTGTACATTGAATTACCTCTGCCTGACCGTGCACGTGCGCACAAGCACGGTGACTGCTAAACACACCACTACAGAAATATTGCCACCAACAGGACGAACATCCTGGAGGTGACAAGCTCAACTAGTAATTAACAACTATTATTTGCTCACTTGACGGTATCATTCATTAAAGCTCTTTGCGTTCTTTTGCGTTGCAGTAAGCGCCGCGTTTCGTCTTTGTGTGTGAACAGGCTGTAACCTTTACACGACTTGATTGGCATGTAGACGCCGGACGTTTTAAAGCATTTTATTACACAAGTTTAGAAATGTAGTGTGATTTCTGCCCTTTACAGCACAAAACGCAGCGCTGTGTCAACAATGTATTTTTCAGATACATTTTTGCCCTTGATCCCCCTCTGGCATGCCACTGACCAGGTCGTTGCACCCTTTAAACAACTTTAAAATCATTTTTCTGGCCAGAAATGTCTTTTTTAGCTTTTAAAATTCGCCTTCCCATTGAAGTCTATGGGGTTCGCGACGTTCGCGAACCGTTCGCATTTTTGACGCAAGTTCGCGAATATGTTCGCAAACTTTTTTTCCGACATTCGCTACATCCCTAACCATCAGTGGGCACAGTACAGCCCTGTCCTTGCTGTCTGACAGGGTGGTGTGAGGATAGGTTTAAATTCCTTGAGAAGCTTTAACAGAGGTCTGGACCTACACAAGGCCCCATATTACAGTATTATCGGCCTCACTTAGTCATACTTTTTTTGTATTTGAAAGTTGTTTAAAACTATAATTATGTTCACATAGAAAGAGGTATAATTAATTTATACCAATACCATGCCACTGCACTACTGACAAAAAAGGGGGGGCTGCTTCCTTGAATATCACCGTTCACACCAGGTTAAAACGACACAGGAAATCTGAAATAGAATGCAAAAGGAAGCGCACATATAGAGTAGTTGTCACAGTCGGCACCCTAAACCAGAACTAATGCCAAGCTTCCTGGTCTCGGCTCGGCTTCACCAGTAGTGTGACCGCATTTGGCTTCGGGAGGAGCCCTCAGCGTACTCAGATGCCACCTGGACTTTTCGAGAGGAGCAAAGCGAGGAGTTCTGGCAAGCAAAGGGGCATGACTGTAGTAAAACAAAGTCTTTGGACAGAAGATCGCAGTACAAGGCGTTAGGCAAAGGAGTAGTCAGAACGGGCCGGGTCGAGGCAGGCAGAGAGTAAACGTTATCAGGCAGGCAAGGGTCAAACCAGGAAGTCAATCAGAGGGTTAATCAGAAGCGGTAGTCAGTAATCAGGCAAGGGTCAGAATCCAGAAATCAGAGTAGTCAAATAGCCAGGCAGGGGTCAAAAACAGGAATCAAACAGGTTACAGAATATAGCACAAGGCTCAGAAGCACCAGGAACAAATCCTATCACGGGCAATGATAAACTGTGGGAATGCCCTTTAAATACTATTTGAATTTGGCGCCTCTCGCGCTGACGTCAGAGTGCGCATGCGCGCGCGCGCACTAGGGAGCCGGCATAGGAGCAGCGCAGCGTGACGGGCGTCCCCCCACACCACCAAGAACAGGTATTTTTATCACATTACCCCCCTCTCTAGGGGGGCCCACTGGACCCCCAGGTTTACCAGGAAATTTGGAGTGGAATTGCTTGCTGAGGCGGTCAGCCTTGATGTCATCAACTGAGACCCGAGTTCTCCTCAGGACCAAAGCCCTTCCACCTGGTAAGATATTGCAACTTACCCCTCACAAGGCGGGAGTAGAGGAAGTCCTGGATCTCATACTCAGGCTGACCTTCAACCAACACTGGGGGAGGAACAGACAGATGACGAGAATTATTGGTAGGCTTCAAAAGAGAGACATGGAAGGAATTAGAAATTTTGAAATTAGGAGGTAACTGAAGACGGACAGAAGATGGATTAATTATTGCAATGATGGGGTATGGACCAATTAACCTAGGACCCAGTTTAGGAGAGGGAACCTTTAACTTGATATTCTTAGTCGATAACCATACCAAATCTCCCACCTTGTACTGGGGTGCTTCCCTACGGGATTTGTCAGCAGCTTTTTTCTGAGCTAAGGATGCTGCGGATAACGAATTATGGACTTGAGACCAAATTTTGGAAAGTTTCAGGACAGAAGAATTGGCAGAGGGTACAGGTACGCTTTGGGGTGCAAACCATAGACAACAAAGAAAGGAGACTCTCCTGAGGAGGAATGGGTAGCATTATTGTATGCAAATTCTGCCCAGGGTAGCAATTCAGACCATGTGGACTGGTTATCGGACACATAGCATCTGAGATACTGCTCAAGGGACTGGTTCACCCTTTCGGTTTGACCGTTAGTTTGGGGGTGATAGGCAGAGGAAAAAGACAATTCGGTACCCACCAAGGAACAAAAAGCATGCCAGAATCTTGAAACAAACTGAACCCCCCTGTCAGAAACAATATTTTCAGGAAAACCATGGAATTTAAAAATATGAGTAATGAATAAGTCAGCCAGGGTTTTAGCAGAAGGGAGATGTGGAAGAGGAATAAAATGAGCCATTTTACTGAACCTATCGATCACCACCCAAATCACTGTCTTACCCTGAGAAGGAGGCAATTCCACAATAAAATCCATGGAAATGTGAGACCATGGTTTCTCTGGGATGGGTAAAGGGTTTAATAGACCCTGGGACAGCAGATGAGATGACTTAGACCTTTGGCAGACTGGACAAATGTTTTAGTATCCTGTTTGAAGGAAGACTACCAGACATGACGGGATAAAAGAGAAATGTTTTTTGCAATACCTGGATGACCTGCCACTTTAGAATCATGAACCTCTCTTAACACTTGTTCCCTAAGCTCCTCAGGAACGAACCATTTACCAGATGGGGTATCAGCAGGAGCAGATGACTGTAAAGGGGACAACAAGGAAGAGAGGTCAGACTCCAAGGTCGCAACAATTATTTCCCTCGGAATGATGGGAGTACACTTACTAGAGTCAGAGGAAAAGGATTCAAAACTCCTAGAGAGTGCATCCGCCTTGGTATTTTTGGAACCAGGCCGAAAATTTAACAAGATATCGAATCTAGAAAAGAATAAAGCCCACCGGGCTTGCCTAGGATTTAGGCGTTTAGCTGATTCAATATACAGTAAGTTTTTATGGTCAGTAGAGACCGTCACCAAATGTTTAGCACCTTCTAGAAGATGCCGCCATTCCTCAAAGGCCCATTTGACTGCCAACAATTCCCTGTTACCTATATCATAATTCGCCTCTGCGGGTGAAAACTTCCTGGAGAAGAAAGCACAGGGATGTAACTTGTTGGTAGTCGGATGCCTTTGAGAAAGGACTGCCCACGCTCCTACCTCAGAGGCGTCAACCTCCACAATAAAGGGAAGCGCAGTGTCGGGGTGACGAAGGATTGGGGCAGAACTGAATTCCTTTTTGAGGAATTCAAAAGCTTGTACAGCTTCAGGAGGCCAAATGCTGGGGTCAGCGCCTTTTTTAGTTAACTCAGTGATGGGAGCCACAATAATGGAAAAATTCTTAATAAATTGACGATAGTAATTTGCAAACCCCAGGAACCTTTGGGTAGCACGTAACGATTGGGGTTGGGTCCAATCCAGTACAGCTCTCACCTTGCCTGGATCCATTTCAAGACCCTTGCTGGAAATATTAAACCCTAGAAATTGAACGGAAGTAACCTCAAAGGTACAATTTTCCAGTTTTGCATAAAGATTATTCTCCCTGAGTCTGTACAAGACTTGTTGAACATGATTTCTATGTTCACCCAAATTAGAGGAGAAAATTAAGATATCATCAAGATAGACCACTACGAATATCCCCAGCAGGTCCCGAAAGATGTCGTTGACAAATTCTTGGAACACAGCGGGTGTGTTACAGAGACCAAAGGGCATTACAAGATATTCGTAGTGGCCGTCTCTGGTGTTAAATGCAGTTTTCCACTCATCCCCCTCCCTAATGCGTATGAGATTATAGGCGCCCCTAAGATCTAGCTTAGAATAGATCTTGGCACCCTTAACCTGGTCAAACAATTCAGAAATTAACGGGAGGGGATAGCGGTTTTTTATGGTGATCTTATTGAGACCCCTATAATCTATACAGGGGCGTAGACCACCATCCTTCTTCCCAACAAAGAAAAAACCCGCCCCCGCAGGGGAACTAGAAGGCCTAATGAACCCTCTCTCAAGGTTGTCCTTAATATATTCTTTCATTGCCTGGGCCTCCGGCAAGGAAAGAGGGTATGTTCTACCCCGAGGGGGAATAGACCCAGGAATTAGATCTATAGGGCACTCATATTGCCTGTGTGGAGGTAGGGTTTCTGCACCTTTCTTAGAAAACACGTCAGCATATTCAGCATATGCTGCAGGTAAACCTTCTAAAGAAGTAGTTGCCACCACCTGAGGAATACATGAACCACCACACTTAAGACACCATTGCAGAATCTTCCCCGATACCCAGTCAATATGAGGATTATGGGTCTGGAGCCAAGGTAACCCCAAAATAAGAGGAGAAGACGCACCCTCAATGATGAAAAGGGCTAACTTCTCACTGTGATGGTTAGCAGAGCACATGGAAAGAGACACAGACTTTTTAGTTACCAGGCCTGAACCCAAAGGTTTTTTATCAACTGCCAAAATCCTCATAGGAGGAATCAGGGGGATTAAGGGAATACCAAATTTTGCCGCAAAAGTAGCATCCAGAAAATTCCCCTCCACCCCTGAATCCACAAAAGCAGACACCCTGACAGAACCCGTAGGCCAGGTGAGTTTAACAGGTATCAAAATCCTAGAGGTAGACTGGGGAGAGGAAACTTATGCACCCAAATGGAGCTCCCCTTCTCCATTTAGGCTTGGAAGTTTCCCGGCCTCTTAGGACATAAATTCAGGAAATTACCCTTTTCCCTACAGTAAATACAAAGACCAAGGGAACGCCTGTGGGCTTTTTCCTCAGAGGTTAGATGGGATATACCCAATTGATTGGGTTCCTCCTGAGGTTGAACCATGGAAGGGTTAGGGGACTTAACATTGGACACCACATTAGAAAAGTTATACTTCACATTGGTAAACCCAGAATGCATAGGAGAACCCCTTTCACCCCTTCTTTCCCTCTGCCTCCTATCTACCTGGATGGCAAGTGACATGAGATCGTCCAGGTTGGAGGGTAAAGGGTAATTTACCAAGCTATCTTTGACAGAGTCAGACAGCCCAATACGGAACTGGCTACGAAGCGCCATGTCGTTCCACCCAGTCTCCACTGCCCACCGGCAGAACTCGGTGCAATACACCTCCGCATCCCGTTTCCCCTGGCGCAATTTACGAATCGCGGAGTCGGCAGAAGATGCACGATCCGGGTCATCATAAAGTACAGACATGGTTTTAAAAAATGAATCAAGGGAAAAACGGGCCGGATCTGAGAGGGGCAATCTGAGAGCCCAAACTTGGGGATCACCCTGTAATAAGGTTATTACGAACCTCACTTTTTCCTCGCCAGTAGTGAATGAATGGGGGAAAAAGCTGAGGTATAATTTACATGCCTCTTGGAACACGAAAAATTTTGACCTGTCCCCATTGAATTTATCGGGAAACACAATTTTGGGTTCATGGGTTTTGGATACATTACCCAACAGAGCAGAAGAACCCACAGGAGTGGCCACAGGAGGGGTGACTACTGGAGCCATGTACAGCCATGGTTTTAAAAAATGAATCAAGGGAAAAACGGGCCGGATCTGAGAGGGGCAATCTGAGAGCCCAAACTTGGGGATCACCCTGTAATAAGGTTATTACGAACCTCACTTTTTCCTCGCCAGTAGTGAATGAATGGGGGAAAAAGCTGAGGTATAATTTACATGCCTCTTGGAACACGAAAAATTTTGACCTGTCCCCATTGAATTTATCGGGAAACACAATTTTGGGTTCATGGGTTTTGGATACATTACCCAACAGAGCAGAAAAACCCACAGGAGTGGCCACAGGAGGGGTGACTACTGGAGCTGGAGACTGAACAGAAGCATCCAGTCGACGGGTCAAATTGTGGAAACCTTGCATCAGGTAATCTTGCCTCTGCTCATGTTCTTCCAGGCGATGTAACAGCGTGGTAAGTAGCGCTTCAGTGGTGGAAGTAGCAGCGGCAGCTCGACCTTCTTCGTCCATCTTTATGGCCCGTGATAATGTCACGGTCGGCACCCTAAACCAGAACTAATGCCAAGCTCCCTGGTCTCAGCTCGGCTTCACCAGTAGTGTGACCGCATTTGGCTTCGGGAGGACCCTCAGCGTACTCAGATGCCACCTGGACTTTTCGAGAGGAGCAAAGCGAGGAGTTCTGGCAAGCAAAGGGGCATGACTGTAGTAAAACAAAGTCTTTGGACAGAAGATCACAGTACAAGGCGTTAGGCAAAGGAGTAGTCAGAACGGGCCGGGTCGAGGCAGGCAGAGAGTAAACGTTATCAGGCAGGCAAGGGTCAAACCAGGAAGTCAATCAGAGGGTTAATCAGAAGCGGTAGTCAGTAATCAGGCAAGGGTCAGAATCCAGAAATCAGAGTAGTCAAATAGCCAGGCAGGGGTCAAAAACAGGAATCAAACAGGTTACAGAATATAGCACAAGGCTCAGAAGTACCAGGAACAAATCCTATCACGGGCAATGATAAACTGTGGGAATGGCCTTTAAATACTATTTGAATTTGACGTCATTACGTCAGCGCGCATGCGCCTTTAAATCAGAGTGCGCATGCGCGCACGCGCACTAGGGAGCCGGCACAGGAGCAGCGCGGCGTGACGGGCGTCCCCGTCGAGGGGGCGGCAGGCATCCCTGCCGTCCCCCCACACCACCAGGAACAGGTATTTTTATCACAGTAGTATTGTCTCGATTCCCCCTTTCGGGTATATACTCACAAGATTTCTTGGATTTTTGATGCATATAGTAATGTTTATTCTCCAGTCATCCACCAAGTAGTATAATAACATAGTAAGTAAGGTTGAAAAAAGACACATGTCCATCGAGTTCAACCCTTTTTTTTTTTTTTTTTTTTATTAACTACCTACTGTATCTGCCAGTTGATCCAGAGGAAGGCAAAAAAACCCATCTGAAGCCTCTCCAATTTGCCTTAGAGGGGGAAAAATTCCTTCCTGACTCCAAAATGGCAATCGGACTAGTCCCTGGATCAACTTGTACTATGAGCTATTTCCCATAACCCTGTATTCCCTTACTTGCTAAAAAGCCATCCAACCCCTTCTTAAAGCTATCTAATGTATCAGCCTGTACAACTGATTCAGGGAGAGAATTCCACATCTTCACAGCTCTCACTGTAAAAAACCCCTTCCGAATATTTAGGCGGAACCTCTTTTCTTCTAATCGGAATGGGTGACCTCGTGTCAGCTGGAAAGACCTACTGGTAAATAAAGCATTAGAGAGATTATTATATGATCCCCTTATATATTTATAATTAATAATGAAGATATAAAACAAAATATAGTATAATATCACTTTAATAAATGTTAAAAATCTCCATAAAACAAACGATTTTCTACTCACAAGGATCGCCAGATCATAAAGCACATAGTACCCAAAGCAAAATAAAAGTCCGGAGTTCTCTGGGTCCAGGAAGGTTTCTCCTGTTGAGTCTGTGATCAATGAATAAGTCAAACTGCTCCAATATCCAACGTGTTTCACAATCTCGCTTGACCGCTTCCTCAGGGAAGTCCTTGTTAATCATGTCGGTGCTGCTCTCTCCCTGTTGCAGACTTACCCGTTTATATTTATTGTGGCATAATTACCTGCAACTTGATGTTCAAATTTTAACATTAGCAGCAAATACCCAATAAACATATAAACATATTCCAAGAAATTCACAGTGTATTGTGATTATGACAGTTAATCAAATAATTTTGTCTAGTTTAGACCATACTCATTAAAAATGCTAATTTATGCATATTTATTCAAACGTGTTCCCTTGAGACTGATGAGCTAAAAACTCTCATAAATAGTTAGTAACAATAAATTAATAATTAGTAACAATAAATTAAGATAAGAACTGAGTAAACTTGTTAAATTAAAAAGCTGCTAAATCCAAATCTATGTTAAGACCTCTCGGATTTAGAGAATTCAACCTGTAAATCCAATATGTCAGCTTGATCACCACCCTTATGTTTGTGGCTTATTTGTTCTAGTACTACATATTTTAATTTATGTGGATCATGTTGGCGGATTTCCTTATAATTTTTTGGTGCACTATGGTTGGTGCGCTGTTTGCGAATGTTATTTACGGGTTTGAGTACCAACAGTTCTCTTAGTGTGTCCTATCTACAACATACAACATTCACATATTATTGCATAAACTGCATATATTGTCTTGCAATTATAAAATCTTTTAGGCTGTGGTAACCCTATCTCTTCATAATTGAATCCCTTCGGGACAACAAAGTGGCAGGCTGTACACCTCTTGTTGGAGCTGGAGCTATCCTGTCCCAAAGACATCCCTCTGATGGAAAGTTGCACCCATGTGCGTATTTCTCTAAGAAGTTCTCTCCTGCCGAACAAAATTACGATCACCTCCTTGAAGGTTCCTCGAACACAGTCACGATCTACACAGATCATAAGAATCTTGAGTTCATTCAGACAAGCAAGGTGGGCTCTCTTCTTCTCTCGATTTAACTTTGTCTTGACTTATCGCCCTGGCTCCAAGAATTGGAAAGCCGATGCTCTGTCTCGAAGTTTCAACCCGGTGGAAACTTCGAGACAGAGCCAATTATTCCTCCTGTCAAGATCATCGCTTCTTTGTACCCTCAATTTGCTGATCAAATTCTGGCTGGTCAATCTTCTGCCCCTCCTGATACTCCCATCGGAATGGCATTCGTACCTCCTGAACTTCGTCTGCCTATCCTGCAACAGACTCATAGTTCCAAGCAAGTGGGACATCCTGGTCCTGCTAAGACTTTAGAACTTTTATGGCGTCTAGTCTGGTGGCCGACTATTTGTAAAGATGTCAAAGACTTTGTTGCTGCTTGTACTGTTTGTACCACTTCCAAGCTTAGCCATGCTCACCCTAGTGGGTTACTACAGCCATTGCCTGTCCCCTCTCGTCCTTGGACGCATTTGGCAATGGACTTCATAGTCGAACTTCCTCCCTACAGTGGGAACATCATGATCTGGGTCGTCATAGATCGTTTTAGCAAGATGGCCCACTTCATCCCTTTACGGAAGCTTCCATTCTCTAGATGATCTGCCTATCATCCCCAAACGAATGGGGCAGCGGAGCGAGTGAATCAAGCAATAGAACAATTTCAGTGAGATGAATGAGAAATCATGTCTCCCTCTGCCAAGATGATTTGTCTGACCTTCTCCCGTGGGCGGAATTTGCCCATAACAACGCCTGTCATTCATCCACTGGAAGATCTCCATTCATGTCTGTGTATGGCCAACATCCCAAAGCCTTTCCGCAAGACTTTTTTTGTCTGATGTCCCAGCCGCTGATGACCATGCAGCCCACATGTCCGCTATTTGGGCTGCAACCAAGTTTAATTTGGAGATGAGTGCTCTTGTGCACAAGACCTTCGCTGATCGGAGACGTAGGTCCTCTCCTCTCTTCAAGGTTGGTGATAAAGTTTGGCTTTCTTCCCGAAACATTTGTTTGAAGGTGCCATCTCCCAAGTTGGGTCCGAAGTTTGTGGGTCCATTTCCCATCTTGGAGATTATCAATCCTGTGGCTGTCAGACTTCAGCTTCCCCCTGAGATGCGAATCCCCAACGTGTTTCATGTCTCCTTGGTGAAACCCACTACCTCCAACCGCTTTTCTGTTGACCAGTCTCCCCCTCCTACTATCACTGTGGATGGTCAATAAGAATATGAGGTGGAAAAGATCCTTGACTCCAGAATCTCCAGGGGTTCTCTTCAGTACCTAATCAAGTGGAACGGCTTTGGCCCTGAAGAATGCTCCTGGGAAGGACACTCTGATGTTCATGCTCCTCGTCTTGTGAGGGATTTCAACTGTAAGTTTCCCCAAAAGCCTTGTCCTGGTGGTCCAGAGGCCCCCCGTGGGGGAGGGGGTACTGTCAGGAGTGCCAGAAGTACCCGACATTCTCGACAGTTTACATTCTCGGCGGTCAGTGAAGATCCAAGATGACGGCGCCCATGATGAACACATGGCTGCAGCGTCACTGCATGATGATGTCATCACTGGTGCTGGGATCTCGTCATATAAGGGCGCTCAAAACACTGTGACGGCGCCCAAGAATAGGATTCAAATCACTACTGATCCTGGGTTCCTGTACTGCCTGTTTTCCAGCCTTGATCCCTGCTCCAGCCCTGATTCCTGCTTCCAGCCTTGATTCCTGCTCCCTGTCCGTAATTCCTGTTACCTGCCTGTGTTATTGAACTTTGCCTGGACTTTGGACTTTTGCATCTGTTCTGCCTGCCCTCGTAAACTCCTGCCTGTCACCACTACTACTGATTCTGCTTAACCCTTCGGATACTGTGACGTTGCTCCCACTAGAGGGCTTCCTCCTTGATCCAGACTACCTCCCTGACACCCAGTTGTAATGTGTTATAATGCGGTGCACAGAGCCTCAGTCCAAATGAACCCGTAGGTAAGTGTTCATATAAGGAGGACAAACACATTATAAGTGTGGTGCTTGTGAACAATGTCAATACATCAAAGTGTCCACAAACTTTGGGAATAGAAATTTGATGTCCAGATATCTGGGTCCTCATTTGTTTTCCCATTCCGTTCCTTTTTCTGTTTTTTTCTTCGTTTTTTTTCTCTCCTTTTTGATTTATTTTGTTGGTTTGAATGTAACATGGTGATAATGTGGTTTTGAGCCACTTCTACATTTAATCAATTTTTCATTTAAAAAGGTACCGGTACTTGTTATTTTGTTCATCTGATTGGGTATATATATATATCTAAGACATCTATATCGAATAGCCATGGTCAATTTGAAATTTATAATTATAATTTGATTCTATCATCATGCCATAGTGGATATACAGCCACAGTGATTATATATTGTACAAATCCCCCACTAAGCATCATGATGACAAACCAGCTTCAAATTGGACATAAAGTTATTAATGCTATTGTGGGGTTATCATTTGCTATATAGAGAGCACAAGATTATGTGCAGAAGGGCTGTGACGAATATGACTACATTGCTGCCCACTGGAGTCATGTGACACTATCCTTATAATGACGTCATATTTGGATTGCCAGTCTCTTGACAAAGCCACGGTTGATGGCGAAACAGCTGTCGAGGCACAGCGCAGTGTGGGGACAACTGAAATCTCTCTCCCCCTTCTCTTGAGGACTGCGTGCATATTGGAGCAAGTGGACGTGTTGTGAAATTTGGACATAAGTGCCGAGCGTTGACACATCGGGTGTGGGACGCGCCCAGTCACGGTCAGTATACATTTTTATTAGGCGGCAGTTTGCTGCCAGACTTGAGGCTACGCTTGGGTGATCATGATTATGTGCAGATCACATGCAATATCGATCACCATACCATGATGGCTGTATGACTAAGTTGGTCACTGGATGCACTAACTTGTTAAAGAATTCATTTTACATTGAATGCCCACATAGCACAGCACAAACTTTATTGCTGAATAAATATTCAATTCCCACACCGGCTCCGCTCTTACACACCGTAAGGCACAATATTAATTAATTCCATGGGACCAATTAGTTACCCACTACGGATTTAAGGACTTTATTGGTGCTAATAACCACTTTGGATCACTCTTATATACTAATGTCAGATGTGACGGCACATATTTATCCTCCTTATATGAACACTTATCTACAGATTCATTTGGACTGAGGCTCTGTGCACCGCATTATAACACATTACAACTGGGAACAATTTGGCGGTTGCATCTAACAGAATACAAATTGCATGCAGTTCCCTATATCCAATTGTACCTAATAGTGTTGGATAAGTGGGGTAGAGGGATCCCTATCCCCAAGGCAGCGCTGCTTATTTTAAATGGTTTTACCATATATGGCATGGTGGAGAATAAATATTGCCTTTTATCTTAATTTTCAATGCATGGCTATTTGTTACCTAATATTATTAGGATTGCATTTAGAGGCTAAGTCCCATATTGGTGTGTATATATTGTAATTCAGAGTACACTTGGACACCTCCACTAATGCAGGCTAGGAATAGCTGTTGAATCTATCTATATATGCACATTAACTGGGCTTAATAGGTATTTGAAATTCTTCAGGATAATGTTCAAGCATCAGTCACAAATAGGGATGTCGCGGACTGTTCGCCGGCGAACTTGTTCGCGCGAACATTAGGGATGTAGCGAACCGCCGACAATATGTTCGCGAACGCCGTTCGCGAACACCGGCAAAAAATGCGAACAGTTCGCGAACAGTTCGCGAACTTCGAACATCCGAAAATCGTTCGATCCCAACGATCGAAGGATTTTAATCGTTCGATCGAACGATCAAAGCCATTGGATCGAATGATTTCATTCAATCCAATGGCTTCGATCATTCGATTCGAACGAAAATCGTTCGATTTTAGCGATCGAATGGTCGAATAGTCGAACGATTTTGACGCGAACGCCTATTGGCGAACGTCGCGCGACGTTCACGAACTTGCAGCGGACGCGAACAGTCGAAGTTCGCGCGAACTAGTTCGCCGGCGAACAGTTCGCTACATCCCTAGCGAACATCGGCTGTTCGCGTCCGCCGCAAGTTCGCGAACGTCGCGCGACGTTCGCCATTTTGGGTTCGCCTTACCTGGCGCTTTTTTTTGACCTCTCACCCCAGACCAGCAGATACATGGCAGCCAATCAGGAAGCTCTCCCTCCTGGACCACCCCCACACCCCCTGGACCACTCCCCTTCCATATATAAACTGAAGCCCTGCAGCGTTTTTTCATTCTGCCTGTGTGTGCTTGCAAGAGCTAGTGTAGGGAGAGAGCTGTTACTGATTTCACTGATTTCTTTGAGGGACAGTTGATGGTAAGTTTGCTGGCTAGTAATCTACTTGATACTGCTCTGTATTGGAGGGACAGAAGTCTGCAGGGATTTGAGGGACATTTTAGGGTAGCTTTGCTGGCTAGTAATCTACCTTCTACTGCAGTGCTCTGTATGTAGCTGCCTGCTGTGGGCACTGATCTCTTCTGATCTCATCTGCTGACTGCTGTAATAACCCAATAGTCCTTGTAAGGACTGCTTTTATTTTCTTTTTTGTTTTTTTACTTTGCTAGTTGCTACTATAAGCCCAGTGCTATTAGTCTAGCAGTGTTGGAGAGTGGGACTGGTGTGCTACTGTGCTGCTCCTAGTAGTTCAGCAGCACCAACCCGAGAAAAATATTTTTTTTAATATACATATATTTTTTTTTTCTTTTACTTATCTTACTGTTCTTTAACGTGTACAGTGCTGTTGCTGTTCTTCATAGTAGTGCACCAATAGTAGTGCACTTGTAGGCATTATTTGCTCAGTGTGTTCTTCATTTTCAAACAACAACCATCTAGCTGTGTGAGCTTGTTCACATTCTGTCTAAATATCAATAATAATACCGTCTCTAGAAACACCACCCGAGTGACGTTTTTCAGGCAGCAATAATATATTCCGTATCCACTGCTGTAGTAGTGTATACGTTAACCTTGTAGGCATTATTTGCTCAGTGTGTTCTTCATTTTCAAACAACAACCATCTAGCTGTGTGAGCTTGTTCACATTCTGTCTAAATATCAATAATAGTACCGTCTCTAGAAACACCACCCGAGTGACGTTTTTCAGGCAGCAATAATATATTCCGTATCCACTGCTGTAGTAGTGTATACGTTGACCTTGTAGGCCTTGTTTGCCCAGTGTGTTCTTCTTCTTCATTTTCAAACCACTGCCACTTAGCTGTGTGAGCTTGTTCACATTCTGTCTAAATATCAATAATAATACCGTCTCTAGAAACACCACCTGAGTTGTTGTTGTTGTTGTTTTAAAAATAATGCCAGGCAAAGGCAGGCCGCCACGCAGAGGCACTAGGGGCCGTGCTGCTATGCTATCCTGTGGCCCTAGGAAATTGCCCAGTTTTAAAAAGGCAATGACCCTGAACTCCCAAAATGCTGAAGAGGTAGTTGACTGGCTTACACAGCACACCCCATCCTCTACCGTTTCTAACTTTACCACAACATCCTCATCCTCCACTGCTATGGGCACCCCACGTAACACTTCCTCCACCACCGGCGCCCCTTCTTCACTGGAGTCAGAGGAGTTATTTTCACATGAGTTTCTTGAACTGAGTGATGCGCAACCATTATTGGCAGAAGAAGATGAAGGAGATGAGGACGTTACACCAGATTTAATTCTGGCAGAGAACACAACAGAGATGGACATAATGAGTGATGACGAGGAGGTCCCCGCTGCTGCTTCCTTCTGTGAGCTGGTAGAAGAAATTGATGCATCTGAGGAGAATGAGGATGAGGAGATTGATGTTTTATGGGTGCCCAGTAGAAGAGAGCAAGAGGAGGATAGTTCAGATGGAGAGACGGAGAGTCAGAGAGGCAGGAGGAGAATAAGACTTAGAAGAAGCAGGGAGGACAGCTCGCAGGGAACAGTAGGGCAACAACATGTATCGGCACCTGTGGTCAGCCGGCCAACGCACCCGCCATTGCCGCCAACGCCGCCGACTTCTACTGTTACCGCCAGATTGCCAGCCTCAAAAAGGTCAGCAGTGTGGGATTTTTTTAATGTGTGTGCCTCTGACAAAAGCGTTGTCATTTGCAATGAGTGCAGTCAGAAACTGAGTCTTGGGAAGCCCAACAGCCACATAGGTACAACTTCTATGCGAAGGCACATGAACGGCAAGCACAAAGCACTTTGGGAGCAACACCTCAAAGGCAACAGGCAAACTAAAAGCCACCCTCCTTCTGGTCCAGCATCTTACTGCTCTACCTCTGCTGTCCTTGACCCGTCTGAACCACCCTCCACTCCGCCTTCCACCTTGACCACCAGTTCCCATTCCCAGTCATCTTCCCCCAGCCAAGTTTCTGTGAGGGCCATGTTTGAGCGTAAGAAGCCAATGTCTGCGAGGCACCCCCTTGCCCGGCGTCTGACAGCTGGCTTGTCCGCACTCTTAGCCCGCCAGCTTTTACCATACCAGCTGGTGAACTCTGAGGCCTTCCGCAAATTTGTAGCAATTGGAACACCGCAGTGGAAGGTACCCAGCCGCAATTTTTTTTCAAAAAAGGGAATACCACACCTGTACCACCATGTGCAGAGCCAAGTCACCGCATCTCTGCCACTTAGTGTTGGGCCAAAGGTCCATATGACTACTGACGCATGGTCCTCCAAGCATGGTCAGGGCAGGTATGTCACCTACACTGCCCACTGGGTGAACTTGGTAATGGCTGGGAAGCAGGGAATGTGTAGCTCAACAACGACAGTGGAGTTGGTGTCACCGCCACGGATTGCACGCGGTTCTGCCACCACCTCTACTCCTCCTTCGCTCTCTACCTCGTCTTCTTCCTCTTCTTCGTCCTCTGCTGCTGGGTCCTCCTCCTCCACACCTGTGCACCCCCAGCTCCCCCTAGGCTATTCGACGTGCCAGGTACGCCGTTGTCATGCTGTCTTGGGGATGACGTGCCTGGAAAGCAAAAACCATACCGGATCTGTACTCCTGTCATCTCTGCAGTCACAGGCCGATCGGTGGCTGACCCCACACCAACTGAAGATCGGAAAAGTGGTGTGTGACAATGGAAGCAATCTGTTGGCAGCACTGAGACTGGGCAATTTAACACATGTGCCCTGCATGGCACATGTTCTGAATTTAATAGTACAACGTTTTGTCTCAAAGTACCCAGGATTCCAGGACGTTCTCAGGCAGTCCAGGAAGGTGTCGGCCCATTTCAGACGGTCCTACACAGCCATGGCACGCCTTGCTGACATTCAGCAGCGGTACAACATGCCAGTCAGGCGTTTGATTTGCGACAGCCAGACTCGCTGGAATTCAACGCTCCTCATGTTGGAACGTCTGCTGTAACAACAAAGAGCCGTCAACGAATACCTGTTTGAACTGGGTGGTAGGACTGGATCTGCAGAGCTGGGGATTTTTTTACCCCGTTACTGGGTGCTTATGCGCGATGCATGCAGGCTCATGCTGCCTTTTGAAGAGGTTACAAATATGGTCAGTCGCACCGAAGGCACCATCAGCGACCTAATACCCTTTGCTTTCTTCCTGGAGCGTGCCGTGCGACGAGTGACAGATGAGGCTGTAGACCAGCGTGACGAGGAGCAGGAAGCGCACGATTTCTGGTCGGAATCACCAGAACGAACCCAGGCACCTGCTGCAACGCAGGGAGAGGTGTCAGAAGTGGAGTCAGAGGAGGAAGGTGGCTTTGTGGAGGAGGAGGACCAACAGGAGCAGGCTTCCCAGGGGGCAAGTGGTGACCTTTTGGGGACCCCTGGTCTTGTACGTGGCTGGGGGGAGGAGACCGTGGATGATGCAGTCCTTGATAACGAGGAAGCGGAGATGGATACCTCTGCATCCAACCTTGTGAGAATGGGGTCTTTCATGCTGTCATGCCTGTTGAAGGACCCCCGTATCAAGAGGCTTAAGGAGAAGGACCTGTACTGGGTCGCGACTCTACTAGACCCTCGGTACAAGCATAAAGTGGCAGAAATGTTACCAACATACCACAAGTCTGAAAGGATGCTGCATTTAGAAACCAGCCTGCAAAACATGTTGTACAATGCTTTTAAGGGTGATGTCACTTCAGGAACTCATCAACATTCCAGGGGCAGAGGTGCCAGTAATCCTGCCACAAGCGCACCTGCAAGGACAAAGCACTTTGGCCACTCTGTAACGTCAGACATGCAAATGTTTTTCAGTCCAAGGCAGCGGCAGAACCGTTCGGGATCCACCCTCAAAGAACGCCTCGACCGGCAGGTAGCGGACTACCTGGCATTAACTGCAGATATCGACACTCTGAGGAGCGATGAACCCCTGGACTACTGGGTGCGCAGGCTTGATCTGTGGCCAGAGCTGTCACAATTTGCCATGAACCTCTTGTCTTGCCCCGCCTCAAGTGTCCTCTCAGAAAGGACCTTCAGTGCAGCAGGAGGGATTGTAACTGAGAAGAGAACTCGCCTAGGTCACAAAAGTGTGGATTACCTGACCTTTATTAAAATGAATGAGGGGTGGATCTCGGAGGGTTACTGCACGCCGGAAGACTTGTGCTGAGTTTCTGATTCTGACTCCCCATGCAGCTGTCCTTCTCTGCACGCCTCATGACTCCACATACAGCTGTCCTTTAGCGTCCTCCTCCCTCCACCACCGTTACAAACTAGGGTGCAAACCCTACTGGTTTAATTTGAATCCAGGTAAATCCTGAGTTTTTCTGGCCTCTGTGCTTCAGTGGCTGTGACAAAAAAAAGAATATTTTCAGCATTTATATGGCATATTTTTTCTGGCATCTGTGCTTCAGTGGCTGCGACCAAAAAAAACAGAATATTTTCAGCATTTATATGGCATATTTTTTATGGCCTCTGTGCTTCAGTGGCTGCGACCAAAAAAAACGGAATATTTTCAGCATTTATATGGCATATTTTTTATGGCCTCTGTGCTTCAGTGGCTGTGGCAAAAAAATGAATATTTTCAGCATTTATATGGCATATTTTTTATGGCCTCTGTGCTTCAGTGGCTGTGACAAAAAAATGAATATTTTCAGCATTTATATGGCATATTTTTTCTGGCCTCTGTGCTTCAGTGGCTGCGACCAAAAAAAATGAATATTTTCAGCATTTATATGGCATATTTTTTCTGGCCTCTGTGCTTCAGTGTCTGCGACAAAAAAAATTTACATTGTTAGCATTTATATGGCATATTTTTCCTGGCCTCTGTGCTGCAGTGGCTGCGACCAAAAAAAATTAATATTGTTTGCATTTATATGGCATATTTTTTCTGGCCTCTGTGCTGCAGTGGCTGCGACAAAAAAAAATTACTATTTTCAGCATTTATATGGCATATTTTTTCTGGCCTCTGTGCTGCAGTGGCTGCAACAAAAAAAAATTAATATTTTCAGCATTTATATGGCATATTTTTTCTGGCCTCTGTGCTTCAGTGGCTGCGACAAAAAAAAGATAATTTTTCAGGAAAGTACACATGCCTCATTTTTCAGGGTTCTGCAACAGTGGCAAAATCGCATCTTTTATGGTCACCGCAGGTGATCAATAAAGTACACCAAAACTGGGCCCACACTGCAGAATCAGTGTTTTTTGGTTCACTTCACTGTACATTGAATTACCTCTGCCTGACCGTGCACGTGCGCACAAGCACAGTGACTGCTAAACATACCACTACAGAAATATTGCCACCAACAGGACGAACATCCTGGAGGTGACAAGCTCAACTAGTAATTAAAAACTATTATTTGCTCACTTGACGGTATCATTCATTAAAGCTCTTTGCGTCTTTTTGCGTTGCAGTAAGCACCGCGTTTCGTCTTTGCGTGTGAACAGGCTGTAACCTTTACACGACTTGATTGGCATGTAGACGCCGGACGTTTTAAAGCATTTTATTACACAGGTTTAGAAATGTAGTGTGATTTCTGCCCTTTACAGCACAAAACGCAGCGCTGTGTCAACAATGGATTTTTTAGAAACATTTTTGCCCTTGATCCCCCTCTGGCATGGCACTGTCCAGGTCGTTGCACCCTTTAAACAACTTTAAAATCATTTTTCTGGCCAGAAATGTCTTTTCTAGCTTTTAAAATTCGTCTTCCCATTGAAGTCTATGGGGTTTGCGACGTTCGCGAATCGTTCGCATTTTTGACGCGAATATGTTCGCGAACTTTTTTCCCGACGTTCGCTACATCCCTAGTCACAAAGTTGAAGTTTCACAGGGGTTGGATATTCCAACAAGACAATGACCCTAAACACACTACGAAATCTACAAAGGCCTTTATGTAGAGGGAGAAGAACAATATTCTGGAATGGCCATCACAGTCTCCCGACTTGAATATCATCGAAAATCTATGGGATGATTTGAAGTAGGCTGTCCATGCTCAGCAGCCATCAAATTTAACTGAACTGGAGAGGTTTTGTATGGACGAAAGGTCAAAAATACCGCCATACAGAAGCCAGACACTCATCAAAGGCTATAGGAGGAGTCTAGAGGCTGTTACATTTGCAAAAGGAGCTCAACTAAGTATTGATGTAATATCTCTGTTGGGGTGCCCACATTTATGCACCTGTCTAATTTTGTTATGATGCATATTGCATATTTTCTGTGAACCCAATAAAATGTATGTCACTGCTGAAATACTATTTTTTCCAAGGCATGTTATGTATTAAAAGGAAGTTGTTGCTTTGAAAGCTCAGCCAATGATAAACAAAACTCCAAAGAATCAATATACTCATGGATAAAAAAGTGGTTTCTTAATAGCAGTCCATCCATCAGGCACACCATGAAAGTTATATTTATTCTTGTAAATTATATCCTTATAAACGGTGAGTTCTGATTTCATCAGTTATAAACGGAGAGTAGTGATGTCATTTCTGTCACACAACTCACTACTCACTCACTGTGTATTATAATAAATAAAGTACCCCCTGTTGCAAAATATGAGGATATTAGAAGTTACCTCAGAGTTCCATGAGGCCTTCGGCCTCGTGTTTTTATATGGTCATGGAACGCCTCGGTAACTTATAATATCTTTATAATTTACAAGAGGAGGTACTATATTCACTATATTAATCTTGACAAATACTGCATATTTTTCAAAAACTGCACGTTCTAAAATCTGCATGTGAACCAAATTCAAATGATGGATTCTTTAGGGTCCAAACCATACATAATTACTTACTTTTCTTCATGATAACCATGCATACTTTAGCCACACATTAATGCTTTGATTCCAGCAGAGTATGCAGCTGTTCACTAATTAAATAATCAGAGCCATGCGTCAGTAAGGGCATTACTGTTTTTCAAGCAGCAAAAATAGATTACTTCCAATCACTAGACCTAACATGGAATGTGAAGTCTTCTCCTTCAGAGGCAGTAATTGGCCCTGGCCTATGACTGTGGGCATAGTAGGGGGCATGCCTGCATGTTTCATGCTTAAATAAGTGCAGGTGTAAGCAATTCCAACCAAAGGCCCTCCTTTCTTAGCCAACCAGTATTTCAGATAGAAGCATACTGATAGATCTATACATTTAATTGCTTCAGAAAATAGAAACAGGCTCATTTATGCCTAGGTTCCATTACAGAATATATCTGTACTTGCTTTCAGAAGTGTGTGCTTAAAGGGGTGGTTCACTTTTAAGTTAACTTTTAATATGTTATAAAATGGCCAATTCTAAGCAACTTTTCATGTGGTCTTCGTTTTTTATTTTGTATAGTTTCTATCATTATTTGCCTTCTTCTTCTGACTCTTTCCAGCTTTCAAATGGGGGTCACTGACCCCATCTATAAACAAATGCTCTGTAAGGCTACAAATGTATTGTTATTGTTACTTTTTATTATTCATCTTTCTATTCAGGACCTCTCCTATTAATATTCCAGTCCCTTATTCAATGCATGGTTGCTAGGGGAATTTGGACCCTAGCAACCAGATTGCCGGAAATTGCAAACTGGAGAGCTGCTGAATAAAAAGCTAAATAACTAAAATCTACAAGTAATAAATAATGGAAACGAATTGCAAATTGTATCAGAATAAAATGTCATTCTCTACATCATACTAAAAGTTAACTCAAAGGTGAACAGCCCCTTTAAGACATTTTCCAAAGCAACTACTGAAAACTAGTTCAATGAAATCATAATGTTTAGTTTGCAACAAATAGACACCGTAAACATATATGCATCTACTATCTGAAATGCTTTGAGCCTGGGGTGTTCAGAATACGGAAGCTGTCTGTGATATGGCACATCATTCTTTAATGCTACTAAAAAAAATCATCTTTAAAAAAAAAAACCAAATAGGTTTGTTTTGCCATCAACATGGATTCATGCTAGTTCACTGACCATGAAGTGCAATCTTTCTTAATATTACAGAGAAAAAGCAATTTAGTAAAAAATTGGACACTATGGGCAATCCCATAATTCAGAGCTTTCTAGAAAAAAGGTCTCCAAATAATGGATCCCATGCCTATACAAGCAAACAATATTGCATTTGTTGTAGCTCAATCACATCTGTAGCTCTCTTCAAGCATCCCTTGATAGTATAACTTGCAGCTTCTCTCAATAAGTTTAGTCTCTCTGAGAATTTTGGGAGTTGTAGTCGAAAAATAGCTGAAGGACAAAAGGTTACATATTGCTGGACCATGACACACTACAGTATACATAAAGCTAAGTTGAAAAACGTAAGTTCATAACACTGCTGTCCCTGAGCCAATTACATCCACATTACCACTTCCCAAAAATCAGATCTGCATCTGATCCCAAAAATGCTTGCCGTCAGCAATGCAAAATGACATTGGTAGCATTTACACAAAGCAGCTGGAAATTATTTGCCTTGGCCCTCCTTCTCTATGGGGTTTCTCTGTCATTGCCTGGATGGAATGCAGTCTGAGTATGTGCAGTACATGAAAGAATTGTGGGATGACGACTCAACTCAACTTTTTTTTGTGAGCTATTGACCTGAGCCATCTTTCCTCTAGTTTGGAATTATAGGAAAATTAGATAATCAGTATATATTGCTTCTGTAGTAGATGTTTATGAAACCCTTTATTGACAAAAGGTGAATGATGTAAAGTAAAATAGTTTAGTGTTTTTCTAGTCACTAAATCAAGTTAATCTGTGAAAAACACCATCTGCTCTGGGATCAAATCTTGAGATGGTTTCCTAATCTGCAAACTAGAGACAATAAAGGAGAATCAAGTAATCCTGAAAATACACATATATACAGTAACTTATGTAAGGAAAACAGTTATCTGGAAAGCTCCAAATTATGGGAAGACTGCCTCCCATAGACTCTATTTTATCCATCATTTTAAAAATGATTCTATTTTTCTCTGTAATAATAAAACAGTACATTGTACTTGATACAAGCTAAATTATAAATGATCTATTGGAGACAAAACAGCCTATTGGGTTTATTTAATGTTTAAATGATTTTCCAGTAGCCTTAAAGGGGGTGTTTACCTTTAAATTAATTTTTAATATGGTATAGAGAGTGATATTCTGAGACTATTTGCAATTGATTTTCATGTTTTATTACTTGTGTTTTTTGAGTTATTTAGCTTTGTATTCAGCAGCTCTGCAGTCATGCAACCATGCATCGATTTAAATAAGAGGAGAGGACCCGAATAGAAAGATGAGTAATAAAAAGCAGCATATATGTCATAAGAAGGAGGCAAATAATTAAAAAACTATAAAAAAAAGAAAAAAATTAAGGATTAGAATTAACAATTTTATAACATACTAACAGTTGACTTTAAAGGGGTGGTTCACCGTTAAGGTAACTTTTAGTATGTTACAGAATGGCAAATTCGAAGCAACTTTTCAATTGGTTTTCATTATTTATAGTTTTATAGTTATTTGCCTTTTTCTTCTGACTCTTAGCAGCTTTCAATTGGGCGTCGCTGACCCCTTCTAAAAACAAATGCTCTGTATAGCTATACATGTATTGTTATTGCTACTTTTTATTACTCATTTTTCTATTCTACTCCTATTAATATTCCAATCTCTTATTGAAATCAGTGCATGGTTGATAAATTGGACCCTATCTACCAAATTGCTTAAAATGCAAATTGCATGAATAATAAGCTAAATAACTCAAAAACCTTAAATAATAAAAAATTAAAACCAATTGCAAATTGTCTAAGAATTTTACTCTCTACATCATACTAAAAGTGAACAACCCCTTTATAGGTCCAAATTACAGATAGATTTGTTATCCAGAAAACCCTAGATCCTGAGAATTCTGGAGAACAGGTCCCATACCTGTATAATACACCGTTTTATATGTATATTTCAATTTAAATCAGTTTGTCCTTTTCTGAAGGCAGGTACCCACAAGAATTTTATGATATATTTGCTGAACCATGTGTTCTGGAGTGTTCCACAGTGAACAGTACTACCATAAGAATTTGTGGGTAAAATGTGATAAAAGTCCTTGCTTCTCACTTTGGTGGAGCAAACATTTATTGTTTTAATACCACTGTTTAAACATGCTACAATTGTTGAGATGATGCTGTTAACACTACTAAGCTTTACTTTTTGGAAAATATATCTTTGAAAACTAATAAAGTTAAGTGAAACATTAGACTCTACCTATATTTATAAATCTACCAACTTTTAATAAACATTTACTTTTGACCACAATCCACAACCACAATCCACAACTGATTTTTTTTCTATTTTCTTAACCTTTTCTTTTACACATGAAGATCCAAGAACTAGTATAGTTATGAATTTCTACAGATTTGCTTGCTGAGTTATGCTAAGTAACCTCTTCTCTGAAAGAATCTTGGTTGAAAGGAAATTGCTTGATAAAGCAGAGTTATGATTACATAATTTTCATGACGATGTAAACACTGCTTAACTTGAGTATGTCTGCTTAAAAACATCCAAAACAATCACATACAGTGAGGGGCCAAGCCAATATCTGCCTCTCCTCAGTCTGTGGCTTTATACACATCTAAGTGAAAGTATATCCATCGACAGCACTCCAATTTTATATATATATATATATATATATATAGAGATATATATACAGATGAAGCCACTTGGATTTGTGAGTTAAATGCGTCATGACTCAGGGTTAATTGAATAAACTGTGTTATCTAAAGTCATCTTAACTCATTTAATGCATTTAACCTTTTCATTAGCATACCAAAGCACCATTGTTCACAATGGTGAATGCTTTAATTAGGTGGGATGTTGTGACGCAGTTTTCTGTGTTAAATGAGATAAATGGGATATCTGTGTTTAGTGTTCTGTGTCAAACAGACAAACCAAAGTGGCTGCATCTGTGTATATATAGAGATATATATATATATATATATATATATATATATATATATATATATATATATATATATATAGATATATAGATATATATATCTATATATATCTATATATATATCTATATATCTATATATATATCTATATAGCTATATATCTATATATCTATAGATATCTATATATCTATAGATATATATATATTGCCTCATGATCTGACCCGGATTACAATATAAGCTTATTTTTAAACATATAAACCCCTTCACCATAAAAGATCTTGGAAACATGTGATTGTGCAACTGCAACTATGGTACAAAGTCCCTTAATATGAAAGGTTTCTGACTTCCTTTCATTGTCAAGCTAACATGAAGGGCCAAATTTACTTATACCCAAATAACGAGGGTTAATTAACCCTTGATTAAATCATTCGAATCAAAGGATTTTCATCTATCGATCGAATGATTTTTCTTCTACCAAAAAAATACTTATAAAGCCTATGGGAACCCACTACGAACATTACTACAAGAAGAGAATGTACCATTAACAACCACCCTCTGTATCCTATCCTGTAGCCAGTTTCCTATCCATGTGCAAACAACTTCATTAAGCCCAACAGACCTTAGTTTAGAAAGCAGTCGTTTGTTGGGGCACGGTATCAACCGATTTGGCAAAATCCAAATAGATACAAAATAGATACACATATACTGCCCCCGCTGTCCAGCATCTTACCGCATCATAAAAAGCAATCAAATTTGTCTGACATGACCTATCCTTCATAAAGTCATGCTGATTGCTGCTCATAATGTCATTCACTAGGACAAATTTTGAATGTGATCCCTTAACAAGCCTTCAAATAATTTGCCCACCACAGATGTCAAACTTACTGGCCTATAATTGCTAGGCTGAGATCATAATCCCTTTTTAAATATTGGAATGACATGAACTTCTCTCCAATCCATAGGTACCATACCAGATGAAAGTGAATCTGAAAAAAAAATCGGGACAGGTCTAAAACTAAGCTCTCTTAGAACCCTTGAGCCTTGTTTACATTAATTTGTATTAAAGTTTTATGAATCATATCTCGAGTCAGCCACTGACTAGATTGAGCTGAGCCATCAGTGCATCTATGAAGTGAGCCTGGGAATTCAGACCCCTCTATTTTTAGTGCTTCTACATTTACTCCATAGGGGAATAAATTGAGAACAGTAATGATTTAATATAATTTTAAATGACAACCATTTCTGTTCTGTGTTTTTATCTGAAAACATAATGCCCCAATCAATGCTCTGAAGGGCAGCTCACAATTAGCTTTTCTGAAATTCATGGTTTTTGTTGCTTTTTCAGAGTATATATAAACATTCTGGACACAACTATTTAATTCCCCCATAACAACAAACAATGCTTAATAATATCCCCCTCTCTACTTGGCCTCCAAACCAATAGCTTTAACACCACTCATTGCCCCCATCCCTCTTTATCCCACTATACCTATACCTTGTCCATTATATGATATCATATATAGCCCCCCTCATACCAGCCATTAACACAAGGGGGGGTTTCCTGCACCATCATTAGGTAGCCCCAAGGCCCCCAACTCACCCTCACTGCCGTATTTGCCATTGTTCGCTCCCATCCTGGTGACTTCATGCTCTCATCATCCCCGAAACACCGATATTTCCCACAAGTCAGGCAGCCACAAATCCTTTGAGCGGGCCCACCTCCACTTCAGTTACATAATAGCGTAGCGAGAAAGCAGTAAGCTGTCGTTCTGCTCAGCAGAGTTGGGCACTGAACAATGTTTGGAAATCGCAATTGTAGCCACTTAAATCCAAATATCCATCACATTATAATCCATAAGAGGGTAGGAGCTCATATCCATGATTATCCCTGCAGTTACAACAACCCTTGAGGGAGCACGCTTAAATCCATGTGGAACTACGCTCGGAACCCACTTGATGCGCAGGAATCTACATCCTTAAGGATGAACTGGGGATGCAAGGACTAACGGTAGCGCACACAAACCCAGCACATCCTTGCACTCACTGACCAAACTCTACTTGCCCTGCTGTTACCGTACGCTATGGACAAATGTAGGAGGAACGCCTAGGTTACTCCCATTCTCCTCCCACATCTAACGTCAAGTCCAGCCCCTCTTTTTTACTACCTCACTCTAGTAGGAACCCGAAGGAAAATGTCTGTCATATCCGAATAACACTGTTGCAGTGAATAACTACAAGACGCTTACCTAAAGCTTTGCTGCGCCAGCAACACATTAATGTTTCTACTCACATTCCTATTATAAATGCTAATGGAAGAGGATGCAAGAGGTACCGAGCCTGGAGAAAGCAGGTTAAAGGAATTGTTCAGTGTAAAAATAAAAACTGGGTAAATAGGCTGTGCAAAATAAAAAATGTTTCTAATATAGTCAGTTATGCAAAAATATAATGTATAAAGGCTAGAGTGTTTTGATGTATAACATGTCAGTCAGAACACTACTTCCTGCTTTTCAGCTCTCTTGGTTTACATTGACTGGTTACCCTGGCTACCAGGCAGTAACCAATCAGAGACTTGGGGGGGGGGCATGTGGGTCATAACTGTTGCTTTTGAATCGGAGCTGAATGCTGAGGATCAATGCAAACTCACTGAACAGAAATGTACCATTTGGCCCCCCATTCAAGTCGCTGACTAGCTCAGAGTTATAGAACTGAAAAGCAGGAAGTTGGATTCTGGCTGTTTTATTAGACATCTGTTCACTCCAGCCTTTATATATTACATTTTTGGCTAACTAACTATATTGGAAACATTTTTTATTTTGCACAGCCTATCTATTTACACAGTTTTTATTTTCACACTGAACTGTTCCTTTAAGTGTGGAAGGGAGATTACACATTGTTAAAGGTGGAGGGAGGCATGAACACTGAAGGGGATGGCAGCACCAGACGGAGGGGTGGGAGAGAGTTGGAAAGTTGAAGGGAGGTGTTGGAGTGCACTGGGAACACATAAGACCGAAAGTTATAAGTGAACTGAGTGGTTTTGAAAATCTGTGGCACAGTATGATAAAGGGAATTATATCATCTTCCACTAGGAAATTAGAAATGTTGAGGTCAAAAATGTAGATTGTGCAACACTGGCTGTCATGTAACTCTGTGGGACTTGCTGTCATAAGGGCACTGGCAAACAGTGTCGGCTGGGCTAGCAGGCCTGGTGTTCAGTGGAAACTTACCTTTAAAATTTGGCAGGCTGTTTTCTTCAAGCAGCTTCCTGATCACAGCTTTGGCTCCCATTTGGCGGATCACAGCTTTGGCTCCTATTCAGTGGCTCACAGCTTTGGCTCCTATTCGGTGGCTTGCAGCTTTGTCTCCCATTCGGCAGATCGCAGCTTCGGCTACCATTCAGTGGCTCTCAGCTTCCATTTGGCGTATCGCAGCTTTGGCTCCCATTCGGCTGCATGCAACTGAGGCTCCTATTCAGCAGCTTTGGCTTTGGCTCCCATTCAGCAGCTTGCAGCTTCGTCTCCTGGCTTCAGTTCCCTGCTTTGGCTCCCATTTGGGGAATGGGTGTGCGTTGAATGGCAGGTGGGCGCTTGGACCATCCGGCCTAGGAGTGCCAAAGAGGGATATCTGAGCCTGCTTAGGGTACAATATTTCATAAAATGTTTGGCCCACTGTGTCTGTCTAAAACTCTATTGCTCTTTGTGCATCTGGTGTTGCCATGTCAACCATGGAAAAAAGGCATACATTTGTAAACTGGGCATGTTATTTGGTGACTTGACCACAAAATGGGGATGGTAAGAAATGCCTTTTTGCCGCTTTATATGTAGAAGATCTTTTTGTCTATCTTTCTGTTTTTCAAATCTTGGGACCTATGATAGTACATGAATTAGAGTTTAGAATTAGAGTTAGAATTTATTTTAGCCTTTGAAGATGCTGATATCTTATAAAGTTCCAACATCTGTGTCATATACAGGCTGTACCATTTATACACCCTGCCAATATTTAACTGGCCTAGCCAGAAAAGTAGGTCTTAAAGTGATGCTGACACTAAAAATGTTATTTTCAAAATATTAATCTACATGAAAAGTTACCTATAGGTCACGTTTTTCGCTGATAGTTCTGCTTTTATAAGTAATTGTTCTCAACTTGTCAGAGTTTCTAATGCTAACAGACTACTGCTGCACAAATATGGCAGCCCCCTCATAGTGGAATATGGGGTTAAGAAATGTCATATAAAAGCATCAGGCAAAAACTTTTATGGCAAAATTATAAATAGCATTCAAAGATAATGTTATTATAGATATTAAAAAAGTTTATTTTCTGTTGTCAGTATCTCTTTAAGGGCAGGACTCCACGGACGATTCCGGCGCGATCCGACACGCTGCGCAAAAACGCAGGTGTCACGTCGGATGCAACGGAAATAAGGTAAGTAATGCTATTGTCGGATCGTGTCGCATCGTTAATGCGGCGTGACTGTCAGATGCAGGCGCATCGTCTGTATCCGACAGTCGTGTCGCGTCGCATCCACGATCTGGATTTTGTGAAAGATTTGAATCATATTCAATTTGAATTCGATTCAAATTTGCAAGTTTATCCTATGCAATCATACTTACAAATTCAAATTCACCAGGCGACTAAATTTCCCTGAATCTGCCCGTGTGCCCCAACCCTAAGAATTAATTATATCTTAGTTGGGATGAAGTACAAGCTACTGTTTTATTAATACACAGAAAAAGGAAATCATTTGTTAAAAATTGGATTATTTGGAGTCTGTGGGAGACAGGCTTTCTGTAATTCAGAGCTCCATTGCTGAGACTCCTCACATGCTTGTCTGAAGCTGTAACTTGAGATCACCTTGCTCTAAACCATACCCCACTCCTCTCACAGGCAATCTCAACAATCAGAAAGCTAGCTGCTACTGTTTGTTTCCTTCTTAACATATGCTAATTACAGTTTACACTTCCCAGCAGGACACTGAGACATGGTGGAGAGGGGGTGGGCAGGTAACATCAACAGCCCAATTCCTGCTGTTCTGCTTTGTGTCAATAGTAAGCACTAAGGGCAGCAGCACATAAGTCTGGATTTGTGGGATGCCCAATACATATAGGTGTACCCCAAGCACGTGGCATATACAGGCCCCAAAATGAAGACCCCCATATGGTTGGTCTTTTCAAGTACTGCAAAATCAACACATTTACATCACTCTGGGGGGCAAAAGTAGAAAAAAGTGAGTTCACTCCAAAAAAACATATATTTTTGGAAAGTACACATTCCTGCAAATCCAAATTGGGAAAGCATGTCTTTGTACTCCAAAGCACCAAGTCACAAGCCTTTCCTAAATTTGGTGATTTTGGTGACATTTAAGTACTACTTGGAAGAGCAAAAGTGGATTGTCCTATATTGGGTTTAGTTCCCCTTTAAAAAGTGGAATGTCATATATTGGGTTTAGTTCCCCTTTAAAAGTGGGATGTCAGATAGTGGGCTTAGTTCCCCTTTAAAAAGTGTGATGTCGTATATTTGGCTTAGTTCCCCTTTAAAAAGTGGGACGTCAGATATTGGGTTTAGTTCCCCTTTAAAAAGTGGGATGTCCTATACTGGGTTTAGTTCCCCTTTAAAAAGTGTGATCTTGGATATTGGGTTTAGTTCCCCTTTAAAAAGTGTGATCTCGTATATTGTGCTTAGTTGCCCTTTAAAAAGTGGATTGTCCTATATGGGATTTAGTTCCCCTTTAAAAAGTGGGATGTCCTATATTGGATTTAGTTCCCCTTTAAAAAGTGGGATGTCCTTATTGGGTTTAGTTCCCCTTTAAAAAGTGGGATGTCATATATTGGGTTTAGTTCCCCTTTAAAAAGTGGGATGTCCTATATTGGGTTTAGTTCCCCTTTAAAAAGTGGGATGTCCTATATTAGATTTAGTTCCCCTTTAAAAAGTGGGATGTCCTACATTGGGCTTAGTTCCCCTTTAAAAAGTGTGATCTCATATATTGGGTTTAGTTCCCCTTTACAAAGTGTGATCTCATATATTGGGCTTAGTTGCTCTTTACAAAACGTTAATTAAAAAAAAAAGTAGATGTTACAGGTTTTGAACTCAAGACCTGCAGCTTTCAAGTCACGCACCTTAACCATTAGGTTACAATAAAGCTCAGTATTAGACATGAGAAGTTTGCACACCAGAAGGATCTCTCTCTACAATACGTTCTTTCCTATGAACCTATGAATTGCCTTGCATTTGGCGGCCTCTAGTGGCAGAACTGGTATTACATGCAGGTAAACGCACTAAACGTGAGAAGGCTTCCTGACACATCGCTCTTGCTGCAGATCTACTAGCGTTACAGCACGATAAACGTGCAAAAGAAAGTGGCTCCATCTGTACCTGCCGTGCCCCTCTGCGAGCCAGAACATCTTGCCTTGTACCCCTCGTTAAGTCCAGGTGGCACCCAAGTAAGCTGAGGGCTCCTCCCGAAGCCCAACGGTGGTCACACTGCTGTGGTGAAGCCGAGCCGAGACCAGGGTACTTGGCACCTGTTCTGGTATTGGGTGCCGGCCATGACATTATCACGGGCCATGGAGGACGACGGTCACGAAGCTGCTGCTGCCTCTGCTACACCATCTCCTCAAACTTCCACTGAGATGTTGCTCACTACCTTGCTGCAATGTATGGAAGAGCAAGAGCAAAAACAGAACTACTTGCTTCAAGGGTTCCACAATCTGACCCGCCAGTTGGGTCCTTCGCAGCAGTCACCTAATCCTGTTCCTGCATCTCCTATGGGTTCTTCTGCCAATTGGGGTAACTCTTCTTTTCCCCGAAAGATTCAGTGGGGATCACACGTAATTTTTTGTCTTCAAAGAGGCATGTAAGCTGTACCTTAGTTTCTTTCCTCATTCTTTCCAAACTGATGAGGAGAAAGTAAGGTTCATAATGACCCTGCTTTTGGGTGACCCCCAAATTTGGGCCCTCAGGCTGCCTTCTTCAGACCCAGCTCGTTATTCCCTAGACACTTTCTTTAACAGCATGGCTATTCTTTACGATGACCCGGATAGTGCATCATCTGCCGATACCGCGATTCGTAAGTTGCGCCAAGGGAAAAGGGATGCAGAGGTGTATTACACCGAATTCCGCCGGTGGGCAGTGGAAACTGGGTGGAATGATTTGGCTCTAAGGAGTCAATTCCGCTTGGGGTTATCTGATTCTGCAAAAGATAGTCTGGTTAATTACCCCCTACCTTCTAACCTGGATGGTCTTATGTCTCTCGCCATCCAGGTAGATAGAAGGCAAAGGGAGAGAAGGGGTGAGAGTAGTTCAAACTTCTCTGGGGTTACTAATTTAAAATCCAATGTGGTGACCAATGTAAAATCTCCTAACCCCTTTGTACCTCAGGACGAGCCTATGCAAGTTAAACTAACCTACGGGCTCTGTCAAGGTGTCCGCATTTGTGGACTCAGGGGCGGAGGGTAATTTTTTGGATTCTGCCTTTGCAGCTAAATTCTGTATCCCTTTAGTTCCTCTAAGTGCCCCAATGAGAATAATGGCAGTAGACAAAATACCCTTAGGGTCAGATGTAATTTCTAAGGAGATGGTAACTCTATGTGTATTAATAATTTGCATTGTGAGGAGATAGCTTTTTACCTTATTGAGGGTGCTTCCTCTCCTCTTATTTTGGGGTTACCGTGGCTCCAGAGGCATAACCCTCTGATTGATTGGGTCTCAAGGGAGGTGGTACAATGGGGTACTATGTGTGGTAGGGTATGCTTTTCCTCTGTAGTAGCAACTACATCTCTTAAGGGGTTACCTGCTGTATATGCAGAATTTGCTGACGTCTTCTCTAAAAAGGCAGCAGAAACTACCCCCACACCGGCAGTATGACTGCCCTATAGATCTTGTCCCTGGGTCAACTCCTCATCGTGGTAGAACCTACCCTCTTTCTTTGCCCGAAGCCCAGGCAATGAAAGAGTATATTAAAGAAAATTTAGAAAGGGGTTTCATCAGACCTTCTAGTTCCCCTGCGGGGGCGGGCTTCTTTTTCGTTGGGAAAAAGGATGGTGGTCTTCGCCCCTGTATTGATTACAGGGGGCTCAATAAGATTACCATAAAAAATCGGTATCCTCTCCCTCTAATTTCTGAACTTTTTGATCAAGTTAAAGATGCAAAAGTCTTTACCAAGCTTGATCTTAGGGGGGCTTATAACTTGATTCGAATCAGGGAGGGTGACGAGTGGAATACTGCATTTAACACCAGGGGTGGCCACTACTAGTCTCTTATTATGCCTTTTGGTCTCTGTAATGCCCCCGCAGTGTTCCAGGAGTTTGTCAATGACATCTTCCGGGATTTGCAGGGGATCTTCGTAGTGGTCTACCTAGACAAACATCAAAATCATGTTTGTGAAGTCTTACTAAGGCTAAGGGGAAATAATCTTTATGCGAAACTAGAGAAATGTACTTTTGGGGTTTCTTCTGTTCAGTTTTTGGGGTTTAACATTTCCAGCAAGGGTCTAGAAATGGATCCAGGCAAGGTGAGAGCAGTCTTGGATTGGACCCAACCCCTTTCGTTACGTGCAACCCAAAGATTTCTTGGTTTTGCTAATTATTATCGGCAGTTTATCAAAAAATTTTCCCTCATTGTGGCCCCCATCACTAATTTGACTAAAAAGGGCGCTGACCCCAGTATGTGGCCCCCTGAGGCCATTCAAGCGTTTGATTTCCTAAAAAAGGAATTCAGTTCAGCCCCCATTCTCAGACACCCTGATACTGCACTACCTTTTATTGTGGAGGTTGACGCCTCTGAGGTGGGAGCTGGGGCAGTCCTTTCTCAAAGGCACCCGACTACCAACAAGTTGCATCCCTGTGCTTTCTTCTCCAGGAAGTCCGGCAGGCTAGGTGGGCTCTATTTTTCACAAGGTTTAATATTTCTCTGACTTTTTCTCTGTACTCTCTAGGAGTTTTGAATCCATTTCTTCTGACTCTAGTGAGTGTACTCCCATTATCCCCAGGAAAATGGTCATAGCAACCCTTGAATGTGACCTTTCTTCTCTTTTGCTTCCCCATCTGCTCCTACAGATACCCCTTCGGGGAGATGGTTTGTACCACAGGAGTTAAGGGAGCAAGTATTGAGGGAGGTTCATGATTCTAAGATGGCAGGGCATCCTGGCATTTCTAAGACGGTGTCCCTGTTATCCCGTCATAGTAACATAGTAACAGAGTAAGTAAGGTTGAAAAAAGACACATGTCCATCGAGTTCAACCTTTTTTTTTACTATTAACTACCTATCTGCCAGTTGATCCAGAGGAAGGCAAAAAACCCATCTGAAGCCTCTCCAATTTGCCTTAGAGGGGAAAAATTCCTTCCTGACTCCAAAATGGCAATTGGACTAGTCCCTGGATCAACTTGGACTATGAGTTATTTCCCATAACCCTGTATTCCCTTACTTGCTAATAGGGATGTAGCGAACTGTTCTGCTGCGAACTAGTTCGCGCGTTCGCGTCCGCCGAATGTTCGCGAACGTTTGGGAACGTTCGCATTTTGAGTTCGCGTTCGATTCGAATACAAATCGTTCGACCATTCGAATTCCTTCGACCGCTAAAGATCGAACGATTTCCATTCGTTCGAACGATTGTAAGCATTCGATCGAATGATTTTCATTCAATCGAACGATTTATAAAACGTTCGATCGAATGATTTTTCATTCGTTCGAATGCTTAAAACGTTCGATCGAATGATTTTTCATTCGTTCGAATGCTTAAAACGTTCGATCGTTCGATTCGAATGAAAATCCTACGATCGAATGATTAAAATCCTTCGATCGTTCGAATCGAACGATTTTAGCGGGTGTTCGAAGTTCGCGAACGTTCGAATTTTTTGCCGGCGTTCGCAAACACCAAATCGGCAGTTCGCTACATCCCTACTTGCTAAAAAGCCATCCAACCCCTTCTTAAAGCTATCTAATGTATCAGCCTGTACAACTGATTCAGGGAGAGAATTCCACATCTTCACAGCTCTCATTGTAAAAAACCCCTTCCGAATATTTAGGCGGAACCTCTTTTCTTCTAATCGGAATGGGTGACCTCGTGTCAGCTGGAAAGACCTACTGGTAAATAAAGCATTAGAGAGATTATTATTAGGGATGCACCGAATCCAGGATTTGGTTCGGGATTCGGCCAGGATTCGGCCTTTTTCAGCAGGATTCGGATTCGGCCGAATCCTTCTGCCCGGCCGAACCGAATCCGAATCCTAATTTGCATATGCAAATTAGGGTCAGGGAGGGAAATTGCGTGACTTTTTGTCAGAAAACAAGGAAGTAAAAAATGTTTCCCCTTCCCACCCCTAATTTGCATATGCAAATTAGGGTTCGGATTCGGTTCGGATTCGGTTCGGTATTCGGCCGAATCCTTCGTGAAGGATTCGGGGGTTCGGCCGAATCCAAAAAAGTGGATTCGGTGCATCCCTAATTATTATATGATCCCCTTATATATTTATAAATAGTCATCACATCATGTTTGGTGGCCATCATTCAAACAGGATGCAAAGGCCTTTGTTAATTCCTGCCTGGTCTGCCAAAGATCAAAGTCTTCTCGAAATTCTTCCCAGGGTCTGTTAATCCCCTTACCCATTCCAGAAAAACCTTGGTCCCATCTGTCTATGGATTTTATTGTGGATTTACCCCCTTCTCAGGGGAAAACGGTGATCTGGGTGGTGGTGGATAGGTTTAGCAAGATGAGCCATTTTGTTCCCCTTCCACACCTCCCTTGTGCTAAGACTTTGGCTGACCTATTTGTTACCCACATTTTTAAGTTTCATGGTTTTCCTGAAGATATTTTTTCCGACAGGGGGTTCAATTTGTTTCAGAACTGTTACCCTGGGCAGAATTTGCATACAATAATGCTACCCATTCTTCCTCTGGGGAGTCTCCTTTCTTTATTGTAAATGGGTTACATCCCAAAGCTTTTTCCTTTTCTGGGTTTGGTTCCCCTGTTCCTTCTGCCAATTCTTCTGTCGAGCAATTCTCTAAGGTTTGGTCACAAGTGCATGAATCCCTGTCAGCAGCTACTTCTGCTCAAAAAAAGCTGCTGACAGATCACATAGAGAGGCACCCCAGTATAAAGTGGGGGATCAGGTCTGGTTGTCTACAAAAAATATCAAGTTAAAGGTGCCCTCTCTCAAACAGGGACCCAGGTTTATCGGCCCTTATCCCATTTCTGAAATCATTAACCCATCTTCAGTTCGCCTGCAATTACCTGTTCATTTTAAGATTTCCAATTTGTTTCATGTATCCCTCCTGAAACCTGCCTCTGTTATTCGTTCTTTGTCTGTTCCTCCCCCAGTGTTGGTTGAGGGTCAGCCTGAATTTGAGATCCAAGAGTTCCTTGATTCTCGCCTGGTAATTTTTAGGGTTTAGTTCTTCTTTAAATACTAAACTATGTATATTTATATTTGTCAATATACATTTTTAATCTTGTATACTAAGGGGCCCATTCATTAAGTTCGAGTGAAGGCATAGAAGAAAAAAAGCTTAGACTACGACTTCAAATCGAACGATTTGAACGAAAAATCTTTTGACTATTCGACCATTCGATAGTCGAAGTACTGTCTCTTTAAGAAAAAACTGTAACCCCCTAGTTCGCCATCTAAAAGCTACCGAACTCAATGTTAGCCTATGGGGAAGGTCCCCATAGGCTTGGCTAACTTTTTTTGGTCGAAGGATAATCCTTTGATCGTTGTATTAAAATCGTTCGAATCATTCAAACGATTATTCCTTCGATATTTGAAGTCGAAGGATTTTCATTACCCAATCTAATATGTTAGGGTTAATGAATGAATTTGCCCCTAGGTGTATTGTATGTTTTTAATTTTTTTATGTGATATTTTTACAGTGATGACACTTTTATGCAGCACTTTACAGCATACATCATTTCCTGCTTAGTGTAGTTAACAGTTTAAGGTCCCTATCGCATTCACACACAATTAGATAGTTAAGTTGGCTTGAAAAAAGACCAATGCCCATCAAGTACTAAACCTCCATATGAACCCAAGTACATATATAGTATATACACGTACATATACAGATCTATCTATACACTCACATATTCTGTATAAACTATATTATATATCAATACCTATACTAACCAACTGTAGATCGTACAATCACAGTAGCCTTGGATATATGTGTGTTCAAGAAATCATCCAAGCCACTCTTATGGTGCATCAACTGAAAGCTCTTTTCCTTGAGTCTAAATCACAATGGGACATTGTAACTCTTCAAGGGGATGACATCTGAAAATTCACAGAGGTGTTGTGGTCTGTGTAGTTACTGTGATAGGATTATCCAATGTGTCATGCAACTCCTACAAACAGGTGTTACGTGTGAGAGTTGCATGAATGGATGTGTGAAGTGTTGCCCTGTAGAGTTTGCCCTCCTATACTGAGCCAATCGCTTGGCGAGCAGTTGTTTTGTCTCCCCAATGTATAGATCTGTGCACTCCTCACTACACTGGACTCCATATACCACATGTATGGTTTGTTTTCTTTTGGTGTTGGATCCTTTTGGGTGTACAAAACCTCATTTTATACTTGTAGATTTGCGATGGCTCAAGCTTAGCTTCTGAGCATGTGAGTGTCGCAGACACTTTCCAAGATGGTGACCCCCTGTGACAAGTTTGAAGCCCTGGATCATTGCTGCTATTGAGATGCTGAAACTTTAGGCTGGTACCATAAGTTGATTATGTAAAATATACCATTTTAAACCATATTAATTTTTAGGGTTTAGTTCTCCTTTAACAGACACTCACTATTGAATTCATGTGTGCTTCAAGAGTAACAAGTGGAATAAGGTCCCGGACACACATCCATTTTTACTGCTCGGTCCACGCTGTGTTTTTTTTAAAAAAAGCTAACTGCCACGTAAATACGCTAGCATAATGTGCCATTATCTAGCTTGAAACCGCTAAGCGTATTTACGCGGCGGTCAGCCCCGGACACACATGCATTTTTACTGCACGGTCTGCGCTGTTTTTTTTAAAAAAGCTAACTGCCACGTAAATACGCTAGCGTAATGTGCCATTATCTAGCTTGAAACCGCTAAGCGTATTTACGTGGCGGTCAGCTTTTTTTTAAAAAACCTGTGCACGGATTGCGCCACAAACACGCATGAAAACCGCATGTGTGTCTGGGGCCTAAAGATACAATGTGAACAGTTTGGATTCTCCGGTCTCCTAAACTGCCATGAGGAGGGGTTTACGTATGCCAGTTCCTCTAATCTTAGCTTATGACTTCATTCTAAGGCCCATTATTGGAGAAAGTTTCCATTACAATATGAAAAGAATCCCTCAATTAAACAACATTTACCAACAAATAAACTTTTAACAAAACATCTTCCTAAAATA
This sequence comes from Xenopus petersii, assembly GCA_038501925.1. NCBI lineage: Eukaryota > Metazoa > Chordata > Amphibia > Anura > Pipidae > Xenopus > Xenopus petersii. The sequence goes on from CM076682.1 coordinate 86,876,652, forward strand.
AAGCATTTTGAGACTTGAGTAACTATAACTAAAGATATATAAATCAGCTTTTAATGGATCTTGTTAAACACACTAACAATCTGCTCTGCTGGGTACGATTCGGGTAAGAATGCCGCCTGAGGCAGCGTTCTGAATGATGCCCCCCCTCCTCCTTCTGATCGCCGACCCAGATAAATGCATCTAAGAGTCTATTTACTATGTTCATTCATACTGGCAATAACTCATTAAAGTAGTAAATGTATTATTTGGTATGTAGTGTTTGTCTATGTATGCATTAATCACCTAATGTTATACTTTTGCAGCTCACACAGGGAGGCCCATTTATCAAAAGTCTAATTTCAAATTCATGTGAATTTTTTTTTAAAATTTAATATACTCAGAATTCGACTGGAAGGTTATTTAAGAAAAAAATAGAATGTTTAATATTTGATTGAATGGTTCCGACCCGAAAATTCGAATCGTATTCGATTCGTATTAAATTCATAAGAATCAAGTTTTTCTCCCGAAAAAAACCCATGACTGTCAGGAAGGCTATTAACATCTCCAAATGGCTCAATGTACCTCTGTCATTGACTTGTTCAATAACATGGCAGGTTTTAGGTAGCGAATATTCCAATTAGTATTGTTTTCATGGTCGAGTAGTGATCTCACATTTGAATTTTGAAACTCAAAAATTTGAATTCAAATTTACTATTTGATCCTTGATAAATCTGCTCCTTAGACTTAACATTTTTTCTGTAAATGCTTAACCAGCTCCTGTCAATCACATTTTTGTGGTAACATTGTCTATATGTAAATAAATATATATATGTTCTATAGTGTCTCATTTATTTGGCAGATCCTGCTTGTTTGGGAGATCAGACCCCAAAACATTGCACTCTGCATAAAATAAGCAAGGCTATCTTGTTTGCATTATTCCTGCATGCCATTGGATTTCTATTTATGGATTACTACATGTGAGGCGGCCAAACCTCTACCTCTGTGCACCCGGTATCTTTACTCTAAATTAAGGTAATTGTGACCATAATGTGATATCATTTTAATATCTGGTGCAAAAAACAAATATACACTGAGCAACAAAAATCATGAATTTCAGAAAAGCTAATTTTAGTGTCTTGAGGGCTGCCCTTCAGAGCATAGATTGGGACATTAGGTTTTCTGCTAAAAAAAACAGAACATAAATGTTTGTCATTTAAAATGATATTAAATCGTTACTGTTCTCAATTTATTCCCTTAACGAGTAACTGTAGAAGCACTAAGTGGGACATTCATTAAGTTTCGTAGTTGCACCAGGCGTAACTTCACTGCACTTCGCCAGGCGTAGTTTCGCCAGCGCTCCGCAAATTCACTAAAATCCAAAGTTGCGCTCAGGGGTAGTGTAAGGTTGCGAAGTTGCGCTAGCGTTGATTCGCTAAGAGAAGCGAAGTTACTCTAGCGATGGTTAATTTGCATACGGCGCCAAATTCAAATTTCAATGGAGGAATATGTAGCAGCACTACAAATGCCTGGGAAACCTTCAAAACATCAAATAAAAATTTTATTTTGCCCTACACATGTGCCCACTGTATAGTTAAGTTGCCATGAGTTAGGAAATGTAGGGGGGAAGGAGGGGAGCCCCAAAAAATTTTTCAATCTTTTTCAGCCTATCACACATAATATAGAAAAAATGCCAGCGTTTTTTGGGACTTAGAAAATTTTTTAACTTTTTTTGAAGAAATCCCTATCTACTCTATTGCGCTTCTCCTGGTCTGAGGTGGCGAAGGAAGTCTAGCGTAAAAGGTAGCGTTCAGAACAAAGCGTGCGTTAATGAATTTGCGTAGTTACGTCCATTGTGCAAATTAGCAAGGCGTAAGGGTGCGAAGTTACACTAGTGAAGTTACGCCAGCGTCTGTTAGTGAATTTGCGAAGTAACGAAAATGCCCAACGCTAGCGAATTGACGCTAGTGTTAGGCGCTTCGGCGCATAGTGAATTTGCCCCTAAGAATCACCCTATGTGGCTTAACATAGAAGTAAAGAAGTTAATAGGAAAGAAGAGAAAAGCATTTAAAAACTACATGTCTTTTGGAACAGAAGCTACATTTAGGGGCCGATTCACGAAATTCGGGTGAAGGGTTCGAATAAAAAAAAATTCGAATTTCGAAGTTTTTTTGGGCTACTTCGACCATCGAATGGGCTACTTCGACCTTCGGCTACGACCTTCGACTTCGAATCGAACTAAAAATCGTTCGACTATTCGACCATTCGATAGTCGAAGTACTGTCCCTTTAAGAAAAACTTCGACCCCCTACTTCGGCAGCTAAAAGCTACCGAAGTCAATGTTAGCCTATGGGGAAGGTCCCCATAGGCTTGCCTGTGATTTTTTGATCGAAGGATTTTCCTTCGATCGTTGGATTAAAATCGAAGGATTTAAATTCTTCGATCGACCGAAAAATTCTTCGATCGATCGATCGCAGGATTTGCGCAAAATCGTTCGACTTCCATATTCGAAGTCGAACGATTTTAGTTCCCAGTCGAATATCGAGGGTTAATTAACCCTCGATATTCGACCCTTCGTGGATCGGCCCCATAATGAATATAAACACTAAGGCTAAGACTAACCCCAAAAAGTTTTTTAAGTATATTAATAGTAAAAAGATGCGGGTTGATAGCGTTGCTCCTTTAAATAAATGAAATACATTTTTTTTGTTATTTTTTTTTTATCTGGTATGGTACCTATGGATTAGAGAAAAGCTGATGTCATTCCAATATTTAAAAAGGGATTACAATCTCAGCCTGACAATTATAGGCCAGTGAATTTGACATCTGTGGTTGGCAAATTTTGTCTTAGTGAATGTCATTATGAGCAGCAATCAGCATGAATGATAGGTCATGTCGGACAAATTTGATTACTTTTTATGATGAGGTAAGTAAGATGCTGGATTTTTTTCAAAGCTTTTGATACTGTGCCCCACAAATGACTGCTTTCTAACTAAGGTATGTTGGGCTTAATGAAGTCATTTGCACATGGATAGGAAACTGGCTACAGGATCGGGTACAGAGCGTGGTTGTTAATAGTACATTTGTAAGGTTTGGTATTGGTTTCACTTTTATTTAACTTGTTCATTAATGACTTAGGGGAGGGTAAGGTAAGTAAAGTATCAGTGTTTGCAGATGACACAAAACTATCCATCCCAATTAATTAAAGGATGCAGCATCCTTTCAACAGGATCTTCACAAACTGGCAATCTGGGCAGCTAAGTGGCAAATGAGATTCAATGTTGATAAATGTAAAAAAGTCATGCACCTGGAATGTAAAAATATCCAAGCCACTTATACTCTTAATGGGACTACACTAGGCAAATTTATAATGGAAAAGGACCTTGGAGTCCTTGTAGATAATAAACTTGCTGTAGCAGCATCAAGGGCAAATAAGGTCTTGAGCTGTATTAAAAGGGGCATTGATTCAAGGCAGGAAGGGATCATTCTTCCACTGTATAGAGCACTGGTAATGCCCCATATAGAATATGCCATACAGTGTTGGTCTCCAGTGCTCAAACAGGACATTATTGAATTAGAGAGGGTACAGAGAAGGGCAACTAAGCTGGTAAAAGGTATAGAAAATGTTAACTATGAGGAAAGACTGGGGATGTTTAAGCTGGAAAAGAGGTGCTTAAGGGGTGATATAATAACTATGAGTTAAAAGGTTGAATTTGATGAACGTGTGTCTTTTTTCAAACTAATTTACTGTTACTATGTTAAAAAATCCATACCTGTTATAAATTCATTAACATTTTTCAGCTGTCAATCACATATTGCCTTCCCCTCCTCCATGCCTTAGACATAGAGGCAGGGCAGGCAATTACATTCACTTTCCATCCAGCACTTCCTAGATGTTACTGCCCTCCTCATATTACCCCTCCCTCCTCTCCATCTAATTGTGTAGCCCAGGGGTAGGCAACCCGCGGCTTCAGAGCCTCATGTGGCTCTTCATCCTGCTTGATGCGGCTCAATCTTCTATACAGCCCTCACACTTGCTGACGGCTTCTTGAGTGTGGACTGCGGTAAGCTAGAAGTTAGCTTACATCGGTCGCACACTCAGGAAGCCGCCAGCAGGTGTGAGGGCTGTATAGACGTCCCAGGAATGACAGGCAAGATCGAGCCGCAGCAAGATCTTCAAATGGGGGTCAATGACCCCATCTAAAAAACAAATTCTTTGTAAGACTAAAAATTTATTATTATTGCTACTTTTTATTACTCATCTTTCTAGTCAGGCCCTCTCCTATTCAAATTCCAGTTTCTTATTTAAATTAATGCATCATTGTTAGGGTAGTTTGGACACTAGCAACCAGATTGCCAAAATTGCAGACTCAAGAGCTGCTGAATAAAAAGCTAAATAACTCAAAACCACAAATAAATAAAATCATATTGCAAATTGTCTCAGAGTATCACTCTCAACATCAAGAGGTGAATAGGGTGCCTGCCCTAAAGGGCCTACAATCAAAATCACTATTGCTGTTTTACCTTTATACATATGTACAATATAGAGCTATTTCATTCATTTTGTAGTAGTACTATTATTACATTTGCCCACAAAAAAATATGCAACCAGCAGAAAAAAATACTGAATTAGGAGGTGGGATATAATCAAGTGCTGGTTTTGTACTGTATTTTATTTTAAGAAATCCTTTTAAGCAAAAAGTCATTCCAATGTTAAACTGTAAGATAGTGTTATAAATGGGAAGCACAGGGCCTGAAATACCCTACAGAATACCCTACAGAATATGAATAATATGATTCTACATCTAATACTTTTACAAAAAAATACAGTCATCTTATAATAAGCATTTGCCAAACATCCAATTGTTATTATAAACACTGCAAAATACTTGACAAGACTGGCATAAATGTGATTTCTGAATTGTACAATTAGGGGCAGACTTATCAAGGGTTGACTTGAAAATTTGAAGTCGAAATTTGAACTTTTGAGTTATTTTATGGTCAAAACTGTCAAATTTTACTAGAAAGTTATTAAAATTTAGATTTGAGTTTTTTTTTAAAAAAAATGAATTAGATTTTTGAGATTTTTCATACTCTGGCCATTTAAGAACTCAAATTCGACTATTCACCATCTAAAACCTGCCAAATTGCTGTTTACGTCAATGGGAGACGTCCAGCGATCAATTTGGAGTTGTTTGCAGCCTTTCTGAGTTTTTGAAATTCAAATCAAATTCGATTCAAATTAGATTTGAGTTTTCCGGTCGATTCTGTTCACCCAACTTTGAGAAATATCGAATATCAAGTTCATGGGAGTTTTTAAAACTTACATGAATTCGAAATTCAACCCTTGATAAATGTGCCTCTTAGACATAGGGGCAAATTTACTTAAGGTCGAATATCGAGGGAAATCGAAGTTAAACCCTTCGACTTCGAATATCGAAGTCAAAGGATTTAGCGCTATTCGTTCGTTCGGACGAAAAATCATTCGATTGAACGATTAAATCCTTCAAATCATTTTTTTTAAAGAGACAGTACTTTGACTATCGAATGGTCGAATAGTCGAAGTAGCCCATCCATGGTCGAAGTAGCCAAAAAAACATTCGAAATTCTAAGTTTTTTTTCCTCTATTCCTTCACTCGAGCTATGTAAATGGGCCCCTTAGAGTATAAATTTTATTCTGTTATTTTATTCTACTAATGAAGACACTTTTGTGGTTTGAAATGTAATGTAACATAATGTAATATATAGGGGCCGATTCACGAAGGGTCGAATATCGAGGGTTAATTAACCCTCGATATTCAACTAGGAACTAAAATCGTTCGACTTCGAATATCGAAGTCGAACGATTTTGCGCAAATCCTGCGATCGATCGGATTTTTCATTCGATCGAACGATTAAATCCTTCGAATCGAACGATTCGAAGGATTTAAATCCAACGATCGAAGGAAAATCCTTCGATCAAAAAATCCCAGGCAAGCCTATGGGGACCTTCCCCATAGGCTAACATTGACTTCGGTAGCTTTTAGCTGCCGAAGTAGGGGGTCGAAGTTTTTCTTAAAGAGACAGTACTTCGACTATCGAATGGTCGAATAGTCGAACGATTTTAAGTTCGAATCCTTCGATTTTCGTAGTCGAAGGTCGAAGTAGCCCATTCGATGGTCGAAGTAGCCCAAAAAAACTTCAAAATTCGAATTTTTTTAAATTCGAACCCTTCACTCGAATTCAGTGAATCGGCCCCTAAATATATATTTGTAATAAATACAAAATAGTAACAGGATTATCCTCTTTTATATAATTTATGCCGCCCTTCAATTATTTAAAACTAGTTTATATTCTATTACTGAATGTACAGAATTAAAATAAATACATGAATCATTTCTGGGGAAAGTTAACTTTCCTGCATTTCATTATAACCTTGAATGGACCAGGAAATCCAATCATTATGAATCAACAAATAAAATGCAAGTTTCCAGTTGTTAGGACATCAAAATAAACAAGGCGTTTCGATTCACTTTGATTCATATATATATTTCTGAGAATATATATTTTGTTAATCATTTACTGGAACATAAATGAAAATATGTTACTATAAAATACTCCAGTGTTTTAACAGATTTTGATGAACACTGGAAATTATGGCAACTGGTACAATTGCATCTAATTTGTTTCAGTGTGCACGTCCATTTGCAATTGGGTCAGGCACAATTCCCACTGACTAGAATTTTGGGGAAAATTGCTACATTGTAGCAAAAAAAAAAAATACATGGTTGTTGTGCACTTGCATTTGTAATTGGCCACTTTTATGGCTCCTTATCTAATGCAAGAGTGCAAAGTGAGAAAATGTGCAAAAATCATTCTTTAAAAGATATTCACAAAGGTACTTGCATCTGTACACACTTTTCTATTGCCTTGTGCCAGTGGTGTAACAATACGTTGCCAGGCCCCCCACAAGAAAATATTTGGAGGGGCCTGGGGCACTTTCAAACTGTCCCCCATCGTCCACTCACTTCCCTGCTACTTGCTCCAAGGTAGAAGAGTAGGCTGGCAGTGAGATTTTCTCAACTTTAGAGGAAGCATGCCCCAAGGTCAACTTCCTCTACAGTTACACCATTACCTTGTATCTAAATGTTTGATGCTACTGCTTATCTTTTCTTTTGCGGGACTCATACCACATTATTGGTATATGAGATGCTTCTTATTGTGCTCAAAAAGCCTGAATGAACAGATATGCTTTGAGTCTGCAATTGAAAATATCCAAGCTTTTGGATGGCAGAGATTTCCATATTGTGGGTGCTACATGATAGAAAGCACAAGATCCAATGGATTTCAGTGAGACTCTAGGCACCTTGAGTTTTCCTGATTTTTAAGAAAAGAAGGAACAAGTGGGTATATGGGAAACCAGAAGTTATTCCAGATAAACATGGACTGTGATCATTTGTGTTAGATATATAGAAATGTAGTAAGTTAAGTTGAAAAAGTTACACTTTCCATCAAGTTTAACCTTTAATTTCTATATATAACCTGCCTAACTGAGTTGATCCAGAGGAAGGCAAAAAAATAAAAAGCCTTCTGAAGCCTTTCCAATTTGCTTCAGAAGGGGAAACAATCCTTCCTGGCACTAATATGGCAATTTCAACCAGTCCCTGGATCAACTTGTACTTTGAGCTATCTTCCATAACCCTGTATTCCCTCACTTTATAAAATGCCATCCAAGCCCTTCTTAAATCTAATATATAAGCCAGTATGACTGATTCAGGGAAATAATTCCAATTCAGGGAATTATATTCATTGTATACATCTATCTGAAAACTTTGCATGCACTTGTAAATCCACATAGTCACCTGTTCATTTTTGGACTGTATTAGGAAGTTATCTGTTGGAGAAATTTCTGATCTACATGTGGGAAGTCAACTCATTGTGATCCAAAACCTCCTAAGCCTCTGTGCACCAGAAAACAGTAAGAGTTCTGCACGAGTTTTTATTTTCTGCTTCAATACCAATACAGGTATGGGATCTCTTATCCAGTAACCAGATATCCAGAAAGAAGGCTTATCTTAAATATTGAAGCTGTATTGGAATGGCACTAGTTTATAGGCTTTCTAGACTCATACATATCTGATGTCAGACACCATATCTAATTATCTATTAATGCTGATGGGAAAAAAAACAGAGTCTCTGATTGAGAGTCCAAAATACCTGGCATTAATCTGTACATAATTGCTGTTTTTTGGGCCAAGTCACTCTTAATGTCACTGCTTAAAGGACTTTCAAACACATTTTTCAGTTTAGATGTTTTTAAATTGTTCACCAGAAAGTGAGTTTAAACATAGTGACATAGTAAGTTAGGTTGAAAAAAGACACACATCCATCAAGTTAAACATTTTAAGTGTATATATGTTTGTATACTCTTAAGAAAGATCCCTGTGAGGGATCGAAACGTCGAGTTAAATAAAAGTTTTTCTTTATTTTGCCTGAAGAGTGCTGCCATTCTTCACCTATCCATTTACCCTGCTGGCTCGGGCACCCAGGTACTCTATCCTGTAAATGGTGTGCACCTTTGGGACTGTATATTGTGACAAAGAGCTATGTCCCAATAGGCTGCCTGTATATGATGGGAGGTATATAGCACCCAGCCTGAGGTATTGGCTCCTTTAAATATCCAGGGTAAGACAGGTTAGGACCCTGGAGCAAGGATAGTTCAGTATGCTGCCCAATTAGTCCGCAGGTGGGGCTTTTTAAGGGAGCCTGGCGGGGAGTGGGAGTGTGTTGTACTGGGAGTCAGAGAGAACATCTAAACAAACGTTATGAAGTGTTTGTGAACAAACTGTGTATTTGACTGCAACTCAAAAGTTTGTTACCGCAAAGGAACTTTCCTATGGACTGTAACACTGCAAACCGGTGAGGTTCTCCTTATTATTTGACTGTTACAGCACAGAACTTGTGCCTGTTTAAGTTGTCTGGTTTGAACAATAAAACCCCAGGCAGGAGCTGTTTCACTTTTGTTGCAAACCTAAGCCTCCTGTCTCCTCTGTAAGAACTGTTTTACCTGAGCCCTACCGGCTGCTTTGAGCTATTCCCCTATATATATATATATATATATATATATATATATATATAGTCAAATACAAGAGTCCTCTGCACTCAACCCATTATCAATATATTTAAGACAGAGACATTTTGTGCATACTGCTACTGAAAAATGCCTTACCCTTTAAACAAAACAGGGATTGTTTGTCCATATATTGCAATATATTTAAGCTGGCCAACTACGTCAAAGTCATCCCATATCTGGCCAGTCCTATGCTCAATTTTATCGGATTCATTAAGAATTCTATTGCTTCATTATACATTTTACAAAGGGACTAGGTTTTACCTGCAACTTACTTGCTGCTTTCAAAGTAAACCCCCATACTTGGCTGCCCTTTTATTAGACACCAGTGGGATCACCTGACTATAGCTGGGAAGGGTGGGAGCTACAACATGGAGCTGGTCACTGCTCCTGTATAACTATAACAAACTATAACTATTTTAAAAAATAGTGGTGAGCACAGCTTTCCCTTGTTTGTTATAGTTATACAGCTGGAAGGATCTACTGGTAAACAAATAGCGATGTTATTGTTATTGTATGATCCCCTTATATATTTATACATAATCATATCACCCCTTAATCGCCTCTTCTCCAGCGTGAACAACCCCAACTTGGCCAGACTTTACTCATAGCTGAGATTTTCCATACCTCTGGACCCTCGTGCTGGAGACTTAAACTATACGGCATATTCTAGATGGGGCCTTAACAGCCCTCTGTACAGTGGGAAATTAACCTTCTCCTCCTGCGAATCTATGACCCTTTTAATACAGTGCATAGCCTTGTTTGCCATTGAAGCTGCTGACTGACATTGCTTGCTGCAGCCAAGTTTATTATTTACAAGGACCCCAAGGTCGTTTTCCATTATGAATTTGCCTAGTACAGTACCATTAAGGGTATAGGTGGCTTGCATAATCTTCCATTGTAGGTGCACGACTTTACATTTATCAACATTGAATCTCATCTGCCACTTAGCTGCCCAGATTGCCAGTTTGTCAAGATCCTGCTACAAGGATGTCACACCCTGAATTAAATTAATTGGGCTGCTTAATAATTTTGTGTAATCTGCAAACACTGATACATTACTTACAATCTCCTCCCCTAAGTCATTAATGAAGAATTCAAATACAGTAAAAGTGGACCCAATACAGAGCCCTGAAGGACCCCACTAAGAACCTTACTCCAATTAGAGAATGTACCATTAACAACCACCCTCTGTACCCAATTCTGCAGCCAGTTTCCTATCCTTGTGCAAACAACGTGTTCACCCAACAGACCTTAGTTTAGAAAGCCGTTGTAAAGTGTATAATGATCTTGTCCCTGGCGTTTCAGTTTGGCAGCTCAGTAATCCAGGCGCAGAATCTGAACTGTTACAGTTTGCTTAATTATTTCATACATTTCTCAGTAGCAGTTGTGGAATATAAACAACTATTGTATCAATTATAACAGCTGCTTTTAATGAAACAGTGCCCCCCCCCAAGCTGCTTTAGAAAGACATAAGAATGTGAAACTTCAATATTAGAAAAAAGGTCACAAATAGAAAATAGAAAGTAATTGAATCAAGTCTTTGTTGCTGGTGAACAAAAAATGAACTTAAAAATGTGTTGGAAGGTGAACAACCCCTTTAACATGTTATGCTTTCTTATCAGGTACAAGGTAGCACTTTTTATTTGAACGTTTGAAGGAAAAAGTGTGAATTCTCGTAAAGCAGTCACTTTTGAGAGTTACAGAACAATGCATAATAAGTTATTTAAAAAGCTTAGAATATGTGACCTGTTATCTTTTATACAGCTGCAAGCCTCTCTGTATACTTCTATAAATTGTATAATTATCAAAGCCTGGATCTCTTTTAACATTACTTTTCTAAATTCATCACATTGCCTAAATAGGTTTCAGGTTACTTATTTCTACTCTATAGTAAGAACTGTGAAAAACTGAAAACTTTATATTTTAAATTGTCCAATTTTAAATTGGTTTTTCTGTATAAAATTAGTGGAAGGGGGTACCTGGGGCATTTATACTATAGACTGCTTTACAGATAAGTAGTTGAAAACCAATTAGTAATACTAATTAAAATGACCATCAGTTTGTTATTTCTGGTGCTAAAAAAGCATATGAACTAATTTTCACTTTAGTACTTCAGGTCGCTTCCTGCACCCAACAAATTTCATAGGAGCTGATAAAACATATTGTGTTCACTGAGAAGCTACTGAAAATAAGGTGCGCAATAGCTGCTAATTAGAGATGGGAAGGGTTTGTTTGTATGTTTTTTTTAACGGTAGATAGGGAGCTCTGAACAAGTCGCCCTGTTATAAAGGAAAGAAGGGGAGGGGGCAAGGTCCCTGAAAATAGCTGAACTTTCAAACCGATTCTTTATGATGGTAAAAATAAGAAAATATGAATTAATTTAAATTTATCGGAATGCTTCCTTGGCATGCTAAATCTTCCAGATATATCATGAGGAACAGGGACCTACTCCTGGTTGTGTGGGCCCTTTTTGTTATTTGACAATTAATTTTGGACTAAAAAGGACAAATACCAGAAATGAAAGTAAAATCACATTCTACTTCCTTGAAAAGTTGCTAAGAATTGGCCATTCTATAATATACGAATAGTTAACTTGAACATACCTGTAAATTACCTCTTTAAAGAGGTAGTTCACCTTTAAATTAACAAATCTGATGTTTTCAAGCTTTTAAAATGGTGGGTTGCTGACCCCAGCAGTGACAAAAATAGTATTATTGTTACATTGCTTATAATTCTATTTAGGTGTCAGGTAAGATGTACGTCAAAAATGTACATCCGGGATGCATGTGCCAGAGCACTAAGGTGTGTAAAATTGTAAACCAGGGCATAGCTGTGCTCTGCCTCATTCTGGCTTGAAAGGTGCATTGGGGCCAGGGGAGATTCTAGCCCCTTTGGCACCTGAGGCGGCTTTCTGCTGCCACCCCCCTTCCATCTCTGTGCTCACCTTTTTTGGTGCCGGAGGGGGTCCAGAGGAGGTTCAGGAGGTTCAGGGGTCCAGGGTGAAAACTGAAAATTCGTCTCTTACCTAGTTACCTTGAACATCACCAACATGGTGCAAAACAACAAATGGCACCTGTTTTTTTTCACTTTGCACCATTCCCTGTATTTTGTAAACGTGACCTTCAAATTTAGTATTGCTTAGTATAATGTGAATAGCGGTCTATTATATAGTGAAACCCTGTGAGCTGACAGGAGGAAGCCCTGCAGAGGAAGTGTTGGGAGAGTGAAGCATATAGAAAAAAAGTTGGTGATGTAAAGTTCCCAGATGTTACTAAAGGGGCTTATTTACTAACGTTCGTATTTCATTCATCCCTGAATTATATTTTTTAGCACTAAAAATTGTGGATTATACAGATTACGTCAAACCATGAAAATGTGTAATTTATTAAACAAAAAAACCCCACAAAACACTAATACAAAACTTTACTATCTAAAAGCTGTTGACGTCACGTAGAAGTCAATGGGATATGTCCTTTCTTTAAGTCAAGCTTTTAGAGGTTTTTGGGTTTTTTTTGTAATTGAACAAAATATTAGAAGATTTGGAGGTTTTCATATTATTATTCGTACTGCATTTTTATTTGTTTGTTTGTGCTTTTTATATAACGCTGTTTCAATGAATTACTTGGCATTCATGGTTTTATAGAAAAAAAATTTAACCCTAGTTTCCTAAAAACCTCTAAAATGAGAGTGTTGATAAATGGACCTACCTGTAAAGAACTCCAATGGCAGAAAAAGATGTTCTGTTTAGGGTGAGGAATGAACGGGGGTCCTTGTCAGGGCTCTGAAGTACAATGTCACTGTGTACTCTTTTCATGGCACAGAAAGCTAAATGTCATAATTATGAGGATGAAACAGATCCCCTAGCAGGTCAGAGATCAAACAATCTGTATTATTATTTGTTATATTAAGTTTTTCCTGGATGGCAGGCTGCATGTTTAAAAGTTATTTTAAGGTACATTGTCCTGAAAATAGATCAACCATACTGTATCTCTCTCTGTGTGATTTCCAGGGAGGGCTATTACGGCACAGTCTGTCCTGACCCTGGGTAGAGGCTTGCCAGATTATAGTGTACCTGCTTTTCTATGTAGTGGAGACACAGGACTCCCGTAGCATCAGAAGAAAATCACTGCAGGATTTCCTTAGTAGCAGAATAGGGCTACAAGAGGAATAATAAGTGTACTTTTATGGCAATTACAAGCATCATTATATTTTCCACACTAGGGATAACAGCATGATGTGTTTATTGCAGCTTTAGGCATTACTGCAATTCCCTCCCTTGCCATATATATCAGATACAGTATATTCCTGTACCTTTAATATTTTAGGTTTCTGTTAATAATTGTCCTTGAATATACCCTAAATAGTTTAAACAGAGGCTTACTCACTGAAATTTTAAGCACACTTAAGAGCCTATGTATTATGCTGTGTAAAACTAAATGGTGGAAGAAACTGTGTCAAATAAATGGCTAATTTTTCAAGCTGTGTTTTATTTTATGCCACACAAACACCAGATTTGCTGCCGCAACATACTTATTTAAAAAAATAAATAAAATACAGTAAATAAAAGGAATATAGCATAAGTACCAAAAGATTATGTAATATTTTATATGTGACTGACTTTTTGAGAGTAAAGAAGGATTATATGCTTCCTGAAGCCTAATGATAAAAAAAAAGATTTGGATACCAAAGAGAGACTTCCAACCGAGAGGTTTAAAATTAACTGACTACTTAACACTAATAACAGTTAAAAGGATTGTTGGGAGAAATACGTCAAGTCAGTGGGGTACTTTTCATCTTTTCATGTTGACTGTATACCAACTAAACTAATTGGAAAAGAGGAAAATATTTCACTCTCTGAACTTTCTGTGATCTGTTTTACAAAAAAACAGAATATAGCAAATAGAGAGCTTATGGTGTATTAATTTTTTTAGAATGTTGTAGTTCAACACCTTCACCTATTTAAGCACTATACATTATTGTGTTCCTGTTTTACATTCAAATTCAAACACTACGTGCTGATGAAATGTGGGTACTTATAAACGTTTCAAATTATATTCAAATTATATTCAGCATATATCAAAGTAAAACAAAAATGGAATAGCTTCCTGATGAGATCCTTGCTACAGATAATACTATATAAAAAGATTACTACACCGTAAGCTCTCTATTCAGGCCCGGATTTGTGGAGAGCCAACCTGTAATATACTTACCCAGGGGACGGCAGGGACGCCGTCCCGTCTCGCAACTCCGCCACGTGACCTTGACTACTCTGCTGCTTACCGATTTTGTACCGCATTCCCGATTGGTTTCGACTCGGCCTGTTCCTGAACTTTGATAACCTTTACGTTAAGTTCCCTTGCTCGCCCAGAGTTCTTCCCTCAGTCTCCTCACTATTAAGTCCTGGCGGCATCCGAGTAGCGGAGGGCCCCACCCGACGTGAAAGGCGGCGGTTATAGGCCAAAGCGTGAGCCCGGGACATTGGGGTTTACTCTGGGTTGTGGGATACTGAACGTTACACAACCAAGGCCCGGGACGGAGCGGCAGGATTTTAGGGGGGCGGCGTGCTGCCCAACCACACCCAGATTGGTTCAAAAACACTGGGAATGTGCTGGAGATACAATCATTTTTTTAAGTTTCCTGTGCGCCAACTCCCATTGCTCCACTCCAGATGATGAAAATTTGCACGAATAAAGGGGACGACGAACGGCAGTGGGCCTAGGGGTGCCCATTATGTAAATCCGGCCCTGTCTCTATTTGCTATATTCTATTTTCCCTAGATTTTTAGCGCTGACCCCCACAGTCTGTTGGTGTTTGGTTGAATATTATGCTCGAGGAGAACAAGTTTTTTCGGGTCGAAGTTCCAGAGACTTTGGACACTTTTTGCTGTTAGCATATTTTGTTCTATACAAAAAACATGTTGTTTTTCCAAGAACCTGACAATAGTATGCATCATGCAATCGGACTTCAACAAAAATGTTAACATTTTGCATTAACATGCAATATATCTCTATATCTATCCTCTGTGTTATATTATATATCTGTTGGAATGGAACCGTACTCTCAGGTCTTATACAAAATCAAATATTTATTTAGAAATGGACTAATATTTCAGCTAGCAATCTAGCCTTTCTCAAAGTGACAAAGATTAAAACCACAAAGCCTAATAAACCCACCATGGCGAGAAATAAAGTGGTGGAAAGAAAGGGAAGTGGCACCAAAAAAATGTCACTACTGTAGGACAAAACATATGCAAAATCTACACACATAATATGATATATAAAATCCCTACCAAACACAAAAAAAACAAAAATATAGTGCCCAAAATAATATAAATAATAATACAAAAAAAATTCTCACTTAAAGAGATACCGACACCAGAAAATAACCCTTTTTTATATCCATCATAACATTATCTTTGAATGTTATTTATAATTTTGTATTAGCCTGATGCTTTTACATTACTGTTCTTACCCCCATGTTCCTATATGAGGGGGCTGCCATATTTGTGCATGCGCAGAAGTCCCTTAGCATTAGAAACTCTAAGGGGCAGATTTATCAAGGGTCAAATTTTAAAAAACCCTTGATTTCGACCCTCGAAGTAAAATCCTTTGAATTCGAATATAGAGTTTGAAGGATTTTAGCGCAAAAGCTTTGATCAAACGATCGAATAAAAAACGATGAAATCATTCAAATCGCACGATTTTAAGCGATTGATCAAAGGATTTTTATTCGATCAAAAAAACCTTTCAATTGAACGATTTTTACTTTGATTCTTTCGAATCATTAGATTCGAATGAATTCGATCGAATTTGACCAATTCGATGGTCGAAGTACCCAAAAAAATACTTCGAAATTCAAAATTTTTTCCATTCAAATTATTCATTCGAGCTTAGTAAATCTGCTCCTAACTAACAGGCTGAGAAGGGACAGTCAGATTGGCAAAACAATCAGGTTTAGGAACCTCAAGTAATATAACTTACAAAAGCTGAACTATTAGCAAAAAACGATCAACGTGACCTATAGGTAACTTAAAATTTAGATTAACCCTTTAAGTGCCAGCAGAATTTCACATTTTGGTTACGCGAAATGCCAGCCGTTTTTGAAACATTTTGTGCTCTCTCACTTTAGGGGCATTTTCTGAGGGGAAACCTATAGTTTACCTAGGAAAACTATACATTGTTTTTTTCGGTAGAAACTGAGCTTTCTAAATCTGCCTGAGTTTTCATGTATTTACACCTGTGCAAAAAAATTTATAGTGCTAAATACCAAAAAAAAATTAAAAATTACCATTTTTCATCGTATATCAATTTATACCAGGAAAATATTTCATTTTACGGATGAAAATCCAACTGATTTGGAAAGCTTTATGTCTCTTGAACATGCCAATACCAGATATGTATAGTTTTAGGGAGATTTAGGATTTCTGTACAGCAAAAACTCCCGGCAGTATATTACCAAATTTTGAAAGCACTAAGGCAGAAAACGGCATGCTTTAGATTCCAAGGCAAAAAATCCTGAAACCGTAGGTTTACCCCAGAAAACCATACATTTTTGAAAAGTACACATTCTGCCGATTACAAAATGGGTAACTATGTCTCTCTACTCCCAACTACCAAACATAAAAGCTTGTCTGAACATAGCGGTTTTTCAACAAAAAATTCAAAATTCTGAAAAATCATTTCAAAGGTTTTATTTTGCTGCTCCACATAACCCAAACTATATTAGGTACCAAGAAAAAGCACCTGAAATATGATTGCCAGGGGTCCACTGAACAATTTGATACCCATTATGCATAGGTTTACCAAAGTATCTGGCATTTAGAGACACCAATATGTAGTTAGCACATCCAAATTGTTCAGGACTTTACTTCAGCTACTGAGAAATCAACACATTGACTGCATTTTTTGTGGGGTAAAAACACAGAAATATATGTTTACCCCCCAAACCCATATATTTTTGGAAAGTACACATTCTACTGAATCTAAAATGGGTACCCATGCCTTTCTGCTCCAAACTACTGAGTCGCAAGGCTTTCCCAAAGTTGTCGGTTTTGGTGAAATATCTGAAAATTGCCTCAATGCTTCAACTTCCCAGCACCATATCACCCATGTGTCATTACGTACTAAGAAAAAGCACCCTAAATATGATTGCCAGGGTTCCTCTGAACATTTTGGTGGCCATTGTTCATAAGTTTACCAAAGTATCTGGCATTTAGAGTCCCCAAAATGAAGTTAGCGCATACAAACAGTCCCGTGGGTAACTTCAGCTAATGAAAAATCAACACATTGACTGCATTTTTGTGGGGTAAAAACACAGAAATATATGTTTTCCCCCCAAACCCATACATTTTTGGAAAGTACACATTCTACCGAATCTAAAATGGGTACCCATGCCTTATTGCTCCAAACTACTGAGTCGCAAGGCTTTCCCAAAGTTGTCGGTTTTGGTGAAATATCTGAAAATTGCCTCAAAGCTTCAACTTCCCAGCACCATATCACCCATGTGTCATTACGTACTAAGCAAAAGCACCCTAAATATGATTGCCAGGGTTCCTCCGAACAGTTTGGTGGCCATTGTTCATAGGTTTACCAAAGTATCTGGCATTTAGAGGCCGCAAAATGAAGTTAGCGCATACAAACAGTCCCGTGGGTAACTTCAGCTAATGAAAAATCAACACATTGACTGCATTTTTGTGGGGTAAAAACACAGAAATATATGTTTACCCCCCAAACCCATACATTTTTGGAAAGTACACATTCTACCGAATCTAAAATGGGTACCCATGCCTTATTGCTCCAAACTACTGAGTCGCAAGGCTTTCCCAAAGTTGTCGGTTTTGGTGAAATATCTGAAAATTGCCTCAAAGCTTCAACTTCCCAGCACCATATCACCCATGTGTCATTACGTACTAAGAAAAAGCACCCTAAATATGATTGCCAGGGTTCCTCCGAACAGTTTGGTGGCCATTGTTCATAGGTTTACCAAAGTATCTGGCATTTAGAGGCCCCAAAATGAAGTTAGCGCATACAAACAGTCCCGTGGGTAACTTCAGCTAATGAAAAATCAACACATTGACTGCATTTTTGTGGGGTAAAAACACAGAAATTTATGTTTACCCCCCAAACCCATACATTTTTGGAAAGTACACATTCTACCGAATCTAAAATGGGTACCCATGCCTTATTGCTCCAAACTACTGAGTCGCAAGGCTTTCCCAAAGTTGTCGGTTTTGGTGAAATATCTGAAAATTGCCTCAAAGCTTCAACTTCCCAGCACCATATCACCCATGTGTCATTACGTACTAAGAAAAAGCACCCTAAATATGATTGCCAGGGTTCCTCCGAACAGTTTGGTGGCCATTGTTCATAGGTTTACCAAAGTATCTGGCATTTAGAGGCCCCAAAATGAAGTTAGCGCATACAAACAGTCCCGTGGGTAACGTCAGCTAATGAAAAATCAACACATTGACTGCATTTTTGTGGGGTAAAAACACAGAAATTTATGTTTACCCCCCAAACCCATACATTTTTGGAAAGTACACATTCTACCGAATCTAAAATGGGTACCCATGCCTTATTGCTCCAAACTACTGAGTCGCAAGGCTTTCCCAAAGTTGTCGGTTTTGGTGAAATATCTGAAAATTGCCTCAAAGCTTCAGCTTCCCAGCACCATATCACCCATGTGTCATTACGTACTAAGAAAAAGCACCCTAAATATGATTGCCAGGGTTCCTCCGAACAGTTTGGTGGCCATTGTTCATAGGTTTACCAAAGTATCTGGCATTTAGAGGCCCCAAAATGAAGTTAGCGCATACAAACAGTCCCGTGGGTAACTAGGGATGTAGCGAACGTCGGAAAAAAAGTTCGCGAACATATTCGCGAACTTGCGTCAAAAATGCGAACGGTTCGCGAACGTCGCGAACCCCATAGACTTCAATGGGAAGGCGAATTTTAAAAGCTAGAAAAGACATTTCTGGCCAGAAAAATGATTTTAAAGTTGTTTAAAGGGTGCAACGACCTGGACAGTGCCATGCCAGAGGGGGATCAAGGGCAAAAATGTTTCTAAAAAATCCATTGTTGACACAGCGCTGCGTTTTGTGCTGTAAAGGGCAGAAATCACACTACATTTCTAAACCTGTGTAATAAAATGCTTTAAAACGTCCGGCGTCTACATGCCAATCAAGTCGTGTAAAGGTTACAGCCTGTTCACACGCAAAGACGAAACGCGGTGCTTACTGCAACGCAAAAAGACGCAAAGAGCTTTAATGAATGATACCGTCAAGTGAGCAAATAATAGTTTTTAATTACTAGTTGAGCTTGTCACCTCCAGGATGTTCGTCCTGTTGGTGGCAATATTTCTGTAGTGGTGTGTTTAGCAGTCACCGTGCTTGTGCGCACGTGCACGGTCAGGCAGAGGTAATTCAATGTACAGTGAAGTGAACCAAAAAACACTGATTCTGCAGTGTGGGCCCAGTTTTGGTTTACTTTATTGATCACCTGCGGTGACCATAAAAGATGCGATTTTGCCACTGTTGCAGAACCCTGAAAAATTAGGCATGTGTACTTTCCTGAAAAATTATCTTTTTTTTTTGTCGCAGCCACTGAAGCACAGAGGCCAGAAAAAATATGCCATATAAATGCTGAAAATATTAATTTTTTTTTGTCGCAGCCACTGCAGCACAGAGGCCAGAAAAAATATGCCATATAAATGCAAACAATATTAATTTTTTTTTTCGCAGCCATTGCAGCACAGAGGCCAGAAAAAATATGCCATATAAATGCAAACAATATTAATTTTTTTTTGTCGCAGCCACTGCAGCACAGAGGCCATAAAAAATATGCCATATAAATGCAAACAATATTAATTTTTTTTGGTCGCAGCCACTGCAGCACAGAGGCCAGGAAAAATATGCCATATAAATGCTAACAATATAACTTTTTTTTGTCGCAGACACTGAAGCACAGAGGCCAGAAAAAATATGCCATATAAATGCTGAAAATATTCAATTTTTTTGGTCGCAGCCACTGAAGCACAGAGGCCATAAAAAATATGCCCTATAAATGCTGAAAATATTCATTTTTTTGTCACAGCCACTGAAGCACAGAGGCCAGAAAAACTCAGGATTTACCTGGATTCAAATTAAACCAGTAGGGTTTGCACCCTAGTTTGTAACGGTGGTGGAGGGAGGAGGACGCTAAAGGACAGCTGTATGTGGAGTCATGAGGCGTGCAGAGAAGGACAGCTGCATGGGGAGTCAGAATCAGAAACTCAGCACAAGTCTTCCGGCGTGCAGTAACCCTCCGAGATCCACCCCTCATTCATTTTAATAAAGGTCAGGTAATCCACACTTTTGTGACCTAGGCGAGTTCTCTTCTCAGTTACAATCCCTCCTGCTGCACTGAAGGTCCTTTCTGAGAGGACACTTGAGGTGGGGCAAGACAAGAGGTTCATGGCAAATTGTGACAGCTCTGGCCACAGATCAAGCCTGCGCACCCAGTAGTCCAGGGGTTCATCGCTCCTCAGAGTGTCGATATCTGCAGTTAATGCCAGGTAGTCCGCTACCTGCCGGTCGAGGTGTTCTTTGAGGGTGGATCCCGAACGGTTCTGCCGCTGCCTTGGACTGAAAAACATTTGCATGTCTGACGTTACAGAGTGGCCAAAGTGCTTTGTCCTTGCAGGTGCGCTCGTGGCAGGATTACTGGCACCTCTGCCCCTGGAATGTTGATGAGTTCCTGAAGTGACATCACCCTTAAAAGCATTGTACAACATGTTTTGCAGGCTGGTTTCTAAATGCAGCATCCTTTCAGACTTGTGGTATGTTGGTAACATTTCTGCCACTTTATGCTTGTACCGAGGGTCTAGTAGAGTCGCGACCCAGTACAGGTCCTTCTCCTTAAGCCTCTTGATACGGGGGTCCTTCAACAGGCATGACAGCATGAAAGACCCCATTCTCACAAGATGCAGAGGTATCCATCTCCGCTTCCTCGTTATCAAGGACTGCATCATCCACGGTCTCCTCCCCCCAGCCACGTACAAGACCAGGGGTCCCCAAAAGGTCACCACTAGCCCCCTGGGAAGCCTGCTCCTGTTGGTCCTTCTCCTCCACAAAGCCACCTTCCTCCTCTGACTCCACTTCTGACACCTCTCCCTGCGTTGCAGCAGGTGCCTGGGTTCGTTCTGGTGATTCCGACCAGAAATCGTGCGCTTCCTGCTCCTCGTCACGCTGGTCTACAGCCTCATCTGTCACTCGTCGCACGGCACGCTCCAGGAAGAAAGCAAAGGGTATTAGGTCGCTGATGGTGCCTTCGGTGCGACTGACCATATTTGTAACCTCTTCAAAAGGCCGCATGAGCCTGCAGGCATCGCGCATAAGCACCCAGTAACGGGGTAAAAAAATCCCCAGCTCTGCAGATCCAGTCCTACCACCCAGTTCAAACAGGTATTCGTTGACGGCTCTTTGTTGTTGCAGCAGACGTTCCAACATGAGGAGCGTTGAATTCCAGCGAGTCTGGCTGTCGCAAATCAAACGCCTGACTGGCATGTTGTACCGCTGCTGAATGTCAGCAAGGCGTGCCATGGCTGTGTAGGACCGTCTGAAATGGGCCGACACCTTCCTGGACTGCCTGAGAACGTCCTGGAATCCTGGGTACTTTGAGACAAAACGTTGTACTATTAAATTCAGAACATGTGCCATGCAGGGCACATGTGTTAAATTGCCCAGTCTCAGTGCTGCCAACAGATTGCTTCCATTGTCACACACCACTTTTCTGATCTTCAGTTGGTGTGGGGTCAGCCACCGATCGGCCTGTGACTGCAGAGATGACAGGAGTACAGATCCGGTATGGTTTTTGCTTTCCAGGCACGTCATCCCCAAGACAGCATGACAACGGCGTACCTGGCACGTCGAATAGCCTAGGGGGAGCTGGGGGTGCACAGGTGTGGAGGAGGAGGACCCAGCAGCAGAGGACGAAGAAGAGGAAGAAGACGAGGTAGAGAGCGAAGGAGGAGTAGAGGTGGTGGCAGAACCGCGTGCAATCCGTGGCGGTGACACCAACTCCACTGTCGTTGTTGAGCTACACATTCCCTGCTTCCCAGCCATTACCAAGTTCACCCAGTGGGCTGTGTAGGTGACATACCTGCCCTGACCATGCTTGGAGGACCATGCGTCAGTAGTCATATGGACCTTTGGCCCAACACTAAGTGACAGAGATGCGTGACTTGGCTCTGCACATGGTGGTACAGGTGTGGTATTCCCTTTTTTTGAAAAAAAATTGCGGCTGGGTACCTTCCACTGTGGTGTCCCAATTGCTACAAATTTGCGGAAGGCCTCAGAGTCCACCAGCTGGTATGGTAAAAGCTGGCGGGCTAAGAGTGCGGACAAGCCAGCTGTCAGACGCCGGGCAAGGGGGTGCCTCGCAGACATTGGCTTCTTACGCTCAAACATGGCCCTCGCAGAAACTTGGCTGGGGGCAGATGACTGGGAATGGGAACTGGTGGTCAAGGTGGAAGGCGGAGTGGAGGGTGGTTCAGACGGGTGAAGGACAGCAGAGGTAGAGCAGTAAGATGCTGGACCAGAAGGAGGGTGGCTTTTAGTTTGCCTGTTGCCTTTGAGGTGTTGCTCCCAAAGTGCTTTGTGCTTGCCGTTCATGTGCCTTCGCATAGAAGTTGTACCTATGTGGCTGTTGGGCTTCCCAAGACTCAGTTTCTGACTGCACTCATTGCAAATGACAACGCTTTTGTCAGAGGCACACACATTAAAAAAATCCCACACTGCTGACCTTTTTGAGGCTGGCAATCTGGCGGTAACAGTAGAAGTCGGCGGCGTTGGCGGCAATGGCGGGTGCGTTGGCCGGCTGACCACAGGTGCCGATACATGTTGTTGCCCTACTGTTCCCTGCGAGCTGTCCTCCCTGCTTCTTCTAAGTCTTATTCTCCTCCTGCCTCTCTGACTCTCCGTCTCTCCATCTGAACTATCCTCCTCTTGCTCTCTTCTACTGGGCACCCATAAAACATCAATCTCCTCATCCTCATTCTCCTCAGATGCATCAATTTCTTCTACCAGCTCACAGAAGGAAGCAGCAGCGGGACCTCCTCGTCATCACTCATTATGTCCATCTCTGTTGTGTTCTCTGCCAGAATTAAATCTGGTGTAACGTCCTCATCTCCTTCATCTTCTTCTGCCAATAATGGTTGCGCATCACTCAGTTCAAGAAACTCATGTGAAAATAACTCCTCTGACTCCAGTGAAGAAGGGGCGCCGGTGGTGGAGGAAGTGTTACGTGGGGTACCCATAGCAGTGGAGGATGAGGATGTTGTGGTAAAGTTAGAAACGGTAGAGGATGGGGTGTGCTGTGTAAGCCAGTCAACTACCTCTTCAGCATTTTGGGAGTTCAGGGTCATTGCCTTTTTAAAACTGGGCAATTTCCTAGGGCCACAGGATAGCATAGCAGCACGGCCCCTAGTGCCTCTGCGTGGCGGCCTGCCTTTGCCTGGCATTATTTTTAAAACAACAACAACAACAACTCAGGTGGTGTTTCTAGAGACGGTATTATTATTGATATTTAGACAGAATGTGAACAAGCTCACACAGCTAGATGGTTGTTGTTTGAAAATGAAGAACACACTGAGCAAATAATGCCTACAAGGTTAACGTATACACTACTACAGCAGTGGATACGGAATATATTATTGCTGCCTGAAAAACGTCACTCGGGTGGTGTTTCTAGAGACGGTATTATTATTGATATTTAGACAGAATGTGAACAAGCTCACACAGCTAGATGGTTGTTGTTTGAAAATGAAGAACACACTGAGCAAATAATGCCTACAAGGTCAACGTATACACTACTACAGCAGTGGATACGGAATATATTATTGCTGCCTGAAAAACGTCACTCGGGTGGTGTTTCTAGAGACGGTATTATTATTGATATTTAGACAGAATGTGAACAAGCTCACACAGCTAGATGGTTGTTGTTTGAAAATGAAGGACACACTGAGCAAATAATGCCTACAAGGTTAACGTATACACTACTACAGCAGTGGATACGGAATATTTTATTGCTGCCTGAAAAACGTCACTCGGGTGGTGTTTCTAGAGACGGTATTATTATTGATATTTAGACAGAATGTGAACAAGCTCACACAGCTAGATGGTTGTTGTTTGAAAATGAAGGACACACTGAGCAAATAATGCCTACAAGGTTAACGTATACACTACTACAGCAGTGGATACGGAATATATTATTGCTGCCTGAAAAACGTCACTCGGGTGGTGTTTCTAGAGACGGTATTATTATTGATATTTAGACAGAATGTGAACAAGCTCACACAGCTAGATGGTTGTTGTTTGAAAATGAAGGACACACTGAGCAAATAATGCCTACAAGGTTAACGTATACACTACTACAGCAGTGGATACGGAATATATTATTGCTGCCTGAAAAACGTCACTCGGGTGGTGTTTCTAGAGACGGTATTATTATTGATATTTAGACAGAATGTGAACAAGCTCACACAGCTAGATGGTGGTTGTTTGAAAATGAAGGACACACTGAGCAAATAATGCCTACAAGGTTAACGTATACACTACTACAGCAGTGGATACGGAATATATTATTGCTGCCTGAAAAACGTCACTCGGGTGGTGTTTCTAGAGACGGTATTATTATTGATATTTAGACAGAATGTGAACAAGCTCACACAGCTAGATGGTTGTTGTTTGAAAATGAAGGACACACTGAGCAAATAATGCCTACAAGTGCACTACTATTGGTGCACTACTATGAAGAACAGCAACAGCACTGTACACGTTAAAGAACAGTAAGATAAGTAAAAGAAAAAAAAAATATATGTATATTAAAAAAAATATTTTTCTCGGGTTGGTGCTGCTGAACTACTAGGAGCAGCACAGTAGCACACCAGTCCCACTCCCCAACACTGCTAGACTAATAGCACTGGGCTTATAGTAGCAACTAGCAAAGTAAAAAAACAAAAAAGAAAATAAAAGCAGTCCTTACAAGGACTATTGGGTTATTACAGCAGTCAGCAGATGAGATCAGAAGAGATCAGTGCCCACAGCAGGCAGCTACATACAGAGCACTGCAGTAGAAGGTAGATTACTAGCCAGCAAAGCTACCCTAAAATGTCCCTCAAATCCCTGCAGACTTCTGTCCCTCCAATACAGAGCAGTATCAAGTAGATTACTAGCCAGCAAACTTACTATCAACTGTCCCTCAAAGAAATCAGTGAAATCAGTAACAGCTCTCTCCCTACACTAGCTCTTGCAAGCACACACAGGCAGAATGAAAAAACGCTGCAGGGCTTCAGTTTATATATGGAAGGGGAGTGGTCCAGGGGGTGTGGGGGTGGTCCAGGAGGGAGAGCTTCCTGATTGGCTGCCATGTATCTGCTGGTCTGGGGTGAGAGGTCAAAAAAAAGCGCCAGGTAAGGCGAACGTCGCGTGACGTTCGTGAACTTGCGGCGGACGCGAACAGCCGATGTTCGCGCGAACAAGTTCGCCGGCGAACAGTCCGCGACATCCCTATGGGTAACTTCAGCTAATGAAAGATCAACACACAGGAGAAAGCTCTCTGTTTAGTGCTGAATTAAGCATTGAAATTCCTGTTTGAGACAGGATTTTTTGTTATCACTTGGTGTGTGAATGTGTTGTCCACTTGGTGGGTGAAATTTGGGAAGTTTTTGAGTTGATTTTCTTTACTAAAAATCGATTTTTCTTTTGACCCTGAAGGTGAGTGATTCCTAGCCCAGTTCCTTTCACTTGCTCTGGGCTACAAACTCACTGTTAGATCCCCTACCCCTCCCCCGCACCTGGGTGTCAGTTTCATTTGCATTTTTCTCTTGTTTCAGCACAAATTGTTTAATTTTGTACAGATTGAGTGGATATTTTGATTTTGCACTCAGTTCTGTGAGGAGAGAAAGCTAAAGGGAGAAGGATTTAATATAAGTATAAATATAAAATCTTTTCCAGCAGCAGCAGTGCAGCTCCCAGGCACCTGCTCATATTAACCCTCTCCCTGCCACAGCTTCTCAACTTAAAACTTATTTTTTTGTTAATCAATAGTATAAAGCTTTCTTTTTGTGTGGTGTTGTGTAAAATAATGGGAGGGAATAAAAAAGGAAAGTTATAAAAAAAACATCTCTTGGTTCTAAAGCAAAAGGACCTGAAAAACCCAGCTGTAGCTCTGCAAGGAAACACCAGTCAGAGCCCATGTCAAAAAGCCCCATTGCCTCTACTTCTGCTGCTGCAGCCAATGTGACCCCTGCTAAAACATTTGCACAGGCGGTAGCTACTGGCAGCAACCCAAGCCAAGTCACTGCTGGGGTAGAGAAGCTTACAAGGAAGCATGGGGTCAGATGCCTAATGTCAAGCACTCATGGCATAGAGGCTTATATAAAGGCTGCAGCTGAAGTGGTGGGCCACTCTGCAGTAGTGGCAGCAAGTAAAATGTATGGGAAAGCCATAATCTTTGCCCGTACTCTAACTGCAGTGCATACTCTGGTACAGAGGGGTATCACAGTGGGAGGGAGTTATGTCCCTGTAGAACCCCTAGAAGGATTGGGCACAAGGGTGGTTTTATCTAATGTGCCCCCCTTCCTGCAAGACCACTTATTGTACCCCCACCTGCAAGCCCTTGGGGAGTTAAAATCAAATATGTCTAGAATTCCCCTGGGATGTAAGGAGAGCAGACTGAGGCATGTCCTTTCCTTTAAAAGGCAGGTGCAACTACTTTTACCTCGGGGGCAAGACACTATTGAGGGGTCTTTTGGGGTTCCATTTGAAGGGGTGCTGTATAAAATTTTTTACAGCACAGAGGAAGTGAGGTGCTTCCTTTGCAAGAACCTGGGGCACACTCGCCAGAGTTGCCCCAAAGGGCAAATTAAGACCACAGCCCCTGTTCCTGCTCCCAGTGCCTCAAATAAAACATCTTATCCTGCTGGGACTATTTCAGCAGGGTCCTCAAAGGGGATATCTCCTTCACTAAAGAACCTCAAGGTGGCTGTTACACAACCCACCTCTACAACATCCAAACCTCCTCCTTCTTCACTGAAGACATCTAAGGCTGCAGCATGTCTTACAATTGCGGCAAAAGAGAAGGGGGGAAAACATGTCAAAGCTTCCCCCAGGGTCACAGTTGTTCCTACCACAAAAGGGTGTACCCCTGTTATGGGCACCCCTGAAGGTGTGGGGGTACCCATGATTGCAACACCTGTTGGGGTTGGGGCAGATAGTGGCCTTTCCTCTTCAGATGCCAAGAAAAAGAGGAAATTTAAATCAAACTGGCTGGTACCTGAGGAATGGGCATCAGTGGTTAATGATGGGGCACCCCCATCCAAGGGTAAAAAGGGCAGCAAAACTTCTGCTCCTCATGTGGTGACATTGTCTGGCCCAACTGTTGGTCACGATCAACCGGTGTCAGACCATGCACTCTTGCCTCCAGACCAGGTGGGGAATAATGAGGTTAATGGTCTGCATGGCCTTGAACATGACAGTGTTGGTTTCCCCACAGAGTCAGGGGTGCAGTATCTGCCTCAAAATCATTTGGAAGATCTTCCCTTGGAGTGTAAAGAGACACCTAATGAGACTCCTGCAGAGTGGGCAGTCAGTGTTCCTGAAGTGCTGAGATTTGGCAACTGCAACCAGCCTCAGTTTTTAGTGCCTCAGGGTATTTCACTCCAGGAGGGGGACAATATTGGGCTAACCCCCATACAGGACCCTGCAGATAAAACTGCTGGGAAGGATGGTGAGGGTGGAGTTGTAAATACGGAAGAGGGTAGCCTAACAACCTCTACTGTTCATTAGGGATGTAGCGAACTGTTCGCCGGCGAACTAGTTCGCGCGAACTTCGACTGTTCGCGTCCGCCGAATGTTCGCGAACGTCGCGCGACGTTCGCCAATTGGTGTTCGCGTTCGATTCGAAGTAAAATTTCGTTCGACCATTCGACCATTCGACCGTTCGATCGCTAAAATCGAACGATTTCCATTCGTTCGAACGATTATAAGCATTCGATTGAATTAAAATCATTCGATCGAATAGCTTCGATCGTTCGATTCGAACGAAAATCGTTCGATCGTACGAATAAAATCCTTCGATCGTTCGATCGAACGATTTTATCGAGCGTTCGAAGTTCGCGAACTGTTCGCGAACTGTTCGCTTTTTTGCCGGTGTTCGCGAACGGCGTTCGCGAACATCAAATCGGCAGTTCGCTACATCACTACTGTTCATGCTAAAATCTCTCCTCCCTTGTCTTCAACTGACCCAAATGTTATTGCCATCCAGAAAGCACAGGAGGTAGTAGAGAGGGCAGAGGCTAACCATCAAGCCTCCAAAGCTCTACCTGTTGCTGGGGAGCTAATTAGTTCTGTTGCTCCTGTGTCAAACACTTCCAAATGTGTTTCAAGTGAAGTTGAGGGAACACCTGAGCCATTGCAGGGTCTTCAGAAAAGTGATTCTGATACTTTTCCTGTAACAACTTGTGGAGAGATTCTCAAAGCTCTAGTGGAGAGGGGAGATTATCAATCCCTTAGCCAGGAAGAGCTCATGGATGAGGGGAACATCGAAGAGGAGGTTGACATAGGAGTGGCAAATCCTTCTACCCCAATCATCCCTGCTGAGGAACTCAAAAAGTTTCTTGAGAGCACCCTTGGTGTTAAATTAGAGAAGAAGATGCACATGGCTCTGGAGAAGTGGCATGATGTGCCTTTAGTTATCAATTCTGTGAGACAGTACATTAAGGTCATAAAAGAGGCCAAGAACTATGGAACAGCGGAATATCTCCGTATAATGAAGTTTCACAAAAAATGTTTGTCTCATCAGACCTTGATGAAGGTTAAAGCACTTCCTAAGACTCAGTAATGGCCTTGAGTATAAGCACACTTAATACTAATGGCTGTCGGAATCCTTTCCGAATGTTTCAGGTACTCTCCTTTCTTCGTCAAGGAGGGTACTCTGTGAGTTTCCTCCAAGAGACCCACACCACTCCAGAGCTTGAAGCAAGCTGGAATCTGGAGTGGAAGGGAAGGGTCTTTTTTAATCACCTCACTTGGACATCATGCGGGGTGGTGACCCTTTTCTCAGATTCCTTCCAGCCAGAGGTCCTGAGTGCTACCTCTGTCATCCCTGGCCGTCTATTGCATCTTCGGGTCCGGGAGTCAGGTAGAACATATAATCTAATGAATGTGTATGCAGGGCCGCCATTAGAAATCACGGGGCCCCGTACAACAACATTTTTGGGGCCCCCTGGGCCCCGCCCACACTGACGACCAAGCTCCACCCCATTTCCCGCCCACTCCACATAGCAGTTAAAAGACCACACAGACATCAGCGCTAAAAAAGTAACCCCCCCCCCACACAAGTTGTAAAAAGCTATTGATGGTCAGGGCCCCCTTATAAAAAATTGGGGCCCCAAAAAAAAAAAAATTACATTTTTTTTTTAAAAAAAAAAAAACATTGGTGGCAGGGGCCCCCTTATAAGTTAAAAACAAATTGGGGCCCCAAAAAAAAATTTAAAAAAAAAAATTTTTTTTGAAAAAAAAAAAAAAAACATTGGCGGCAGGGGCCCCCTTATAAGTTAAAAACAAATTGGGGCCCCAAAAAGAAATTTGAAAAAAAAAAACTGGTGGCAGGGGCCCCCTTACAAGTTAAAAACAAATTGGGGCCCCAAAAAAAATTTAAAAAAAAAAAAAATTTTTTTTGAAAAAAAAAAAAAACATTGGCGGCAGGGGCCCCCTTATAAGTTAAAAACAAATTGGGGCCCCAAAAAAAAATTTGAAAAAAAAAAAATTGTTTTGAAAAAAAAAAAAAAAACATTGGCGTCAGGGGCCCCCTTATAAGTTAAAAACAAATTGGGGCCCCAAAAAAACATGTTTTAAAAAAAAAGATTGGTTGCAGGGGCCTATAGAATATTAAAATAATACATTGGTGGCCAGGAGATTAAAAAAAAAAAAATACACAAACTGGTGTTCAGTAGAATTGAACTCACGGCTTCAGTACTTCAACTTCACCTCCTTTCGTGACTTCGGGTCTTTTCACTGCTTCAGGACTTCGGCTTCGGCTGTTTTCGTGACTTCGGGTCTTTGCGCTGCTTCAGG
Organism: Xenopus petersii; assembly: GCA_038501925.1. Lineage (NCBI taxonomy): Eukaryota > Metazoa > Chordata > Amphibia > Anura > Pipidae > Xenopus > Xenopus petersii. The sequence continues at coordinate 86,906,852 of CM076682.1, forward strand.
ACTTCGGCTGTTTTCGTGACTTCGGGTCTTTTCGGCGCTTCGTGACTTCGGCTTTTTCCGTGACTTCGGGTCTTTTCGGCGCATCGGCTTCGGCTTTTCGGCACTTCCGCATTCGGCAGCACAGAGGCAAGACGTACGGCTCGGGCGCTCGTAAGGGGGGCCCGGATCTTCAAAAAATGCAGCGCTGCCGGGCCCCCCTTCATGCCCGGGCCCGGTACGCTTGTCCCCCCTGTCCCCCCCTGATGGCGGCCCTGTGTGTATGCTCCTACTACCGGACCAGAGAGGGCACGGTTCTTTGAAAGTTTGTCAGCCTACATGGAGACAATTGACTCTGATGAAGCCTTGATTATAGGGGGTGATTTTAATTACACCCTTGATGCTCGAGATCGCAATGTACCCAAGAAAAGAGACTCGTCTGAGTCTGTTTTGCGAGAACTAATTGCTCATTTCTCCTTGGTTGATGTCTGGAGAGAACAGAACCCAGAGATGGTTGCCTTTACCCATGTCAGGGTGAGAGATGGTCATGTTTCTCAATCCCGGATTGATAGGATATATATATCGAGCCATCTCATGTCACGAGCCCAGTCGAGCACCATTAGATTGGCACCATTCTCAGACCACAATTGTGTATCCCTGAGAATGTCAATCGCACCATCTCTGCCAAAAGCTGCTTACTGGCACTTTAACAACAGTTTATTAGAAGATGAGGGTTTTGCAAAGTCAGTCCGGGATACATGGAGAGTAGAGATGGCGCGAACTGTTCGCCGGCGAACATCGGGTGTTCGCGCTCGCCGGAAGTTCGCGAACGTCGCGCGACGTTCGCCATTTTGGGTTCGCCATTGTTGGCGCTTTTTTTTGCCCTCTCACCCCAGACCAGCAGGTACATGGCAGCCAATCAGGAAGCTCTCCCCTGGACCACTCCCCTTCCCTATAAAAACCGAAGCCCTGCAGCGTTTTTTTCACTCTGCCTGTGTGTGCTGAAGAGATAGTGTAGGGAGAGAGCTGCTGCCTGTTAGTGATTTCAGGGACAGTTGAAAGTTTGCTGGCTAGTAATCGTTTTGATACTGCTCTGTTATTGGAGGGACAGAAGTCTGCAGGGGTTTGAGGGACATTTAAGCTTAGGTAGCTTTGCTGGCTAGTAATCTACCTTCTACTGCAGTGCTCTGTATGTAGCTGCAGTGGGCAGCTGTCCTGCTTCTGATCTCATCTGCTGACTGCTGCAATAACAGTAGTCCTTGTAAGGACTGCTTTTATTTATTTTTTTGTTGTTTTACTACTACTACTACTACTACTATAAGAGCCCAGTGCTATTAGTCTAGCAGTGTTGGGGAGTGGGACTGGTGTGCTAATCTGCTGCTCCTAGTAGTTCAGCAGCACCAACTGTAATATTTTTTTTTTTTTAATATTCATTTTTTTTTTATTTTACTTTTTTTTATTTTACTACCGCTGTAGTAGTGTATAAGTTGACCTTTTAGGCATTATTTGCCCTGTAGGCATTTTTTGCCCAGTGTGTTATTCAACCAACAGCCATCTAGCTGTGTGACCTTGTTCACATTCTGTCTAAATATCCATAATATTACCGTCTCCAGAAAAAACACCGGAGTGACTTTTTTCAAGCAGCCATAATAAATTTTACGTAATCCGTATCCATCGCTGTAGTAGTGTATAAGTTGACCTTTTAGGCATTATTTGCCCTGTAGGCATTTTTTGCCCAGTGTGTTATTCAACCAACAGCCATCTAGCTGTGTGACCTTGTTCACATTCTGTCTAAATATCCATAATATTACCGTCTCCAGAAAAAACACCGGAGTGACTTTTTTCAAGCAGCCATAATAAATTTTACGTAATCCGTATCCATCGCTGTAGTAGTGTATAAGTTGACCTTTTAGGCATTATTTGCCCTGTAGGCATTTTTTGCCCAGTGTGTTATTCAACCAACAGCCATCTAGCTGTGTGACCTTGTTCACATTCTGTCTAAATATCCATAATATTACCGTCTCCAGAAAAAACACCGGAGTGACTTTTTTCAAGCAGCCATAATAAATTTTACGTAATCCGTATCCATCGCTGTAGTAGTGTATAAGTTGACCTTTTAGGCATTATTTGCCCTGTAGGCATTTTTTGCCCAGTGTGTTATTCAACCAACAGCCATCTAGCTGTGTGACCTTGTTCACATTCTGTCTAAATATCCATAATATTACCGTCTCCAGAAAAAACACCGGAGTGACTTTTTTCAAGCAGCCATAATATATTTTACGTAATCCGTATCCACCGCTGTAGTAGTGTATACGTTGATCTTGTGGGCATTATTTGCACAGTGTTTTCTTCAAACCGCCATCTAGCTGTGTGAGCTTGTTCACATTTTGTCTAAATATTGATAATATTATCGTCTCTAGAAAAACCACTTGAGTTACTTTTTTTCAAGCAGCATTCTTATATTTTACGTAATCCGTATCCACCGCTGTGTATACGTTGACCTTGTAGGCATTATTTGCACAGTGTTTTCTTCAAACCGCCATCTAGCTGTGTGAGCTTGTTCACATTTTGTCTAAATATTGATAATATTATCGTCTCTAGAAAAACCACTTGAGTTACTTTTTTTCAAGCAGCATTCTTATATTTTACGTAATCCGTATCCACCGCTGTGTATACGTTGACCTTGTAGGCATTATTTGCACAGTGTTTTCTTCAAACCGCCATCTAGCTGTGTGTATTATCGTTTCCAGAAAAACCAACTGAGTTTTTGTTGTTGTTGTTTTTTTAAAAATAATGCCAGGCAAAGGCAGGCCGCCACGCAGAGGCCGTGCTAGGGGCCGTGCTGCTATGCAATCCTGTGGCCCTAGCAAATTGCCCAGTTTTAAAAAGCCAATGACCCTGAACTCCCAAAATGCTGAAGAGGTAGTTGACTGGCTTACACAGCACACCCCATCCTCTACCGTTTCTAACTTTACCACAACATCCTCCTCATCCTCCACTGCTATGGCCACCCCACGTAACACTTCCTCCACCACCGGTGCCCCTTCTTCACTGGAGTCAGAGGAGTTATTTTCCCATGAGTTTCTTGAACTGAGTAATGCGCAACCATTATTGGCAGAAGAAGATGAAGGAGATGAGGACGTTACACCAGATTTAATTCTGGCAGAGAACACGACAGAGATGGACATAATGATGAGTGATGAGGAGGAGGTCCCCGCTGCTGCTTCCTTCTGTGATGTGTCAGAAGAAATTGATGCATCTGAGGAGAATGATGATGAGGAGATTGATGTTTTGTGGGTGCCTAGTAGAAGAGAGCAAGAGGAGGGTAGTTCAGATGGAGAGACGGAGAGTCAGAGAGGCAGTAGGAGAATAAGACTTAGAAGAAACAGGGAGGACAGCCCGCAGGGATCAGTAGGGCAACATGTATCGGCACCTGTGTTCAGCCAGCCAACGCACCCGCCATTGCCGCCAACTTCTACTGTTACCGCAAGATCGCACACTTCCAAAAAGTCAGCAGTGTGGGATTTTTTTAATGTGTGTGCCTCTGACAAAAGCATTGTAATTTGCAATGAGTGCAGTCAGAAACTGAGCCTTGGTAAGCCCAACAGCCACATAGGTACAACTTCTATGCGAAGGCACATGAGCGGCAAGCACAAAGCACTTTGGGAGCAACACCTCAAAGGCAACAGGCAAACTAAAAGCCACACTCCTTCTGGTCCAGCATCTTACTGCTCTACCTCTGCTCTCCTTGACCCATCTGAACCACCCTCCACTCCGCCTTCCACCTTGACCACCTGTTCCCATTCCCAGTCATCTGCCACCAGCCAAGTTTCTGTGAAGGCCATGTTTGAGCGTAAGAAGCCAATGTCTGACTGTCACCCCCTTGCCCGGCGTCTGACAGCTGGCTTGTCTGCACTCTTAGCCCGCCAGCTTTTACCATACCAGCTGGTGGACTCTGAGGCCTTCCGCAAATTTGTAGCAATTGGGACACCGCAGTGGAAGGTACCCAGCCGCAATTTTTTTTCTAAAAAGGGAATACCACACCTGTACCAACATGTGCAGAGCCAAGTTACCGCATCTCTGTCACTTAGTGTTGGGCCAAAGGTCCATATGACTACTGACGCATGGTCAGGGCAGGTATGTCACCTACACTGCCCACTGGGTGAACTTGGTAATGGCTGGGAATGGGAAGCAGGGAATGGGTAGCTCAACAACAACAACAACAGTGGAGTTGGTGTCACCGCCACGGATTGCACGCGGTTCTGCCACCACCTCTACTCCTCCATCGCTCTCTACCTCGTCTTCTTCCTCTTCTTACTCTGCTGCTGGGTCCTCCTTCTCCTCCTCCACACCTGTGCACCCCCAGCTCCCCCTAGGCTATTCGACGTGCCAGGTACGCCGTTGTCACGCTGTCTTGGGGATGACGTGCCTGGAAAGCAAAAACCATACCGGATCTGTACTCCTGTCATCTCTGCAGTCACAGGCCGATCGGTGGCTGACCCCACACCAACTGCAGATCGGAAAAGTGGTGTGTGACAATGGAAGCAATCTGTTGGCAGCGTTGAGACTGGGAAATTTAACACATGTGCCCTGCATGGCACATGTGTTAAATTTAATAGTCCAACGTTTTGTCTCCAAGTACCCAGGATTCCAGGACGTTCTCACCCAGTCCAGAAAGGTGTCGGCCCATTTCAGACGTTCCTACACAGCCATGGCACGCCTTGCTGACATTCAGCAGCGCTACAACATGCCAGTCAGGCGTTTGATTTCTGACAGCCAGACTCGCTGGAATTCAACGCTCCTTATGTTGGAACGTCTGCTGCAACAACAAAGGGCCGTCAACGAGTACCTTTTTGAACTGGGTGGTAGGACTGGATCTGCAGAGCTGGGGATTTTTTTCCCCCGTTACTGGGTGCTTATGCGCGATGCCTGCAGGCTCATGCGACCTTTTGAAGAGGTGACAAATATGGTCAGTCGCACCGAAGGCACCATCAGCGACCTAATACCCTTCGCTTTCTTCCTGGAGCGTGCCGTGCGACGAGTGACAGATGAGGCTGTAGACCAGCGTGACGAGGAGCTGGAAGCGCACGATTTATGGTCGGAATCACCAGAACGAACCCAGGCACCTGCTGCAACGCAGGGAGAGGTGCCAGAAGTGGAGTCAGAGGAGGAAGGTGGCTTTGTGGAGGAGGAGGAGGAGGACCAACAGGAGCAGGCTTCCCAGGGGGCTAGTGATGACCTTTTGGGGACCCCTGGTCTTGTACGTGGCTGGGGGGAGGAGACCGTGGATGATGCAGTCCTTGATAATGAGGAAGCGGAGATGGATAGCTCTGCATCCAACCTTGTGAGAATGGGGTCTTTCATGCTGTCATGCCTGTTGAAGGACCCCCGTATCAAGAGGCTTAAGGAGAAGGACCTGTACTGGGTCGCAACGCTACTAGACCCTCGGTACAAGCATAAAGTGGCAGAAATGTTACCAACATACCACAAGTCCGAAAAGATGCAGCATTTACAAACCAGCCTGCAAAACATGTTGTACAATGCTTTTAAGGGTGATGTCACTTCAGGAACTCATCAATATTCCAGGGGCAGAGGTGCCAGTAATCCTGCCACGAGCACACCTGCAAGGACAAAGCCCTTTGGCCGGTCTGTAACATCAGACATGCAAATGTTTTTCTGTCCAAGGCAGCGCCACAACCCTTCTGGATCCACCCTCAAAGAACGCCTCGACCGGCAGGTAGCGGACTACCTGGCATTAACTGCAGATATCGACACTCTGAGGAGCGATGAACCCCTGGACTACTGGGTGCGCAGGCTTGATCTGTGGCCAGAGCTGTCACAATTTGCCATGAACCTCTTGTCTTGCCCAGCCTCAAGTGTGCTCTCAGAAAGGACCTTCAGTGCAGCAGGAGGGATTGTAACTGAGAAGAGAACTCGCCTAGGTCACAAAAGTGTCGATTACCTGACCTTTATTAAAATGAATGAGGGGTGGATCTCGGAGGGTTACTGCACGCCGGATGCAGCTGTCCTTCTCTTCAAGCCTCATGACTCCACACACAGCTGTCCTTTAGCGTCCTCCTCCCTCCGCCACCGTTACAAACTAGGGTGCAAACCCTACTGGTTTAATTTTTTCTGGCCTCTGTGCTTCAGTGGCTGCAACCAAAAAAACTGGGCAAACAATGTCTACAAGGTCAACGTATGGCGAAAAATGACTATTTTCAGCATTTATATGGCATATTTTTTCTGGCAACTGTGCTTCAGTGGCTGCGTCCAAAAAAATGCATATTTTCTGCATTTATATGGCATAATTTTTCTGGCCTCTGTGCTTCAGTGGCTGCAACCAAAAAAATGCATATTTTCTGCATTTATATGGCATAATTTTTCTGGCCTCTGTGCTTCAGTGGCTGCAACCAAAAAAATGCATATTTTCTGCATTTATATGGCATAATTTTTCTGGCCTCTGTGCTTCAGTGGCTGCAACCAAAAAAATGCATATTTTGTCCATTTATATGGCATAATTTTTCTAGCCTCTGTGCTTCAGTGGCTGCAACCAAAAAAATGCATATTTTCTCCATTTATATGGCATAATTTTTCTGGCCTCTGTGCTTCAGTGGCTGCAACCAAAAAAATTTATATTTTCAGCATTTATATGGCATAATTTTTCTGTCAACTGTGCTTCAGTGGCTGCGACCAAAAAAATGCATATTTTCTGCATTTATATGGCATAATTTTTCTGGCCTCTGTGCTTCAGTGGCTGCAACCAAAAAAATTTATATTTTCAGCATTTATATGGCATAATTTTTCAGGCAACTGTGCTTCAGTGGCTGCGACCAAAAAAATGACTATTTTCAGCATTTATATGGCATATTTTTTCTGGCCTCTGTGCTTCAGTGGCTGCGGCCAAAAAAACTGGACAAACAATGCCTACAAGGTCAACGACGTTGACCTTGTAGGCATTGTTTGCCCAGTTTTTTTGGCCGCAGCCACTGAAGCACAGAGGCCAGAAAAAATATGCCACATAAATGCTGAAAATAGTCATTTTTTGCCATACGTTGACTCAACGTATATGGCAAAAAATGACTATTTTCAGCATTTATATGGCATATTTTTTCTGGCAACTGTGCTTCAGTGGCTGCAACCAAAAAAACTGGGCAAACAATGTCTACAAGGTCAACGTATGGCGAAAAATTACTATTTTCAGCATTTATATGGCATATTTTTTCTGGCAACTGTGCTTCAGTGGCTGCGTCCAAAAAAACTGGGCAAACAATGTCTACAAGGTCAACGTATGGCGAAAAATGACTATTTTCAGCATTTATATGGCATATTTTTTCTGGCAACTGTGCTTCAGTGGCTGCGTCCAAAAAAACTGGGCAAACAATGCCTACAAGGTCAATGTATGGCAGTTGTTTAAAGAGAACAGTAGATTACTAGCCAGCAAAGCTACCTAAGCTAAAATGTCCCTCAAATCCCTGCAGACTTCTGTCCCTCCAATACAGAGCAGTATCAAGCAGATTACTAGCCAGCAAACTTACTATCATCATATCATCTGTCCCTGAAATCACTAACAGCTCTCCCCCTACATTATCTCTTCCAAGCACACACAGGCAGATTTTTCAGATAAATTTTTGCCCTTGATCCCCCTCTGGCATGCCACTGTCCAGGTCGTTGCACCCTTTAAACAACTTTAAAATCATTTTTCTGGCCAGAAATGTCTTTTTTAGATGTTAAAGTTCGCCTTCCCATTGAAGTCTATGGGGTTCGCGAACCGTTCGCGAACCGCTCGCATTTTTGCGCAAGTTCGCGAATATGTTCGCAAACTTTTTTTCCGACGTTCGCTACATCCCTAATGGAGAGGCTGGAGGGCCTTTCAGGATGAATTTGCCACATTGAACCAGTGGTGGGATGTAGGCAAGGTTCACCTAAAGCTCTTGTGTCAAGAGTATACCAAAAGTGTGAGCGGGCAGCGCAATGCAGAGATTGAGGCACTGAATGGGGAGGTGCTTGATCTTGAGCAAAGGCTATCAGGCTCTGAAGACCAAGCCCTTCAGTGTGAATATCTAGAAAGGAAAGAAGCGCTGCGTAACATGGAACAACGACAGGCTCGTGGTGCCTTTGTGCGAAGCCGGATGCAGTTACTTTGTGATATGGATTGTGGTTCCCGATTCTTCTATGCTCTGGAGAAGAAGAAGGGGAACCGAAAACAAATCACATGCCTTTTTGCGGAGGATGGAACCCCCCTTGAGGATCCGGAGGCTATCCGGGACAGAGCCCGGTCCTTCTATCAAAACCTTTTTTCTCCAGATCCCAACTCTTCAGATGCCTGTGAGGAGCTATGGGATGGGCTTCCAGTGGTCAGTGAGAGGAGAAAAGAGAGGTTGGAAACACCAATCACTCTAGATGAACTCTCTCAAGCACTCGGTTTAATGCCCCACAATAAATCTCCTGGGCTTGACGGACTGACCATAGAGTTCTTCCAGTTCTTTTGGGATACTCTGGGCCCTGATTTCCATAGGGTCCTAACTGAGGCCTTCAAGAAAGGTGAGTTGCCACTTTCGTGTCGTCGAGCAGTTTTATCACTACTTCCTAAGAAGGGGGATCTCCGTCTTATTAAGAACTGGAGACCAGTCTCACTGCTTAGCACAGACTATAAGATTGTGGCCAAAGCTATCTCACTTAGGCTCAAATCAGTGCTGGCAGAGGTGATTCATCCTGACCAGTCCTATACAGTCCCCGGTCGGACAATTTTTGAAAATGTCTTTTTAATCTGAGACTTACTACATTTTGCGAGAAGGACTGGTCTATCTCTTGCTTTTCTCTCTCTGGATCAAGAGAAGGCATTTGACAGGGTGGATCACCAATATCTTATAGGCACTCTGCAAGCCTATAGCTTTGGCCCACAGTTTGTGGGCTACCTGAAAACAATGTATGCCTCTGCAGAGTGTTTAGTTAAAATCAACTGGTCTCTGACTGCACCTCTGGCCTTTGGACGAGGAGTCCGGCAAGGATGCCCCTTGTCGGGACAACTGTACTCGCTGGCCATTGAGCCCTTCCTGTGTCTCTTAAGGGAAAGGCTCACGGGACTGGTGCTCAAAGAACCTGACATGAGGGTGGTTCTCTCAGCCTACGCTGATGATGTAATTCTTGTGGCCCAGGACCTAGTTGATCTTGAGCGGGCACAAGAGTGTCAAGAAGTCTACGCTGCTGCCTCATCTGCCCATATCAACTGGTCCAAGAGCTCAGGCCTTCTGGAGGGTTCTCTAAAGGTAGATTTCCTGCCTCCTGCTTTCCGTGACATCTCGTGGGAGAGTAAAATCATTAAATATTTAGGCGTCTACCTATCAGCTGAGGAGTATCCTGTCTCACAGAATTTCATTGAACTTGAGGAGTGTGTTCTAAAGCGCCTTGGAAAGTGGAAGGGTTTTGCTAAAGTACTTTCTATGAGGGGGAGAGCTTTGGTGATTAATCAGCTGGTGGCCTCTCAGATCTGGTACCGGCTGATATGTCTTAGCCCAACCCAAGAATTCATTGCTAAGATCCAGAGAAGGTTACAGGACTTTCTCTGGATAGGAAAGCATTGGGTTTCTGCAGGTGTCTCAAGCCTGCCGTTGAAAGAGGGAGGGCAGGGAGTCGTGTGTATACGTTCTCAAGTGCACACCTTCCGTCTCCAGCAAATACAGAGATACTTGTATGCAGATCCTTCTCCACAGTGGTGTACTCTAGCATCGAGTTTTTATCGCCAGGTACGAAATATGGGATATGACCGGCAATTGTTTATAATTGAACCTGAGGGTTTCCTAAGAAACCTTTCAACCCTGCCGGCTTACTACCAAGACACGCTAAAAACCTGGAGCATGGTATCCGTGTTAAGGCAAGGAGCCATTGAAGGGGAAGACATTCTAAATGAGCCCCTACTTTACAATCCATCTTTTAAGACTAGGATGTTAGAATCCATCAGCATCCGACGTCGCCTTTGCCAGGCTCGGTTAACCAGAGTTGGAGATCTCCTGGATTTTGAGAAATCAGATTGGGTGGACTCTCAAGCAGTTATGCAACGCATGGGATTCCTCACCACTAGGGTTCCACACCGTCTTCTCAAGGAAATCAAGGACACAATCTCTCCTGATTCTCACACCTTCATTGATGGGGTTTTACATGCTGGAGAGCCACGTCCACCTTGGAACTCCTCACCTCCAGACATAATAATAGCACCTAAAACCCGTCAATCCCCCCAAGCACCTCCTTCCCCCAACTTGAGCCAGTTGGAGAATTTTCCATTGACACGCTTTCATGATATAACAAGAAAGCTGTTGTACTCTCTAATGCTTCACACTGTACACTTCCTTGCCCTCATCTCCCGATATGATACCATCTGGAGACGTGTGCTTAATGAGGGTGAAAGACCTCAGTGGCGAGCTCTTTATTCCAGTTTGGTGCCTAGACCAGCTGGAGACTTGAGTTGGAAAGTGCTGCATGGTGCATTGAGCACGGGAGAGTATTTAGCTCATTTTACAGACTCCCCAGCTGCTTGTCCATTCTGTGGCAAAGGAGAGTCTGTGTTTCATGCTTATTTTACGTGTGCCAGACTGCAACCTCTATTGGCTCTTTTGAGAAAGCTTTACCTGCAGTTCTGGTTACATTTTTCCCCTCATGTTTATATTTTTGGACGCCCAGTATCCCGGGACAATAAAGAGAAAGACCTTCTCTCCAACTTGCTCCTGGCTTTAGCTAAATTAGTCATCCATAAATCTAGAAAGCAATGTTTGGAAGGTGGGAATCCTCTGCCAGCAGAGGTCTTGTTCCGAGTGCTGGTGCGTTCCCGCATCCGAGCAGAGTACACCCAAGCAGTGTTTACTGGTCGGTTGAAAGAATTTGCTGACCAGTGGGCAATAGATGGGGTACTTTGCTCAGTATCCCCAGACCTGGTTTCTGTTCAGACAATTCTCACACTCCATATTTAAGTGCACTTTAATTTAAGTGACAGTTGTATTTTAATCAGTTAATTATCTCCTTTGAGATGTGTTTAACTTTGGTGAGCAATCACTCACCTGCAATTTGAATAATATATCAGCTAATGAAAAATCAACACATTGACTGCATTTTTGTGGGGTAAAAACACAGAAATATATGTTTACCCCCCAAACCCATACATTTTTGGAAAGTACACATTCTACCGAATCTAAAATGGGTACCCATGCCTTTCTGCTCCAAACTACTGAGTCGCAAGGCTTTCCCAAAGTTGTCGGTTTTGGTGAAATATCTGAAAATTGCCTCAAAGCTTCAACTTCCCAGCACCATATCACCCATGTGTCATTACGTACTAAGAAAAAGCACCCTAAATATGATTGCCAGGGTTCCTCTGAACATTTTGGTGGCCATTGTTCATAAGTTTACCAAAGTATATGGCATTTAGAGGCCCCAAAATGAAGTTAGCACATACAAATTGTCCGGTGGGTAACTTCAGCTAATGAAAAATCAACACATTGACTGCATTTTTGTGGGGTAAAAACACAGAAATATGTGTTTACCCCCCAACCCCATATATTTTTGGAAAGTACACATTCTACAGAATCTAAAATGGGTACCCATGCCTTTCTGCTCCAAACTACTGAGTCGCAAGGCTTTGCCACATTTGGCGGTTTTGGTGAAATATCTGGAAATTGCCTCAAAGCTTCAACTTTCCAGCATCGTATTGTCCATGTATCATTACCAGCATAAAGCATCCTAAAAATAAACATAGGGGTCTACTAAACAGTTTGATGCCCAATGTGCATAGATATACCAAACTATGTGGCGCACAGAGACCCCCAAATGACAATATGTATAGACATTTTCACGGCTGACGCGCTGGCTGCTGCAATATAACCACCCGGTGTGTGTATTATGCGACATTAGACCACCTAACAGTACAGAGACCCCAGAAAACCAGATATTTTCAGAAAGTAAACATTCTGACGAATCCAATATGGGTAAATAAGTGTTTCTACTGCAAACTGCCAAACTGCAAAGCAATGCTGAACATAACGGTTTTTATCAAATTTCGGAAAATCGTCACAAAGCTTCAATTTTACCCCATTATATGCCACACATTTCGTAACGTATCAGCATAAAACATCCTAAATATGAACGCCAGGGGTCTACTGAACACTTTGATGCCCAATATGCATAGATATACCAAACTATGTGGCGCACAGAGACCCCCAAATGACAATAGTGTATATACATTTTCACGGCTGACGCGCTGGCTGCTGCAATATAAGCACCTGGTGTGTGTATTATGCAACATTAGACCCCCCCCTAACAGTACAGAGACCCCAGAAAACCATATATTTTCAGAAAGTACACATTCTGACGAATCCAATATGGGTAAATAAGTGTTTCTACTGCAAACTGCAAAGCAATGCTGAACATAATGGTTTTTATCAAATTTCTGAAAATCGTCACAAAGCTTGAATTCTACCCCATTATATGCCCCACATTTCGTAACGTATCAGCATAAAACATCCTAAATATGAACGCCAGGGGTCTACTGAACACTTTGATGCCCAGTATGCATAGATATACCAAACTATGTGGCGTACAGAGACCCCCAAATGACAATAGTGTATATACATTTTCACGGCTGACGCGCTGGCTGCTGCAATATGAGCACCTGGTGTGTGTATTATGCGACATTAGACCCCCCTAACAGTACAGAGACCCCAGAAAACCATATATTTTCAGAAAGTACACATTCTGACGAATCCAATATGGGTAAATAAGTGTTTCTACTGCAAACTGCCAAACTGCAAAGCAATGCTGAACATAACGGTTTTTATCAAATTTCTGAAAATCGTCACAAAGCTTGAATTTTACCCCATTATATGCCCCACATTTCGTAATGTATCAGCATAAAACATCCTAAATATGAACGCCAGGGGTCTACTGAACACTTTGATGCCCAATATGCATAGATATACCAAACTATGTGGCGCACAGAGACCCCCAAATGACAATAGTGTATATACATTTTCACGGCTGACGCGGTGGCTGCTGCAATATGAGCACCTGGTGTGTGTATTATGCGACATTAGACCCCCATAACAGTACAGAGACCCCAGAAAACCATATATTTTCAGAAAGTACACATTCTGACGAATCCAATATGGGTAAATAAGTGTTTCTACTGCAAACTGCCAAACTGCAAAGCAATGCTGAACGTAACGGTTTTTATCAAATTTTTGAAAATCGTCACAAAGCTTGAATTCTACCGCATTATATGCCCCACATTTCGTAACGTATCAGCATAAAACATCCTAGATATGAACACCAGGGGTCTACTGAACACTTTGATGCCCAATATGCATAGATATACCAAACTATGTGGCGCACAGAGACCCCCAAATCGATATATAGTAGATAAAATTTACAAGGTAAAACAAAATAAGGCAGTAAAGAGTGAAATGCAAAAAAATCCAATAAAACCACAAAAATCAATGTTTTTTTTCCAGACTAGTGTTATCGGCCGTCAGAATCACCGTTTGAATATTTTAGCTGGGCCAAACAGGTTATACGGCTAGAAACAAGTGAACACAACATACGCAGAGCTGAAAATGCAATAAAATGGCTAAAAATTCAATAAAATGGCTAAAAATGCACCAAAATACCCCAAATTGCAATATAATCACCGAAATAACATAAAAAAGATATTGCACAGTACGGTTAGCGAATACGCTATTCGTAATGGCAATAAAACATTTTTTTCATCCAAAAAAAGAGACGATGCGATAAGAAAAAAAAAAAAAAAAGCCACAATGCCATGTATGTGCGTGTGCGTGTGTACAAATGGTAAATTACATGTTATGTGCGCGTGTGTGCGTGTGCACATGTGTGTAAGTGCAGTGAGTGTAAGTGACCCCCCCAATCCCCAAAAATGTATGTGTAAGTGTGTGTAAGTGTGAATCTAAGTGTGTATTACTGTAATAAGTGTGTGTTGGTGTGTTTGTGTGTGTAATTGTTGCACTAACCTGAAAAAGTCGCTGGAGACTGTTGCACACGATCAGGAAGAGGCCCTGGAAGAAATCTGCGACGTCTTCTGTGTCCCTGTGCTGTGGGGGCGGAGATCTCCGGCGCGGTGTAGGCTGCAGCAGCAGGACACGTAAGTAGCACGTGCCTGCTGCTGTTTTTGGGCCCCTGGGCGATCGCGCCCCAGGGGCCACTCGATCCCCTGCTCTGCTCGTTGCCTAGGGGCAGGGGATCGAGCAGGAACGGAGCGAGCGGCTCTAACAGCCGCTCCTCCGCTTCTGAACCCGGAAGTGCTGCAGAACGTAGAATCTACGTTCTGTGGCATTTCAAGTTACTTTTCCACAGAACGTAGATTCTACGTTCTGTGGCACTTAAAGGGTTAATATTTTGAAAAGAACATTTTTTGTGTCAGTATCACTTTAATGTAACAATCTGCTGCACCCTTTCCCACATAAATGTAAAACAGTGTCTGAAAAAAATTACTACCATAAAATACCATGTAGATATATTATAAATATTGTTACAACGGCTATAGAAACTACAAATATTCTACTGCACACCAAATAAATCAAAATTTCAAAAGTGGTTGCTAAAAAATAAAATATTAAAGCATCCTTACTTGTACCGATGCTGTAAGAAAAACTGAGCTCCTTGAAACACACAGGGCCAAGTGAATATACAGTCATATGCAAAAGTTTGGGAACCCCTCTCAGCCTGCATAATAATTTACTCCACTTTCAACAAAAAAGATAACAGTGGTATGTCCTTCATTTCTGGGGTGTTTTCTGAACAAAGATTTTTAGTAAAGTAGTATTCAGTTGCATGAAATTAAATCAAATGTGAAAAACTGGCTGTGCAAAAATGTGGGTACCATTGTTATTTTGCTAATTTGAATGCATGTAACTGCTGAATACTGATTACTGGCAACACCAAATTGGTTGGATTTTAACTTCATAGGCAGGTGTGTCCAATCATGAGAAAAGGTACAGTATTTAAGGTGGACAATTGCAAGTTGTGCTTCTCTTTGACTCTCCTCTGAAGAGTGACAGCATGGGATCCTCAAAGCAACTCTAAAAAGATCTAAAAGCAAAAATTGTTAAGTATCATGGTTTAGGGGAAGGCTACAAAAAGCTATCTCAGTGGTTTAAACTGTTAGTTTCAATGGTAAGGAATGTAATCAGGCAGTGGAAGGCCACAGGCACAGTTGCTCTAAAACCCATGTCTGGCAGGCCAAGCAAAATACAGGAGCGTCATATGCAGATGATTGTGAGAGTGGTTACAGACAACCCAAAGATCACCTCCAAAGACCTGCAAAATTGTATGCAAAAGTTTATTTAGACAAACCACAGTCATTTTGGAACAAAGTGCTTTGGACTGATGAGACAAAAATTTAGTTATCTGGTCATAACAAAGTGATTTGCGTGGCGGAAGAAGAACACTGCATTCCAAGAAAAACACCTGCTACTTACTGTCAAATTTGGTGGAGGTTCCTTCATGTGTGTGGCTAGTTCAGGGACTGTCAATCCAATATCAACAAATTCAGCATCAGTCACAAAGTTGAAGTTACACAGAGGTTGGATATTTCAACAAGACATTGACCCTAAACACACTTCGAAATCTACAAAGGCATTTATGCAGAGGGAGAAGTACATTATTCTGGAATGGCCATCACAGTCCCCCGACTTGAATATCATCAAAAATTTGAAGTAGGCTTTCCATGATTGACAGCCGTCAAATTTAACCGAACTGGAGAGATTTTGTGGGGACGATGTAATGACGAAGGCTTACCCTGGTGGTCCAGTGGCTATCCCTGGTGGTCTAGGCAGTGGCTTACCCTGTGGCAGACGGGGGTGGCCGCAGTGCCTTCGTCTGGAACACCCGCTGCATGCCTCCTGTTCCATTCAGCGCCGGTTCTCCTATGACGTGCGCGGCCGCGCGCTTCTGGGTTTATGGGCCGGTGTGATGACGTCATCGCACAATTGCGCAAAAGGTATCTCATTGTTGTAAAACATTGCCCGTTATTCGGTTCAATTTAGTTTGTTCCTGGCTGTATATTCCTAGTGAATCCTGCTAGTTATTGCCCCTTGCCTATTCTGAACTCTGTATCCAGAACCTTTCCTGCCTGTTTATTCTGAACTCTCCAATCTGACTATTGCTTGCCTTTTAATTCTGACCTCTCCAAGCTGAATCCTGTCTGACTTCTCTACGCTCTCCAATCTTGATTCCGGCCTGTTTGACTATTCTACGTTCTCCAATCCTGATTCCAGCCTGTCTGACTATTCTTACTCTGCTTGTGCTTGCCCAGCCTGCCCGTCCACGCTGCATTGCCTGGTTTGTCTTCCAAGCTTTGTTGTTATCCATCCAGTATCCTTGGTGAAACGATTGTGCCCCTTTGCTCATCCAGAACCTTTAGCTTTGCTCCTCTCTTAGTAAGACCTGGCAGTATCCAATTAGCTGAGGGCTACTCCTGAGGTGAAAGGCGGCTGATAAAGGCAGAAGGAATTTCTTAGATGCTGCCTTCACAGAAATGTATAATATTCCCCTTTTTCCCCTTACACCTCCTATGAAGATTTGTGCAATTGATAAAAGCCCACTGGGGTCAGGTCTGGTAACCCAAAAATCCAAGGCATTATGCAAGGCATTGTGAAAAACTAGCTTTTCACGTTCTTGATGGTTCTTCGTCCTCATTAATTCTGGGGTTACCTTGGCTACAGGTAGACAACCCCCACATTGATTGGGTAGCTGGTAATTAAATGTAAAAATGAATGTGAATGAGGGCCCAGGTCCTGAAGCAATTCATCCTAGGGTACTTAGAGAACTTAGTTTAGTTATAGTCAGGCCAGTTCTAATTTTCTCAGACTCACTTTTTTATCAGATATGATCTGTATGGATTTGAGGAAAGCTGATGTTATTTCAATATTTAAAAAGTGGATTGTGATCTCACAACTGCCTAATGTATTGTGTACAAAGGGTGGTATTTAATGGAACACTCTTTGCTTGCAGAAGGGTTCTAAGTACAGTACAGCAGGGTTCTATATTGGGCCAATATTGTTCAACTAGCTTGGGGAATTCATTCCATCCTGGATGTGGCATCATTGCAGGGAGATCTGGACATACTGGGATGCTAAGGGACAGATGAGATGAGGCTTTGCTAATGAATTTAAGGTATGTGTAGGGTACAAAAAGATGCAAGCCATGTATACCCTAAATTTGATTAAGATAGGCAAAGCTTTGATGGAGAAAGACCTAGTACTTGTGAATAATAAACTTAGCTGTAGCAAGTCAGTAGCAGGAAGGGACATCAAGCTAGCTTATCCATTTAGATGAGAAAAGGGGACTTTAAGGAGGTTTCATTTTAGGGTGAGAAAGGGGATTTTTACGAAAGGGACTGTGAGGTTGTGGAACTCTCTCCCCAAGGCCATTGTAGTGGCAGATAAATTAGATTAGGTTCAAGAAAGGGGATTCCCTTTTAGATCATTAACAAATACCAAGTTACTGGAATTAACTCTAGTATACAGCTGATCCTGACACTGGTCCGATTGCCCTCTAGGGAGTCATTTTTCTATTAGGAAGAAAAGGACTTTAAGGAATTGGATATCACTCTTAAGCTGGCCATAGATGCAAAGATCCAATCGAGGATTCATACGATTTTCGGACCATGTTTGGAGAGTTCTGACATTTTTTGTCTCATGGAGATCGGTCGTTTGGACAAAGGAAAGTAATGATAACAGTAATTATTTTGACAGAGTTTATAAAAGTGTTATGAGTAATTAGTAATAAAAAATGATCCCTAATTAAAAGGGTTGTTCACCTTCCAAACACATTTTTTAGTTCAATTGTTTTCGGATTGTTCACCAGAAATAAAGACTTTTTTTTCCATTTTTTTATTTTTTACCGTTTTCCAAATCTAAGTTAAAAGTTTAATGCCTCTGTCTTTGGTGTTTTAATCTGACAGCTCAGTAATTCAGATGCAGACTCTAAACGGTTACAATTTTGCAATATTTAGTTGATACATTTTCAGCAGCATCTGAGAAGTCTTAGCAACTATTGGATAAGTTCTAACAGCTCCCTTTAATGAAACTGAAGGATTCTGCTTAGCAGGGACAAAGATAAAAATATATAAACTAAATGTATCAATTTAAAACAGTTTACTGGGTTGGCAATGTCTGTATTTTTGATGAATTATCTGAAACCAACTGAACTGAAAAAAAGTATGTGAAGGCGAACAACCCCTTTAAGGCACAAGAAATATAAACCATATTCATGCCCATAGAAAAGGAGGCAAAAAGAGTAAGTGGGGCAAAATTCACTATACTTTAAGGGAGAGAAGAAATAGATATGTTGAACAAAAATACACTGGGGCTCATTTATAAACTTTGCACAGAGCAGAATGGTTCACACAGTGAACTTATTTGCCCTTTGCATGGTTATATTTATAAAGCTGTATAACAGTGGTGTGCAACCAGATTTGTAATTTTTTTTATTCTTACTCTGCATTTGAGTTACGTGACAACTCCTCGCACAGTTACTACACTCACACAAACACCAGTCTCATTTGTAAGGCATTTGCGCGTATGGCAATAACGGGAAGGCGGCCACAGCAGTCCAATATTTAAAGGAGAAGGAAAGGCAAAGGATAAATAGGCCTCAAATCAATGGCTTTTACAAATAGTACTTACTCAGCCTTTGAAAATATTAATCCGTTCAATGGACAGTAAGCTGTTGCTCTTTAACGCAGACTGCAGTGGCAGAGTGGGGTGACGTCACGCTTCACAGAGGCATCTTGTTTCAGGCTGCCAGAGGCAGCCTCGATGTGCGTTGTGTACAATTAACACCCACTGCGCAAGTACAGTGGGCGCTTCCTTTCCCCAAGCCATGATGACGCGCATATGAATTAGCATATGCGATCGTCATCATTGACCCCTCAGCACACGCCCCCTGACCAATCGCCTTACAGCGTCAAGTAACTATGGCAACGCTAGATCGTCAGCAAATATTCATTACCCGGTTTTCTCCAGACTGTCAGTATCAAGCGCTTGCGGTGCACTGCGAGGGGATAAATATTCACTTTTACCAGGCTGAGAGCGGTGAGGAACAAAAGCTATGATAATAACATAGCAAGATATAAAAATATATTTATATATTTTACGATGAATATTATAATTGCACAACTATAATAATATACTTAGTAATCATACAGCTTATTAATCATACAGAGATCATTTGTTTGGCTTCATCAAGCAATTTTGAAGCATTAATGTTTAATCAATACTTTAATTTTTTAACAATCTTTAATTTATTATTAATTTAATGATGTATTTCTCCTGATGTGGTTATACAATTAATCAATGGCAAATTAAAATTCATAAACGGTTGGCTAAGTCAGGAATATGCTGAGTATAAATTTAATGTTTGATTAAACTATCATTACTTGCTGTTAGGATATTTTTAAAAAAATTGTGGGGTTTTTTTAAAACATTTTTTTAAGTACAATACAGATTTTCAAAATAAAATAATTCATCCTTTGTTAATAATAGATACACAAATTCAAACATCAATGATGTTCCATAATTGTATATATATATATTTTTTTTTTTTGGTGTATTTTGTAAAAAAAAATTGTGTATCACTGCTTTCCTAATGTTATCCTATCCTGACTATACTGTTGGTGAGTCTGATGTTTATTCAGGCACATCAGTACTGTTTAATCACCTTAGACTGTTCCTGTATTGTATGCGTTCACAATGGTATCTATAGGCTTTAGTAGTAGTAGTACTCTTATTCAAAGCTTTTCAAAACGTCTAGTGTCTATAACTTTTTGCTTGTCTGAGGTTTGTTTAGGCTCTTTAGAAATGCAAATAAAGCTATGTGGATTGATCGCTGTATCTTTTGACTTAGACATAGTCTGTGTCTTTAATCCTTTTGATAACGTCTACAGACTAATCTAATTAGACTATTGTTCCTTGAGTCTATTCATCATTTGTGAATGTTAACTTGACTTAAATTGAAGTGTACCTTGGTGTTATATAAATAATGCACCTATATAATATTTGAATTTATATTTGCCACTTTAAAAAAATTATGCAATCTAAAATCCATAATTTTTATTTAGTCAAAATCATTTATAGAGTATGCATTTAATATGATTATATTAATTTCATGAAGCCACAATTTGATGTGTTTATAGTAAATCAACTGATTAAATTTATTACATTAACATATAATTTATTAAAATATGTTACACAGGAAGTACATTCTGCATTTCTTGATCTAACTTTTTTTATAACTATTTAATTACTACTTGATTTATAACATTTATTTAATTAATTTAATTAATTCATAATTTATTTATTATTCGAACAACTTATATTTTTTAATTTTCTGCAATGAACTAATGCTAACATTATAGTTTAGTGTTGAAATTGTGGAGGGAAGTCATACTTTAACTGTTGGCACAAAGTCCAATCAAAAGTCCAAATCACTACAACTAAAAGTTCATGGAAAATCATGTTTTTTTCAAAACACATCAGTTAACAGTGCTACTCCAGCAGAATTCTGCACTGAATTCCATTTCTCAAAAGAGCAAACAGATTTTTTTTATATTCAGTTTAGAAATCTGACATGGGGCTAGACATTTTATTGATTTCCCAGCTGCCCCTGGTCATGTGAGTTGTGCCTGCACTTTAGGGGAGAAATGCTTTCTGGCAGGCTGCTGTTTTTCCTTCTCAATGTAACTGAATGTGTCTCAGTGGGACATGGCTTTTTACTATTGAGTGTTGTTCTTAGATCTACCTGGCAGCTGTTATCTTGTGTTAGGGAGCTGTTATCTGGTTACCTTCCCATTGTTCTGTTGTTAGGCTGCTGGGGGGGGGGAAGAGGTGATATATCTCCAACTTGCAGTACTGCACTAAAGATTTTTAAAACGAATTTTGGACAAATCTGTTTGCCATTTGTAAGTCATAGCGGTAATTGACTTATTAGTGAAAACATAGTTGTGTTTGAAAATTTTATTTCAATAACTAAACATTTTCAATTGTATTATAATCAAAAAATATATGGAGGACTTTTTTAATTTTATTGAGAATGACTTATTTTTTTTTTTTTGCAGTACATCAAAATCATGCCTAAATGTATTGTCAACGGATGCCCTCATCGTAGTGGTCAAAAATTATTGTACCCTGATGTTGTGCTCCATCCCTTCCTGAAAAATATCGAAAGAATCAAAAATTGGCTTTTGCAAACAGAACAGCATGCTGAGGATCTGGAACCACTTGCCCAAAATTCTTCTTGGCTGGAAAACTTCCAACTTCAGAATGTGTTCTAAGCATTTCACAGAAGAATCTTACACACAAATTGGCTCAAAAAGAATTTTAAAAAATACTGCCGTTCCTACACTATTCGAAAATGTACATGTTCCAGTGACAACTGTCATAACAGTACCAACAACTCCATCTGCAACCAACAACCTCTTCAACAATGAGCAACCAACAACCTCTTCAACAATAATAAGAGTGGTGTCTAGACTATCAACTATAGCAACACAGACTGATCCAACTATGAACACAAATAACGCCTCGTGTATGGCATGTACAATATGCAAAAATTGTTCAACTCAAACCAAACGCATTATTACTAAAGAAATTGCTACCCAAAGTGGAGATGAGTATATTGCAGCTGATGTTGTTCAAATTCACAAAGATCATCTTTACCCAGTTTCATTCTCAACTCCCTCTAAACCCATTGACAAGCCAATTGATATTCTGTCACCCATCCAATCGTCGGTTACACCAAGCAACATCATATCACCAGCAAGAGCAGAAACGTCTAGCATTACAGCCGATTCATTTATTCTATCTTCACCCTCATTTGTAGAACCCAAAGATTCTACATTTGACATTGAAAGACTTTCATCATCAGATGGTACCAGTAGTGGAAATGACACATGACACAATTAAAACAGTCTGAGGAATAAGCATTCTCAACAGATAAGTTTCAATCAAAAAATAAATTTATTATTTACGACAACAAATTGGATGAATTGTTCGTTGTCAACACAATGTAGATCCTCCTTGCCAAGCTCCCATTGTAGATTTTCAAAAAACCGAAGACGGAAGTATGTTAACTGTCAAATTATACTGTTTAAGTAGTCACCATTCTCTGTTGTGGAACTCGCAACCTGTATTTGGAAAGACATCAGTAGGAAATGTTGAAATTGCAGGGTCTGTAATTCTTTCCGGATCAACATTTCAAAAATTTCATGATATTTTCAAATTGCTAAATATTCCATTCATCAGCCACACAACGTTTTACAAATACCAAAGGAACTATGTGTTCCCTGCCATTGACCACCAGTGGGAAAAAAGAAAAAGAGGATTTAAAAAGAACCATTTTATGCAAACCTGTCGTTTTGGCCGGAGATGGTCAATTTGACAGCCCCGGATATTCTGCTAAATATTGCACTTATACCATGATGGATGTTATTTCCAAAAAAATCATGCATTTCCATATAGAACAGCTTGGTTTTGGAAAGACATCTGCACAAATGGAGTGTGAAGGTTTGGATAAGTGTCTCACTACTGTGGTCAAAAAGGATCGGCACAGCACTATTCGCACTTTGATGAGGACCAAATACACTAAAATTGACCATCAATTTGATGTTTGGCACATGTGCAAAAATCTAACCAAAAAACTTAGAGCTGCAAGTAGAAAAAGGAAATGTAAAGACATCGCAAGCTGGATTAGTGGCATTACAAATCATTTGTGGTGGAGTTCACAAACATGTAAGCAGAACTCAAAGATTTTAGTCGATAAATGGAAATCCGTACTATACCATATTGCCAATAAACATTCATTCAGATCACTCAAGTATTACAAAAAATGTCAGCATCGTAGACTGACCAATGCCGAAAAGAAAGATACAAAATGGATTGGTAATAATCACCCCGCTCATTCAATTCTCGCTGAGATAATCAATGAAAAAAAATTTGAACGACCTAGCACAAATTGACAAATTCTGCCATACAGGAGACCTTGAGAACTTTCACAGCAAAGTCTTAAGATTTAGGCCCAAGAGACTCTCTTTTAAAATGGACTCCATGTTGGCTAGAACCACCCTTGCTGCATTGTCGCACAACCACAATGTAAATAGAAAGCATGCTACAATCAAAAGTGCCAAGAAAAGCTCTCTTTCTGTTGGTGAGAAAAGGTTCAAAATTGTGTTTCCCAAACAAAAAAAAGACTGGGTGGCAAAACCGATTTATGAAGAGGTGGTTGATGACCATCTATTTGAAATACTTGCAAACACTGTCCATATCTTAAGTGGTCAACTGAAACATGACTGGTCTTCAACATCAACAGAAATGCCACAAAACTTTGCAACAGTCGAATGACCAGAAAAGAGCTCAATTATAGCCAAGCATTTATCTCGTTTTTCTCGAAGTTAAGTTGATATACAAGATCTGTATAAAAATAACTTAAAATATTTCATGTCACCTTACTATGTGAATATGATTACTTTAAATTACAAAACATGGTGACTAATCATTTGCTATAATTTGGTGTGTTTCTTAATTTAATATATTTTGTTAACCGCAAAATTTATAAGGTTTTAATATATTTCAGTTGTTTAATAAATACTTTACAGGTTACAGGACACGTTACAGGACATTTTTATTTTTGGGGGGGCAATTACTAGCAGTACTAGTACTAGTCGCAGTACTAGCTCTTGGTATATATATTTGAAAAGTGTCCTTTCCCAATTAAACATTGATATCTAATTAATAAAGAACCATGAACGTCAAAAAATTAAAATGTTTGAAAGTAATACAAATATAATGCCGTGTTGCCCTGCTCTTGTAAAACTGCAGCTTTTGCTTCAGAAGCAATATTATTGTTTATTTAAATAATTGACATTTCGGTATTGATTTTTGTGATTGACCATTAAGAAGTGTACCACCAGTTCAAAGAACTGTTTTAAAGAACCACTGGCGCCCAAAGTTTATTTGATCAAGAGTGATTGCTGTGTATTTATACCAGAGTGGTAATCCCTTACTGCATATCATAAGCGGGGGACCCACCTGAAGATAAAGAGTCTAATTATATTGTGCCTACCGGGAGTTGTTGGAAGTTGGATCCCTTGCCTGGGTTTTAGAACCAGTATATAATAACCAGAGGAAGGTTAAGGCAGACCCTGAACCATCCGCCTGTTACACAAGCAAGCACTTGGCATAAGGACTATGGACTTTCACTTGACATTTTCAGTGTTATTGTATTTATTTATATACAGTATTAAGCTGTGCCACCATAGAGTATTTCTTCATGTGTTACAGCAGTTGTTTCCAAACTGTGGAGTTGGTTCTAGGGGTGAGGGTCTCTCCAGAGAAGTGATAAGTGGAAATGGCAGGGGCACTGCTGGCAGCAAAAGCAATGTTTTCCTATATTGACTTCCCAGAAAACCCCTGTTTATAAAAAGTGCTTATATGCTTTACATACAGTAATGTGTCTGCTTTATATGTATCTAAGTGGGAGTTTTATGGCTAATTAAATGCCCAAGGGCAATCTGAGGTGTAATGAAAGCAACCAGTAAGAAGTTTGCTTTTAAACAGGTGACCAGTAAATGCTGCCTACCGATTGGTTGCTGTGGGTTATTGCACTGGCAAAATTAGTGTCTCTTATAACATAACCCCATTTGTGTGTCTCACACGGCAAATGTTTTTTAAGAATGTATGTATGAGTGTTAAACGACAAGGAAAGGCTAAATATAATATCGAGTGCAGGGAAAGGCTCTATACAGCATATCCATGTAGCCATTTCTCTCAATCATGTCTCTGTTTAAAAGATGCATAGGCGACTGTTAGGGCCACTTAACCTCCACTGTGCTATCCCTGCACTTTCCTTGCAGCTGCGAGCCAGCTCGTCTTATACTTGATGCAACGGTAAACCATCTGATATCATCTCTCCAGGCGTGCTGATCAGGCAACTTGCAATGAACGACACTGTAGGCTTGTGTGTTGCAAAACAAGTTCAGTTTATTATGGGTAGTACTACAACTTATATGCATAGTATACAAAGAGATTCTATTGTGATGTCATACACAATGTGATTACCCTATATTTGGTAATGTTTGAACACCTGAGTGGCTATAGTATGTTTACACAGTCTACAGCTGGTGTGTATGTGATAAGAAGCATGCTTGTGCAGTTATTCAGGTGTTCAGGCAGGAAAAGACATTAACCCTTTGCAATCCCCCTTTTAGTCACATAAGTGACTATACGCAAGCAGCATGAATAAGCTTAAGTTGCAAGCCCTCAGAAGTAATTAAAGATGAAGTTAATTTCCTGATATAGGGAATTATACAGCAGAAAAGAAATGAAACAAAAATTAAGACAATCAATAAGGTGACACCGATCTGAGCTAAGATTTTTTTTTTGCCAACGGAGATATACCAGAAGGTGGTAGTGCCATTACTTTGTTTGATTGCAACTTGTCGTTCATTAGTAGACTGACCTCCTAAGGTGGCGATGGGGTTTCATCGTTCATGGCGATGGGAGTGTTGCTCTTGAAAAACTGGTAACAAACTGATCCCAAAGGGCTGTGAGGGTTTGGGTAACATATGCAGTTAAGGATTATCATAATCGGAAAAAATAGAAAAAGGAAAGTGCCAATTATGCACCATAGTGCATATTTTGTGGACTTCCTCATCATGGTAGGGGTGTGAGGTCCTGAGATGTAATCTTCGGGTCCTTCTGTGACGGATTTGTGGTGGTGTCATGTTCCGTGTTGTCAGCTTTACTCAGTTCCGGTGTTGGAAGTGTTGGCGCGAGTTTCACTCATGAAGCGTGGATCCAATGGTCGCTGGCATCGGTGAGGACTGCTGTCCGTGTGATGGCAATCACTGTGACTCGTGGGCCAAATGGGAATCCACCTTTTTGATAGCGATGGAGCTGTCGAACCACACCAGGATCGCCTGGGCGAAATGGATGGGTCGGCTCCTGGGGGGGCAAAGGAAAAGACAAAGAAACATCACCATAGATGCCATTCAATGTAGTAATAAGATTGCATACATACTCCTCCTGAATTAAATTAAGATCAGTGTGTTGGATGACTAAGGGGTCTTTGACCCAGGGAGTGGGAAATGGGTGTCCCATGACAATTTCAAAAGGAGATAATTTAGTAACTGAATGTGGTGTCATGCATATTTCAGCTACACTGCCGGTAAAAAGGACTTCCAATTAATACATGTGGCAGATGTGGCTTTGGTGAGCTTATCCTTTATGGTGTGATTCATTCGCTCAACAACACCGGCCCTCTGTGGATGGTAAGGAATGTGAAACTTCCATGTGATTTGTAAGGTGGAAATTAGAAGCTGGAGGACCTTACTAACAAAAGCTGGGCCATTGTCGGAATTAATTTGTTGCGGACAACCAAATCGGGGTATGATGTCATTAACTGGGAACTTGACAACGGTTTTGGCGTCCTTGTGACGGCAAGGGAAAGCTTCTACCCAGCGAGAGAAATGGTCGGTAAAAACGAGCAAATATTCCTGTAGTTTGCCAATCTTAGGAATATGAGTAAAATCAACTTGCCAGTGAGAAAAAGGTGCAATTGGGGGAGGCAAATTTTGGTGTACTTTGTGTGTTCCTAAGGTGTTGGCCCTAAGACAGGTGAGGCAAGTTTTAACAAAGGTAGAACAATGCTGTCTAAGGTTCTTTGCAATGAAATGTTTTTGCACTTCATCCAAAGTGAGCTTAGAACTCCTATGGCCAATGCTGTGAGCTTGAGAGATAAGTAGGGGTAGACTGTTTTCGGGGATACCCACTTTGCCTTGGATGGAATAAAGACCAAACTGGTCAAGGGTAAGATTTTGCTGCAAAAATGCAGGTCAGTCTGAGTGGCAAATCTTTGCAAATACTGTAGAATTTGACTGTCTGGACAGCTAGGAGGTGTGTGGAGAAACATGGGGATGACAGTGGGAGTGGCAGAGGATGCAGTAATTTTGGCAACCTGGTCTGCTAGGGCATTACCGAGGGAAATCTCGTCAGTCCTGTTGGTATGTGCCCTGCAATGGATAATTGCAATTTCGGAAGGAAGTTGGATGGCCTGTAAAAGATTATCAATGAGGGCAGGGTGTGCGATGGATTTCCCATCTGCAGCAACATAACCTCTTTGTTGCCAAATTTTGCCAAAATCATGAACTACCCCAAAAGCGTATCTACTATCATTGAATATATTAATGGGGCAGTTGGCAAACAAGTGACAGGCCCTGACGAGTGCTATAAGTTCTGCTGCTTGTGCAGAATTAACAGGGATAGACTTAGTCTCGAGTACAATATCAGGGAGTTGGACAACTGAATATGCTGCTTTGTAGGTGTCATCGGAAGGCCTGGAGCAGGAACCATCAACAAAAACATTAGTAGCATGTGGCAAAGGAGTGTCAGTGAGATCAAGTCGAGGTGAGGTAGAGTAGTGGATAGATTCAACACAGTCATAGTATACAAAGAGATTCTATTGTGATGTCATACACAATGTGATTACCCTATATTTGGTAATGTTTGAACACCTGAGTGGCTATAGTATGTTTACACAGTCTACAGCTGGTGTGTATGTGATAAGAAGCATGCTTGTGCAGTTATTCAGGTGTTCAGGCAGGAAAAGACATTAACCCTTTGCAATCCCCCTTTTAGTCACATAAGTGACTATACACAAGCAGCATGAATAAGCTTAAGTTGCAAGCCCTCAGAAGAAGTAATTAAAGATGAAGTTAATTTCCTGATATAGGGAATTATACAGCAGAAAAGAAATGAAACAAAAATTAAGACAATCAATAAGGTGACACCGATCTGAGCTAAGATTTTTTTTTTGCCAACGGAGATATACCAGAAGGTGGTAGTGCCATTACTTTGTTTGATTGCAACTTGTCGTTCATTAGTAGACTGACCTCCTAAGGTGGCGATGGGGTTTCATCGTTCATGGCGATGGGAGTGTTGCTCTTGAAAAACTGGTAACAAACTGATCCCAAAGGGCTGTGAGGGTTTGGGTAACATATGCAGTTAAGGATTATCATAATCGGAAAAAATAGAAAAAGGAAAGTGCCAATTATGCACCATAGTGCATATTTTGTGGACTTCCTCATCATGGTAGGGGTGTGAGGTCCTGAGATGTAATCTTCGGGTCCTTCTGTGACGGATTTGTGGTGGTGTCATGTTCCGTGTTGTCAGCTTTACTCAGTTCCGGTGTTGGAAGTGTTGGCGCGAGTTTCACTCATGAAGCGTGGATCCAATGGTCGCTGGCATCGGTGAGGACTGCTGTCCGTGTGATGGCAATCACTGTGACTCGTGGGCCAAATGGGAATCCACCTTTTTGATAGCGATGGAGCTGTCGAACCACACCAGGATCGCCTGGGCGAAATGGATGGGTCGGCTCCTGGGGGGGCAAAGGAAAAGACAAAGAAACATCACCATAGATGCCATTCAATGTAGTAATAAGATTGCATACATACTCCTCCTGAATTAAATTAAGATCAGTGTGTTGGATGACTAAGGGGCCTTTGACCCAGGGAGTGGGAAATGGGTGTCCCATGACAATTTCAAAAGGAGATAATTTAGTAACTGAATGTGGTGTCATGCATATTTCAGCTACACTGCCGGTAAAAAGGACTTCCAATTAATACATGTGGCAGATGTGGCTTTGGTGAGCTTATCCTTTATGGTGCGATTCATTCGCTCAACAACATCGGCCCTCTGTGGATGGTAAGGAATGTGAAACTTCCATGTGATTTGTAAGGTGGAAATTAGAAGCTGGAGGACCTTACTAACAAAAGCTGGGCCATTGTCGGAATTAATTTGTTGCGGACAACCAAATCGGGGTATGATGTCATTAACTGGGAACTTGACAACGGTTTTGGCGTCCTTGTGACGGCAAGGGAAAGCTTCTACCCAGCGAGAGAAATGGTCGGTAAAAACGAGCAAATATTCCTGTAGTTTGCCAATCTTAGGAATATGAGTAAAATCAACTTGCCAGTGAGAAAAAGGTGCAATTGGGGGAGGCAAATTTTGGTGTACTTTGTGTGTTCCTAAGGTGTTGGCCCTAAGACAGGTGAGGCAAGTTTTAACAAAGGTAGAACAATGCTGTCTAAGGTTCTTTGCAATGAAATGTTTTTGCACTTCATCCAAAGTGAGCTTAGAACAGCCAATGCTGTGAGCTTGAGAGATAAGTAGGGGTAGACTGTTTTCGGGGATACCCACTTTGCCTTGGATGGAATAAAGACCAAACTGGTCAAGGGTAAGATTTTGCTGCAAAAATGCAGGTCAGTCTGAGTGGCAAATCTTTGCAAATACTGTAGAATTTGACTGTCTGGACAGCTAGGAGGTGTGTGGAGAAACATGGGGATGACAGTGGGAGTGGCAGAGGATGCAGTAATTTTGGCAACCTGGTCTGCTAGGGCATTACCGAGGGAAATCTCGTCAGTCCTGTTGGTATGTGCCCTGCAATGGATAATTGCAATTTCGGAAGGAAGTTGGATGGCCTGTAAAAGATTATCAATGAGGGCAGGGTGTGCGATGGATTTCCCATCTGCAGCAACATAACCTCTTTGTTGCCAAATTTTGCCAAAATCATGAACTACCCCAAAAGCGTATCTACTATCACTGAATATATTAATGGGGCAGTTGGCAAACAAGTGACAGGCCCTGACGAGTGCTATAAGTTCTGCTGCTTGTGCAGAATTAACAGGGATAGACTTAGTCTCGAGTACAATATCAGGGAGTTGGACAACTGAATATGCTGCTTTGTAGGTGTCATCGGAAGGCCTGGAGCAGGAACCATCAACAAAAACATTAGTAGCATGTGGCAAAGGAGTGTCAGTGAGATCAAGTCGAGGTGAGGTAGAGTAGTGGATAGATTCAACACAGTCATGAGGATCGAGTATAAAAGCATTAAGGTCAAACAGATGTAATAGAGCATGCAGTACGGCAACAGGCCCTTGAGTGTTGATTGCGTATTTGATATGTAAATTTGCAGTACCTAATAGAATAACTTCATAGCCACTTAATCTTTGGGAGGTCATGTGTTGGGTGGTAATGTTCTTCAATAGGTGTGTAACCTGATGTGAGGTGTGCAAAATAGTATTGTGGCCTATTGTGAGAGACTGTGACAGTTCAACAGCCATAGCACTAGCTGCTAAAGCTCTGAGACATGCCGGCATCCCCTGTATCGGAAGCGGCATTACTTTGGAAAAATAGGCCACAGGACGAAAACTTCCCCCAGATTCTTGAGCACAGACTGCAGCCATGGTTTTACAGGTGTCCTTGACATATAAATGAAAAGGTTTAGCATAATTAGGTAAACCAAGCACAGGTGCTGTAACCAATGTCTGTAGGAGAGAGTGAAAAGCATTAGTCATTTGTTCAGTCCATTGTACGTAAGGTGATTCATCCTTTTTAATACATTGTCTTAAGATATTGTCAAAGTAATAACAGTTCGATATCCATTGACGGCAATAGTTGACGATGCCAAGGAAGGACAGCATTTCCTTTGGAGTTTCAGGTTTTTTTTTATCTTAGTCAGTGCTTGTACTCTCTTTGGGTTTATTTGTCTCTGGCCATGGGAAACAATGAATCCCAAATATTCAACAGTCTCAGCCCCCATCTGAGCTTTATGTTTAGCAACCTTATGACCCTCTGCTGCCAGATGTTGCAGCAGTGAAGGTGGTATCATGGTGGTTAGCTTCCTGGTTTGGACTACACAACAATAAATCATCAACATATTGAAGCAGGACAGAACCATGGCCGGGGGCCCATGACTTAAGGGTATGCTGGAGCACCAAGAAGTAAGCCGCTGGTGAATCCACTAGGCCTTGGGGGAGACGTTTCCAGGTAAGTTGGAACCACTCAAAAGCAAAAGCCAAAAGTAACTGTGTCTCAGGGTCTACTGGAACTGAAAAAAAATGCATTAGATAACTCCAAAACCGTGAACACCTAAGCATCACACGGAATGGAGGTAAGAAGAACCGTAATGTCTGGCACAATAGGTGCAATTGGTATAATTAGTGAATTAATAGCTCTTAAATCTTGTACGAATCGAAATTCGTTGTTCTTCTTAGGAACTGGATTGATGGGAGTATTGTAAGGAGACACAACACTAGTGAGGATATCCTGATTAATATCTGTATTAACGAGTGGATACCATCTAACTTTTCCTGTGAAAGAGGGTACTAT
Organism: Xenopus petersii; assembly: GCA_038501925.1. NCBI lineage: Eukaryota > Metazoa > Chordata > Amphibia > Anura > Pipidae > Xenopus > Xenopus petersii. The sequence continues at coordinate 86,938,045 of CM076682.1, forward strand.
TTTAGGTATACTGGATGTGAGTGTGGTTTAAGTAGTGCTTTGTAAGGTGTACAGTCAACAAAGCCCACATGAAATTTGTCATTAGCCCATACAGACAGAATGGAAGGGTTAGTAAAAAGGTTGTTAGAATTTAGAAAAATAGAGTTAGTTTCGGAAACAAAAATATCTGCAGGCCCCCATCAGGGGAAATTCTGATGGATTGAAATCCTAACTTGTGGAATAGATCTCTGCCTAACAGATTTTCGGGGCACCCAGGGAGTGTAAATGGGTGTGAAATGGTACGGGTAGAGCCTGGGCATACAACAGGTAAAGGCGGTGTTTGGAAGGTGGGAGTTAGTACCCCATTAATCCCAACTGAAGGTATCGATCCATGTCTGTCTCCCTCATAATATTTTGTATTAATGCAGGAGGTGGTGGCTCCCGTGTCCACTATAAATAATAAATCCACTCCTGCAACGTTTAATACAATGTATGGGTCTGCACTGGATGAGGATGAGATGACAGGGAAAAGTGGGGTACAACCTTCAGGGCAGCCCTATGTAGAACCTGGTTATACCCATATCTTTTTCTAATTCGGGCATTTGGGGTATCTCGATTTTATCAGTATCTACTGTATCTAAGCCAGATAGGGGGAAGGCCGGCAATGGGTAGGCTGCAGCTTCAATCATACGGGGTGGGGCAGGGACAGGCATTGGTTGTTGAACCAATGGGGCTGCTTGGACTGGTGCTATAGGGGCAGCTTGGGGTACTATTGGAGCAGAAGCTACAGCAATGCAAATCTCATCATCCTTCACGGTGTCTGGTTTATGTGTCAAATTGGGATCGATAGCCATGTAAGGGGGTGTGGTAGTATTAACAGTTTGATCACAGGTTGTAGAGCATTGTGAATTGTGTCATTTAAATAGTTTTAAAACACCAGTTTTTCATGGATTGTAGTTCTTAGGGAGGGAAGGTGTAGAGTACTAGGGATGTAGCGAACTGCCGATTTGATGTTCGCGAACGCCGTTCGCGAACACCGGCAAAAAAGCGAACAGTTCGCGAACAGTTCGCGAACTTCGAACGCTCGATAAAATCGTTCGATCGAACGATCGAAGGATTTTATTCGTACGATCGAACGATTTTCGTTCGAATCGAACGCTCGAAGCTATTCGATCGAATGATTTTAATTCAATCGAATGCTTATAATCGTTCGAACGAATGGAAATCGTTCGATTTTAGCGATCGAACGGTCGAATGGTCGAATGGTCGAACGAAATTTTACTTCGAATCTAACGCGAACACCAATTGGCGAACGTCGCGCGACGTTCGCGAACATTCGGCGGACGCGAACAGTCGAAGTTCGCGCGAACTAGTTCGCCGGCGAACAGTTCGCTACATCCCTATAGAGTACCATGTGTGCCATATATGTATAATCCCATTTAGGGTCACCTTCTTCCTTCTGAACACACATTTGATAAACTATATTCATATGATATAAATCTTTAGCTCCATCACGTGGAAAAGGATTATCAAGCTCTAAATTTTCACACCAACCTGCAAGATCTACCCAGGGGTCAACATAAAATCCTCCAGTAGGACTAAATCTATGTATACACATACTGTTTGCAAGTCTCATTAAGGAGGGGGGGTGGTAAATTCTACATTTGCCCCCCTCAAAACAATGTAAATGTGTTGATTTTGCAGTACCTGAAATGACAGACCATATGGGGGTCTTCGTTTTGGGGCCCCTATACGCCACGTGCTTGGGTACACCTATACATATTGGGCATCAAACTGTTCAGAGGACCCCAGGCTTTCATATTTGGGGTGATTTGTCTTGATACCTAAAAGTATGTGGGTAATACGATGCTGCAGGTTCGAAATTTTGAAGTCATTTTTGGAAATGTCCCCAAAATCACCAAATTTAGGAATGGTTTGCGGCTTGGTACTTTGTAGTAGAAAGACATGCATACCCAATTTAGATTTGTGGGAATGTGTACTTTCCGAAAATATATGGTTTTCTGGGGTGAACTTACTTTTTTCTACATTTGCCCCCCTCAAAACAATGTAAATGTGTTGATTTTGCAGTACCTCAAATGACAGACCATATGGGAGTCTTCCTTTTGGGGCCCCTATATGCCACGTGCTTGGGTACACCTATATATATTGGGCATTAAACTGTTCAGAGGACCCTAGGCTTTCATATTTGGGGTGATTTCTCTTGATACCTAAAAGTATGTGGGTAATACGATGCTGCAGGGTAGAAATTTTTAGGTGATTTTTGGAAATGTCGCCAAAATCACCAAATTTAGGAATGGTTTGCCGCTTGGTACTTTGGTGTAGAAAGACATGCATACCCAATTTGGATTCAGGGGAATGTGTACTTTCCGAAAATATATGGTTTTCTGGGGTGAACGTACTTTTTTCTACCTTTGCCGCCCCCCAAAACGATGTAAATGTGTTGATTTTGCAGTATCTGAAATGACAGAACAAACGGGGGGTCTTCCTTTTGGGGCCTCCTATGCCACGTGCTTGGGTACATCTATTCATATTGGGCATCAAACTGTTCAGTGGACCCAGGATTTTATATTTGGGGTGTTTTACATTGATACCTAATGATGTGTGGGAGATATGTTGCTGTAGAGTGGAAGCTTTGAGGTCATTTTTCAAAAAATTCACCAATTTCTATAAAACATTATAACTTTAGGAAACAATTGCAACTTGGTGGTTTGGAGTACAAAGATATTTCTACCCATTTTTGATTCACCAGAATCTGTTCTTTCTAGTAATGGGTAGTTTTCTAGGGTAAACCTACTGTTAGCGGAATGTTTGGCCTTGAAATCAAAAGTATGCAGTTTGGGGAGTGTTGCTTTGGAAATTTGGTTGTGTACTGCTTGTAGATTTTGAGCTATACAAGTGAGAAATCTCCATAAAACTATATATATTTGGTATTGTCGCGTTCAGGAGACATAGACCTTTCTAAATCGGCTGTGTTCTCGTACATAAAATGAATGATGTTTCTGATATATGTGATTGTTCTTCGTGCAACATGATTTTTTTCATTTTATTTGACACTTAGAATCCAATATTTTTTTACAGAAGTAGAATTACACCAAAATTCTTGCATATTGTGAAAGTTCAGGTTGTCCTGAAAAAAACAATATATTGTTTTCCTGGGTTAACTAAAAGACCACCCCAGGAAAGGCCCTTAAAGTGAAAGAGTGCAAAATATCTAAAAACTGCTTGGCAGTAGATGTTCGCATCTAGGACAAAACGGCCGGCAGGGAAAGGGTTAATAGAAATAAGTCTTTTGTATATTTTTTTCTCTGTGTATGGTCAAAAATACTTATATAACATGAGAGACATTAATTATGTGTATTAGGGATAGTTTTGTATACAGAATGTATTTGGGACAAACGACACCCCATAATTATATAGCATACTGTGTTTCTCTTACAATTTCAATAAAACAAACTCAACCAAACACCCTTCCACAATTTTACCTTATTTATTAATAAAATAACTCCAAACATTCAGTTTAGGAAATTTCTGGATTAAATCGTGAAAAAAGTTGAATCGTACCAATTTTTTTGATTTGACTCCCAGGCAGGGGATCAGACAGTCATCACATACACAGAGCAAAGTTAGGCAAGGAAAAGCTATAGTATGCTTTTTCATGCCTCAACATGCTCTGTGTGTGCTGACAGGCTGACCCTGTGCCTCTCAGTGCACACACACAAGGTGCAGAAGGCAGCAAACTATGGGCATATTCAGAGGCATTACTAAGGACTATGGTGAGCAAACACCAGGCAACAAAAAGTCCCATGTTTCATTACCCATAGACTCCACAGAAATGCTCCAGATGCAACTTATGTATGAAATTGTAACAGTTGCTTTGTATCAGCACAAGCAGCCAGTTTTGGCTCCCAATCCATGGGTTAAAGGGGTGGTTCACCTTTGAGTGAATTTTTAGTATGTTATAGGATGGTCAATTCTAAGCAACTATTCAATTGGTCTTTATTATTTTTTTTTTTTTTGTTTTTAAATTATTTATATTCTTTTTCTGACCCTTTCCCACCTAAAAACAAATGTCCTGTAAGACTACAAATGTATTGCTATTGCTGCTATTTATTACTCATCTTTCTGCCCTCTCCTAATTTTTAGACCCTAGCAACCAGATTGCTAAAGTCTAAAGGTGGCCATACACGGACAGATAAAGCTGCCGATATCGGTCTTTTGGACCGATTTGACAGCTTATCTGCCCGTGTATGGGGGCTTCCGACGGGTCTTCCCGATCGATATCTGGCCACGGATATCGATCGGGAAGGTTGGATTTTTAACCAACCGACCCGTCGGAGCCCATTGGCGAATCGTAATTAGATCGTTCGGCCATACGGCCGGACGTTCGAATTACCCCCTGTGCTGTCCCTAATGCCAGTTATTATATTCGTACGTGTTTGGTATATTCCTCACCTCCCCTGCTGTTTTATGTTTGTTAGTTCAACCCACTAGCTGGGGCCCTCCCCTGCTGTTCCTTAGTTTCAGTTGCTTTCAGTCAGTTGGATAGAGCTGCAAAATTACCAGTTCTTACCTATAGAACCTGTTGATCGTTTGGTCTTTCTGAACTCCTGAATCTTTGTATTGTGCAATATCCCTGGATTAAAGAACCACCTGATTATCAAGCAGTGTTTTATCGAGTAAACTCTCTGCCATCAATATATCTCAGCAAATTTACGCCGTCCAAACGAGCGAGGGTCTCAGGAAGGGTATCTTCTGCATAAATCGTGTTGGTGACAGAATAGTAAGAACTGCGTATCATCCAGCAAGATTCATAATCCAATCTCTGCAGTCGGATTATAATCTCTGGAGAAACTTGTGAGCCCATCCACAATCTACTCCGAGGTAACTCAAACAGCCCTCAAGCCACGTGCCTGCTACACTACAAGCTGTAAGTACAGCAGAACCTTCCAGAGAACTGTATTGTGTAGTGAAGAATCAGCATTTTCAGGACTGTGCAGCGTGAATCTGCTATCAAGTTTATTATCCCAGCAGCCTTGTGTCTATGCATTGCGGGCAATTAGCCAATCTGCTAGCAAGTTGTATTTCTGTGATATCTGAGTGCATGGTGAAGATCAGTACTGTCTGCTACCTGGTGTATCCCGGGATTTTACAAGTGTGTGTTGAACTGTATCGACATTAAGAGCAGCACATGTCTAAGATCCATCATCACACATCTGAGACATGTGTGGACTAGTCTCAGAGATCTCTCCTGCGTAGAGTGTGTTTCCCAATATCTAACTCTGCAATCAGCTTAACCGTTCAGCTACCAGCTCTATAGCCTGCATTGGACTGCTGAATAGTATGTTGCTAATTCACTGAGTGATTTGTCAGAAATGGATCCCTCACCAGAAACAGAGGAATCTATACCCGTTACTGCTGAAGCAGCTGACATACTAGAATCGAAACTGACCGCTAAGCGCAGAATCAAACCATCTGTTAAACGCATAGAAACGTATGAGGCACGAAAGGATGAAATTAATGATGGTCTGTCTGACCTATGGAATAAAACAGATCACTGCATAACCGTCGCTGATGAGACAGGCAATACTAGACTGCAACTCACCGATGCACTAATAAGACTAAAGACTGCTTATTCTAACTATAAGAGACTTGCAGAGAAATATTCTTCCTTCTTGTCCAATGCCCGTATGAAAGAAGCAATACAAGAGCTGAATGCTTTTACTATCATGGACCAGCAGAGACTAATTACTTTCCTGCAAACAACAACCAGGCTGGAGACCAGAATTGCACAGTTACAGGATAATGCATCCAAGGCCTCCACTTCCTCTCGAAGGTCTAAAGGACCATCTAGATCACTGCATTCCATTTCACAGAAATCATCCCTAAGCAGCCAGATAATAAGGGCCAGAGCAGAAGCGGAGGCAGCCAAGGTCCAAGCTCAATGCATCAAAAGGGAAGCGGCGCTCAAGGCACATATAGCAAACACTCAAGCTGAGGCCGTCCGAAAACAAGCTGAGACTGAAGCAGAGGCCGCTCGCAAGCAGGCGGAAGCAGAAGCACAGCTGGAAGTCCTCCAGAAGGAAAGAGAGGCAGCAGCAGCCATCGCAAAACTAAATGTTCTAGAACAAGCCTTTGAAGAGGAAGAGCTGGAAGTGAATCGTCCTTGTCTGACAACCCCAGCAGACCCAGTCATGAGAACTTTACGGTTTGTCTTAGATCAAGAAGTCAGAGGAATGACCTTTCCTAAAATCGTAGACCCTGCATACATTTTTCCAGGGCATCGAATCGAAGATCTTGTGTTTTGTTCCAGAGAAGCTCAAACAACTGAATTAGCCAACCCGCACACCCACCAAACTAAAGGGTCCAGTGAACCAGCTTATGCTACAGGACACACCCTTAGAGATGAAGGGGAAACAAAACCTACTTCTGGATCCTATACAAGGCAGCCTTCATCTTCTCCAAACACAAAATCTTTATCCGGACTAAACCCATCTGCAGCACCTTTCCCCCCTCCATACCAACCGTGTGTGCTTGCCACAACTCCTAAGGTTGAAGTACCAGAAGTAAGAGCTCATATAAAAACGGAAAGGACTGATATGTCTGAATTCGCCAAATACATGATTCGACGTGAGCTCCTCATCACTGGACTCACAGAATTCGACGATCGTCCAGAGCACTATAGAAGTTGGAGAGCCACGTTCAGAGCAGCAATAAAGAACTTGGACATCGAACCTATGGGAGAACTTGATTTGTTAATCAAATGGCTTGGGCCTAAATCAAAAGAACAAGCTCGGTTGCTCAAGTCTGTTAACATTGAGGCACCAGACAGGGGACTTATTCAGGTGTGGGAAAGACTAGAGCGAGATTATGGCAGTCCCGAAGTCATTGAACGTACTTTGCTCAATAGATTCTACAACTTTCCAAGCTTTTCCAACAAAGATAACCGCAAACTCCAAGAGCTAAGTGACTTTCTCCTTGAATTGGAAACAGCAAAGTCAGACCCACATCTTCCAGGGCTCTGCTGCCTGGACACTGCTTATGGATTGTATCCAATCACAGAAAAACTGCCTCATTATCTTAAAGATAAATGGAATATGGTAGGCGCAGAGTACAAGTCACTTCATCAGGTTCTCTTTCCTCCCTTTTCCTTTTTCTGTGGGTTCATCAGGAAAATGGCTAGAGCCAAAAATGACCCAAGTTTCCTACCTCCAGACCAAACCCAATTTACTACAGAACCCGCTACGTGGGATATAGCAGGACGGCGCAAGGATCTCAGGAAAACCGTCTCTGTCAGGAAGACCGGGTTTTCCTCCAGTAAACCAATAGTCACTCCAGATCCAAGGAAGGGGAAACCTACTGATCTTGATCCTAATCTATCCTGCCCTATCCACAACAAACCACATCCACTAAGAAAGTGTCGTGTGTTCAGAGAAAAGCCCTTTGATGAGCGAAAGACATTCTTGAAAGATCATAACATTTGCTATAGGTGTTGTGCGTCTAGCGAGCATTTTGCCAAGGACTGTAAAGCTGCTATTACGTGTTCTGAATGTAACAGTGACAAACACGTGACAGCCAACCATTCAAGGCCCAAAAGGCAGGCTCCTTCCAATGGTGACTTTCACAACTCCTCACGGAATTACGGCGGGGAGAATGCGGAGGAACAGACTAATCCTGTGGCCACCAAGTGTACTGAAGTCTGTGGCAAGGAATTGTGCAGAAGATCTTGTGCTAAGATATGTCTGGTCAAGGTTGCTCCCGTTGGGCATCCAGAAAAAGCCGTAAAAATGTACGCTATCTTAGATGACCAGAGCAACAGGTCACTAGCAAGTCCCAAGTTCTTCAAGTGCTTCAACATCCAAAGTGAAGCTCATCCCTACACCCTACGCACATGCGCTGGCCAAATGAGTGTATCAGGGAGAACAGCTTGTGGATTTCAGATAGCACCTATTGACAATGATGACTACAAACCTCTCCCCACGCTTATTGAATGTGCTCAACTGCCAGACAACAGGGAAGAGATCCCCACTCCAAATGCTGCACATCATCAACCGCATCTTAAGGGCATAGCGGACAAGATACCTGCCCTAGATGAGAGTGCTGAAATTCTAATTCTTTTGGGAAGAGATATACCAAGAGTTCACAAGGTGCAAGAACAAACCAGTGGACCAAGTGATGCCCCTTATGCCCAGAAGCTTGAGTTGGGCTGGGTTCTAATTGGTGAAGTTTGCTTAGACAGGGTTAGAAAACCCTATAAAGTGAATACCTGCAATACAAACCTGATGGAGAACAGAGGTGAGCTCTTTGGGAAATCGTGCTCATGTCATTATCAGATAAAACCTAAACCAAACACGAACCTACCGATCATATGTGGATCAGAAGAGGACATTTGTTACAAGTCCTTATCTCCTAACTTCGGTGGCGCAATCTTTCATACCACCTGCAACGACAATAAAATAGCTCCTTCCATCGAAGACAAAGAATTCATCAAAATTATGGACAAGGAGTTTGTTAAGGGTGATTCCAATAGTTGGAGCGCCCCTCTGCCTTTCCGCAATCCAAGAGTCGTCCTTCCTAACAATAGCGCTCAAGCCAAGTTTAGGTTTGAGTCACTCAAAAGGACATTAGGTAACAAACCTATTATGAGAGAACACTTCGTCGCATTCATGAAGAAGATCCTAGACAACAACCATGCAGAACCAGCCCCCCCTTTGAAGACAGGAGAGGAGTGTTGGTATCTCCCATCTTTTGGAGTCTATCACCCCCGCAAACCGGGTCAGATCAGAGTCGTCTTTGATTCAAGCGCACAGTTTAAAGGCGTCTCTCTAAACAACGTACTGCTTACAGGACCAAATTTGACTAACAGTCTCATAGGAGTGTTAGTTCGGTTCAGGAAGGAACTTGTTGCATTTATGGCTGATGTTCAGCAGATGTTCCACTGCTTCCTCGTCCGAGAAGACCACAGGAATTACCTTCGGTTTCTTTGGCATCGCAACAATGATCTTGATGAGGATGTGATCGAATATCGAATGAGAGTTCACGTCTTCGGAAACAGCCCATCTCCTGCAGTGGCTACCTATGGTCTGAGAAGGACAGCCAAGGAGGGTGAAGCAGAATTTGGTCATGATGTTCGACAGTTCATAGAGAGAGATTTTTACGTCGATGACTGCCTCAAGTCCTTGTCAACACCAAAGGAAGCTATCAACTTGTTGAAAAAAACCCAGCAGCTTTTATCTAGTGCTAACTTAAGACTGCACAAGATTGTATCCAATAATAGTGAATTGATGAAAGCCTTCGATCCCAAGGATCACGCATCAGACTTGAAGGATCTAGACTTAACTAAGGACCTTCTGCCCACTCAAAGAAGCCTTGGTCTGCATTGGGATGTAAATCAAGACACCTTCAAATTTCAGGTCTCTACAGAAGAAAGGCCATTCACAAGACAAGGAGTGCTATCAACCGTAAACAGTCTGTATGACCCATTGGGTTTTGTGGCGCCAATCACTGTTCAAGGGAAGCTCATACTTAGACAGCTTACAGAAAACCGCATGGATTGGGATGTTACACTGCCTGCGGACTTACAACCCAAGTGGGAAAAATTGAAGCTTTCCTTAAAGGCATTAGAGCAGCTTCAGATTCCACGCAACTACCTTTCTTGCTCCCTTAGTCTTACTAAAGAAAGAGAAATTCACATCTTCTGTGATGCTTCCAACGATGTCGCAGCTGCAGTCACTTACCTCAAGGCATCTGATTCCTCTGGACAGCCAAGAGTTGGTTTTGTGTTGGGAAGAACTAAACTGGCGCCAAAGATCAAACAAACCATTCCAAGGCTCGAACTATGCGGAGCTGTCTTAGCAATAGAAATTGCAGATTTCTTACAAAGTGAAATGGACATCGATGTTGATAGTATCAAGCTTTACACTGACAGCAAGGTCGTTTTAGGTTATATATTTAACACTACTAGAAGATTTTATGTGTATGTAGCCAACAGAGTAGAACGCATAAGAAGGTCCAGCAAACTGGAACAATGGAATTATGTTCCCACTGACCTGAATCCAGCAGATATCGCTACCAGACCGATATCAGCAGCTAAACTTGCAGACACCTGCTGGTTCTCTGGACCAGAATTTCTCCGGTCACAGGTCCCTCCATCATTTGACGTGGACATGATGTTGGAGACTACAGAGCTTATCGACAATGAGGTTTGTCAAGAAACCACCGTACTTACTTCTCAAATACAGTCAAACACTCATCTTGGAACTAAGAGGTTTGAACGTTTTTCTATGTGGAAGAAACTCACTTATGCCATTGCATTGTTAATTCATGTCGTTCAAAGCTTCAGGAAACGCAACCAAACGACAACATGTCATAAATGGCATATATGTGACAAGTCACATGGCTCATCAGAAGTTGAACAGGCTGAACTGTCTATAATACGCTGTGTTCAAGAGGAAACCTTTTCTGGAGAGTTCAAGTGTTTAAAAGAGAAGGGTCAAGTTTCCAGCAAAAGCTTGCTCTTCAGACTACACCCTATCAAAGACGACAACAGTATGTTGAGGGTTGGTGGTCGCTTGGACAGATCGACATTGTTGGGAAAGGAGCAAAATCCTTTGATCTTACCAGGCAAACACTATGTGGCTACCTTACTTATACAACACTATCACGGTAAGGTTAGACATCAAGGAAGACACTATACTGAAGGCGCTCTCAGAGAGGCAGGACTATGGATTATCGGTGCCCGCAGAGCAATAGCAGCCATTCTTCACAGATGTGTCAAGTGTAAAAAACTTAGAGGAAAAACAACAGCAACTTATGGCAGGTTTGCCTATGGACAGGCTAAGTATGGAACCACCATTTACTTATGTCACACCCAACATGTTTGGACCTTGGACAGTTGTAACAAGGAAAACCCGAGGTGGCCAAGCTAACAATAAACGGTGGGCCGCCATATTCACTTGTCTAAGTATACGTGCTGTACACATTGAAGTGGTTGAATCTATGGACACATCAAGCTTCATTAACGCCTTAAGAAGATTTCTTTCTATAAGAGGTCCTGTGAAACTCCTCAGATCAGACTGCGGCACCAACTTTGTGGGAGCTTGTAGAGAGCTACAAATTGAAGTGAATCAAGTGGAAAAGCCCTCAGTCAACAGTCAATGCGAATGGAGGTTCAACCCACCTCACTCTTCACACATGGGTGGAGCTTGGGAACGGATGATTGGCATGGCTAGGAGGATCCTGGATTCCATTCTACTGGACTTTGGTTCCGGCCGACTGACCCATGAAACCTTGACTACGTTCCTTGCAGAAGTGACTTCCATCATTAACTCTAGGCCTTTAGTACCTGTTTCATCCGATCCAGACTTTCCAGTCATCCTCACACCAGCCACCTTACTTACACAGAAAACTGGACTGACTCCTACTCCTCCAGAGGATTTTAATCATCGAGATCTTTACAAATCCCAGTGGCGACGTGTACAACTTCTTGCAAATCGTTTCTGGGGAAGGTGGAGGAAAGAATATGTATGCCTATTGCAAGGACGTCGCAAATGGCAGGAACAGAAACCCAATTTACAAGAAGGTGATCTAGTCTTGTTAAAAGATCAGCAGACTAACCGTATTGGGTGGCCTATGGCTGTGATCACCAAAGCTGTTCCGAGCGAAGATGGAAAGGTTCGAAAAGTAGAAGTAAAGACTGCCAGAGATGGAGTTATGAAGACCTTCTTCAGGCCAATAACAGAGACTGTCTTACTTCTGCCCCTAGAACATCTCCGATGACTTCAATGACAGAAGCCAAGCTGATATGGACACTTAGAAAGACTTTTGAAAAGATTAAGTTCAATGTTTATTTTGTGTCTCTTCTCATTTTGTCTTTCAGGTCCCAAGGATAAGCCATCTTTAATATGGACATTATTTTGTTGTCGCATAATATGCAATTATAATTATATAGTGGTATCTACAAATACCAGACGGGGAGTGTGCTGTCCCTAATGCCAGTTATTATATTCGTACGTGTTTGGTATATTCCTCACCTTCCCTGCTGTTTTATGTTTGTTAGTTCAACCCACTAGCTGGGGCCCTCCCCTGCTGTTCCTTAGTTTCAGTTGCTTTCAGTCAGTTGGATAGAGCTGCAAAATTACCAGTTCTTACCTATAGAACCTGTTTATCGTTTGGTCTTTCTGAACTCCTGAATCTTTGTATTGTGCAATATCCCTGGATTAAAGAACCACCTGATTATCAAGCAGTGTTTTATCGAGTAAACTCTCTGCCATCAATATATCTCAGCAAATTTACGCCGTCCAAACGAGCGAGGGTCTCAGGAAGGGTATCTTCTGCATAAATCGTGTTGGTGACAGAATACCCCCGATATAGCCATGCAGTTTAGTATATCGGGGAAAGATCTGCTCGTTTGCCGATGTCGCCAAACGAGCGGATCTTTGAGTCTATGGTCACCTTTACTGCAAACTGGAGAGCTGCTGATTAAAAAGCTAAATAACTCAAAAACCACAAGTTATAAAAAATTAAAACTAATTGCAAATTGTCTCAGAATATCACTCTCAACTAAAAGTTAACCCAAAGGTGAATAACCCTTTAAAGAATAACTGAGATAAGAGAAATCAGAGCAACTAATTTATAAATATAGAAAAACAACAACAGGAATTATTAAAGGCAGTATTCCACTTCGCAACAACAATAATTTTTATTCAATTGCTTTCTACGTTTGTTTGATGATTGTTTTAAATAAAATATATTACAGTATATCTTTTAAAGATAGTTTATATTTTTTACCTCTCTTATGTTTCCTAGAAGCCACTAAGTCTTGTCACAATTTGGTACATTAGCTGCCGGCATGTCTTAGTAATGGTGTTTTCTCCCCAGGCAAAAAAAATGATTTTATTATGTTTATGCAAATCAGTATTCTCTAACTACCAGAGCCCTGTACTGCTCAGTCCATCAAGCTATAGAACAGGACCTACACAGATAAGATTAAGATGTTTGCATAACACATTATGTTTGTGTTTGCTGGCTTCACAACTTTTGAACCACAAATCTCTATGATAAATAAACCTATTATCCAGAATGCTTGTGACCTGAGGTTTTCTGGATAAGGGATCTTTCAGTAATTTTGATCACCATTACTTAATTAAACCCAATAGGATTTTTTTAATAAAAATTAGTTGTATGTTAGTTAGAATCAAGTACAAGCACTACTCTTTCATTACAGAATAAAATAACATGAAAATGTTCAATTGTGAGTTATTTGATTAAAATGAACTCTATGGGAGATGGGACCTCTGTAATTTGGAGCTTTCGGATAAAGGGTTTATGGATAATGGATCCCATAGCTGTATTGCATACAAAACCAGCAACTATGATTATTTGTTGGTTATTCCAATTTAAATTGCACAAAAATATTCTTATAAATATAAAATCAATATGCATTTCAGATGAAAAAAAATGAATTTGTTTTATTGCATCTTTTACTTTATCAAAGCCTTTCATGTGGGGTTTCATGCACGAGTTATTACCAGTGAAGAAAAATCACTCATAATCTACAAAATCCATGACCACGTGCCTGATGAGACATGTCTGGTAAACACAGCACATTGCAATTTTCCCATGACAAAAAACAGGCACAAGGATTTAACATGCGTCATAGACATGATAAGGCAAAGTGTGCTTGCTTATTCTAATTCCTAAGTGGTAAGCTGCCATTTATGTAACATGGCAGGCTGAGGTCAGTGGCATAACAATAACTGGAGAGGACCCCACAACTGCAGTGGGGTCCATATCATCTGGATATACTGGATAGATAGATGATAGATACTAGATAGATACATAGATAGATAGATAGATAGATAGATAGATAGATAGATAGATAGATAGATAGATAGATAATAGACAGATACATAGATAGAAAGAGATAGATGATAGATAGATAGATAGATAGATAGATAGATAGATAGATAGATAGATAGATAGATAGATAGATAGATAGATAGATAATAGACAGATACATAGATAGAAAGAGATAGATGATAGATAACAGATAGAGATCTAGATAGATAGATAGATAGATAGATAGATAGATAGATAGATAGATAGATAGATAGATAGAAAGAGATAGATATACTGGATAGATATATGATAGCTAGATAAAGATCCAAAATCCCCCTGCTAGGGTTGCCACCACACCCCTTTAAAACTGAACACATACAGTATCCACAGCCTGCATGGCTAATTAGCAATTCATTTTGATGCATGCTGCAGACTGAACTGATTTATGTGCAGTTGTGCACCATGCATCTAAATAAATTGATAATTAGCAATGCAGGCTGTGGATTCCATATGTGTTTAGTTTTAAAGGGGTGAGGTGGCAACCTTACCCACTGCACATGCTTGTGCCACCAAATGTATGTGCATGGGGAAACTGTCATTTAAATGAGTGGGGGAGGAGGGGGACACACTTTCTTTTTGCTGGGGAAACAGGGCCCATAGTTCTGAAATATACTAGGTACATGAGTACATAGAAATAATCACTGGCATTGACAGTAAATCTCAGATTCTGAAGGTGTAACTATGCCTGTGTCATAGCCCAACCACCAAACAGCATTGCTGTCAGAATAGGGCCCATAGTTCTGAAATATACTAGGTACATGAGTACATAGAAATAATCACTGGCATTGACAGTAAATCTCAGATTCTGAAGGTGTAACTGTGCCTGTGTCATAGCCCAACCACCAAACAGCATTGCTGTGCCTTTGATATCATTAGTTGTGCCCCCAACATCACCCGCCCCACCCTCTTTCAGGTAAAAGATGGCACCCTTAATCATGATACAATGGCCCGTAAAATGGAGAAGGAAAGTTAAAGGGCGCCAAATGGTAGGCACCCGCTGAGATTGTAATCACTTACCTGATTCCTTTAGGCTGGTGCTCCTGTAAGCAGAAAGCTGCACCAGCCCAGGGTACTAAGGTTTTTAATATTAATTACTGCCATTACATATTCGTATTTAAACCTTTGTACAAGGTTAATATTGCAGCTTATCTCTACACCTGCTCCCATGAAGGGAGGTGGGAAGGTGCACATGTGTAGATAGTGCTATGCTCTTACTGGGCAAGAGTGGGGCCTCTTGTTAACAAATGGTAGGTCTGGAGGCATCTATTTACCCAAGTCTTTTTCATAAGAACCAATACTAAGTTCTCTCTTTTGCTCTACCAGCCTGTGGGCTGAACTCCATAATAGTTGAAAATGTTTTGGAGGAGAGGATTTATAGCTGTGCAAGGCTGTGGTTAATTCTATTCTAAATAAGAACAAGTGCTCTCTCTACTGGCCATAGAAAACATTTGTTCTTAGAAACTGAAGGTTAATCTTACAGCCCTAGCTTAGTGGGAATATACATTTCTCTGGTTTTTCAGAGCTACATTACAGTGAGAAAAGAATATGAACAGGTTGCTAACACTTGGTTTATATAAAAAGAACAAATGATTTCTGAGCAAAAGCCTAGCTTTATAAATATATCTTTGGATTCTTCCTTCTCTATTTTCAACTCAAATGAGTTAAAAGATACAGACCAACCGTATGGTTGTATAAGCATTGAATGATCATTGTTCAACAACTGTCTTCCAGTGATCACAGGTGGTAAATGGGACAGTGGACCCATTTTTGCCATCCTGATCACCTCAGCTTCCAAACCATCCTAAAACTTTTGCCTGTCAAATTCACTTATACACTGATAACTAATACCTCTGTGCTGCTTGCACAGAAGTACCCTGGGCCGGTGCAGCTTTCTACTTACAGGATCACCAGCCTAAAGGAATCAGGTAAGTGATTACAATCTCAGGGGGTGCCCAACATTTGGCATCCTTTAGCTTTCCTTCTCCTTTAAGGGCCATTGTATCATGATAAGGAGTGCCATCTTTTACCTGACAGAGGGTGAAGTGGGTGATGTTGGGGGCACAACTAATGATATCAGAGGCACAGCAATGATTTTTGGGGGTTGGGCTATGACACAGCAGGCAGCGCAACCCTTATCATAATGCACAATCTATTGTTTGTGGAGGTATTTTGTCTTTGTAATGCTTCCTGACAGTCAAAAGGCTATACAATGTTTCGGAAGAGATCTGCTAAATGAGTTATCCATCAGATCTGCCTCCCCTGCGAAATTCATTGCAAGCCATATAGTCATCCCTATGGAGTTTATATGCTTTACAAAACAACACAGATTTGAGACTTTTTTGAGGAATCCAATCTTGCTGGTGATGTTTTCATGATTATCCTTAAGGGTATTGGTAATGTCAAAGGCTATGACATCACTGGTGGTCATTTATCAACACTGGGCAAATTTGCCACTGGGCAGTAACCCATGGCAATCAATCAAATTGCTGCATTCATTGTTCTACTTGCAGCTGGCTTCAAAAAGCTAGTCACTGATTGGTTGCTATAGGTAACTGCCCATGGGCAAATTTGCCCAGTGTTGATAAATGAGCCCCACTGTTCTTAAGAAGGTGATCCATGTACACCTATCCCAAAATGACCCCAGCTCCAGTGTTCAGCGCCGGATTTCTTCTCTGTCCGCCCCTAGGCCGCGCGTTCCGACCAGGCGGCCGCGCGGTCCTAGCGCCCGCCTTCCCAGCGCGCCGGTGGAAAAACGCTGGCGCAGCTGGTGTAGTTGAATGGGGATGCGAACGTCCCCATAATGCGGCTGGGCGGCATGCCGCCCCATTTCTTGCCGCCCTAGGCCCGGGCCTATACGGCCTTGCCGCAAATCCGGGCCTGCCAGTGTTTCACTGAGATCCTACAAATCACGTGAAAAGGGTTGATTCCTCTTTCTGCAGCAGAAACATTTCTCCTACTTAAAGCAAATATGAAAATGATCTCACCTGTTACAAAAAAAATCCTTTTTGACATTTTTTTAAAACGAAGATATTTTGGTCTACTGTTTTTTTTTTTTATAATGGCAGAAACTTGAACAGCAATTAATGGCTCTCCTTTCCCACAGCATTATTAAGTAAACATTTCATATGTCCTCATTTTTCTTGGGGATATTATATTATGCCAGAGGGGCTGCTGTAAGTTGCCATAGACCAGGGCCTATTTTGACTCACAGTCCAGACCTGGGTGCATCTCAAAGAAGGCCAATTTAGCCATGTGTATTTCTGAATGGTTGGGTGTTTTCTAGCACTGTTCTGTAGAAACAATTCAGCATTTCAGACATGTGAAACAAGTGTATTCATGAATGCATGAAAACTTAGGATATATTGCAGGTCATTAGACTATGTGCAAACCAACCACTATAGCTATAAATATCCAGCAGGTTGGATACAAATAGGTTTTATTTTTTTCTTATTATTGAGATTGTCAAGGCCCTGACATGCAGGAGTAAGTTTGTTATACCAGAACATTCCCTGACAGATACATCTTTCATAAGCAAACAACTGTCCCTTTATTCTGTGTGCAATTCAACAAGAAAGTTGACAAGTTGTTTAGCTGAGGAAGTTCACTATCTAAATGAAAAGCTTTAGTTAAAAAAAACTGCAAAGCAGATATATTAATTAATAATTAATAATAAACTTACATAAACTTAATAATAATAATAATAATAAACTTACACAGCTCCCTTTTGTGTCTTGGAAATACAAGCCAAACACTTTCCAAGCTGATTTTTATTTCAGGATTTTCACATTTATCTGCTCAAAACCTCCAGAGTAACCCACTTGATTCATGTCATACTTCATAAACTCACAGCCACAACCCTGAGAACACAGGCACTTCCATACCCTTTTCATTTGCATTGTATACATTATTAGCTTTTTTAAACAAGACAAACTTGACCCCTTGACAATACTCTTCTTCCTCAGTTGTAAAGATCTCATCGCAAGCCGCTTATCTTTCCCCTGGCATCTTCATGCTGCTTAATGCTGCCCACTAAAGAACAGGATAAACAAAAGAGCAAAATACATCTTCATTGTATGAAAACAGCTACAAATGTTTCACTTACGTTCAAATTATATACTCTCCCCACAAAATTATATTTATAATATAATGCAAATATACCACTTGCCCTGCAAAACTAGATTACTTAATAATGAATAGTAATACATACCTTCTTCTTGAGCAGATCAACATATTCATTTAGTGGGATATCTTTATTTTTGCATTCATGTACATTCCAGAACCGCCACAACTTAATCCATCGCCATTTTGGAGTCAGGAAGGAATTTTCCCCCCTTCTGAGGCAAAAAGGAGAGGCTTCAGATGTTTTTTTTTGCCTTCCTCTGGATCAACTAGCAGTTAGGCAGGTTAAAAGATTAGTAAAAAGGTTGTACTTGATGGACGTGTGTCTTTTTTCAACCTAGCTTACTTTATTACTATGTTAATAGCTTAAAAGATAAACTCTGAAAATAATCAAATCAAATTTAAGGGCTTCTATAAAGGATGATATGGCAGATGCAATTCAGGGGTTTTTCTGTAAATTTGGAATAGTTTAAAAGTTAGAAAAAAAACACTGTACAAATGTTTTGCTAGCAACTGTTTGCTTATTTGTTTCAAAATTTAATTTCAAATACAAAGTATGCAAACCATTTTCAGAAAGAAGTGTCATTTTGTTTGCTATTATGGTGCTGTTTCATGCTTCTAGAATTATGAAATTGGATAACTATGCAGAAGGATTTTTGCATACTGGTATTTTGTCACCATATATTCTTGTCTGTGTTTCTTTCTGCTTATGATGATGCTTCCCTGCAAATCTTTGCAGACAAAATTGAATGCTCAACACATCAGATGGATGATATAACCCAAAACACTCACCAAGGCTCATTTGTGTTTACCTGTGGATGAATGGGACAATTATGTTTAGCCCCTCCTGCAACATCACCGATAAGAATGATCAGGGGCCATAGTGATTGCAGAGTAGTTCCAGAACATCCTAAACTTTGCAGTGCCAGAGTCAGAGAAAGTCACCAATAATACATGTAGAACCTAAACATTTCACAACATATTTTACCAGCAGAATCAAAATCATAAAGGAGACATAATTTAAGATGGGAGCAAAAGGTAAACCCTTGTTCTGAATCACATGTTTGTTTCACAAATACTTTGGGGCAGATGTACTCAAGGATGAAGTGGCTAACTCTAGTGTCAATTCACTAGGGCTACCACTCGCAGGGACATCGTCAATTTACTAATGGGCACAGGAGTCACTTTGCTAGTGAAAGAGATAGACACTAGCAGTCATTCGCACTCTATCGCCAGGTGACAACTTGCCCTAGCGAATGGATGTTACTCCGCAAATTCAGTGAAATGCCGATTTTACTGAACAGTACTTCTTTCACCAGACTTGCCTTCACCAACTCAGACCAAGCCAAGTGCATTGTAGTGCATTGATCTTCCTCAATCTTGTTTTACTTGCATCAAATTTTTTAGTGGAAAAAGCTCTAAGTCCAAAAAATGTTTTTTTCAGAGTGATGGCCTGCAAAAGTCCTTAAATTTGTTTTTGGGTAACTGGGTGAGCACATTTGTAGGGCATTAAAACAACTTTTTTCTTTAAACTTATTTCTTTATTGAGGTTCCCTGGACTTGTGTAATGTAATGTATTTGCTGGAACATATATGTCCATTCAACTTTGAATTTCGCCAGTGTTTGGCACCCACAGCAAAACTCTGCATTTAAGTGAATTAGCTTTGTCTGAGCGAATTTTCACCTGGTGAATTTTATACCTTTTATACCTTTTTACAGAGCATTTACCATAAGAGCAAAGGGTACACGGAAATATCATACATGATCAAAAGCCTTCCTTCTATATTAGAAGGCATGTAAGCTTACTATAGTAAATATTGCAATACCTGTTACACCATTTTATGTTTCCCTGATTCCAATATACACAAACCATAAAATATATGTCTGCTAGTTTGAGACAGGATGGGTGTTTGCAGTTCTGAAGCAACACTTCTGTATCTAACTGTTGTTTGACTTCTGTCTGCACAGTCTTGACCTTTGGTATTGTATGATTACCTGAGACCACTATCATCAGCATTCCCTTCCCCCCCCCCCCATCTGTCTTAGGTCTGGCCTTTGTAAGTACCAGGACGAGGGGTCTTGATCTTTAATTTATATTAATAGTCCTAAATACCAGCCATTACCCATCATGGAATAGGGTGTTCTAATTATTCTATTGTCAATATCATTATTTTATTGTCACTGGCCAAGTGTAGCGATGGGTGCGAAGTGGTTGCTGGCGAATTTTCGCCCTCGACTAAATCTGCCCCTTTGACTTTTAAATATTTCCATGTCAACACTAGTATGCCGCTCTAATGACTTTGGTTTTTAAAACATTTTGACTGGTGTATTTCAGGTCTTAGAGCAATTCATTATCCCCACCTACTATTCTAAGAGGAAAAAAAATATATAGAAATGACATATTTTGAACATTAAAGCCAAATTTATAATGTGTGCTTCAACAGAAAGCATTGATTAGAAAGGCCATATTTTTCAGATCAGTTCTATGCAACAAATGTCAGAATCTAAAGATTTAGGATCAGTGAGAGAAGCACAGTTTGATATATTTTGAAACATTTCAGTATGTGACATTTGTTTCATGTTCTTGGGCTTTCACGTAACAGTTGTTCTTTAATTTTAAAGATTAACATTATTTTTTGCTCTGTGATGAAGCTCTTCTGTTCCATGCCATAAATTAGTTCTTCAGAAAGTCTAATCATTCTTTCAATAGAAGTGTTTGGTTTCACAATAACAACCATGTCGCATATTTCACTGTCGGTAAACAGGAGAGTTACTGGGGCATCTCAGGCATTCTTTTCCTCATCCAGCAACTGTGGTTCTGGACAAGACAAGCCCTTTGCATAGTTAATTAACTCTGTTACAAGTTGGTTTTCATTTGAATCTAGAAAGCCTAAAAACCCTTCCTCTGAATCATCATCAAAGAAAAATGAAACAGGCCATAAGTGATGGCATCCATTAATTAATGTTTTTTTTTTCAACTTCATCCCATGTTTCACTGGAATTCTTTTACACCAATGCCTTTATTACACTCTGTTAGCATTTTATGTGGAAATGCACTCTTGTAATGTGCGCAGAATTCTTAGGTCCAAAGGCTGGATTAAGGATGTACGGTTAGGAGGCCAGTTTACCAGCAAAAGCATTTTATTTGCTAAGAAGCTCTGCATCTGGGTGTGCTGAACAGTTACCTAAAAGTAAGAGGATCTCGGCAACGAATACAAGTCCAACTGATGCACAGTGTGCTCTAGCCTCAGGGACAAAGTAATTTTCAAAACTGTCCTTGAAAATATCTCTTGTAATCCTTGCTTATTAGCAGTATACTGATTGTGAATTGAAAATCTTTGATACCTTTAAATGCACGTAGGTTTCAGCTTTTACCAATAATAAGAAGTCTTGTTTTGTGTGTAATGTTTTATGTGTTTTGCCTGTCAAAGAGTTGTTGAATATGCGATTGCTTCACTAATTAAATGAGCAGATGTCCAGATTTTGCAGCTGGTTGCCGGATCTTTTTTTTTTTTTTGAGAGACCTAATTCCAGATTTTTTTCACGACAATGGGACGCTGGAAAAGGAGTCCAATACCTGTACTTCAGAGCTTCCTCGATAGCATGCCACTGAATAACAGATCTCATACCCATACAATCAAAGTTGCATTAATAGTATAGAGAGGATCAGCACTCGGTCCCAAAACGTCGGATTAAGATGTAAAATCACTTGAATAAATACTATTTTCTTCATCTACAACAATGTGAGTGCTGATCCTCTCTATACTATTAATGCAACTTTGATTGTGCACCACCTGCTATATATTGATCGGAGTGCTGTGCTGTGGAATAACATATATATATATATATATATATATATATATATATATATATATATATATAGACAAGGAGGTTAGTAACAGCACTCACGCTTAGAAAAATGTAAATGTGGTGCTCGTCCTTGGGGTTGCTCCGGTTAGCTTCCCATAATATGTAAAGACGAAAAGATGGACAGCACTCACTTGTTAATGCTTAAATTCTGTATTAAAAGATAAAAAACTTTACATCACCATATATGTGCACATATCATTCGGCGACGTTTCGAGCCATGTTGGCCCTTTCTCAAGCCATGTGTATCAATGGTATAAAGGCATAATCCGTAATCAAAGTGGAATTTAAAGTCCAGAGAAGGAAGTGACATGCAATGTATTTTTCACACATAGTGCGGGGCTTCCACCCCATAACCTGAATGGAATCAGAGATACATAATGCATATTTAGTATAATAGCAGCAATTATTACTCGCACATACTTTACAAAAAATGTAGCAAAATGATTATAAAAATAAATACAAATCATAATCTTTGTTCAGACGTGAGGGTGAAGTGTGTGTAGTTTATTGATCCACCACACCTCTCGCTGTTTCAATCTTAGCTCCCGATCCCCCCCTCTTTTCAGTGGGGGTACAGTTTCTAGCACCATGTATCGTAGCTGGTCACTGGTGTGTCCATGCTCTCGAACATGCCTAGAAAGTGGCAATGCTAGATTGCCTGATTTGATTGTTGATTTATGTTGGGAAATCCGTGACTTCACTTTCTGCACAGTTTCCCCAACATATAATTTGTTGCATGGACACACAATCACGTAAACCACATACTGTGACAAACAAGTATGGTAGCCCCTAATTTGGATTGCCTCCCCAGTATCAGGATGTATAAAGTTCTTTCCTCGTATTACATGTTTGCATTGTATACAATTTAAACACTGGTACATACCCGTATTTCTGATACCCAAAAAAGTGTTAATACCAACATCGCCTTTGGATGTCTTGTTTCTAGATAAAACTACACCAATTGTTTTGCCTCTTTTATACGAGGTCATGGGAGGTAAAGCGAACTCCCTTATTGTGGGATATGCTCTACGTAGTATGTACCAGTGTTTACGCAAAATCACGTTAACCCTGTTGCTCATTGGTCCATATTCACTAATAAAAGTGGTCCTCGGTTCCCTAGTTCTCCTTGTTCTTTTATTTTTAATTATTTTCTCAGCTCTTTCAAGAACCTGTGAAGGGTAACCTCTCTGTCTGAATTTATCTCTCATCTGTCCAACTTGTACCTCTCTCACTGTGGGATTACTCACTACTCTCTGCACCCGCAACATTTGGCTAATCGGTATAGATTGTTTAATGTGCATCGGATGATTACTCCCAAAGTGTAATATTTGGTTTCGATCAGTGGGCTTTGAATATAGTCTAGTCTGCAGGCCATGATCTCTATAAATTAGAACATCCAAAAAAGAAATTTCATTAATACTAAACACATGTGAAAATTTAATGGACGGATGGAACCCATTCAGACGTTCGTGGAACCGCGATAGGGAGTCAACGTCACCCCGCCATACTACAAAAATATCATCGATATATCTCCACCAGGCCATTGCGTGTGTCTGATAGAGATCATCGCGATACACAAACAGTTCTTCAAGCCAAACCATAAAGGTATTGTCGTATGACGGGGCGACATTAGATCCCATCGCGGTTCCACGTAACTGTAAATAGAAATTTTCCTGAAAAATAAAATAATTCATTCTCAATATAATTTCCAAAGCCTCAAGAAAAAATTCAATTTGTTCGTCTGAATACTGTACACTAGCACGTAATAACCATTCACAGGCCTTTAGCCCCTCCTCATGGGGTATCGAGGTGTACAGGCTGGAAACATCAAATGAAGCCAGCATGATCTCCTCACTGTCCTGTATATTTAGACTATCCAGTCTTTCCAAAAAATGCCCACTGTCCTTCACATAAGATTGTGTAGTGGTCACCAAGGGTCCAAGGATCCTGTCCAAGAATATCGCCAACGGGCAAAATATAGAATTAATACCCGAAACTATAGGGCGACCTGGGGGATGGACAGGATCCTTGTGAATCTTGGGTAATGTATATAGGGTTGGTATACGTGGAAAAGTGACAGTTAAATACGTTTTCAGACTATCTGAAATCACATTGTTGTTTACCTTAACAGTTAACATGTGTGTAATCTTCTCTGAAATCTCTGTAGTGGGGTCTCTGTCTAATTTCTTATAAACAGCCTTATCAGATAATTGCCCCAAAATTTCCTCTACATAGTATGCAGTATCCATGATCACAATCGCACCCCCTTTGTCTGAGGGTTTGATTGTGATCATGCTTTCATTCATCAATTTATCCAATGCTTCTTTTTCTGCCCTAGTAACATTATGTATCACTCTAGGGATATCAGACCCCTGCTGATACAGTAATTCAAGATCTTGTTGTATGTTATTGATATATGTTTCCACAGCAGGGTAGGTAGTTGGTGGAACAAACCTACTTTTGCTGCGGAGACCAAACATTTGTGGAGTGAGTAATGAGGACTCATCCACATCAGTGATTGGTATGTCTCTAGTGTCTATAGTAGAGAAATGTACCTTCAGCCGTAGTGTCCGATAGAACCTGTAGAGGTCGATATCCATCTGGAAACGATCCACTGGAGCCGTTAAACAAAAATTCAAACCTTTACCCAAAACTGCCACCTGTGATTCGCTAAGTTGAAATGAAGAGAGATTGAACACTACTTGTTCCCCTTCTTTCCCTGTTTGTTCCTCGGGGGAAGTATTCTCTTTTTGCTTGTGCCCGTGTTTTCTGCCGCCTCTCCGTCTCCTCGGATGTCTAAAAAATGGCGTGTATCTAGATTGGCATCCTCCCGTTGTTCCTCAATTCGTGATTGCCTCTCCATATTTCGTGGTACGCTTGCACTCCTTGGCCCCTCTCTCTTAGTGCCATCCCAGTGATTCCAAGCATATACTCGTCCTCTCTCATAATCAACCGTGTCTCGATCGTATTTTTGTCTCTTTTGCTTCTCATTCTCTGATTTGTATTTATCCAATTTAATTTGCATCTGGTCTTTAAGCTCAGCCAATTCCTGTACTGAACTGCCCGCAGACAGCTGTTCGTCAATTTTTAGCATTTCCGTGCGTACTGTTTCAAGTTCCTTAGAAATAAACTCAACAGTTAAAGTCATAATATCAAAAGAGCATTTGTTTAAAATCTGTGCAAACCTCAGTCGGAACTCCTCATTCCCAGCAAATAACATCGGCCGGAGCGAGATCCGCAAGCCATGAGGAATGCGCTTGTTATCAAAATACTCAGCCAGCATCTCCGCATGTAGCTCAAGATCAATGGCGCGTCGGTTTAGTCCCTCTAGCTTCCTCTGTAATTGAGATGAAACCGGTACCCACAAAAACCCTGCCGATGACGCGAATGCAGCCACGATCTCTTCCGCCTGTGCTTCAGTGTAGCTGAACACCTGGCGATCTAGATGCTTGGGAGACGCCATGATTAATTCAGACAGAGAGGTTACCCTTCACAGGTTCTTGAAAGAGCTGAGAAAATAATTAAAAATAAAAGAACAAGGAGAACTAGGGAACCGAGGACCACTTTTATTAGTGAATATGGACCAATGAGCAACAGGGTTAACGTGATTTTGCGTAAACACTGGTACATACTACGTAGAGCATATCCCACAATAAGGGAGTTCGCTTTACCTCCCATGACCTCGTATAAAAGAGGCAAAACAATTGGTGTAGTTTTATCTAGAAACAAGACATCCAAAGGAGATGTTGGTATTAACACTTTTTTGGGTATCAGAAATACGGGTATGTACCAGTGTTTAAATTGTATACAATGCAAACATGTAATCCGAGGAAAGAACTTTATACATCCTGATACTGGGGAGGCAATCCAAATTAGGGGCTACCATACTTGTTTGTCACAGTATGTGGTTTACGTGATTGTGTGTCCATGCAACAAATTATATGTTGGGGAAACTGTGCAGAAAGTGAAGTCACGGATTTCCCAACATAAATCAACAATCAAATCAGGCAATCTAGCATTGCGACTTTCTAGGCATTTTCGAGAGCATGGACACACCAGTGACCAGCTACGATACATGGTGCTAGAAACTGTACCCCCACTGAAAAGAGGGGGGGATCGGGAGCTAAGATTGAAACAGCGGGAGGTGTGGTGGATCAATAAACTACACACACTTCACCCTCACGGTCTGAACAAAGATTATGATTTGTATTTATTTTTATAATCATTTTGCTACATTTTTTGTAAAGTATGTGCGAGTAATAATTGCTGCTATTATACTAAATATGCATTATGTATCTCTGATTCCATTCAGGTTATGGGGTGGAAGCCCCGCACTATGTGTGAAAAATACATTGCATGTCACTTCCTTCTCTGGACTTTAAATTCCACTTTGATTACGGATTATGCCTTTATACCATTGATACACATGGCTTGAGAAAGGGCCAACATGGCTCGAAATGTCGCTGAATGATATGTGCACATATATGGTGATGTAAAGTTTTTTATCTTTTAATACAGAATTTAAGCATTAACAAGTGAGTGCTGTCCATCTTTTCGTCTTTATATATATATATATATATATATATATATATATATATATATATATATATATACATCAACGTGAACAAAGTGAACACTTTATCTACAGCTCCTCATGAGAGATTTTAATAATGTCTTTAAAGGTTCTATAGACTAATTGATTAATGATGCTGCCTCAACCCCAATAGTGCTAGATATACTTCTACAACCAAACACATTTTACACTCTAACGAATAGATGTGTCCCCTCAACTTAACCAAGGGGTGATTGAAATTCAACTCTTGACAAGAGATATATCCAACCATTCGTCTATTCTTCTAAGTGAGTTGAGAAGGGATGCAATTGACAAAATCTGGAGACTAAGATGAATACGTTGGCTCTCCCGTCTCCAGCAGCGTCCCTTCAAAGATGGCAGCGCTCCTTTCTGAATCTTGACCTTGCTACCATCTGCCTGCCTATTGACCTCCTGCCTGGATAATAATTACGATTTCTCCTGATCTTTATTTGTACCACAAACTCAGACTTTAACCCCTAAGCTTCCTCCTTGGTCCAGACTACTCTTGCTGGGAGCCGATAGGCCCCCTGACAGTATTATCGAGCCATGGACCCCACTGAGGAGCTGTGTCTGATGTCGGAAGAACTCTCCAGGGATTGGCGTCCCGCATGGAAGATTATGAAGCTCAGCATATCCACATTGGGCAAGTATTTGATACTCGTATGCCTTCTGTGTCTCCGGTTGCCAGCAATCATCACGTGAGCCCTGCATTCCTCCAACACCCCGCTACAATGGGATCCTCAAACCTGCAGAGGTTTCATGATGCAATGCTTGATTCAGCTTGAGTTTCAACCCTCGCAGTGGGGTGAATGAGCGATGGTGGGGTACATGATATCCCGGTTGGAGGGGAAACTGCTAGAGTGGGCAACACCCCTTTGATGCCAAGGCCTTCCTCCAAGCCTTCTGTACTGTGTTTGACGCCCCTGGTCATGTTGCCAATTCCTCTTCCCAACTGCTTCAGATCCAGCATGGGAACCACAGCGTCAGTGAGTACACCATTGATTTCAGAACTTTGATGGCAGAAACTATAGCTGAAACAATAAGGCTTATACAGCGGTGTTCTGTCAAGGCTTGTCTACCAGACTCAAAGATGACTTAGTCAAGCTTTTGGAAGACCTGATTTCTCTCACTATCAAAGTAGACACCCGTCTCAAGGAGCACCAGTCCGATAAGGAGCGAAGCAAAAGATTCCTGCCTGGCCTGGAACCACGCTTTCAAAGACCCCTCCTTCCCAATCCTGTCAATCGACCTCCTGTAACTTCCTACTTATGCAGATTGGATGGATGTGTCTATCTGAACAAGAGAAGCTCCGGAAAGGTTTGGCAGGTCTATGCCTATATTGTGGCGGAAAAGCCCATTTTGCCAATTATTGTCCCCTGAAGTTGAGAGGATCTCTGAGCTCAGGTAGATCCAGGGAATTTTACGTTGGGTGGCATTGAGCCTGCCCCCCAACTCTCATCGATTCCTTTTGCCATTGTAGATTCGGCTGTCTGATAGGACTATCGATGTATCCGCTTTTCCATTGCTGCAGGAAATTTCATGGATGTCGCTTTTGCCAAGTTCCTGAGAATTCCCCTATTCCTTCTGTCTAATCCCCTGAGGGGATCGACCACTGACTTCGGGGATAATCTCTGAGACAACAGGGGAACTTCCATTGTCAGTCGGATCCCTACATCAGGAGAAACTGTCCTTTCTGTTAATAGACTGTCCCACGGCTCCTATAGTGTTGAGGCTACCCTGGCTCCATCTGCATAATCCTACTATTGACTGGTCTGCCAACCAGATATCTTATTGGAGCCCTTTCTGTCAGAAGAACTGTTTACCTGCGAAGCCCATTCACTGGGTGTCCCTTGCTGCAGCAGACCTTCAGTCTTTGCCCACAGTGTACAAGGACTTTGCGGATATCTTTTGAAGAAGTCTGCTGAGACTCTTCCTCCTCATCGTTCCTATGATTGTCCCATTGAACTTCTTTCTGGTACCATGCCCCCTAGAGGGTGATGAATAAAAGATGGCCTTCAACACCAGTGATGGGCATTACGACTACCTGGTAATGCCCTTCAGCCATTGCAACGCCCCTGCCATCTTCCAAGAATTTGTGAATGACATCTTCAGAGATTGTTTGGGGCAATCCGTATTCGTGTACTTGGACAACATTTTAATATTCTCCAAAGACTTGGAAAGTCACCGAACTCGGTTGAAAGAAGTTCTCTCCCGTCTGAGAGAAAACTCCCTTTTGCCAAGTTAGAGAAATGTGTCTTTGAGGTGCCCAAGATTCCCTTCCTGGGTTATATCATCTCTCATGAGGGATTCGAGATGGATCTTTCTAAAGTCACAGCAATTCAAAACTGGCATTCTGCCTGGCCCCCTCACACCCTGGTCCCTTTTCAGTCCCTGAAATACTCATTTGTTTCTGCTTCTGTCCAGCAACATCCTGACCTTCTACAACCCTTCTTCATTGAAGTAGATGCGACTGACGTCGGAGCTGGAGCGATCTTCTCTCAAAGGCAAGTCATAGATGGGAAACTACCCATGTGCCTATTTTTCGAAGAAATCTCAAAATTACAACGTCGGGAATCGTGAGCTTCTATTTGTTAAACTCACACTCGAGGAGTGCCTCACCCTGTTACCATTTCTGGAATTCATCCAGACTCTCAAGAGACTGAACCCTCGTCAGGCTTGGTGGGCACTCTTATTCACACGATTCAAATTTGTTCTTACATACCGCCCTAGTTCCAGGAATCGGAAGGCAGATGCCCTATCCCGAAAGCATTGTACCTGAGGGTCGCATCAGTGAAGATCTAAAACTAATTGTTCTCCCCACAAAAATCATTGCTTCCCTGTTCCCGCAACTTGCCAGCCAGATCCTATTGGTCCAGTCCTCTGCCCCTGCTGAGTCCCCCATAGGTATGGTATATACTTGCCACCTGAATTACATATACCCATCCTTCAGCAAAGCCACAGTTCCAAGCAGACTGGACATCCTGGTGTCCAAAAAACCTTAGAGTGGTTAATAGTCTCCTTTGGTGGCCAACTCTCCAGAAGGATGTGAAAGACTTTGTGGCGGCCTGTGCCATTTGTGCATTTCCCAAGTCCAGTCATTCTCATCCTAGTGGTCTATTGCAACCTCTACCTATTCCTTCCCATCCTTGGACTCATTTAGCTATGGACTTTATCGTCGAACTACCACCTTCCAAAGGGAATACTGTAATATGGGTAGTCATTGAATGCTTCAGCAAGATGGCACACTTTATTCCCCTTCGAAAACTTCCCTCTGCTGTTGAACTCTCACAGTTGTTCATTCATTTTATCTTCCCTCTGCATGGCTTCCTGGCGGAGATTGTATCAGATAGAGGTTCCCAGTTTGTGTCCAAGTTCTGGCGCTCTTTGTGTAAAGACCTGGGTATCACTCTTCGATTCTCCTCTGCCTATCAACCTCAATCCAACAGGGCAGCTGAAAGAGTAAACCAATTCCTGAGAAGTCATGTATTCCTCTGTCAGGACGATTGGGCTGATCTACTCCCTTGGGCGGAATTCTCTCATAACAACACTTGTCATGCCTCCTCTGGTAGATTGCCCTACTTGACCGTGTATGGGCAGAATCCATAAGCCATTCCTCAAGACTTCCTCTTGTCTGATGTTCCAGCAGCCGATTATCATGTAGCCCACATGTCTGTGATCAGCTACCGAAGCCAATTTGGAGAAGAGTTTCCTGTCTCACAAGAACTATGCTGATCATAGAAGCAAATTTTGGCTGGGGATACTGTTAAGGAGAGGGAGGACCACATGTCATATGTTCAATATGGTGCCAGTATTAAATGTATGTTTACAAATGCAAGAAGTCTGGCTGGTAAAATGGGAGAGCTGGAGCTGCTGGTGATGGAAGGAAAATATGATGTGATTGGTGTGGCCGAAACATGGCTGAATGAGTCGCATGACTGGGCAGTAAATATCAGTGGCTATACTTTGTTTCGGAGGGACAGAGGCAATAGAAAAGGAGGAGGGGTATGTCTGTATGTTAGGCAGGATTTAAAAGCTCATATAAAGGAGGAGGTTATGTTAGAAAATGAGGGGGCAGAAGTCATATGGGTGGAGTTCTTCACCAATTGTAAAGAATCCAGCAAATTAATTGTAGGCGTATGCTATAGACCCCCTAATGTAAGTGAGGAGGAGGAGACAAAGCTCCTAATGCAAATAGAAAAGGCTACTAGTTTAGGTAAAGTAATGATAATGGGGGATTTTAATTACCCAGATATTGACTGGAGCAACGGTACTGCTAGATCAGTTAATGGGAACAAGTTTATAAACTTATTGCACGACAATTTTTTAGCACAGGTTGTAGAGGAGCCTACCAGAAAAAATGCTATTCTTGATTTAGTGATCTCAAATGACCCAGAACTTATAGCAAATGTGCAAGTCATTGAACCCCTGGGTAATAGTGACCATAAGGTTATATCTTTTAATGTCTGGTGCAAAAAACAAAAATATACTGGGGCAACAAAAACCATGAATTTTGCAAAAGCTAATTTTAGTGCCTTGAAGGCTGCCCTACAGAGCATTGATTGGGGCATTAGGTTTTCAGCTAAAAACACAGAACAGAAATGGTTGTCCTTTAAAATGATATTAAATCATTACTGTTCTCAATTTATTCCCTTAAGGACTAAACGTAGAAGCTCTAAGAATCATCCTGTGTGGCTTAATACAGAAGTAAAGAAGTTAATGGGAAAGAAGAGAGAGGCATTTAAAAGCTACAAATCTGTAGGGACAGAAGCTGCATTTAATGAATATAAACACTGTAATAAATGTTGTAAATCAGCAATCCGGAAGGCTAAGAAAAGAAATGAAGAGTTAATTGCGGTGGAGGTGAAAACTAACCCTAAAAAGTTTTTTAAATATATTAATAGTAAAAAGATGCAGGTTGAGAGTGTTGCTCCATTAAATAATGGTACCAGTATGGTTGTAACAGATACAGATAAGGCAAATGTGTTAAATCAGTTCTTTTCTTCAGTGTATACAATAGAGGAGTCTGGGTTCACAGGCTCACTTAATAACTGCACGAATGGTTCAGCTCAATCTAGTCAGTGGCTGACTCAGGATATGATTCAAAAAGCTTTAATACAAATTAATGTAAACAAGGCTCCAGGGCCTGATTGCATACACCCCCGGGTTCTAAGAGAGCTTAGTTCAGTTTTAGACCAGCCCTTATTTCTGATTTTCTCAGATTCACTGTCATCTGGTATGGTGCCTATGGATTGGAGAAAAGCTGATGTTATTCCAATATTTAAAAAGGGATTACGATCTCAGCCTGGCAATTATAGGCAAGTAAGCTTGACATCTGTGGTGGGCAAATTATTTGAAGGCTTGTTAAGGGATCACATTCAAAATTTTGTCCTAATGAATGGCATTATGAGCAACAATCAGCATGGCTTTATGAAGGATAGGTCATGTCAGACGAATTTGATTGCATTTTATGATGTGGTAAGTAAGATTAAAGTAAAGTCATGCACCTGGGATGTAAAAATATCCAAGCCACTTATACCCTTAATGGGACTGCACTAGGCAAATCCATTATGGAAAAGGACCTTGGAGTCCTTGTAGATGATAAACTTGGCTGTAGCAAGCAATGCCAGTCCGCAGCATCAAGGGCAAATAAGGTCTTGAGCTGTATTAAAAGGGGCATAGAGTCAAGGGAGGAGGGGGTCATTCTTCCACTGTATAGAGCACTTGTAAGGCCCCATCTAGAATATGCCGTACAGTTTTGGTCTCCATCACTCAAACAGGACATTATTGTATTAGAGAGGGTACAGAGAAGGGCAACTAAGCTGGTAAAAGGTATTGAAAATCTTAGCTATGAGGAAAGACTGGCCAAATTGGAGATGTTCACGCTGGAGAAGAGGCGCTTAAGGGGTGATATGATGACTATGTATAAATATATAAGGGGATCATATAATAATCTCTCTAATGCTTTATTTACCAGTAGGTCTTTCCAGCTGACACAAGGTCACCCATTCCGATTAGAAGAAAAGAGGTTCCGCTTAAATATTCGGAAGGGGTTTTTTTTACAGTGAGAGCTGTGAAGATGTGGAATTCTCTCCCTGAATCAGTTGTACAGGCTGATACATTAGATAGCTTTAAGAAGGGGTTGGATGGCTTTTTAGCAAGTAAGGGAATACAGGGTTATGGGAAATAGCTCATAGTCCAAGTTGATCCAGGGACTAGTCCGATTGCCATTTTGGAGTCAGGAAGGAATTTTTCCCCCTCTAAGGCAAATTGGAGAGGCTTCAGATGGGTTTTTTGCCTTCCTCTGGATCAACTGGCAGATAGGTAGTTAATAAAAAAAAAAAAAAAAAAGGTTGAACTCGATGGACATGTGTCTTTTTTCAACCTTACTTACTATGTTACTATGTTACTATGTTACTATGTAAATCTTATCCTTTATATAAAATCAGTTCCAACTAACTAACCATATGTTGTTTAGATTTTTCCAACTGAAACGCACACTGCATGCTCAATAGCAAGATTCTGCTTAAACTACAGAACCTAGAAGCACAGAGTTTTTAAGCTCATTCAACAAACCTCAATTCACAAACATTCTTTCTACTGGTACTCCCATACTTTAGCAAAAAAGAGCCTTGGTTTAGACTGGAACACCCGAAAACTAGGGATGGGCAAATTTGACCCGTTTTGTTTCGGCAAAAATTCGCCACCGGCAAAATGTCGCCAACACCCATTAAAGTCTATGGGCGTCAAAAAAAATTTGTTGTGCTGTGAAATTTTTTTGATGTGAATCTTTTTATTTTGACGCATGGTGCCATACAAGTCTTTGGGCGTCACTTTTTTGCCGGAACGAGGCAAAAAATTTCTCCCATCCCTACCGAAAACCACTTACTATAGCGTTTTGGCAACAGCAGGTTAATCAGGTAATTCCCTTATACAAATGTATCTGTTGAGAAAGTGAGGGACCCACTGGCATAACTATAGAGGAAGTAGACCCCGCGGTCACGGGGGGGGCAGAGAAAAGGGGGCCTCGAACTGCAGGGTCTGTTTCCTCTATAGTCTTGAAATCCCCCTCCCATTGTAGCTTTCTTCTTTAAAAATTGTCATTCTTGCTCCTCTGTGAGAGCTCAAAAGGCAGTGGTGGGGAGGGAGGTGTCGGCAGGTGTGTGCACTGGAGTCCCTATGCCCGGCACTCTGTGTTGTTACGCCCGTGGTGGGACCCATGACTAAAGGCTTTGTAACTGAGATATACTGGTGACTGGAGGGCTCCCTCGACCCATGTCACAATTTAAGGATAACAGAAACGACTCTTTCATTAGCCAGCTTTAATATGTACAAATTTCTGTGACAAGAGACCTCTTAACTTTATAGCTAACACATATTTAGTATTGTACTTTTGCTTGTTACATAGGTTAAAAACAACTGCTACTACTTTGAATTGTCGGAGGCTTGTGTAGTATGGTCTGTTGTGTTGAGCTTTATGTGACTCTCTTGTTCTACTCTTTGGAAATGCTAATAATAGGAATAAGTGTTCAGGCTCCTACCACCTGGAAAGGAGACAGACGCGCTATTGGCCCAGACGTGGGAGAAGGCAACGCGAGAATCCAGTGAGTGACGTCACCTCTAACACAGGAGAGAGCAGCATGGACTTGGCGGAGGAGCAGCGCCAAGGGACAAGAAACCATGATCAGTGGAACCAGGCACAAGGACAGCGCGAGGATCATTTTTTAGGCGGAGGCCCGGGGAACATCCCTACAGGTTCGGCTCCAGAACACAGAAAAGAGAGAGGGAAGAGACGCACTCGCGACATCATTCAAGAAAAGGACGACACAGACCAAGAAAAATGATTAACATCCCAGGGAGAGCTGGCTACACCAGAACATCTTGTGGTAAATATCTCAGATTACTCTCTTACGAGCGTACAGATGGGTTTGATTAACAAGGGACTTGGTTATGTGCCTGTGGTTAAGGGTGATTTTTTCCATTTTAAGGTGTACTTTATGCGGTTCATTAGGACTCTAAGACTGAAAATGCACTTTAAAGATTAAAAGGACACTATTACCACTATGCCTATTGTCAAAAAAAGAAATATTACCTTTGATCCTGATATTACAAGTGGGAATCTTAATGTGTTCATACAAATGGTGTTGCATGATGTAGAAAATTTAGATTGGAAACATCTACCTAAGAAAAAACACAATTTAACTAGGAAAGAACATGAGGCGTTATGTATGTTAAAAGGAAACAAAGAGATAATTGTTAAAAAGGCAGACAAATGAGGGGCTACTAACTGATTATATGGATGAAGCATTTAAACAGTTGAATGATAGGGTGCACTATATAAGGCTAGATAATGACCCAACCCTCTCATTGAAAAAGGAGATAGATATCTATATAATGGAAGCCTATAACAATGGGATAATTGATGAGAACATAAAAGATTTTTTAACAACAGATTATCCCATGGTACCAGTCTTTTACCTCTTGCCAAAGATACATAAGAATTTGCACAAACCACCGGGGCGGCCAATTGTTTCCAGTATAAATTTTGGCAGCCATTAAGCGTCTATCTGGATCAACAATTGCAACCTTTGGTACAAGAGATAAAATCGTGTCTGAGAGATACAACCGATTTCTTGAATAAGATCTCGGCTATCTCTGATTCAGACACATGTACTTACCTATGCACAGCAGATATTCAGTCCCTTTATACCAGTATTCCACATACAGAAGGAATTATATTCATTGAGGAAGCCCTGTATCAGTATGGATACGATACACAGCTTGTTATATTTTTGATCGAACTGTTGCGGTTTGTACTAACCAAAAATTACTTTCGCTTTGACAAGACCTTTTTTCTACAAAAGCAAGGCACAAGTATGGGCAGTAACGTAGCCCCGAGTTACGCCAATATATTTGTTTCATTCATTGAGTAAGACGGATTGTTTCTGATGATCAATTGTGCCATCAAAGAATGTTA
Source organism: Xenopus petersii (assembly GCA_038501925.1). Lineage (NCBI taxonomy): Eukaryota > Metazoa > Chordata > Amphibia > Anura > Pipidae > Xenopus > Xenopus petersii. Next base: position 86,973,498 of record CM076682.1, read on the forward strand.
GAAATGAAACAAAGGTTTGTCGGGAGGGGTTATCCACAAGAGGGACTATTTTTCGGATTCCCCTAAAGAAAGTAAGAAATGTAAATTGCAAAAAATACCATTGGTCTCCAATTACAATTTACATTTCCAAAAAATTAAAACCATTGTCAATAGACATTGGGAGATCTTGAGGAATGATATGGGAACCTGTTTAGTGAGAAACAGTTATTTTCCTATAAACGAGCTAGGAGCCTAGGGGACCAACTAACCAAGACTGATTTAATAGAGAGTGACAATCGCCAACCTGTCTTTTGTGGCCTGCCACAGAAGGGCACATACCCATGTTTATCATGTCAGTGTTGCAGTAGCATTATAAAGGGCAGTAAAATATATCATCCTTCAAAAGGATTTGAGATTAAGTTGAAAGATTTTGCTACATGCAATACAACAGGGGTGATCTACATGCTTAAATGCCCCTGTGGGAAGGCGTAAGTGGGGAAAACAAAGATACAAGCGAAAACACGGATTGGTGAGCATAGGAGGGCAATTGATAACTGTGATTTGGACAAAATGAAATATGTCACTCCTGTTAGTAGACACTTTAAAATTTATGCCCACAACAACTAAGATGGCAGGTGTTACAGGTTGTGAAACTCCCGAGACGGGGTGGAGATAAGGACAGACTACATTTACAACAGGAGGTTCTGTGGATGGAAAAATTAAACACTTTAACACCTATGGGATTAAATGAGGAACTGAACTATTCTTGCTTTTACTGATATGTGTCTAGCCTTACATTGTAATTAAGGACATGTGATTATTTGTTTTTGTAAATATAAATATGAATGTTTTATTCCACAGTTTCATATTTGGACAAACACTAGCATATGGAATACTACAAAAGGACCATACACAGATAAAAAAAATATACAAAAGATGTATTTCTATTAAAGAATGAGAACAAAATCTGGTTAGTGCACAAAAGGATGTCATTATATTACGAACTCCATTCTGTAAGTTTAGGAAAACAGCGGGAGTTTAGGGAGCTAAATGCGTGGCTCAAGTCTTGGTGCAGGAAGAAAGGGTTTGGGTTCTTAGAGCACTGGGCTGATTTTTCGTTGGGGTACAACTTATACAGCCATGACAGTTTGCACCTCAATGGAAGGGGGTCCGCGGTGCTAGGGGAAAGAATGGCTAAGAGGTTGGAGGAGTGTTTAAACTAGTCAAGGGGGGGTGAGATAAAGAATTATGGGGAAGCTAGGGTAGACGGGCAGTGGGGTTAGTAAGGGGTCATGGGGAGGAGTGAGGGGGGCATACAGTTTACCAGCTAAGGAGGTCCCTCTGTTACAAGGAAAACAGAATAATACTAACTTAAGGTATAATTCTACACTAAGTAATGCAAATTTCAAAAGTAAAAGTAGTAACCTCCGCTGTATGCTGGCAAATACACAGAGTTTGTCAGGTAAAATGGGAGACCTAGAATTAATTGCATGCTCTAAAAATTATGATATAATTGGTATCACTGAGACCTGGTGGGATGAATCATGTGACTGGATTGTGAATTTAAATGGTTACACCCTTTTTAGGAGGAACAGAGGGATTAAAAAGGGTGGAGGAGTGTGTTTATATGTAAAGCCTGAATTAAAGCCATGCGCTAAAGAAATAACAATAGCTGGCACTGGTGAGAGTGTAGAATCAATCTGGGTAGAGATTTTCACTTGACAAAAGGTAACAAAAAGAATTATCATTGGTGTATGCTATAAACCACCTCGTATAAATGTCGAGTATAAAGTCCAGCTACTCTTGCAGATACAAGCGGCTTCACAGCTGGGTCAAGTTGTTGCTGGGTGACTTCAATTATCCAGACATTGACTGGGGTAATGGGGTTGCTAAGACAGAAAAAGCTAGTAGGTTTGTAAATATGCTGAATGACAACTTTTTATTCCAGTTCGTTCAAGAACCTACTAGGAATAACTCTCTTTTGGACCTTGTAATAACTAACAATACTGAACTCATCTCTAACATTTGTGTGGGTGAACATTTAGGGAATAGTGATCATAACATGGTCTCCTTTGAGATTCTGTTGCAGAAGCAATTCTATACCGGAGTAACTAAAACACTAAATTTCAGACGTGCAAACTTTGACAGGCATCTCTGCAACATATTAAGTGGGAAATGCTTTTCACAGGGTTAAACACAGAACAAAAATGGGAAGTCTTTAAAATGCTGCTTAATAAATATACTTGTCAGTATATTCCACTAGTAAGCAAGGAACGTCGCTGCAAAGCAAAACTTTTTTGGTTCAATAGAAGCGTTGGTGTTGAGGTGGGTAAGAAAAGATGTGCTTTTAAGGCTTTCAAGTTAGCTGGTACAGCTGAAACATTTATAAGTTACAAGGAGGCCAATAAATCATGCAAAGAATCTATAAGGCAAGCTAAAATTGCTATAGAAAAGGATATTGCAGCAAGCAGTAAAAAAAAATCCAAAATAATTTTTTTAAATATGTTAATAGTAAAAAATGAAGCAGGAAGGGGTGGGACCCTTACTATCAGAGGGGGGGGTCAGCTGGTAGATGAAAACAAAATAAAAGCACAGATTCTGAACTCATATTTTTCATCTGTCTACACAAATGAGGAACCAGTAAGTGAAGGTTTCCTTCTTAACAGTCCCAATTCTAGTAATACAACTAATGATGCATGGTTCACACATGAAGAAATTCAAAAGAGACTAGAACATGTTAAGAATCAGATTAACAAAGGTCCAGGGCCAGATGGTATTCATCCCAGGGTAATTAGTGAGCTTAGTTGTGTGATTGCCAAACCTCTTTACTTAATTTTTCAGGATTCATTGAGATCTGGCATAGTGCCAAGAGACTGGCGAATTGCTCATGTGGTGCCTCTATTCAAAAAAGGATCCCGTTCTCAGCCTCAAAACTATAGGCCAGTTAGTCTGACATCAGTGGTAGGAAAGCTTTTCGAAGGGTTAATAAAGGTTAAGATACTGGACTTCATAGCAAATCATAATACTATGAGTTTGTGCCAGCATGGTTTTATGCATAATAGATCTTGCCAGACTAGCTTAATTTCTTTTTATGAGAATGTAAGTAGAGACCTCGATTCTGGGATGGCAGTGGATGTGATTTACTTAGACTTTGCTAAAGTATTTGATACAGTGCCACACAAAAGGTTACTGGTTAAATTAAGGAATGTTGGCCTGGAACATAGTATTTGTACCTGGATAGAGAACTGGCTAAAAGATAGACTACAAAGAGTGGTGGTAAATGGAACATTTTCTAATTGGACCAGTGTTGTTAGTGGAGTACCGCAGGGCTCTGTACTAGGTCCCTTGCTTTTCAACTTGTTTATTAATGACCTGGAGGTGGGCATTGAAAATACTGTTTCTATTTTTGCAGATGATACTAAATTGTGCAGAACTATAGGTTCCATGCAGGATGCTGCCACTTTGCAGAGTGATTTGTCTAAGTTGGAAAACTGGGCAGCAAACTGGAAAATGAGGTTCAATGTTGATAAATGCAAGGTTATGCACTTTGGCAAAAATAATATAAATGCAAGTTATACACTAAATGGCAGTGTGTTGGGAGTTTCCTTAAATGAGAAGGATCTAGGGGTCTTTGTAGATAACCCGTTGTCTAATTCTGGGCAGTGTCATTCTGTGGCTACTAAAGCAAATAAAGTTCTGTCTTGCATAAAAAAGGGCATTAACTCAAGGGATGAAAACATAATTATGCCTCTTTATAGGTCCCTGGTAAGGCCTCATCTGGAGCATGCAGTTCAGTTTTGGACTCCAGTCCTTAAGAGGGATATAAATGAGCTGGAGAGAGTGCAGAGACGTGCAACGAAATTGGTTAGAGGGACAGAAGACTTAAATTATGAGGGTAGACTGTCAAGGTTGGGGTTGTTTTCTCTGGAAAAAAGGCGCTTGCGAGGGGACATGATTACACTTTACAAGTACATTAGAGGACATTATAGACAAATGGCAAGGGACCTTTTTACCCATAAAGATGATCACCGTACCAGAGGCAACCCCTTTAGACTAGAAGAAAAGAACTTTCATTTGAAGCAACGTAGGGGGTTCTTCACAGTCAGGACAGTGAAGTTGTGGAATGTACTGCCTTTAAGAATGGCTTGGATGATTTTTTGGACAGACATGATATCAAAGGCTATTGTTATACTAAGCTCTATAGTTAGGTGTAGTTAGGTATGGGTAGATAGAATTTGATTAAAAGTAGGGAGGGGTGTATGTATGGATGCTGGGTTTTCATTTGGAGGGGTTGAACTTGATGGACTTTGTCTTTTTTCAACCCAATTTAACTATGTAACTATGTAACTATGTAACTGTACATTTTAAGAAGCAATCTGTCACACAACATAGCATCCATGTAACAGACACACTTATGTGTAGAGTTACTTACAGAATGAATTATGTAAAAAAAACTTGGACATAATAGATATGACTGACAAAATAGATATTTGAGACAGAAAGCAAGATTTTATAGTACAGGATTCATTCTTTCCACAAAATGAAAGCTCAGCTTCACAAAACAGATCAATATCATATCAATAACAATAAGAACAAAGCTTATTATTGCCATATAACAAACAAGATGAAAAGTTGCCAGCTCTGATCCACGTGGCTGCATCATCCCTTAAAAGGGCCACTGTTAAACACTACAGGTTACTAATTGGAAGTTCTTACAAATGGCTGAGAAATATTATGCTGCACTGATAATGATTGTAGAGAAAGAAAAGTATGCATAAATAAATATGATACTTTTAGGTGATTTGGCTATTCTTATGGTAGTGCTCTGCGTGTGTGAGCATTTTGGTTAAGGGCATTCCTGCTGTTTTGCCATTGTCTTATGATTCATTCCTGTTCCTGTTTCCCTCTTGCTGTCTAAGCTGAGAGCAATAATGGGGCAGGCCACACCTACCTGCCATGTTGAAATACATATACCAGAAGTTCCTCTGCTTGTCTGGCTGTTTTTCCTGAACTAACACAGCAGAATCATTAAATCCACTACCAGCCAGTTTATCACACTACAGCCTAAACCACACTTGCATCCTAAACCATCACAGGCCTTACTGTATATCAACCTTCAATAACATCTGACAAACTCTCAGAATCAGTAATAAGCTTTGTATATGATTGTTAGACTCCAATGTCTCCTTCTAGCTGCAATCTTGTACTCTCTTTATAAGTTGCTTAGCTATAGTTCAACTACTACATATTAAGTTTAGTAAGAGACGTGGTACTGCCACCTGTCCTGATTTCACCCGAACATCCCGGTTTTTGGATGTGCTGCTCGGGTGAAAAGTCCGAATTTCCAAATTAGGAAATCCAAACAGGACACTGAAGTAAATGACAATTGCTGATTGCCATATAGTCAGTCCCGCCCCTGATGTCACCTGCACTGCCCCCTACTTCACCAGAAAAAAAAGGTGGCAGCCCTAGACTGATCATGTGCACACATATTCTGTATAGTATAATGAGTTGGTCTTATGAGACGTCGCATAGTTAGCTGTAGTTCAACTACTACATAAATGTGTAGGTTTTATGAGCAGCCACTCATAAGACATATATAGTATTGTCCTTAGTGTGAGTTCAGATTTTTGCAACAAGACTGTGCTGCTGAACTCCATCCACCAGTGGGTCACTCAGCTGCTTTACTGAGCCGCATATACCAGATTGATCCATATCGGAAACATTCACACATGGGTTGGCTCTGCTCAGTCACAAACTGTTACACTGCTTTTGACAAAGCTGCCATAGTGATGAAATGGAAGTTATGTAGTAGTTAAACTACAGCTAACTGTGATCAAGAAACTGTTTATAAGGCCCACACATCACACTATACAGACTGTGTGTGAGTCCCCATTGTCTGGAGTAAAGGTGGACATATACGGGCTGATAAAAACTGCCAAAAGACCAAGCGATCCCTAGGGCCCATGATTGGATCAGACAAACATCACCCAGTTATAGGGCTGCCAACTTTTCTGGATAAAAATACCTATATATTCAAATTTTTTCCCTATTAATAACATTGGGATCAGCCATCATTTTTACCAACCAGGCCGGTAAAATACCGGCCAGTTGGCAACCCAACCCAGTGGCATACTGGAACAAGATCTGCTTGTTTGGCAACCTCTCCACTCCAGACAATGGGGACTCACATACATTCTGTATAGTATGAGTAGGCCTTATATGCAGTTTCTTGGTTTACATAACTTCCATGTCATCACTATAGCAGCTTTGTCAAAAGCAGTGTAACAGTATGTGAGAAAGTAGAGATTACCCATGGGTGAAGATTTCCCATATGGATTAATCTGGCATATGTGGCTCAGTAAAACAGCTAAATGGCCCACTGGTGGATGGAGTTCAGCAGCACAAAGTCTGAACTCATTCTAAGGAAAATACTATTTTTCTAACTAGATGGTGTCATTTCTGAAGAAACCACAAGATGTTGGCTTTGAAACGCAAGAGGTGTTGGGGCCAGTCGCCCCTGGTGCATAGAGAGTACACAAAGTTGGTAGAATTTGGTTTAAAACCTGATTGGCTGTTTTTGGCTCCACCCACTTTTAAAATTTGAATCCCAGTCCCCCTGTGACCAACTGTGCCAAGTTTGAGGACCCTCCCATTAACAATCTAAGAGCGGCGACAGTTGTAACTTTTCCCATTTAAACAAATGGCTAATATTTGATTGGCTGTGGTAGACGCCACCCACTTTTCAAAATTTTACCCCCAGTGACCCATGGTGCCAAGTTTTGGGTCTCTGGCTTTAACACTGTGGGAATGACAGTGTTTGACATTTTCTCATTGAAGTCAATAGGGAAAATCTGTTTGTTGCTCCGCCCACTTTTTGGAGTCCCCAAAATGTGACAGAACTTTTCAGGTTGACCCCATGACTAAGTGACCCAAGTTTGGTGAGTGTAACTTTAATGCTGTACGAGTGGCAAAAGTTTCAAATTTTCCAATGAAAGTCTATGGGAAAAAATGGGATCTTTGGGGGGCCGCCACAGAAGGTGGGATTACTTAACAGAGCACAAGCAACCTATTTGGGTATGAGCCGAACAAGTGTGCAAAATTTCATAATTGTACTCCTAAAACTCTGGGAGGAGTAGCGTTTAGAAAATTGCTAAAATTTCCTTGGCTGTTGGTAGCTCTGCCCACTTTGGGGTGCCCCCCCAAAATACATATTTCTTTTCGGGGTGGCACCAACAATATGTGGTCCAAGTTTGGGGAGTGTAGCTTCAAAACTGTATGAGCAGCAGCGATTTGAAAATTTTCCCTGTCAAAATCAATACGAAAAAAGGCGTCTTCGGTGGTCCGCCGCACGGGCGCAGTGGGTGGGATCGCTTACTAAAGCACAAGCAACGTACTTTGCTATAAGGCGAATAGGTGTGGAAAGTTTGGCGATTGTACCCCTAAAACTGTAGGAGGAGTAGCGTTTAGAAAATGGGGGGGCACTAATAATATTAAGAAGAAGAATAAGAACGAGCTGAACTAGTAGAACAGTATGTTGGCGTCTTCAAAGTCAACATAATAAGAATAAGAACGAGCTGAACTAGTAGATCAGTATGTTGGCTTCTTCAAAGCCAACATAATAAGAAGAAGAATAAGAACGAGCTGAACTAGTAGATCAATATGTTGGCTTCTTCAAAGCCAACATAATTATATAATTGTATGACGTGCACCTGGATTACTGCTGGGCAAGGAACTGCGCAGTTCAGATTTGACAGTATAGTATTAATTATACAATGTCCCTAATTAGTGATGGGTAATCTGTGCGTCGAAACAGCAAAAAATTAGCGAAACGCAATGGGCGTCAAAATAATTTTGACACAAGCTACAATTTTTATAAGTGCAACAATTTGGTCCAAATGCATTAAAGTCAATGGGTGTCCGAATAATTTTCACACACAACTTTTTATCCATGTGTTAATTTTGATGCTCGCCAATTTTTTTTTTCACACGCCTGATTTTTCGCCAGCAAATTAATTTGCTTGCGGCTAAGTGCAGTAATTCACAGTGAATTAGTGTCTGGCGAATTTATTCACCCATCACTATTCCTAATCACCAAGGCTACACATTGTACTACATAGAATTTAAGGGGTCATTAAAGGGTTACTGTCATGGGAAAACATGCTTTTTACAAAAAGCATCAGTTAATAGTGCTGCTCCAGCAGAATTCTGCACTGAAATGCATTTCTCAAAAGAGCGAACAGATTTTTTTATATTCAATTCTGAAATCTGACATGGGGTTAGACATATTGTCAGTTTCCCAGCTGCCCCAGTCATGTGACTTGTGCCTGCACTTGGGGATGGAACTACTTTCTGGCAGGCTGTTATTTCTCCTACTTAATGTAACTGAATCAGTCTCAGTGGGACTCAGCTTTTACTATTGAGTGCTGTTCTTAGATCTACCAGGGAGCTGTTATTTTGTGTTAGGAAGATGCTATCTCGTTAACTTCCCATTGTTCTGTTGTTAGACTGCTGGGGGGGAAGGAAGGGGGTGATAACTGAAAATCATATCATACTTACCGAGATTTTCATTTCCTGGACTGGAACATGGCAGTGGGCACACAAAGGGTTAATCCCTCCTGCCTTGAGAAAGGCACAGGAATTGATGAATAAAAGGACTTCCCCCAGCTCTGGCGCCCATTTCCAGTCCAGGAAATGAAAATCTCGGTAAGTATGATATGATTTTCAGTTTTCCTGTTCCTTTCACGTGGCAGTTGGCACACAAAGGGACTTAACAAGCTAAGCAAGCTAAAACATAAACCAAGTACTGCAATTAAACATTTATTCAGCAGTAGCCGCCTCCAAAATTGAACGCCCGAAACAGGCTAGATCCTTAGAATATGTATCAAACTTGTAATGTTTGGAGAAAGTGCCAAAAGATGACCAAGTGGCCGCTCTGCAGATTTCTTCTGCTGATACCTGGGCTCTGAGTGCCCAGGAAGCTGCCATCCCTCTGATGGAGTGTGCTTTAGATGCTGGTTCTGGTGCTGACTATTATGATGCACTGCTTCAACCATCTTGCAATCGTGCTTTTAGCAGCTCTGTTTCCTGATTTATTACTTCCAATGGTCACCAAAAGGTAATCAGTTTTTCTGAAAGTTGACACTTTCTTGAGGTAAATCTGTAAGCATCTGACTACATCCAAGGAGTGAAGCCTTTCTTCTTGTCTTGATTCTGTGGTTCCAGATAGAATGCACGTAAGATTAGGGCCTGCTGCTGATGAAATCTAGATGACACTTTGGGTATGAATCTATCTTCCGTTCTGAGTACCACCTTGTCTGGAAAGAAGGATAGCTTAGAAGGTTTAATTGATAATGCCTGCTATTCTCCTAACCTTCTGGCAGAGTGATGGCTAATAAGAATACTGTTTTGAGGCACAGATTTTTTTTTTCCTCTAATGGTTCAAAAGGGTGCTCCATTAAGGCTTTTAAGACCAACGAGCGGTCCCAATGTGGAACTTCTGATCTGATGATAGGGCAAAGATTTTTCAATCCCTGAAAAAAAATCTCAATAGGTTTCCTGAAGCCCAGTGAAAGTCAGTTTGTGCTGAAATCACAGTCACTTGTCCTTTAAGAGTAGAAATACTTAAATTGCGTTCTACCCCTGTAGAAATTCTATGATAGTGACTTCAGATATTCTGAGAGGGTCATAACTTCTTGCTTTGCACCATTCTACAAAGACCTCCCAAGTTCTGGTATACTTTATGTGCATTGATTTTTTCTTTGAAGCTAAGATAGATAGTAGATACTGTGGAGTCGGATAATCCCAATCGACAGCCTTTCAGTTTCCAGGCTAAGGCCCAAAGGCCTGGGTTTGGATGTAACACCCTTCCCTGGTGGAGTATTGTTGGAACTATTGGAAGGTGGAATGGCTCCTCCTGTTTGAGCTGCATCAGTATCGGAATCCAAGCTCTCCTGGGATACCAAGGTGTCACAATGACCACCTTTGCCTTGTCTGTCCTGACCTTCTTGAGGACTTTCGGTATAACAGCTAGAGGTGGAAAGATGTAAGCCATTCTAAATTTCCATGGGAAGGAAAAGGCATCCCAAAATATCGTTTGACTGTTCTTTCCCCAAAAACATGTCTTCTTGTTCTGAGATGTTGCCATCAGGTCTATGGAGAAGGGACCCCACTTGTTGTCGATCAGATTGAAAATTTCTTGACTGAGTTCCCATTCTCAACTATTGGGAATTTCCTGCTGAGCTGATTTGCTAGGCAGTTCTGGACACCCGGTATGTAACAGGCCGACAGACCTATTAGGCGAATTAACAAAAATGTGCTACTCTAGCGAATTAACGCTGGCGTTAGGCGCTTCATGCTTTAGTGAATTTGCCCCTTTGTGTTTTGCGCAAATCCGTTGTACTTGATATTGTAAATCTAGAATTTTCTCTGGGGGGAGACTCAGATGGCCTTCTTGTGTGTTGATTGTTTGCACACAGTACTCAGGAGTGGCTGCTCATATAACCTACACATCATACTATACAGAATATGTGTGCACATGATCAGTCCCACATCTCTGGCTAAACCTATTATGTAGTAGTTATACTATAGCTAAGTACATTATTAAGAGACTGCTAAAAGCTAACTGGTCCAAGATAACAGCTAGGAGGAGACATTTGAGCCTAACAATCATATAAAACACTTATAACTGACTCTGAGAGTTTGTCAGACATCATTGAAGGGGTATAAGACCAATTATAATGATGGGGTAGGCTGCAAGATGATGTGTGATAAACTGGCTGGTACTGTATTAAATGATTTTGCTGTGTTCGTTCAGGCAAAGCAGCCAGACAAGCACAGTAACTTCTGGCCTCAATGGCGTAACTAGATATTACAGGGCCCCACAGCAAATTATTTTTCAGGACCCAAAATGTTTAGAGGTTGACCTGTTTTACCTATATTTATTGAAATTATATATGAATTAGGGCCTCATGGGGCCCCTATACCTCGTGGGTCCCCCTGCAGCAGCAGAGTCTACTTTCTCTGTAGTTACACCCCAGCTTTTGGTACATTTATTACAACATGTCAGGTAGGTGTGGCTTGCCCCATGACAAGGGGACTCCTCAATTGACACTTCGCCTTCAGCCTTCCCATTGAACGCCATTGTTACATACCGTTATGAAACACCAGGAGCCAGAAATGGTGTAAAATGGCCACATAATTTATTACAATTTTATCAAATAAATAGGACCTTACCAGCCTCACCCAAGGCAATATTCAAAGCCAGAATTCCATAAGGGATCGCTACTATGCTATGCCGCTCCTCACTTGAGATCAGCACTATGTCATTATATCCACCACTGAGTATTAGGCTGCCTCTACTTACAGAGAGGATGGCCCAAACTCTGCTATGAGCAGGAGCTGCACCTTCCACCATGAAAGAAGTTCAGCAGCCCTGCTGTAGGTCCAGAATCTGCTGTGTGTCGATGATAGGAAATCCAAGCAGGTTGTCATCTAGCACAAGCAGTAGTAGCGTCTGTATCAATCAACCCACTGTGCTCTTCTAAATTTACCTGTGTAGTATTCTGGCAACGAGCCCAACTGGAAATCTTCAGTTGGGTTCGTCCCCACCATAACTTTATAACTATTGTTTATTAGTTAAGTAAACATAAAAAAGGATAAAAATTAAATATTAACATAATATCCAAGCATTTTCTTTGTATCACACATTCTGTACCACAGGATGAATGGAATAAAATTAGCCACTAACCTTATAGAATATATATTTCCTGTACTTCACATGGCAGTGGGCACTATAGGGTTAACCCCTCTCGACGTCAGAAGGACAGGAAGTGAGTTAGTTGATAAATTATAGGCTTCCCCCCACCACCTCCATCCTATTTTCTGTCCTCGACAAGGACTGACTCACCCACAGAAAATTCCCAGGGAACATGCTGGGTCCCCTGAAGCTCCAAAGCTTGTCTCTTGTGAGTTTCTCTTAGGAGATCATGGCCTTCCGTTGCCCTACTGCTGTAAGTTGCACTGCTTAATGGCATGCACAGCTCTAAACTTGGACTCGCCACTATGTAAATGAGTTGATGACATCACTTCCGCCTGCTCTATGGTGCGAAAATCTATATTCTCAGCGTCTGTGATTCCCCTGCTGCTAATTCTGCCTGTTGGACGCTGTTTTGGCTGTGTGAACCCTGAGCCTGTTTCCTGCACCTCCTCTATTGCAGTAAGTGCTGTTTTTGCCTGTGTATTTGGGCTTTTATTTCATTTTACTCATGGTGTATTTATGGATTTTTCCAGCTGACCCATGAGTTCTAGAAGATCTAGATCTGCTGCCAGTTGGTGAGTCTATATTTTGGTGAGCAGCCAGTTTGTTACTGGGATAATTCTCTATATAATTGGATTATTTACTTCTAGGAGCCCACACCACAGACACAATGATCATAGAAGAGAAGAAGATCATGGTAGAGGAAAAATCCTCACGAAGGTAATGGTTATTTTGCTCTAAACCTGCCTTACACGATAAAAAAGTTTGTCAGGACTGCTATGGCCAGAATAATGTCTCTCAGTCCTCAGAACAATTTAACACATTCATGTCCTGGATGAAAGGTTCCTTTAACAAATCTATGACTGATATAGTGGAGAAAGTTACTGATAATGTTCTATTCCAAGTCTCTGCTAACCTTCCACCTGTCTCTAATGTTCCTGCTGCTTCTGACGCTTCTGTTCCCAATACTGCTCAATCATTTAATGTTTTATCATCAGATAATACTGATCCTGAGTCACAAGAAGAAGGTGAGGTGGATTCTGATAAAGATCTATTTAACACAACCTCTCATTTTTGCTATGAGAAAAACTTTAAATCTGGATCCGGTGGTGGAATCTCCAGCTCAGACTGATTTGATGTTTAAATCATCTAAGAACAAAAGCCATGTTTTTCCAGTGCATGAAGTAATAAAAGCTACTATCAAATCTGAATGGGAAGTTCCTGATAAAAAGTTCTTCTTAGCAAAAAGAACTAAGAAGATGTATCCCTTTCAAGAGGATCAAGTTAAACATTTGGATACTCCTCCCAAAGTTGATGCTTCAATTACTAGAGTGGCCAGGAGAACCACCTTACCTGTCGATGAAGGAGTCTCTCTTAAGGACCCGATGGAGAGAAGACAAGATTCAGTTCTAAAAAAATTTATTCAGTTTCAGGGGCAATCTGCAAACCTGCAATTTCAATCACATCATTAGCCAGAGCCAATAAAATCTGTCTGACAAATGTAGAAGAAGCTCTACAGAAAAAAGTTAGTAGAGAAGAGATTCTAAATTCTCTTGAGGAAATCAAACTAGTCAATGATTTCTCTGCAGAAGCTTCTCTGGATATTCTGAAACTAGTAGCTAGAAGCATGGGATTTTCAGTCACTGCCCATAGATCACTGTGGCTGAAGCATTGGATGGCAGATACAGCTTCCAAACATAATTTGTGCTTTCTACCCTATGAGGGAGACCTGCTATTTGGCTCCAAGCTAGAAAGTCCAAAGTTTCTGCTGGTAAGTCATCTTTCCTACCACAGGACAGAAGGGATAAAAGACCAACCTTTAGAGGCAATAGAACCTCCTTTAAGGATGAAAGACAAAAGAAAAACTCACATGCCCCTATTGCAGCCACTCTTGCATCGTGTCCAATCCACAACAGTGCGGTGGTTTCCTCATACTGGTCTCCAACCAGTGGACATATCATGTAGAAGGTTTAGGTGGGTGAGAAAACCAATCCACACACTTGGAATAAAATCATTGTCCGGCTTTATTTTGTATGATTAAAACAACAAACAGGCATCAATTACAGATGTATTCCTACTCTATGACCTGTTGGATCACCTGACGCGTTTCATGCCTCTTTCTGGCACTTCATCAGAGGTGAGGTCACAGGATATCCTGTGCCTTATATACCTGTGCTTGTTTAAAAAAATCTCAGATATAAAAACATATAAACAGACACTCAAGGTTCTGTTTGTTACAAGTCATATTGGTTACAGCATGTACATATCATTATATAATGTTATAAAAAAGACACGTTGTTTTACACTTAATTAGAGTCAATTACTTACAAAACAACCAATATAAGCATTCGTGTAATATGGTACTCATATTAAGGCTGAAAGAAGCATGTTACCTCCCAGTCATTATTGAGGCCATGTGGATGTCTAGTTCTCAAAGTAAAAATCCAAAAGGTTTCTCTTTGGTCAATTATTCTCTTAATGTCACCTCCACGTGGTCCCAATTTGACTTGTTCTATACCTTGAAATTTAACCTGGGAGTAATCACCCCCATGTTTGCACATAATGTGTTTACTTATAGCGGAAGTCCGTTTATTCGAAAAATTTGTTTCTTCAATTGTGTCAAGATCTAAGGGTATCAAGTGCTCTCTCACTCTCTCTTTCAGTGACCGATAGGTTCTACCCACGTACTGTATACCACAATTACATGTGGCTAAATAGACAAGGCCCCTCGTGTCACAATTTATATAGCTTTTTATAGGATATTTCTCTCCTGTTATCATACTCTCAAAGAAGTTTTGTACTGAAATGTGTTTACACACTTTGCATCTACTCTTTCCGCATTTAAATGAACCCTGCTGCACTAACCAATTTCTGTTCGTTTTCATTCCTCCATTTCTAGGTTGATATAAGCTGGGGGAAACATCTATGGATACCCTTAGATCTTGACACAATTGAAGAAACAAATTTTTCGAATAAACGGACTTCCGCTATAAGTAAACACATTATGTGCAAACATGGGGGTGATTACTCCCAGGTTAAATTTCAAGGTATAGAACAAGTCAAATTGGGACCACGTGGAGGTGACATTAAGAGAATAATTGACCAAAGAGAAACCTTTTGGATTTTTACTTTGAGAACTAGGGATGTAGCGAACTGCCATTTATGTGTTCGCGAACGCCGTTCGCGAACACCGGCAAAAAATGCGAACAGTTCGCGAACAGTTCGCGAACTTCGAACATCCGCAAAATCGTTCGATTCGAACGATCGAAGGATTTTAATCGTTTGATCGAAGGATTTTCGTTCGAATCGAACGATCGAAGCCATTCGATCGAATGATTTCATTCGATCGAATGGCTTTGATCGTTCGATTCGAACGAAAATCCTTCGATTTTAGCGCTCGAAGGAATCGAATGGTCGAATGGTCGAACGATTTTTGTTCGAATCGAACGCGAACTCGTATTGGCGAACATCGCGCGACGTTCGCGAACATTCGGCGGACGCGAACAGTCGAAGTTCGCGCAAACTAGTTCGCCGGCGAACAGTTCGCTACATCCCTATTGAGAACTAGACATCCACATGGCCTCAATAATGACTGGGAGGTAACATGCTTCTTTCAGCCTTAATATGAGTACCATATTACATGAATGCTTATATTGGTTGTTTTGTAAGTAATTGACTCTAATTAAGTGTAAAACAACGTGTCTTTTTTATAACATTATATAATGATATGTACATGCTGTAACCAATATGACTTGTAACAAACAGAACCTTGAGTGTCTGTTTATATGTTTTTATATCTGAGATTTTTTTAAACAAGCACAGGTATATAAGGCACAGGATATCCTGTGACCTCACTTCTGATGAAGTGCCAGAAAGAGGCATGAAACGCGTCAGGTGATCCAACAGGTCATAGAGTAGGAATACATCTGTAATTGATGCCTGTTTGTTGTTTTAATCATACAAAATAAAGCCGGACAATGATTTTATTCCAAGTGTGTGGATTGGTTTTCTCACCCACCTAAACCTCCTTTAAGGATGCCCGATCTTATCGTCCAGGCAAGAACTGGGTGAGAGAAGTAATCATATGAGGTCATCATTTAGAATTCAAGCCTACACCCCCATCTCTTTCATTTTCAAAAATCAGGAATTCCGAGGACCAGGGAGACACTCTCTGCAATGAAAAAAATCTTGATTCAACTTCTAAAAGACGAAGTTATTGTCCAAGTCCCAAGGGGCCAGAGAGGCATAGGTGTGTATTCTCCCTTTTTTCTGATCAAAAAGAATTCAGGCGATTTCAGAGCCATTTTGGATCTCAGATTCTTGAATCGTTTCATAAATGCAAGAACTTTCCAAGGCAATTGGCCAAGTTCTAAGACCAGGAGACTGGATGGTCAAAATAGATTTAAAAGATGCCTATTGGCATGTACCGATCCTGGCAAGCCATCAGAGGTATCTACGCTTTCACATTTTCAGTATTCATCTTCAGTACAAGGCCTTACCCTTTGGTCTAGCCTCGGCGCCAAGAACATTCACAAATATTCTGGCTCCTGTCTTAGCTCTTCTAAGATTACAACAAGTGTAAATTTTCGCCTACCTGGACGTTATCCTGGCCAGTTCTCATCAGAAAATTCTCAGAGATACCCAACTAGTGTTAAAAACACTTCAGAACCACGGTTGGATGATAAACTGGTCAAAATCCTCTATAACCCCAGTACAGTCTCTCAGGTTTTTGAGTGTCCTCATCAACACACAAACATTTTCAATCAGTCTTCCTCCAGACAGAATCCTGGATATTCAGAACCATGCCAGGGAAATATACAAATTTCCAGTCACCTCAGCTCAATTTGCCAACAGGTTCTGGGCAAACTGACAGCAACTCTAGATGCAGTAATGTGGGCCATGGCTCATGTTAGACCTCTTCAGTCTGCCTGAATCATTGTCACAAGGGTCATTCTATGAACCATAAAATTCTCATCAGTTCGGCAGAAGATGAAATGGTGGCTGCAAAGGAGAAATCTTCAGAGAGGAATTTCTCTCCACTCTCCCCAATGGTTACACCTCATAACCGATGCAAGCGGTACGGGTTGGGGAGCCCATATTCTTCATCAGTGAGCCTGGGGGAAGTGGAGTCACTGGGTAAGAGAAACACTCTTCCAATTGGAAGTAATTAAAGGCTGTTCAGCTAGCCCTTTTTCAGTTTCAAGAAATTGTCAAAGAGAGGTCAGTGAAAATATTCTCAGACAAAACAACAGTAGTGAAATACCTGAGGAAACAAGGAGGAACAAGGAGCTCCAGACTAATGAAACTAACAGCAGTGTCGGACTGGCCCACCGGGATACCAGGAAAACTCCTGGTGGGCCCAGGTGTCAGTGGGCCCCCTTGCTTTTAAATATTTGGCTTATTTCATGGTCATTACTTATTTCTTCATGGGAAAAAAACAGGAAATTGTTTATACATACCGTAATTTCTGTTTCCTGGTCACTTCCATGGCAGCATTCACCCATGGGTTAATTCCCCCCTGCAGGCCAGCGGACAGGACCTCCCCCTACAATTTAAAAGTTCCACCTGTTCCTCCCTTCCCTCGTCTTCGTACTAAAGCTGTCCCCTATACCGGGTGGGAAACTCCCCGGTGAATGCTGCCATGGAAGTGACCAGGAAACAGAAATTACGGTATGTATAAACAATTTCCTGTTTTCCCATAGTCACCCATGGTCAGCATTCACCCATGGGAAATCCCCAAGCTTAAAACAGAGGGCGGGACACAATATATATTTAACAGAACTTTTAATTAGTAGAATGCACTACAGACTGTAAAACTTTCCTCCCAAATTTAGCTTCTTGGGAGGACAAAACATCCAGCTTGTAATGTTTAACAAATGTATTTAAAGATGACCGTCTTGCCGACTTGCAGATGCTTTCTGGCGACTCTCTGGCTTGTGCCGCCCAAGAACTCGCCAACGCCCTGGTAGAGTGAGCCTTCAACCCTTTTGGGACACTTCTTCCTGCCACATTATATGCCTTAGCAATGGCCGCTACAATCCAGGAGCTAATTGTTCTCTTCGTAGGAGCTTGACCCTTCCTGTATCCATTCGGAATTATGAACAAATGTTCTGATTTTCTCCATTCCTTTGTTCTTTCCAAGTATATTTTTATGGCTCTCACTAAATCCAACGTATGCCAATTTTTTTCCTCTGTAGATGTAGGAACAGGAAAAAATGCAGGCAAGATGACCTCCAAATCCATATGGAATTTAGATATGACTTTCGGCAGGAATCCAAATGCGGGTCTCAACACAACTCTGTCTTCAAAAATAACTGTATTCGGCTCAGAAGCGCCAGAGCTGCTATTTCTCCAACTCTGCAGGCTGATGTTACGGCCACTAGGAGAATCACTTTCAACGTCATATTCCATGCTGACGCTTCCTCCAAAGGCTCAAACGGAGCCTCGGTCAAGACCTTTAAGACTAAAGGCAGATCCCACCGTGGAAGACAATTTCTTTTCATAGGTCTAACTCTCACAAGGGCGTTAAAGAATCTTCTTACCAGCGATTCTTCTGCCCAATTCTTACCAGTCATTGCTGAAATTGCCATGTAGATGGGGCTGATTTACCTTCCTTAGAAGCAAGAACTGCAATGGCCTTAAATGCCACTTCGCCCATCTCACTATTTGTATCGTTGCTGACATAGCTCCCAACACCTTCAGGCAATCGTGAACAGTCACTGTTTTCCTTTTCCTGAAGTCTTTTATCAATTCGACCACTTTCTTTTCTCTGTCTAGTGGTAGACTGACCAGATCCCGATCTGTTTGAAATAAAGCCCCTAAATACTGTAGGGTCTGAGTGGGAACAAAGTTGCTTTTTTCCTGGTTTATTACCCAACCATGGATCTGCAAAAACTCCTTTACTCTGGAAGTTTGCACCTCGGCCTCTGCCACCACCAGAATGTCGTCGAGATAATGGTATACCACCACACCTTCCTTCCTTAACTCGGCGATGAGTGTGACCAATACTTTTGTGAACACTCTCGAAGACTGGGCTAGACCAAACGGCAGACATCTGAACTGCACATGTGTGTCTTCTATTGCAAATCTCAGATATTTTCTGTGCACTTGAGCTATAGGCACGTGAAAATAAGCATCCTTTAGATCTATGCTTGTCAGCCAGTCCCCAATCGAGACTACTTGCATTATGGATGTTAAGGATTCCATTTTGAACTTTCTTGCTTGCAGGAACTTGTTTAGATTCCTCATATCCAGCACCGGCCTCATTGCACCTGATGCCTTCTTTATCAGAAATAGTTTTGAATAAAACCCGGTGTGTCTTTCTTGAGGCATAACTGTTTCTATTGCTCCTGACATGAATAACTGACTCAAATAATCTTGAGTTACTCTTCTGTTTGAATCTGTTCCTTTGATCTTCGACTCTATGAAAAAGTCTCTTTTGGGTACTGCCTTGAATTCCAGGAGGAATCCTGATTCAATTACCCCTTGTACCCAAACATCTTGAATCGTTGTGGCCCAGACCTGAGAGAAATTGGCCAACCTGCCACCCACCATGGCCTGGGCCTTGCCACCTTCATTGTTGGCTGGAGGTTGATGGGGTAGAAGAGAAAAACCCCGATCTCTTAGCTGCCCCTCTGTAACTTGGACGTCCTGATTGCCAAGACGTTTGCCTGGAATACTCTCTGCCAGGCTTATACTGTCTGGAAGTCTTGAAAGACTTGTCTTTAGCTTTGCCATAATTTGAGTCAAAACATGCTTTCTTGGGCTGATTTTCCTGCAGAAGAAACACACTCTTGCCTCCTGACACCTTCTTTATAATCGCATCAAGTTTCTCCCCAAACAGCATCTCTCCCTCAAAAGGCAACTGGCATAAATTAGCTTTTGAAGCTGTATCCGCTGCCCAGGATTTTAGCCACAGAGCTCTTCTGGCTGCTACTGATAATGTCATTGATCTTGCTGAGAAATGCACCATGTCTAGTGATGCCTCCGATATGAATTCTGTTGCCATTCTGCAATCGGACAACATTTCTAACAACTTTGGCCTTTTGACATTAGATGATATTGCTTCTCCAAGATCCACCAACCATACTTTTAATGCCCTTGACACCGATGTCAGTGCCGGCAGCCCCAAAGGCTTTTCTTAGATTAAACTCCATCTTCTTCTCCATCGGCTCTCTAAAGACCGCTGCATCATCCACTGGAAGTGTAGTCTTCTTTGCAAGCCTAACCACAGCTGCATCCACCTTAGGTGGAGACTCCCAGGCCTTAGAATCTTGTTCATCAAAGGGGTACTTCTTATTGAATTTCCCTGCAGTTTGAGCCCTTTTTTCCGTCTTTTTCCATTCTGTTGTAATTATCTCTTTAATCGACGAATGCACTGGAAAATATACTGATCTTTTCTTTGAAGATGGAAAAAGTCTATCTGCAGTCGACAACTTTGTAGCTTCTGTAGGGAATGTCAAAGTCTGCCTAACTGCCTTAATCAATGGGTCAATAATCGCTAAATCAAACGTTGATTCTTCCTCTGATTCAATTTTCCCTTCTTCTGACCCTGCCTGAGACAGGATGTCCGAATCAGCCGACAGTTCCTCCTCTGACACATCCGACAAAAATTCTCCTTGTCTTTGATGATGCCTTTGTCTCTTTCTGGAGCTTGACACTTCTTGGAATCCCTGTATCACCGCCTGTTTTATTACAGACGCTAGGGAATCTGCAAAAAACTGGTTCTCCTGTGACAACGAAGTTCCAGGTTCTTGTTATTTTTCTGCTGAAGCTGTCTTCTCCGGAGACTTGTCCTTTTTTGCATCTGTGGCAGGAAGGCTGCATATAAACAACAAATTGTTAGAATCTGAGCCTTACCCATGCCAAAGTCTCTCTGACTTATACATCACCTTTTCCCTTTAGGATGAGAGGCTTTCCCCGTCATACCAGGTTCCATTGGTAACTAGTCAAAAGAGTAAACAAATAATCAGCGCTTTCACTTAATCATACAAGAAAGGAGTTTAGCTGATCTGCAACACATACCTGTTCTGCGTGCCTAAATGCTCAGTCAAAATGATGGCAATATGGCACTAACAGGAAGTGAATACCTCCTTAAATAACGGAGGCCACCCTCTGCATAATCTACCTTCCATTATGGGTAATAGCCATACCTGTATAACCCATGCTCATTCCAGGTAAAAACGCTTGGTTTTGGCGCCAATTTCCAGCGTCCTCACTATCTCCTGCAGAAACGCCATTTTCCAAAAATGGCTGCTCGAACACTTCCGCCATGACGTCACTTCCGCCGCACTCACAGCAATCAGACTGCTGCGCCGCATCGCTCCGGACTTCTCCTAACCCGCGCTGCGGGAGGATCAGACACCTTAAGCTGCCTCTATAGCCACGCTCCTTCCACATCCCCCTGACCCGCAGAACGGGAGGAGAGACATGGGTATGTAAGTAAGCCCCTGCTAACCCCAAAGGGGGAGCTTTCAAGGCCCTCACTTTCCATCCTGAGATTCCACGTTCTCCACAGAACTAACATCCTATCCCTGGCCCGGACAGGACAAAATAGACGAGGGAAGGGAGGAACAGGTGGAACTTTTAAATTGTAGGGGGAGGTCCTGTCCGCTGGCCTGCAGGGGGGAATTAACCCATGGATGAATGCTGACCATGGGTGACTATGGTAAACACTTAATAATGGAACAATAGATTATAGTAAGTCGATATAAAAGACTAGGAGAATAAAGAGGTTTAGTTAGGAGAGTAGGAATAATAATTTGGAAAGTGGGCCCTCAGTCTTCTTTCTGGTGGGCCCCTGGCATCCCAGTCTGACACTGCCTAAGAAGAAGTCTTAGCTTGGGCAGAAAGGAACCTTCTGAATCTTACAGCTGTACACTTACCAGGGAAGTTGAATGTGTTGCAGACTGTGTGAGCAGAGCTCAGCCTCACCCGGGAGAATGGGAGTTGTGCCCAGAAACTTTCAACATGTTAGTGAGGAAATTTGGGAGACCTCAAATAGACCTCATGGCCACGAGTCACAATGCCAAACTGCCGAGGTTCTATGCCAGGACACATTGCTTTCAGGCGGAGCAGATAGATGCCTTTAGTATTCCTTGGCAATTTCAACTTGCTTACCTATTTCCTCCTTTCCCTCTGATTCCCAAGTGTCTCAAGAAGATATGGGAAGAGAAATCTTCTGTACTGATAATTCTACCATGGTGGCACAGGAGGTTTTGGTTCCCACAATTGTTTCAGATGGCAGTCAGCAAACCATTTTTTCTTGCTTAGGTGTGTAAAAATTTATCTTCAAAGATCTGAATCCTTCAGAAAATCAAACAATCTTTTGATCATTCCTTCAGGTCCAAGAGTGGGTTCCCAGGTGGCTAAATGCACCATTTCAACTTGGATTTAATCCTGCATACAAGAAGCTTATAGGGTCAGTGCAACCCATTGTCCTGTGGACATAAAGGCTCATTCGACCAGGGCTGTGGCTGTGTCATGGGCCTGCCAAGCCCAGACATCTTCAGAAGAAGTATGCAGAGCTGCGGTCTGGTCTTCTGTCAATACTTTTATTAAATTCTACAAACTAGATGTTCTGTCTGCTAAAAAGGCTTCCTTTGGGCATTCTGTGCTTCAGGTTGCCTTGCATAATAAATAAAATGTTTTGTTTTCTTGCCCTCCCTAGTTTCTTTACCAACCACTTACCATACTGGTCCCGTAGCTGCCCATCCATGATGTGGAGACCCACTCCGACAGCCCATCCACGATGCCTAGACTTGATCTGATGGCCCAACCTCTATGTGGAGACATGCTCCAACAGCAAAACCACACTGTGGAGACCCCATGCTCAGACAGCCCTTCCATGCTGTGGAGCACCGCGCTCCGACAGCCCTTCCACACTATACAGACCTGCACTCCAACTGCTTTCTGCCCAAACAATCAAACTAGGCTCTATGAAAATAAAGGTTAGTGCTGTGCCGGGCCTTAAGTGATCAGCTTAAGAATTAAACCTACCTCTCTCCCGACTCACAAAGGGAAGCTGCAATAGCAGGCCCATAATATATATATATATATATATATATATATATATATATATATATATATTGGGGGCTGTTAATTCTATATACTTGCCCAGATACAGTGAAATTGCATCTAAACCCGGTTGTTATGTTAGTTGAGTAGAGTAAAACTACAAGCGACTTTGTGCTTTTGGGTTTTTTCAGTGCTATGGATTTTATGTAAACTTAAAGCATGATGGGAAATGATCCCTTTTCCCAGAGAGAATGTCTGCCAATAATCGAACACCATCCATCTTCCTGGACTACCTGTCATGCCGGCCACCCAACCGGTAAAGGTCAGGTGGGCAAGTGTAGCCAAGCAGGCACTTGTCATGACTCCTGCAGGACTCCTGCCCATCAAGAGCAGGGTCATAGTTCAGCCTATCAACTCTGACCATAGCCCCCCAAGGCAGGCATCCCAACATTGTTCTAGTTGCACGCCACAGGCACTGTGATACCTATTATTTGTTGGCGTTGTCTGCTATAAATATATATACTGTATATGCACATACAGTAATCTACATCTGGTCCAAGCTACAATAAGCAGTCACTGCTTTATACTTACCCCTCGGTATATGGGAACCTACTAGACATAGGGGCATGTTTACTAACATTGGAGATAAATATCTGAAGAGATTTCTGGAGATGTTGCCCATGGCAACCAATCAGCAATTAGATTTAAACAGTCACAGCCAAGTTAGAAAACAAAAGCAAAGATCTGATTGGTTGCTATGGGCAACATCTCCAGAAATCTCTCCAGATATTTATCTCCAATGTTAGTAAACATGCCCCATAATCCTAACAGAGGATTACTATATTTAGGTTCCATCTGCAGGGCCAGATTAACATAGTGGGCACCCCTAGGCCCACTGCCGTTTGTCACCCCTCCCCTTTATTTGTGCATATTTTCATCATCTGGACCGGAGCAATGGGGATTGGTGCATGGGAAATTTAAAAAATGATTGTATCTCCAGCGCATCCCCAGTATTTTTGAACCAATGTGGGTGTGGTTGGGCAGCATGCCGCCCCCCCCCTAAAATCCTGCCACCCTAGGCCGGAGCCTAGGTGGCCTTTCCACAAATCCAGGCCTGTCTATCTGCAGTAGCAGAGAATTGTCCTCTGAGCACGAGCTGAAATCAGTAACTCCATAAAGGCCAGGCTGAATCATGTAACTATAGCTATAGAAATACCACATAATGTGCTGATTTCAGAAAGCAATGCCCAGAAATGATATCCTCTAATTAGTTGCAGTAGCAGCAGCTCAGTGTCATAGCCTAAATTTCTATATAATATAGAGGGTACCCTTTTGGGCCCAGGGTGACTTCCATGCTGCCTTAGTGACTACAGTGTGATTGACTGCTGTAAAACAGCAAATAAACAGTAAGAGACTAACACCCCAAAGCTAGCAGTATAGTAAGAAGTGAATGTATCTATACTGCAGCTAATAACCTTATGTAAAAGAGAAAGCTCTGCCACATGTTCCATGATAAACTCACAGGGGGAACTGTCTTGACATATTAGAACTACTTTGCCCTATGCACATAGCCTGAATGACAGTGTGAAGCCTCTTTAGGGTATGATGACATGGCAGCTGGAATGTTGTACAAATAAATATATAATTAGCCTACAGGCTCAATCATGTATCAATATCAATCATGTATCAAGTAACAATATCTATAGAAATACTACCCATTGCTCTCTCTGTATAGTCCAACTACAGCTCTCTGTATACTCTGAGTTGCAGCAGCTCAGTGTCACAGGCTGGATTTCTATATAATACAGAGGGTGCTTGTTGGGCCCAGGCTGACTTCCAAGGTGCCTCAGTTACTACAGTGAGATTAACTGCTGATAAACAGTAAATAAACAGCAAGAAACTAACAAACAGCTGCCCAAATAGTTCTACCCCCAAAGCCAACAGTTTACTGAGGAGTTATATACTGCAAAAATAAAAATACAAGTTGGTATCCCCTTATGTATATATATATAGTGGATAATGTACCCCCTACTGTAATTTATAAAGATATTATAAGTCACCGAGGAGTTATGTGACCATATAAAAGCACAAGGCCGCAGGCTGAGTGCTTTTATACAGGTCACATAACTCCAAGGTGACTACTAATATCTTTATAAATTACAGTAGGGGGTACATTATGCATCATAATCTAGTTTTTATGTACAGTGCCTTACAGTGGCTGTGTTTGTGCAGAGTTTTACTGGCATTGCTTTATGTGGTACAAAATAACACTATAGAAGGCAGTTTCATTTTGCCCTACCCCGCCCCCCCCCGATTAAATTTTTTCCATGTAGTTACTTTTTTGGGGATAAGTACCTTTTTGAATTCAATCTGCTATTTTCATTTTCATTGTGCTGCATTGACTGCGTCGTCAGTTGCAGGTTAAAGACAGCTGGGGGGGGTGAATAAAGGAAGGTGACAGAATTCAGGAACAGAGAGTGATGGCTAAAGGCGTAATGAAACCGGAGTTTGACTGTGTAAGGACTGTGTGAGGGAGACTAGAATGACATTGTGGAGGGGGAGCTAAAGGAGCAGACACGAAGGAGCAGGAAGTTAAAGTTAAAATGGTGAGTGAAAGGGAGGGGGAGTGTGACAGAGAGGCACTTTGCGAAGGGGAGGAGATGATAGAAGCATAATGTGACGGGAGGCAGACGGAGGGGGTGGGGCTAAGGAGAGCTGGACCTTATACTGACTGATTTAAACAGGCCATAGTTATGAGACAGGAGGAGCGCGCCGTGTAAAGATAAAGCTGAGCCAGCGAATTACAGAAGCGGGACGCAGTGGAGGAAAAGAGAAGCAGCGGCAAGTTACGTCTCTGGCTTATAAACGGCGCATTCTGATGTCAGAACGCGCCGTTTATAAGGATAAAATTTACAGTCTGGTCCCATAGGGAATTGACCAGACTGTAGATTATATGTATATAATCTACAGTCTGGTCATTTCCCTATGGGACCAGACTGTAAATTATATCCTTATAAACGGCACGTTCTGGCGTCAGAACGCGCCGTTTATAAACTTAAAGAGACAGCACTTGTAGCTGCTGCTCTATCTTCTACCCTGTTTCCCGCAGTTTAGCTTTCATGTGCCACACTTCCTTGCTTCGCCCGCACATAACACGCTCCGCCTGTTTCAATGTCTCCAATCTATCGGCAGCACTTTCCTTCCTCCCACGTCACCTGCAGCTGCCTCCCTGCATGGTGTCGCTTCCTTCCTCACGCGATTCCTCTCCACTCTCGCTCACCCTCCCGTCCACTATGGCAGGTCTTGCTCCCCCTGCCATACATCATCTCAAATCTCGCTCCCCATCGCACACATTTCTGGGAAGGGGGTGTGACTTCCTGTGTGAGGAGAATAACTGACTTAACTGTTGTGAGGTAATTTTGAACAGAGTAAAACAGCAGAAAAAAAAGAGGGCAAACACAGAAAGGAATCAGGAGTTACGATTTCTAACCATATTGCAGACAGAAAAAGATAGAAAAAGTCTCGCTCCCCCTCACATCAATCATCTCAAAACTCGCTCCCTCTCCCATCCACTATCGCAAGTCTCGCTCCCCCCTCCCATCACTATATCAAGTCTCACTCCCTCTCCTTCCCTTGCCGCCACCCCCATCTCTGATGTAGCAGAATGTCATCACACAGAGCAGGCTCCTCCAAAACTACAGAAAGCAAAAGTAATACAGGTACCAAAAGGGATGCAGGGAAAGAAAAAAATCAACAGCAAAAAAATGCATTTTGTAAAAACCAAAGACAGATGTAAAAATTGAACTTAGAAACTGTAGATTATAATAAATAATGTACCCCCTACTTAAAATTTATAAACATATTATAAGCACCTCGGAGTTATGTGACCTGTATAAAAGCACTCGGCCTGCGGCCTCGTGCTTTTATATGGTCACATAACTCCTCGGTGACTTATAATATCTTTATAAATTACAGTAGGGGGTACATTATTCACTATATAACCCTTATTTAACTACAACTATAGGTAGAGGTCTGACAAAGTCAGGTGAGATAACTGGTTGATAATTTTTTAGATTAGAGAAAGAAACCCCACCAAATAGTTGATACTGTATCGATACCAAGTTAATTCAAACCTTAAGTTGGAAGACTGAGGCAGTTAATAATGATAATAATGAGTAAGGAAGTGCTATCTAGAAAATTATGAAAAGTGCTAGTGCAAATAAATAATGTGAAATCAGTCAGCCACAAAGGCTGGTGATAAAAAATAGTTAATTATTCCTAAACTAGATGGGTATATTACCCCGCCAATTCATTCAAATGCCAACCCTTAGTAGACAAATGTATTCATTAATTAATTAAATAAGGCTCAATTAATCAACAGAATTAACAAATTAATATTGCAATTAAATTCTACCAATAAATTGCAGTGCAATAAATAGGGTAAAAAATTAAACTTGGTAATTCATTAACTAGTTAAAAGGAGTAATTAAAAATTGACCAAAATAGTGAGTGTTAAAAAGTCATCCGGTCATGATCCATAGATAAAATTGATAGAAAATTGAAAAAATAGAGGGTGGGGTTGTCCCAAAATCTAAATACTTATTTTTGTTTCTAAGGCCTGGGACACCACAAAGACAAGGCAGGACAGGGTAACCGGAGCTGTGACCTTGTTATTTAACTTGCCCTAGTAATTTAAAAGAGGCTAAATAACTCTAAAAAGCCACAAACCCACGGCCCCTTAGATTGGAAGGAAGATTGAAGAGTGGTAAACAAAGGAGGATTAGACCAGGA
Source organism: Xenopus petersii (assembly GCA_038501925.1). NCBI lineage: Eukaryota > Metazoa > Chordata > Amphibia > Anura > Pipidae > Xenopus > Xenopus petersii. The sequence goes on from CM076682.1 coordinate 87,001,042, forward strand.
TTGTAGCCCACATCCAGTATATTATAACCAGTTTGTTTCCCTAAGGGAAGTATTTCATCAGAGTAAGAGTATTTTCAGGAGATCAATTTTCAAAGAATGCCGGCGCGCGTTTCGCTTAGAAGCTTTGTCAAGGGGAAGAGAGAGCTCTGCCTCATGTTTCTACCTGCTCAGAAGATAAGGAAGTGAAGTGCTTCTTCCCCTGACATCACATCCCTGTCTTTCTCCGCCCACCCCCTGGATTTTCCTTGCGTTAATTCATTCCTTCTCACCCAATCACAGCTGCATCTGATTCTGACAATCTTTAAATATAAACCAGTGTAATCTGGCTGTTGGTCATTTGGATCCATGGTCATGCAGCCCCTGCGTGTATAGCTCCAGGGCTTTCCTTTATTGCTCTCAGCTTAGACAGGAAGAGGGAAACAGAAACATGAGTGAACCATAAGTCAATGGCAAAACGGCATTAATGCCATTAATCAAAATGCCCACACAAGCAGGTTACTACAATAAAAATAGCCATATCACTTAAAATGATCATATTAATGTTTTGCATACTTTTCTTTCTCTACAATCATAATTGCAAGATCATGCAGCGGGTGGTGAGGACAGCAGAAAAGATCATTGGGGTCTCGCTTTCTGCCATTATGGATATGTACCACACCCGCTGTCTCCAGAAGGCTACCAGCATTGTCAGGGATAGCACCCACCCTGCACATGATCTCTTTACCCTATTGCCATCCTGTAAAAGATACCGCAGTATTCGAGCGCTGACTTCCAGAATGTGAAACAGTCTATTTCCACAAGCCATCAGGTATCTCAACTCCCAAGGACTGAACTGACTATATTCATAAGGAACTGAAATGTCCACTTTGCCAAGCATGACCGTGTACTAGAGTTGTTGTATAGCACCGGGGGGGGGGGGTTCTGGAGGAACGCTATTTTGTTTCTACTATGTACTGTATTTACTGTATATGGCTGAAATGACAATAAAATCCACTTGACTTGACTTGAAGTGCAGCATTAAATTTTTTAGCCATTTGAAAGAACTTCCAATTAGGAACTTGTAGTGTTTAACAGCAGCCCTTTTAAGAAATGTTTGTTCATGTTTATTACCATACAGCACAGGGGACATTAGAGGGCGCACTCTATAGCAGGCAAGATACTATGCCTTAGGGATGATGCAGCCATGTGGAGCAGAGCTGGCAACTTTTCATCTTTGTTATATGGCAATAAGCTTTGTTCTTATTGGTTCAGGAATGTGACTGACAGTATTGTTTCACAGAATGTATATTTTATCTGTTTTGTGAAATTGAGCTTTCATTTTGTGGAAAGAATAAATCCTGCACTATAAAATCTTGCTTTCAGTCACAAATATCTATTTTGTCATTCAAATCTAGCTTGACTTGACTAGTTACACTGTTATATATTATGTCCAACTTTTTTTTTTTTTACATATTTCATTCTGTAAGTAACTCTACACATAAGTGTGTCTGTTACATGGATGTTAAACATTTGTGAGACAGATTGTTTGTTAAAATGTACAGAATGGTGTTCATAATATAATGACATTCTTTTGTGCACTAACCAGATTTAGTTCTCATTCTTTAATAGAAATAAGTCTTTTGTATATTTTTTTATCTGTGTATGGTCACAAATACTTATATACCATAAGAGACATTAATTCTGTGTATTGGGGATAGTTTTGTATACAGAATGTATTTTGGACAAACAGCACCCCGTACTACTTGGAGCAGCACTATTAACAGAGGCATTTTGAAAAAAACATGTTTGCTCATGACAGTATCTATTTAAGGCAGGGATGATTATGAATGTTCATTCCATTATCCAGAAATTCATCTCAATTAATGCAAAATACAAGAATGTAATGTTTAAGCAAACAATTGCTATTTTGAGTGCTTTACATTTACTCTTTAATAATAAAACAGCATCTTTTTTTCAATTATGTATTTATTAGTTTTAGGTTACATACAAACATTTTATAACATCATGTTTAGACATTAACTTCTGTTTCATTATACTTCTCATATGTAACAGATTGTACCCTTATGTAACTTATAAACCATAAAATATAACAACACTTAGGAATAAAGTAGTCCTTTAGAGTGACTCTCTCCTGCCGTTCATTTTCAGTCTCTCAACTGCATAAAAAAATATTATGTATAAAAACTAAGATGTTTTTGGATCAGCGCCTAAAGCAAACGGAGAGAGTAGAGATAAACAAACAAAAACAGGAAATATGGTGTAGTATTTCTGATTCTGTCTGAAGAACCCCGTGTTTGGAAAGGCAAAGCAAATTCTTATGTGGGTTTCCATTTAAACCAGACTTTCTTCCTGTGCCATTTATACTTAGGTTTAAGTGTTTTCCAACAAACAACCTTCAACAATTTTGGCTAAAGTGCCTACTTACAAGATAGCAGTAGGATTATCATGGATTATCATTACTACACATTATCATGTGTAGTAATGATGTCTTCCCCTTTTCCCCAAACGGTACAGTAGTCAGTATCCTCCCCCAGTCAATATTCAGGCTCTGACACAAGGGTGTAAAAATATCATAGTATAATGCTGTTTTTATTAAAAAGTTTTAAAAAAGATAAAAATTCTCACTCACATTTGTTTCCATGAGTTAATAGTCATGTATAAGTGTAAGTCGTTGGCGGGTGTCACCCGTTGTTTCGCATAGGAGAAGAAGTTGCCGGCACCTGATGTGTTTCACCAATAGGCTTCATCAGAGGCATGACGTGTTTTCTCTGTGACTCCCTTAAAGGATAAGTAAACCTTTAAAATAAGTGAATGTAAAATTAATGAGGGGACTATTTTAAGCATGTTTGTAATATACATTCATTGTTTATTTTGTTTTATTCCAAGATATTAAGGGATACATGTACTGTTTAATATGAATTAATTTTGTTTCAACAGAGCCACCTGCTGGTCAGTTTCCCACCAGTCTGACCAGCAAGTAGTCAAGGAAGTTGTCAGGAGAAAGAAAGAGTCTGATATTCTTCTGCTTAGGAAAACAATTAGAAACCTTTCTCACATTTTTCCTAAGCAGAAGAACATCAGCCTCTTTCTTTCTCCTGACAACTTCCTTGACTACTTGCTGGTCAGACTGGTGGGAAACTGACCAGCAGGTGGCGCTGTTGAAACAAAATTCATTCATATTAACAGTACATGTATCCCTTAATATCTTGGAATAAAAACAAAATAAAGAATGAATGTATATTACAAACATGCTTGGAATAGTCCCCTCATTAATTTTACATTCACTTATTTTAAAGGTTTACTTATCCTTTAAGAAGGCCGAGCCTTCTCAGTTGTTAGCGATACTTTTCCGGATCTTCCTGGCTTACGTTTCACCTTTAGTTCACATTCTAAGTTACTTCCAGGTTGGTGGAAACGATGGGCCAAAGGAAAAAAACAGGAAAAACCACATTACTATCATACAGGTTTGAAAAACAAGTCAAATTATATCCCTAAAGAAGAAAAGGGATCTTATATCAAACTATATGAGGAATTGGTTAAAAGAGATTTAAGTGAATTACAAAGGAAGTGGGTAAACAAAAAGGTAAAATATAATTCCACAAAAAAAGAAAGAAAAAAAAACCCTCAAAGAGTTAAAAAACAACACTGAAATCATCATTAAGCCAGCGGACAAGGGGGGGGGGGTGTCATTATGGATACAGTGAAATATAAAATATATAGACAGTTAGGAATACCCAACCAGAATCTTCAATGCCAAAATACAAAAATTAATAACTAAAGGTACAGAGGAAGGAATTTTGGATCAGAAGGACAGTAAATATTTATATAAGAAAAATCCAAACATTCCAGTCCTCTATTGCCTACCCAAAATTCATAAGAATATTATAGACCCACCAGGGAGACCGATAATATCTGGAATAAATTCCATTTCATGCAACCTATCAGAATATGTAGAAAAAAGTCCATATGTAGAAAAATACCAACTTATTTTAAAGACTCTACACAAACAGCGTCGGACTGGGCCGGTGGAACACCCCGGGAAAAAACCCGGTGGGCCCTGCTGGCCAAGATCCGCTTCTTAATGCCCATATTAGATGTTCAGTGGTTTGTCTGTATTGCTGTCTTGCCACTGAGCGATGCGGCTGTGGGTTTGAGAGGCTCCGTTGTGTCTGCACAGTAAGAGGTTCTAATCGCTGCCTAAAAATTGGGAAAACAGGCAAGAATAAAGCGGAGAGAGAGAGAAGACTCCTGCCAGAAGACAATCTTTGTCCCAAAAGGAACTGGCGCCGTTGTTTGTGCGGAAAAAGACTGATTGCACACATTCCAAGATGGTGCCGGCTAATGCAGAACGTGAGCAGTTTTCTGAAATGGCTCACGACTCCTCTGACCCAGAAAGTGATGGGGAAGGGGAAGAAAATGTGAATATGTTGTCTTAACAGCTTTAGACTCAAAGAAGAAATACTACTCAAAGCTAAAGACATGTCCACTATATATTTTGAAGAGTACAACCTAAAACTCTTCCAAGATGTCTCCAGAGTGACTCTGATGAAAAGAAGGGCACTTAAACCCATCACTGAAATCCGAGGGGAAAATAACATACCATATAGATGGGGTTTCCCATTTGCCCTAATTGTTAACAAAGATGGAGGCCAAGTAATGCTCAGACAACCTGAGGATACTTCATCATTTCTGAAAAAATTACAGCTTCCACAGATGCCACTACCAGAATGGGCTACGGAATCTAACTCAGCACAGGACTTTGACTTTGATCTGCAAGGACATTGGACAACTCAGCGCACCCCTAAGCGTACCCCAAGAACCCCAAGACCGATGAGCTCCAGAGAAAGATTTGCAACACCAATTGGAGCGGTCAAATAACTTTCTGGCTAAAAGCAAGACTGAAGTTATACTTAGGAGCCTATTTACCTGACCATTCTGTTACTATCCGCTTGGTCTTTTTTGACTTGGACTTATCAAACTACAAGCTAGAACGGTCCTCTGAAATGTAAAGTACATATGTTTACTATAATGCTGATATTACAAGTTATTTTGTTCTACCTTGGTTACATTCTCATTTGAGGCTTCTGTTTTCCCCACAGGTTATATAATTAAGAGCCCTTATGAGCAGATAGGATCTGATATCTCAGCTTCCCATAGTTCAGTCGCCCCTTGGTGACAAACTCTTCCCCCCACATTTCTATGGCCACTAGGTTTAACTGCCAGAAGGAAATTATTTTCCTAAAATCTACTGGCTCGGCCATAACATTAACCCTTAATCCCCAGTTATCTCTATCCCTTACTTTTTCCCTCCCCACCCCAAGATGGACAAGGGATATAACAAGTAATTCACTTTTGAATATAGTTATTATGACATGGATGTATGGTACAATCTTATTAGATAAACCTTTAAAGCCTTGTTATGGAATGTAAAACCATAAGCTACAATGTTAATGGGCTAAACAATCCTGTTAAAAGATCGCAGATCATTCATGAATGTGTCAGATTAAAGGCAAAAATAGCACTTATACAGGAGACTCATTTTAAGGAAGGTAAAATTCCCCAGCTTAAATTTAAACATTATCCCATAGTTGCCACAAGCAAAAACCCAGTTAAAAAATGTACAGGTGTTATGACTTTTATTCACAGAGACATTCCCTTTGTAATGAAGGATCAAGTAAAATATCAAGAAGGGAGATACCTTATCCTAAAAGGGAAAATAGCTGGCAAAGCTATCACAATAGCAAATGTTTACTCTCCTAACTCTGACCTAGTGAAATTTCTATGTACTTTTTTAAGCACTCTATTATCATTTGCAGAAGGTATAATTATATTAGGTGGGGATCTCAATATTCCTTTAAACCCACTATTAGACACCTCTACTAAGAAATATAATATTCCTTATAAAGGCCTGAAGAAAGTTAAAAAAGCCCCAAATGACATGCAATTAGCAGACGTGTGAAGATGTCTTAACCCTTATACTCTAAATTACTCTAGAATAGACTATGTGTTTATTTCTCATAGTTGGCTTCCATACTGTAATGATGTTACAATCTCACAGAATACTTTATCAGATCATTCGCCAGTTACGGCTACTATTAATATTCCTAATTCTAGTAAAACAGAATTTAATTGGAAATTGAACAATAAAGTGTTATTAAGAGAGGAGACTAAAGAGGAAATACATAAGATGATAGAGATCTACTTTAAAGAAAATGACTTGCCTGACACTAATCCTGGGATGCTTTGGGAGTCTCATAAATGCGTCCTCTGAGGACAATTAATAGCTTTATGCTCTAGATTTTAAAAAAAATAGAGAACTAAAGGTCAAATCGCTACTGAAAGATATAGCTACTTTAGAACAGACACATAAACAATCCATAGCTATGGACACCCTTAAATAATTTGAAGAGAAAATAATTCAATTTAAAAGCATTACTAGACCAATTTTCATATAAGGCTTATCTGAGATGTAAGCAAAAAACTTGTGAATTAGGTGATAAAAGCACAAAACATTTTGTGAGGATGTTAAAGAAACTTCAGCCTAATACTTTCATCCCTGCCATTAAGGATAAACACCAATATATTTGCCACTTAACACCCCACATTGCCAATTGCTTCCAACAATTTTACCAGGATTTTTATGGTCTGGAAAATCTCAATGCTCCAGTTAATTCGAGAAAGGAGAGAGACAAATTTATTAAAGAAGCTAAGTTGCCTACTTTAACCCAGTCACAAAGTCAGCTGCTAGACAACCCATTTACTAAAAAAGAGCCTATAGACACAATTCAATCTATACCCACGAATAAATGCCCTGGCCCAGATGGTTTCAACTCCCTGTACTACAAAGTTAACTCTAACTCTAAGTTATCTCCACACATGCTAACATATTTCCAATCTATTGACACTCTTAATCACTTCCCTCCCCAGGCAAAGGTAGCACATATAACGGTAATACCCAAAACGGGTAAGGACCCTTTAAACTGCTCCAGTTACAGACAAATTTCCCTCATTAATGTGGGCATTAAAATCTACGCAAAAATCATAGCTAATAGAATGAAAAACATCTTACCCCAACTGATCAACGTAGATCAAGCAGGATTTGTCCCAGGAAGAGAGGGCAAGGATAACACATTTAGAGTTATTTCTCATGGTTTGGAAAGCTATTAAAATGTCCATTATGTCACAAATTCTATACTTACTACAAACTCTACCTATTAAAATCCCTAAAACATTTTTTACCAAGGTTAAAACCCTATTCAACCAATTCCTCTGGGACAACAAGACTCCAAGACTTAAACAGGACTTGCTTACCCTAGCAAAAGATAAGGGTGGCCTTGCCCTGCCTGATCCTTTTCGCTACTATATCTCTGTCCATCTGGTGAGAACCTATAATTGGTATTTGAAAAATAAAGATAAAGTTTGGATCAATATTGAGCAAGCTACAACAGAAATACCACTGAGTAACCTACTATGGGCCCAAAAGCAGAATATTCCTAAGGCCATCAGATCCCACTCTACAGTTATGACAACATTGGAGATATGGTACAAATATAAAAGGTTGTACAAGCTGACTAACCCCTTTCCAATTCTACAACCATTGTTATTAAACCCAGATTGTCATCCCAGCCAAGAGCCCAAGGCATTTGACAGATGGGGAATATTCCACAATAGAGAAACAAAACTTTTGGATTTTTATAAATATGGGAAAATCATTAGCTTGGGTGAGGTTCAAAAGAGATGGGGTACCCACTCAAGAGTGTTTTTGTGCTACAAACAATTGAATAACTATCTCTCTAAAGCATATAACAACTACATACCTCTACAGCTTACTACCTGGGAAACCCTTTTGGCCCTCCAATCGCCAGTTCTAAGACTCCTTTCTCAAACCTATAAATTGCTGCAAACAAACAGATTGCAGACTAGTCTTAAATATTTTGATCTCTGGGAAAAATAATTAGATATAACCCTGCCAGTTCCTACTAGAAACAAAATTATTGCAAATGTACATAAAACATCAAGGGCTTCTAGAATTAGAGAGATGAGATATAAAATTATTACAAGATGGTATTATGTCCCTACTATACTGCATAGTATTTTCCCCTCTTCTACAGACAAATGCTGGAGGTGTGGTAATGACTTGGGCACTTTCAAACATATTTGGCTTTCATGTGATAAGGTCTTGAAATATTGGGAACAAATTTGTTACTCCATTTTTCAGATTACAGGTTACAAATATGGTCACACAGATTTCTCTCTATTGTTATTTAATTTAGATAGCTGGACTAATAGTTTCATTTCTGATAAACTTTCACAACATTTATTAATAGTTGCTATTGCCTTGATACCTAAGAAATGGAAAGCACAAGATCCTCCTACAATTAATGAATGGATACATTTAGTTGAAGGGACCAGAAAACTTGAAGAAATTACTGCTCTATTGCACAACACAATAGATGATATAGAAAGACATGGTTGCCTTGGCTAGAATTTTATAATTTGTCGTGACTGTGTTTTTTGCATGTGTTCACTATTATAAAATGTACTGTACCCCAAATGTACCGTCCAACTCACTCCATCAAGGATATGATCGTATTACAGGTAATTGAGATATGACTTGTTATTAACAGTTATACTCTATTCAAGATTAAGATGCTGTGAATTTCTTGTCCCCTTCCCTCCCCCACCCTTTTTCCATTCTGTACCCTCTCCCCTTTGAAACCTCAATAAAAAGGATTTGGGGAAAAAAAATAAATCTTAAATTATAATGAACCATTAGACTGAGAGTCCACAAATGTTAGCCACAATGCTTGATATCAGAAGATGCAGGGTTTAGACATAAGGAATTCTAAAAGAAAACTTAAACTACCTAGATTGACAGTCTACAAACTTTGGCCACAATGCTTGAGAAATCTTAAATTAAAATAAATCTTTGGCCACAATGCCTGATATTAGAAGATACAGGTTTTAGGCTGAGGAATTGTATTTGAAATCTTAAATTAAAATGAACCTTTAGACTGAGTCCATAAATCTAGCCACAATGTTTGATATTATTAAACAGCAGATCTCCAGCAAGATAAAAATATAACATTCAAAGACACTATTCACTTTGTTTTCAAAAAATGCTCCACAATTCGTTCTGTAAATCTTTGGGGACTGAGGGACGACATGAAAGATATTCTGCAAATCTGTAGCCCTTTTTAGCCACTCATGAACATAGATCTTTGGATCAAAGTGTTGAAGTGGAGGACCAACTAAAGATATAAACATTAAGTTTGATGCAGTTTTTAGATGCAAGGAATTTCTTATAGGCGACACGAAAATATTTATGGTGCTGAATGATCTCTCACATTCCGCAGTGGATATGATACGAGTATTTACAGCTGATTTTAATGGCTGCAGATGCAAAGGCACTACATGCTCCCCACTTGCTACGTATTTTCTGAATCCCTGAACTGCATTTTGCGAACATACTTTAAATGTTCTAGCCAAGAGACTAATTTTTTTTATCACCAAAGCATGGATTAAAAGTTCCTTTTGGCCCCCTTTTGTCAGAATCTGTGCCAGCATTTGCAGAAGTATGAGAGTATGATTAAAATGCTGGTAAAGTGCTTTATAATTGTTCTATTCTGCCCTCAGAGAATGTGCACTTGAGGAAATCCACAATGTGCCTTTTTTATAAGGTGTTGGAAGGACAATGCTAGGTTCAGATTCTTCATCATAGATCAATATTATAGATTCTGAGGTCACTTGTTGTTGTGAATTTAGTTTTTGTTTTTTGGCAATCCACTTATCCACCATTGCTGTGAAAAACAGTGGAAAATCACCATAAGTATGTTATATGGATTTGAGATGGGATGGCTAATCTACAAAAATGAATGTCAAATTGATACCTGTGTGGGCGATCAGTGTGATGAACTGTATTTTAACTGTAGCAGAGAGTACAGGGAAGGAGGTGTAGCTTGTCCAGGTCTGGTCAACTTGCTGAAAAGTCAAAACAGTTGCTTCCTCAAAGGCAAGATTGAAGATGTTGAAAAAAAGAGATGACACTGTAGGGAAGAAGGAAAAAAGTTAAACTTATCAACCACATAAAATATTTCTTCCCAGGCATGAGACAGGATCCATTGAGGTTTAAAGCTGCCAGTGGGACTGACCACTTGACTTACCTTAAGTCGTAAGTTATTTTTGAAAACCACTGGCCTAGGTAACTAGTGATGATTTAAGACCACAGCAACGATCGCAGTGAAGGAGGTATAGCTTGCACAGATGTCTGGTCCACTTGCTGAAAAGTAAAAAAACAGTGGCTTTTTCACAGGCAGCCGCAAGATTGAAGATGCTGAAAAAAAAGAGATGACACTGTAGGGTGCAGATTCTGTCCCCCGCAGTTCACAGCAGCCTTCTTCTTTTTTTGTTAAACTTCGGAAGCAGAACTTCAGTTTTCGGCACATACACAGTTGAAGTAATCTTCCAGTCGCGAAAATTGCGCATGCGCCGAAAGTCACAAAATAGTTTTTTGGAATTTTCATCACATGCGCAGTTGTTCAGGACCGGAAAAATTACTCCAATTAAGCATGTGCCGAAAACGAAAGTCTGCTTCCGAATTTTAACGAAAAAAAGAAGATGGCTGCCGTGAACTGCAGGGGACAGAACCTGCACCGAGGGGTAAAAAAAGGCTGGGGGGGAGTAGGGTCTACAAAGGGTAGGGGTTTTTTATGTTATGGGTTTGTTTCTCCTTTAATACTAAGCTCCACGGGGGCAGGAACTGATGTGAGTGAAGTATAAAGTGATGATGCGTAAATGTTGCCACAAAATTTACACCCATTGACTCTAACTGGTGAAAAAAAGTTTGTGCAACAAAATAAATTTGCCACCCATAGACTAATTCAATTTGATTTCTAATCAATGCCATTACCTGGTTTATCTCTTCCTTGTTCCACCCCTGCCTGCTTCCCAAATCAATAACTGGAAATTGGATCCTTTGGACCATTATGGCTTCTGGGTTTGATCACCTTGTTAAAAACTATTATAAATGTCTTTCTTATATTTATTGGACAGCTTTGTGTAAGGAAAAACTGACAGATACCTTAATGTTTTCTGGTTGTGTACAGTGTGGATAATGCACTACAATGTACCCCAGACAAAGCTATGAAATAAGGACTGCGTCCCTCTCAGGATTTTACTGTGCTCTATAATTAGATAGAGATAGATAGAGATATAGATAGATAGAGATAGAGAGATACTATCTATCGATAGAAAGATAGATAATAGATAGATGATAGATAGATGATATATACTAGATGACTATTTATAGATAGAAAGAGATAGATAACAGGTAGAGATACTAGATAGATAAATAGATACTAGATAGGATGGCAGATAGATACTAGATAAATAGATGCTAGATAGAAATAGAGGATAGATAATACATAAATAGACAGAAAAAGATAGATGATAGATAGATGACAGATAATAGATGATAGATACTAGATAGATAAAAATATAGATGATAGATACTAGATAAAAAGATAGAAAGAGATAGTTACATAGTTACATAGTTACATAGTTAAATTGGGTTGAAAAAAGACAAAGTCCATCAAGTTCAACCCCTCCAAATGAAAACCCATCATCCATACACACACCCCTCCCTACTTTTAATTAAAATTCTTTATACCCATACCTATACTAACTATAGAGTTTAGTATCACAATAGCCTTGGATATTATGTCTGTCCAAAAAATCATCCAAGCCATTCTTAAAGGCATTAACTGAATCAGCCATCACAACATCACCCGGCAGTGCATTCCACAACCTCACTGTCCTGACTGTGAAGAACCCTCTACGTTGCTTCAAATGAAAGTTCTTTTCTTCTAGTCTAAAGGGGTGGCCTCTGGTACGGTGATCCACTTTATGGGTAAAAAGGTCCCCTGCCATTTGTCTATAATGTCCTCTAATGTACTTGTAAAGTGTAATCATGTCCCCTCGCAAGCGCCTTTTTTCCAGAGAAAACAACCCCAACCTTGACAGTCTACCCTCATAATTTAAGTCTTCCGTCCCTCTAACCAATTTAGTTGCACGTCTCTGCACTCTCTCCAGCTCATTTATATCCCTCTTAAGGACTGGAGTCCAAAACTGAACTGCATACTCCAGATGAGGCCTCACCAAGGACCTATAAAGAGGCATAATTATGTTTTCATCCCTTGAGTTAATGCCCTTTTTTATGCAAGACAGAACTTTATTTGCTTTAGTAGCCACAGAATGACACTGCCCAGAATTAGACAACGTGTTATCTACAAAGACCCCTAGATCCTTTTCATTTAAGGAAACTCCCAACACACTGCCATTTAGTGTATAACTTGCATTTATATTATTTTTGCCAAAGTGCATAACCTTGCATTTATCAACGTTGAACCTCATTTTCCAGTTTGCTGCCCAGTTTTCCAGTTTAGACAGATCACTTTGCAAAGTGGCAGCATCCTGCATGGAACCTATAGTTAGATGATAGATATAGATAGATACTAGATAAATAGATAGATAGATAAATAGATATACTGGATAGATAGAGATGATAGATGATAGATAGATAAATAGATAGAATGAGATAGATAACAGACAGATAAATAGGTAGAAAGAGATAGATGATCGATATATAATAGATAGCTGATAGATGGATAGATAGATACTAGATAGATAGATATCTAGATAGGTAGATGATAGATACTAGATAAATAGATATATAGATAGATAGATAATATAGATAGATATCGATCTATAGATAGAGATAGATAGATGATAGATAGATACTAGATAGTTAAATAGAAAGAGATAGATGATAGATAATAGACAGATAAATAGATAGATATAGATGATAGATAATTGATAGCTGATAGAGAAATAGATGCTAGATACTAGATATCTATCTATAGATAGAAAGAGATAGATAATAGACAGATAAATAGATAGAAAGAGATAGATGATAGATTAGATAGATGATAGATAAATAGATGATAGATACTAGATATCTGTCTATAGATATAAAGAGATAGATAGATAGAAATACGAGATAGATGATAGATACGATAGCTGATAGATAGATAAATAGATGATGGATACTAGATATCTATCAATAGATAGAAAGAGATAGATAGAGATATTAGATAACATATTCGCGAACTTGCGTCAAAAATGCGAACGGTTCGCGAACGTCGCGAACCCCATAGACTTCAATGGGAAGGCGAATTTTAAAAGCTAGAAAAGACATTTCTGGCCGGAAAAATGATTTTAAAGTTGTTTAAAGGGTGCAACGACCTGGACAGTGGCATGCCAGAGGGGGATCAAGGGCAAAAATGTATCTGAAAAATACATTGTTGACACAGCGCTGCGTTTTGTGCTGTAAAGGGCAGAAATCACACTACGTCACTCAGGTGATGTTTCTGGACACGGAATGTGAAAAAGCTCACACAGCTAGGTGGCACTTGGTTAAAGACTGGGCAAACAATGCCTGCAAGGGCAACGTATACAGTAGTGGATACGGAATATATTATTGCTGCTGTAAAAACATCACTCAGGTGATGTTTATGGACACTGAATTATTATTGTTATTTAGACAGAATGTGAAAAAGCTCACACAGCTAGGTGGCACTTGCATACCTCCCAACTGTCCACTTTTGACCACTCAACCCCCTGTCCCTCTTTTGTACTGGAAAGTCCCTCTTTTCTCTGCACTGAACAGCCAGAAAAAAACCAGTTTCTAACTTAATTAGCTTTTGGCAGAGAGCTCAGAACAGCTAACAGGTGCAAATAAGATACTTTGTAACAATTTTGACTCTGGTTGGTGCTGGTAGTGGTGAACTACTAGGAGGAGCAGCACACCAGTCCCACTCCCCAACACAGCTAGACTAATAGCACTGGGCTCTTACAGTAGCAAAGTAAAAAAAACAAAAAAGAAAATAAAAGCAGTCCTTACAAGGACTATTGGGTTACAGGCAGCAGTCAGCAGATGAGAGATCAGCAGCAGGACAGCTGCCCACAGCAGCTACATACAGAGCACTGCAGTAGAAGGTAGATTACTAGCAAGCAAAGCTACCTAACCTAAAATGTCCATCAAATCCTTGCAGAGTTCTGTAAAGGGCAGAAATCACACTACATTTCTAAACCTGTGTAATAAACTGCTTTAAAACGTCCGGCTTCTACATGCCAATCAAGTCGTGTAAAGGTTACAGCCTGTTCACACGCAAAGACAAAACGTGGCGCTTACTGCAACACAAAAAAACGCAAAGAGCTTTAATGAATGATACCATCAAGTGAGCAAATAATAGTTTTTAATTACTAGTTGCGCTTGTCACCTCCAGGATGTTCGTCCTGTTGGTGGCAATATTTCTGTAGTAGTGTGTTTAGCAGTCACCATGCTTGTGCGCACGTGCACAGTCAGGCAGAGGTAATTCAATGTACAGTGAAGTGAACCAAAAAACACTGATTCTGCAGTGTGGGCCCAATTTTGGTCTACTTTATTGATCACCTACGGTGACCATAAAAGATGCGATTTTGCCACTGTTGCAGAACCCTGAAAAATTTGTGTGTACTTTCCTGAAAAATTATGTTTTTTTTGTCGCAGCCACTGAAGCACAGAGGCCAGAAAAAATATGCCATATAAATGCTGAAAATATTATTTTTTTTTTTTTGTCGCAGCCACTGAAGCACAGAGGCCAGAAAAAATATGCCATATAAATGCTAAAAATATAAATTTTTTTTGTCGCAGCCACTGAAGCACAGAGGCCAGAAAAAATATGCCATATAAATGCTGAAAATATTAATTTTTTTTGTGTCGCAGCCACTGAAGCACAGAGGCCAGAAAAAATATGCCATATAAATGCTGAAAATATATATTTTTTTGGTTGCAGCCACTGAAGCACAGAGGCCAGAAAAACTCAGGATTTACCTGTCCAAAAAGTTTTGCTTCAAATGAAACCAGTAGGGTTTGCACCCTAGTTTGTAACGGTGGCGGAGGTAGGAGGACGCTAAAGGACAGCTGTGTGTTGAGTCATGCGGAGTGCAGAGAAGGACAGCTGCATGGGGAGTCAGAACAAGTCTTCCAGCGTGCAGTAACCCTCCGAGATCCACGCCTCATTCATTTTAATAAAGGTCAGGTAATCCACACTTTTGTGACCTAGGCGAGTTCTCTTCTCAGTTACAATCCCTCCTGCTGCACTGAAGGTCCTTTCTGAGAGGACACTTGAGGCGGGGCAAGACAAGAGGTTCATGGCAAATTGTGACAGCTCTGGCCACAGATCAAGCCTGCGCACCCAGTAGTCCAGGGGTTCATCGCTCCTCAGAGTGTCGATATCTGCAGTTAATGCCAGGTAGTCCGCTACCTGCCGGTCGAGGCGTTCTCTGAGGGTGGATCCAGAAGGGTTCTGGCGCTGCCTTGGACTGAAAAACATTTGCATGTCTGACGTTACAGAGTGGCCAAAGTGCTTTGTCCTTGCAGGTGCGCTCGTGGCAGGATTACTGGCACCTCTGCCCCTGGAATGTTGATGAGTTCCTGAAGTGACATCACCCTTAAAAGCATTGTACAACATGTTTTGCAGGCTGGTTTGTAAATGCAGCATCCTTTCGGACTTGTGGTACGTTGGTAACATTTCTGCCACTTTATGCTTGTACCGAGGGTCTAGTAGCGTTGCGACCCAGTACAGGTCCTTCTCCTTAAGCCTCTTGATACGGGGGTCCTTCAACAGGCATGACAGCATGAAAGACCTCATTCTCACAAGGTTGGATGCAGAGGTATCCATCTCCGCTTCCTCGTTATCAAGGACTACATCATCCACGGTCTCCTTCCCCCAGCCACGTACAAGACCAGGGGTCCCCAAAAGGTCACCACTAGCCCCCTGGGAAGCCTGCTCCTGTTGGTCCTCCTCCTCCACAAAGCCACCTTCCTCCTCTGACTCCACTTCTGACACCTCTCCCTGCGTTGCAGCAGGTGCCTGGGCTCGTTCTGGTGATTCCGACCAGAAATCGTGCGCTTCCTGCTCCTCGTCACGCTGGTCTACAGCCTCATCTGTCACTCGTCGCTCGGCACGCTTCAGGAAGAAAGCAAAGGGTATTAGGTCGCTGATGGTGCCTTCGGTGCGACTGACCATGTTTGTAACCTCTTCAAAATGGCGCATGAGCCTGCAGGCATCGCGCATAAGCACCCAGTAACGGGGGAAAAAAATCCCCAGCTCTGCAGATGCAGTCCTACCACCCAGTTCAAACAGATATTCATTGACGGCTCTTTGTTGTTGCAGCAGACGTTCAAACATGAGGAGCGTTGAATGCCAGCGAGTCTGGCTGTCGCAAATTAAACACCTGACTGGCATGTTGTACCGCTGCTGAATGTCAGCAAGGCGTGCCATGGCTGTGTAGGAACGTCTGAAATGGGCCGACACCTTCCTGGACTGCCTGAGAATGTCCTGGAATCCTGGGTACTTCGAGACAAAACGTTGGACTATTAAATTCAGAACATGTGCCATGCAGGGCACATGTGTTAAATTGCCCAGTCTCAGTGCTGCCAACAGATTGCTTCCGTTGTCACACACCACTTTTCCGATCTTCAGTTGGTGTGGGGTCAGCCACCGATCGGCCTGTGACTGCAGAGATGACAGGAGTACAGATCCGGTATGGTTTCTGCTTTCCAGGCACGTCATCCCCAAGACAGCATGACAACGGCGTACCTGGCACGTCGAATAGCCTAGGGGGAGCTGGGGGTGCACAGGTGTGGAGGAGGAGGACCCAGCAGCAGAGGAGGAGGAAGCAGTGGAAGAAGACGAGGTAGAGAGCGAAGGAGGAGTAGAGGTGGTGGCAGAACCGCGTGCAATCCGTGGCGGTGACACCAACTCCACTGTTGTTGTTGAGCCACGCATTCCCTGCTTCCCAGCCATAACCAAGTTCACCCAGTGGGCAGTGTAGGTGACATACCTGCCCTGACCATGCTTGGAGGACCATGCGTCAGTAGTCATATGGACCTTTGGCCCAACACTAAGTGACAGAGATGCGGTGACTTGGCTCTGCACATGGTGGTACAGGTGTGGTATTCCCTTCTTGGAAAAAAGAAGGGAATAGGGAGCATGGGAGCAACACCTTTGAGGTGTTGCTCCCATAGTGCTTTGTGCTTGCCGTTCATGTGCCTTCGCATAGAAGTTGTACCTATGTGGCTGTTGGGCTTCCCAAGACTCAGTTTCTGACTGCACTCATTGCAAATTACAACGCTTTTGTCAGAGGCACACACATTAAAAAAATCCCACACTGCTGACCTTTTTGAAGCTGGCAATCTGGCGGTAACAGTAGAAGTTGGCGGCAATGGTAGGTGCGTTGGCCGGCTGACCACAGGTGCCGATACATGTTGTTGCCCTACTGTTCCCTGCGAGCTGTCCTCCCTGCTTCTTCTAAGTCTTATTCTCCTCCTGCCTCTCTGACTCTCCGTCTCTCCATCTGAACTATCCTCCTCTTGCTCTCTTCTACTGGGCACCCACAAAACATCAATCTCCTCATCATCATTCTCCTCAGATGCATCAATTTCTTCTAACAGCTCACAGAAGGAAGCAGCAGCGGGGACCTCCTCATCACTCATTATGTCCATCTCTGTTGTGTTGTCTGCCAGAATTATATCTGGTGTAACGTCCTCATCTCCTTCATCTTCTTCTGCCAATAATGGTTGCGCATCACTCAGTTCAAGAAACTCATGTGTAAATAACTCCTCTGACTCCAGTGAAGAAGGGGCACCGGTGGTGGAGGAAGTGTTACGTGGGGTGCCCATAGCAGAGGAGGATGAGGATGTTGTGGCAAAGTTAGAAACGGTAGAGGATCGGGTGTGCTGTGTAAGCCAGTCAACTACCTCTTCAGCATTTTGGGAGTTCAGGGTCATTGCCTTTGTAAAACTGGGCAATTTCCTAGGTCCACAGGATAGCATAGCAGCATTTTTTTTAAAACAACAACAACTCAGGTGATGTACTGATGTTTCTGGAGACGGTATTATTATTATTGATATTTAGACAGAATGTGAAAAAGCTCACACAGCTAGGTGGCAGTTGTTTGAAGAACACGCTGGGCAAACAATGCCTGCAAGGTCAACGTATACACTACAGCAGTGGATACGGAATATATTATTGCTGCTTGAAAAACGTCACTCAGGTGGTGTTTCTGGAGACGGTATTATTATTGATATTTAGACAGAATGTGAAAAAGCTCACACAGCTAGGTGGCAGTGGTTTGAAGAACACACTGGGCAAACAATGCCTGCATGGTCAACGTATACACTATAGCAGTGGATACGGAATATATTATTGCTGCTTGAAAAACGTCACTCAGGTGGTGTTTCTGGAGACGGTATTATTATTGATATTTAGACAGAATGTGAAAAAGCTCACACAGCTAGGTGGCAGTTGTTTGAAGAACACACTGGGCAAACAATGCCTGCAAGTGCACTACTATTGGTGCACTACTATGAAGAACAGCAAACAGCACTGGACACGTTAAAGAACAGTAAGATAAGTAAAATTAAAAAAATATATATATATTTATATTTTAAAAAAAAATTACTCTGGTTGGTGCTGAACTACTAGGAGCAGTACACCAGTCCCACTCCCCAACACAGCTAGACTAATAGCACTGGGCTCTTATAGTAGCAAAGTAAAAAAACAAAAAAGAAAATAAAAGCAGTCCTTACAAGGACTATTGGGTTACAGGCAGGCAGCAGTCAGCAGATGAGATCAGAAGCAGTGCCCACAGCAGCTACATACAGAGCACTGCAGTAGAAGGTAGATTATTAGTCAGCAAAGCTAACTAACCTAAACTCACTGTCCCTCAAATCCCTGCAGAGTTCTGTCCCTACAATACAGAGCAGTATCAAGTAGATTACTAGCCAGCAAAGTTACTATCAACTGTCCCTCAAATCACTAAACAGCTCTCTCCCTACACTAGCTCTTCCAAGCACACACAGGCAGAATGAAAAAACGCTGCAGGGCTTCAGTTTATATATGGAAGGGGAGTGGTCCAGGGGGTGTGGGGGTGGTCCAGGAGGGAAAGCTTCCTGATTGACTGCCATGTATCTGCTGGTCTGGGGGAGAAATGGCAAAAAAAGCGCCAGCTAAGGCGAACCCAAATTGGCAAACGTCGTGCGACGTTCGCGAACATTCGGCGAACGCGAACAGTCGATGTTCGCGCGAACTAGTTCGCGGGTGAACAGTCCGCGACATCCCTACTGATAGATAGAGATTCTAGATAGATAAATAGATAGAGACTAGATAGAAATAGATGAGACAGATAAATATACAGAAAGACATAGCTGATAGATAGAGATATAGATAGAGATATAGATAGATACATAGATATAGTGAATAAAGTACCCCCTCTTGTAAAATATAAGGATATTATAGTTACAGAGGAGTTTCATGACCATATAAAAACATGAGGCCGAAGGCCAAGTGTTTTTATACAGGTCATGGAACTCCGAGGTAACTTCTAATATCCTCATATTTTGCAACCGGAGGTACTTTATTTATTATAATACACAAGTTTCAGTGAGTCATGTGACAGAAATTACATCAGAACTCACCGTTTATAACTGATGACATCAGAACTCACCGTTAATTAGGATAGAATTTACAAGATATTCATGGCTTTTGTGTATTATATATTGGATAGATAGATGATAGATACTAGATAGATAAATAGATAGATACTCAGATATAGATAGATACTAGATAGAAATAGATAGATGATACATAGATAAGACATAAATAGACAGAGATAGATGAGATAGATAGATAGATAGATAGATAGATAGATAGATAGATAGATAGATAGATAGATAGATAGATAGATATACTGAACTGTGTGGACTCAAGTTAGATGAAGTTAAATGAAAAATAACATGTTTTGTTTAAAGGGAAAATATACCCCTTCTTTTTGACATCATATCATTCAATTGGGCTGTCGAAAAGATGCATAAATACTATCTGAACTTCCAGAAAAATAAACGAGTTTTTATACAGACATACATAATATCATAGACTGAAAAGAAGCCATGTTACTCATAGAAACTATTTCCCAATACCCCTTTGGCTCACAGTGTAATGCAAACCTGCATGTGTTTGAAGTGTATAGAGAATTACAAGTATTAGACCTTGTGCATAGTTATATATGCTGTTTACTAATTTTTGTGCGGATTGAAATGCATAATAGTTTTCATATAAAGGCAAAATATATCCTCCTTTTAGAAACAAGTTCATTGAATTGGGCTTATGTAAAAAAGATGCATACATAGCAGCTAAACCACCAAATATTCATTTAAATTTATTTTTTACAGCTCATTTCACATACTAAAAAGAAATCACATTCATAAAAACAGTTTCCAAGCAATCCATCCCTCTCCTTGCGCCATTGCGAAGTGATGCTTTCTGAGATTTTAAATCACTCTGATTTTTGCAGTGTGTGGTGCACTCATTCTCTAAAAAGCAGAGGGACTTCATCACAATGGTACAAGGTAAAAAATAAGTTGAATCACTCCTTAAGCCTAAGGGGGTGGGGAACTATTCCCTCAAAGGCTATTATGGTTTCCGTTCAATATGTGTAATAAGGTATATCTGCAGTGCAGTATCTGCCAGCCCCCCTCCCCCAATCTCCAAACTCCTGCTGGACCAGCCCCCCAATCTCCGGGCCTCCAAATAAAATTAATCGTGGCGACAGTAGTGCATGCACACTGCCAATCGCAACCTGTTGTCCAGTCCGACCCTGTATATCTGTGTAAAATAAAATATACATTTATATTTATTTCTGTAAGCTCAGATTTTATGCTTAAAGGGCACCTATCACAACCGTAATTAAACACATATTATCAATCTGACCAGTACAACCTAAACACGTTTAATCAAACTACATATATAGTTTTTTTATTTATTTATTTATTTTTTTAAACTGCAGTTTTTAAAAATCCCTTACTTTGTCAAATGGGTTCTTTCACTGAGGGAGGCCATACAGTTACTATAACAATGACTGGCAGTTAGGTTGAACTTGATGGACGTGTGTCTTTTTTTCAACCTAACTTACTATGTTACTATAACATGCAAATTTCAGGAACATGCTCAGATTGTAGCATTGCCTTGTTTTAGTAAATTCCTCCACTAGAAGTATCACAAGATTTCCCTATCTTGTCCCCTGCTAGTGATCTTATTATTTAAATGAAGGGGACACACTAACTTCCAGAAGGTGGCAGCACTACTGAACAGCACCTAACATAGAGGTTTGGCTGATTTGAAAATAGCTTAGAAGGGTTGCTAAGCAACCAAAGAATTTCAACTTAGCATGTGCAAGATTTCAGAGCTGTAGTTGGCTGTGAAGATATAGGTAGGAGGAGCCAGTGAAATCCAAGATGTCTGCCTCAGCTAGAACTGCGGTGGAGATAGGGGAGATTTTGCAGAAGGTACAGTGAGCTGACGATTTACATTATACAAACAATTCTAACTCTAACAATTCTAGTTTTAAAAATCATATTTTTACATAAACTTTCACATAGTGTCTTTACTTAGTAAATACTTTTAGTTATGATTGGTGCCCTTTAAGTCCAACTGAATGAACTTATGTCAAAAAGATGGGAGGTATATTTTCACTTTAAGGAGAACTGAATGCTGATTTGTGAATGTCTACAGTACTCCATGCCTCTACATTGAAAGCTTATACTATTTTATTGAGTACTAAATGTGAAGTCTCATTACATACCTGTTCATGTTCCTGTTTGAAACAAGCTGCTGACTGGAAAAAGCAACTAAAAGCAAACAAATCAACTGAAAAGGATAAGTATTTGCTATTAACTGCTATTTTATAGTAAGGTTTTATATTTAAATACTGTGGTTTGTTTTTTACAGTTTTTTTTTTCTGTCTTGAGTGCTAAATAACAAAGTCTGGTGTGCTAGTTTTCCCTCAGTTTAAGGGGGTGGGGTTTGATTAGTTGCACCTGAACAGACTGTATAAATAGAACCCCTGGGACTCCAGTGGAGCTTGCTCTAGTGTTTAGCTGCTCTTAAGTGTTTGCTCTTTAAGTAGGGGATCTGTAAGTGGAGTTACAAATACCAGAGTTAAGTGGGGGATCTGTAAGTGGAGTTACAAATACCAGAGTTAAGTGGGGGATCTGTAAGTGGAGTTACAAATACCAGAGTTAAGTGGGGGATCTGTAAGTGGAGTTACAAATACCAGAGTTAAGTGGGGGATCTGTAAGTGGAGTTACAAACACCGGAGTTTCAAACTAAAGGAGGTTCAAAGTAGGTCAAAAGTTTGTTCTAAACCATTTTATTTATTTTTTTATTCCTGTTTTGATCTGTACTGGGATAATGAGTGCTAGCAGGATTGAAGGTCTGACTCAGTGCACAACATACATCCCAACATTTTGGAAGTAAAAAGAGGGACAATTTTTTTTTTTCCTCACGTAGAGCAGCAATTTTTTGGACACACCCCTTTATGTGGCCACACCCCATAATTACCATGTTTGTTTTACAAAATTTGGCAGGTTATGAAAGTTTGAAAATATTTCTCCTTATCTAAACTGTGTTTTTGTGTCTCAAAATTGTTACAAAGTATCTTATTTGCACCTGATAGCTGTTCTGGGCTCTCTGCTAAAAGTGAAAAACTTTGTATCTTTTTCTGGCTGTTCAGTGCAGAGAAAAGAGGGGGGCGGGTGAGTGTTATGGGGAAGCTAGGGTAGACGGGGCAGTGGGGTTAGTAAGGGGTCATGGGGGAGGAGTGAGGGGGGCAAATAGTTTACCAGATAAGGAGGTCCCTCTGTTACAAAGAAAACAGAATAATGCTAACTTAACATACAATTCTCCACTAGGTAAAGTAAATTTCAAAAGTCAAAGTAGTAACCTCCACTATATGCTGGCAAATGCACAGAGTTTGTCAGGTAAAATGGGAGACCTAGAATTAATTGCATGCTCTAAAAATTATGATATAATTGGTATCACTGAGACCTAGTGGGATGAAACATGTGACTGGACTGTGAATTTAATTGGTTACACACTTTTTAGGAGGGACAGAGGGATAAAAAAGGATGGAGGAGTGTGTTTGTATGTAAAGCCTGAATTAAAGCCATGCACTAAAGAAATAACCATAGCTGGCACTGGTGAGGATGTAGAATTCCTCTGGGTAGAGATTTTGACTGGGCAAAAGGTTACAAAGAGAATTATCAATTGTGTATGCTATAAACCACCTCGTATAAGTGACGAATATGAAGCCCAGTTACTCTTTAGTTACAAGCGACTTCACAGCTGGGTCAAGTTGTTTGCTTCAGTTATCCAGACATTGACTGGGGTAATGGGGTTGCCAAGAGAAAAAAAGCTAATATGCTGAATGACAACTTTTTATTCCAGCTCGTTCAAGAATCTACTAGGAATAACTCACTTTTGGACCTTGTAATAACTAATAATACTAAACTCATCTCTAACATTTATGTGGGTGAGCATTTAGGGAATAGTGATCATAACATGGTCTCCTTTGAGATTCTGTTGCTGAAGCAATTCTATAAGGGAGTAACCAAAACACTAAATTTCAGACGTGCAAACTTTGACAGTATAAGGGCATCTATGCAATATTTTAAGTGGGAAATGCTTTTCACAGGGATAAACACGGAACAAAAATGTGAAGTCTTTAAAATGCTGCTTAATAAATATACATGTCAGTATATTTCCCTTGTAAGCAAGGAACGACATTGCAAAGCAAAACCTTTTTGGTTCAATAGAAGTGTTGGTATTGAGGTGGGTAAGAAAAGGCATACTTTTAAGGCTTTCAAGTTAGCTGGGACAGCCGAATCATTTCTAAGGTACAAGGAGGCCAATAAATCATGCAAAGAAGCTATAAGTCAAGCTAAAATTGATATGGAAAATGATATTGCAGCAAGCAGTAAAAATAATTCAAAAGTATTTTTTAAATATATTAATAGTAAATAAATTAAGCAGGAAGGGGTGGGACCTTTAGGGGGGTCAGCTGGTTGATGAAAACAAAATAAAAGCGCAGATTCTGAATTCATATTTTCCCTCTGTCTACACAAATGAGGAACCAGTTTTTGAAGGTTTCCTTCTTAATAGTCCCAATTCTAGTAATACAACTAATGATGCATGGTTCACACATGAGGAAATTCAAAAGAGACTAGAACATGTTAAGATAAACAAAGGTCCAGGGGCCAGATGGTATTCATCCCAGGGTACTTAGCGAGCTTAGCTCTGTGCCAAACCTCTTTACTTAATTTTTCAGAATTCATTGAGGTCTGGCATAGTATAGAGAGACTGACAAATTGCTAATCCCGTTCTCAGCCTCAAGATTATAGGCCAGTTAGTCTGACGTCAGTAGTGGTAAAGCTTTTTGAAGGGTTATTAAAGGATAATATACTGGACTTTATAGCAAATCATAATACTATGAATGTATGCCAGCATGGTTTTATGCGTAATAGATCTTGCCAGACTAATGGTGGCCATAGACACACAGATCCGATCGTACGAATCGAGGATTCGTACGATTTTCGGATCGTGTGTGGCACGTGCCGACTTCTTTCGTCCGGCGGAGATCGGTCGTTTGGTCGATCGGTCAGGTTTGATTTTGACCCGACCGATCCCGCCGGAGCTCATGGCACATCGTAATCTGATCGTTCGGCCGTACGGCCAAACAATCAGATTACCCCCGATATAGCCATGCCTGTTAATGGCATATCGGGGAAAGATCCGCTCGTTTGGCAACATCGCCAAACGAGCGGATCTTTGCATCTATGGCCACCTTAACTTAAATTTCTTTTTATGAGAAGGTAAGCAGGGACCTCGATTCTGGGATGGCAGTGGATGTGATTTACTTTGCTAAAGCATTTGATACAGTGCCACACAAAACGGTTACTGGTTAAACTAAGGAATGTTGGCCTGGAACATAGTATTTGTACCTGGATAGAGAACTGGCTAAAAGATAGACTACAAAGAGTGGTGGTAACTGCAACATTTTCTAATTGGACAAGTGTTGTTAGTGGAGTACCACAGGGCTCTGTACTAGGTCCCTTGCTTTTCAACTTGTTTATTAATGACCTGGAGGTGGGCATTGAAAGTACTGTTTCTATTTTTGCAGATGATACTACATTGTGCAGAACTATAGGTTCCTTGTAGGATGCTGCCACTTTGCAGAGTGATTTGTCAAAGTTGGAAAACTGGGCAGCAAACTGGAAAATGAGGTTCAATGTTGATATACTGTATGCAAGGTTATGCACTTTGGGAAAAAATAATATAAATGCAAGTTATACACTAAATGGCAGTGTATTGGGAGTTTCCTTATATGAGAAGGATCTAGGGGTTTTTGTCATCTGGGCAGTGTCATTCTGTGGCTACTAAAGCAAATAAAGTTCTGTCTTGCATATAAAAGGGCATTAACTCAAGGGATGAAAACATAATTATGCTTCTTTATAGGTCCATGGTAAGGCCTCATCTGGAGTATGCAGTGCAGTTTTGGAGGGATATAAGAGGGATATAAATGAGCTGGAGATAGTGGAGAGATGTGCAACTAAACTGGTTAGAGGTGTGGAAGACTTAAATTATGAGGGTAGACTGTCAAGGTTGGGGTTGTTTTCTTTGGAAAAAAGGCACGAGGGGACATGATTACACTTTATAACTACATTAGAGGACATTATAGACAAATATCATAGCATATTACCCATAAAGAGGATCACCGTACCAGAGGCCACCCCTTCAGACTAGAAGAAAAGAACTTTCATTTGAAGCAACGTAGGTGGTTCTTCACAGTCAGGACAGTGAGGTTGTGGAATGCACTGCCAGGTGATGATGTGATGGCTGATTCAGTTAATGCCTTTAAGAATGGCTTGGATGATTTTTTGGACAGACAATATCAAAGGCTATGCTGATACTAAACTTTATAGTTAGCATAGGTATGGGTAAATATAATTTATGTAAAAGTAGGGAGGGGTGTGTGTATGGATACTGGGTTTTCATTTGGAGGGGTTGGACTTGATGGACTTTGTCTTTTTTCAACCTGATTTAACTATGTAACTATGTACTTCATCATCATCATCATCATCATTTATTTATATAGCGCTGTCAAGATACGCAGTGCTTTACTGCAGTTAAAGCAAACAGGCAATAAATGGTGGATAACAGACAAGGATTACAGAATACAATAGGGTTTACAAACTAAAAGGTTAGGATACAATTGAGACATTAGGATTGTATAAACAATTTGTCATTTTTGATACAGCAATGATTAATTAAGGTACATCGAATAGGCCTCTTTAAACAGATGGGTCTTTAAGGAGCGCTTGAAAGTTTGGAAGGAAGGAGAAAGTCTGACAGCTTGTGGCAGAGAGTTCCAGAGAAAAGCAGAAGCCCGAGAGAAGTCTTGTAGACGAGAATGGGCAGAAGTGACCAAAGGAGAAGTGAGGCGAAGATCAGAAGCAGAGCGTAGGTTTCGTGAAGGAGTGTATTTGGAGATTAGAGATGAAATATAGGGAGGGGTTTCATTATTAAGGGCCTTGAATGTGAGTGTAAGTAATTTGAATTTGATTCTAGAAGAGATTGGGAGCCAGTGAAGGGACATACATATGGGAGCAAACAAGGGAAAGTTGTGCTCACCACTATTTTTTAAAACCATTAGGCGGGGGTGCAATGAGGGTGTGACCACAAAATACATATAGTCAAATACAAGAGTCCTCTGCACTCAACCCATTATCAATATATTTAAGACAGAGACATTTTGTGCATACTGCTACTGAAAAATGCCTTACCCTTTAAACAAAACAGGGATTGTTTGTCCATATATTGCAATATATTTAAGCTGGCCAACTACGTCAAAGTCATCCCATATCTGGCCAGTCCTATGCTCAATTTTATCTGATTCATTAAGAATTCTATTGCTTCATTATACATTTTACAAAGGGTTTTACCTGCAACTTACTTGCTGCTTTCAAAGTAAACCCCCATACTTCGCTGCCCTTTTATTAGACACCAGTGGGATCACCTGACTATAGCTGGGAAGGGTGGGAGCTACAACATGGAGCTGGTCACTGCTCCTGTATAACTATAACAAACAAGGGAAAGTTGTGCTCACCACTATTTTTTAAAACCATTAGGCGGGGGTGCAATGAGGGTGTGACCACAAAATACATATAGTCAAATACAAGAGTGAAGTTGTATAGAGCGAGAACAGCAGGGGGCCAAGAACAGAGCCTTGAGGAACTCCAACAGAGAGTGGGAAAGTAGTAGAAGTAGAGTTAGAGAAGGAAACTTTAAAGGAACGGTCAGACAGATAAGATGTAAACCATGAAAGAGCAGTGTCCCGAATGCCAGCTGAGTGTAGAATGTCAAGGAGGAGTGAGTGGTCAACTGTATCAAAGGCTGCAGAGAGATCTAGAAGGATTAGAATGGAATAATGACCTTTAGACTTTGCCAATAGAAGATCTTTGGTTACTTTGGTGAGGGAGTTGTGAGTGAGATGCTGGATCAGGCGTTTGTAAACAAGCCTTTCTAGTAATTTGGATGTGAATGGAAGAAGGGAGACCAGTCGATAGTTAGTGGGAGAGCTGGGATCAAGGGAATGTTTTTTGAGGATAGGAGTGATTAGTGCTTGTTTGTATAATGATGGAAAGGTACCAGTAGAGAGTGAAAGATTGAATAAGTGGGTAAGTGCAGGAGAGAGTGTATCAGAGATTGGGTGGAGAAGGCGAGAGGGTATGGGGTCAAGGGAGCAGGTGGTGGGTTTTGAGCTGGCTAGAAGTTTGCTAACTTCATCTAGAGTTGCAGGGGTGAAGGAGTGCAGAGTAGATGTGAGTGGACTGCACGTTGGTCTGAGATTGTTGTCGGACGGTATGCTCAGCCTAATGAGATCGATTTTTTCATTAAAGAAATGAGCAAGGTCTTGGGCGGTAACATTAATAGGTGGAGGAGGTGGAGGGGGGCATAGGAGTGAGTTAAATGTGGCAAACAGCTGCTGTGGTTTGGAGGACATAGTAGATATTAGATGAGAGAAGTATTGTTCTTTGGCTAATGATAGAGCTCGGTTATAGCAGGAGAGCATGAATTTGAAGTGGATGAAGTCAGGATCAGTTCGTGACTTTCTCCACCGTCGCTCAGCTGATCTACTACATCTTCTGAGGTACCGTGTTACACTAGTGTGCCAGGGTTGGGGTTTAGCTGGCCGGCTGCGACGGGTGGTAGAAGGTGCAAGGGAGTCAAGTGCTGTTGAAAGGGCATCGTTCTAGAGAGAAGTTGCCATATTGGGACAGGAGAGAGTATTAATATGAGATATGGATTGTGCTGATACTGTTGATAACTGTTGTGGTTCAAAGGCATTAAGGTTTCTGTACGTGTGGGTAGAGAGAGATGGTTGTGAAGGTGCAGGTGAAAGCAGTATCTGAAAGGAGAGTAGATGATGGTCAGACAGAGGGTAGGGAGAGTTAATTAAGTTGGATGGGCAGCATGAGTGGCAGAATATAAGGTCAAGAGCATGACCCTCGATGTGGGTAGGTGAGTTGGTCCACTGAGAGAGACCAAAAGAAGCTGTTAGAGAGAGAAGTTTAGAGGTGGCAGCAGAAGCAGAGTTGTCAATGGGGATGTTGAAGTCCCCTAAAATGAGAGCAGGTGTCTCACTGGAGAGAAAGTATGGAAGCCAGGCAGCGAAGTGATCCAAGAAGGTGGAGTAGGGACCTGGGGGCGATATATGACAGCAACATGCAGAGAGATTGGAGAAAACAAACGTATGCAGTGGACTTCAAAAGAAATGAAGGAGAGAGAAGTCGGTGTAGTTAGATTTTGAAACCTACATTTGGGGGAGAGAAGAAATCCCACCCCACCGCCATGACGGCCATCCGGTCTAGGGGTGTAAGTGAGAAGCCTCCATAGCAGAGGGCAGCAGGTGAAGCGGTGTCTGAGGGGGGAGAGCCATGTTTCAGTGATTGCAAAAAGGTGAAGGGATTTAGCTATAAAGAGGTCATGGACTGCTGTTAGTTTATTGCAGATTGACCGTGCATTCCAGAGGGCACATGAGAAAGGCAGGGAGGGTGTTGGTTTTATGTGAATTAGGTTTGCAATATTAGAAGTGTGTAAAGTCTGAGAGACTGGAAAAGACCTTGTTAAATGCCTGAGAGTAGGAATAAGTGAGGGTACAAATGAGTGAGTTGGACCAGGGTTTGGGGAGATATCCCCAGCTGCAAGTAACAGTAATAATGAGAGTGAGACAAGGTGTGACCTAGATTTGACAGTGCGAGCAGTGTATTGTTTGATGGGATGAGAGGGGATAATAGATTTAACAATACAAGATAGTGTGCATAGATTGAGAGAGGGTGATGTGAGCAGTGAAGAGGAGATTTCAATTTCAGGATAGTTTGATGGATGTTGGAGTGCAGAGGAAATATGCAAAAGTATAGAGGAGAGAGAGAAAAAGAAGGCAATCAGATTAAACATAGTTGGACAGTATAATCCGGTTTATCTTGTTGATAGAAGAATTGTTGAGCAGTGATGTCCAGTGTTTGCTTGGAGATTCCAGTCCAACTCTGATCCAACTGCTGTCCAACTCTGTCTAACTCTATATGTTGTACTAAAACTTTCTGTACTTAACTCTGTCTAACTCTATATGTTGTACTAAAACTTTCTGTACTTAACTCTGTCTGACTCTATATGTTGTACTTAAACTTCTGTACTTAACTCTGTCTAACTCTATATGTTGTACTAAAACTTTCTGTACTTAACTCTGTCTAACTCTATATGTTGTACTAAAACTTTCTGTACTTAACTCTGTCTAACTCTATATGTTGTACTAAAACTTTCTGTACTTAACTCTGTCTAACTCTATATGTTGTACTTAAACTTCTGTACTTTAACTTGATGGACTTAAGTTGTTAAATCTGCCATGGCTCTCCTGCCATGCTCACCCCTGCTATGCTTCCCCTAGAATGAATGTCCTGATATACAGCAAGAGGGTCACATGGGTGAGGGCCAGCAATTGATTAATTAAGACAAGTTAAAGACAGAAGAATCTCTGAGTCTGGTCATCTAACAGACATCAATAGCAATAAAATGGACATACCAAACTATTCACTAAAGCAAGCAACAAATTGCTAGATAAACATAAACTGATGCATTTTAACGCCTACCCCACAATTGAATAATTGGCAATGGTAATACAAAGATTTGCAGCAGAGTTGGATGGTGAGATGCAGAAAGCTAGAAGCAGTAAGTTCAATTAGCAGGAATTAGACATACCCCACAATTGAATAATTGGCAATGGTAATACAAAGATTTGCAGCAGAGTTGGATGGTGAGATGCAGAAAGCTAGGAGCAGTAAGTTCAATTAGCAGGAATTAGACATACCCCACAATTGAATAATTGGCAATGGTAATACAAAGATTTGCAGCAGAGTTGGATGGTGAGATGCAGAAAGCTAGGAGCAGTAAGTTCAATTAGCAGGAATTAGACATACCTGGAAGAGATGAGAAGGAGAGATGCAGTTCAGCAGGTATCCATATATGCAAGTTCTTAACTCTGTCTAACTCTAATGTACTTGTACAGTGTTACAATAAATTGCTCATTATGTTATCACTGTAACGTGTCTGACTTCTCTGTGTCACAAGTAATTGAGGCCCTTGTGCACAAGCCATATGCACCATCAGTCCTCAAAAGCATACAGTCATTCCCCCTCAAAACAACAAATGGTCGAATTTTAGTGGTTTTAGAGGTTTTTGAAACTACAATTCAACTCACAAACTCTAAAACTACAAATGCCATGACATTTATTAAAAAAATCGCTAAGAGATGTGACTACCTCAAACACCTCAGAAAATTTTTAGCAAAAAACCCCCAAAATCTAAATTTATTTAAGGTGGCTTCTATAGGACCTCATCAACATTTACCTGGCAAAGTTATATATTAGTGTTTTTTGTGGTATTTACACTTAAATAAATCTTTATTTTTTAGAGCTTTTTAAAAAATTGAGCAAACCATGAATTTTTTAGACATCTGTGGAAAAAAAACAAAATTCAATTGTTAATCAATGGGCCCCTAACTTTTCTAATTTGTCACACTGTACAAGTATATACAGTGTTTTGTGTTTAGTATTTTGTAGAACCTATGTAATCTTTATTTTTTAGAGCTTTTTAAAAAATTGAGCAAACCATGAATTTTTTAGAGATCTGTGGAAAAAAAACAAAATTCAATTGTTAATCAATGGGCCCCTAACTTTTCTAATTTGTCACACTGTACAAGTATATACAGTGTTTTGTGTTTAGTATTTTGTAGAACCTATGTATCTTGATAGGGTCTATTAAATAATGTAGGCCAGTTGTGGGGATTAGTGATGGGCGAATTTATTCCCCAGGTGCAAATTTGCGCTGAAATTTCCGTGTTTCGCCGCCGGCGAATAAATTCACGAAATTGCTGCAAAATATATTTGACGCCGGCGACAATTCTGACGCCGGCGACAATTCTGACACCGGCGACAATTCTGACACCGGCGACAATTGTAGCACCCATTGATTTTAATGGGCGTCAGAATTGTCGCCAGCATCTGAATTGTCGCCAGTGTCAAAAATAATTGGACTTGCGTTTCACAAGTTTTCTGCCGTTTCGCGAATTTCGCAGGAAATTCACAAATTTTTGGCGAAGCGGGAGAAGTTCGCCCATCACTATTGGGGATGCTATAATATGATAACTTCACCCAAGTGAATTGGAAGATAAGGGGAAAGCTGTATAGACGGTTTACAAATGTACTCATTTTAAGTAGTTGAAATCTAGCACTAAATAGAAAAGAAAAATGACTTTTGTCACCATACCATAATTTCTATCAGTATATTAATTCTACAAGAAGTAATATCACAATATGAGACAGTTAACTGATAAAATAGTATTAACAGTTTTTATTCTTATCAAGAGTGCACATGTGAGAAATATTTTCTTATATATTGTTAATTTTTAAGCTGTATCAGTTTTATTCATATAACTGACAAGCCCCCAAAACATTGTATATTCTGTTTGACACAATAAACCACAGGGGTTCCTGTGCTGAATGGCTTCCTTGTGTGGGCTCTTATTTGTGTTATTTCTTTGAATATTTTTATATTCAATTTTGAAACCCCCCCCAGCAGCCAAACAAAAGAACAATGGGAAGGTAACCAGATAACGGCTCCCTAACACAAGATAACAGCTGCCTGGTAGATCTAAGAACAACACTCAATAGTAAAAACCCATGTCTCACTGAGACACATTCAGTTACATCAGACCTTAAAGAATGATTTCAGGGATCTAGGCTCTAAGATCAAGGAAAGGTCTTCCAATGTAATCTTTTCTGAAATTTTGCCTGTGCCACGTGCAAGTTTAGGAAAACAGCGGGAGCTTAGGGAGCTTAATGCGTGGCTAAAGTCTTGGTGCAGGAAGGAAGGGTTTGGGTTCATAGAGCACTGGGCTGACTTTTCGTTGGGGTACAACTTATACAGCCGTGACGGTTTGCACCTCAATGGAAGGGGGTCCGCGGTGCTAGGGGAAAGAATGGCTAAGAGGTTGGAGGAGTGTTTAAACTAGGCAAGGGGGGGGTGGGTGAGAGAAAGGATTATGGGGAAGCTAGTGTAGACGGGGCAGTGGGGTTAGTAAGGGGTCATGGGGGAGGAGTGAGGGGGGCATACAGTTTACCAGCTAAGGAGGTCCCTCTGTTACAAGGAAAACAGAATAATACTAACTTAACGTATAATTCTTTACCAAGTAATGCACATTTCAAAAGTAAAAGTAATAACCTCCGCTGTATGCTGGCAAATGCACGGAGTTTGTCAGGTAAAATGGGAGACCTAGAATTAATTGCATGCTCTAAAAATTATGATATAATTGGTATCACTGAGTCCTGGTGGGATGAAACATGTGACTGGATTGTGAATTTAAATGGTTACACCCTTTTTAGGAGGGATAGAGGGATTAAAAAGGGTGGAGGAGTGTGTTTGTATGTAAAGCCTGAATTAAAGCCATGCGCTAAAGAAATAAAAATAGCTGGCACTGGTGAGGGTGTAGAATCACTCTGGGTAGAGATTTCGACTGGGCAAAAGGTATCAAAAAGAATTATCATTGGTGTATGCTATAAACCACCTCGTATAAGTGTCGAGTATGAAGCCGAGCTACTCTTGCAGATACAAGCGGCTTCACAGCTGGGTCAAGTTGTTGCTATGGGTGACTTCAATTATCCAGACATTGACTGGGGTAATGGGGTTGCTAAGACAGAAAAAGCTAGTAGGTTTGTAAATATGCTGAATGACAACTTTTTATTCCAGCTCGTTCAAGAACCTACTAGGAATAACTCTCTTTTGGACCTTGTAATAACTAACAATACTGAACTCATCTCTAACATTTGTGTGGGTGAGCATTTAGGGAATAGTGATCATAACATGGTCTCCTTTGAGATTCTGTTGCAGAAGCAATTCTATAAGGGAGTAACTAAAACACTAAATTTCAGACGTGCAAACTTTGACAGTATAAGGGCATCTCTGCAACATATTAAGTGGGAAATGCTTTTCACAGGGTTAAACACAGAACAAAAATGGGAAGTCTTTAAAATGCTGCTTAATAAATATACTTGTCAGTATATTCCACTTGTAAGCAAGGAACGTCGTTGCAAAGCAAAACCTTTTTGGTTCAATAGAAGCGTTGGTGTTGAGGTGGGTAAGAAAAGACGTGCTTTTAAGGCTTTCAAGTTAGCTGGTACAGCCGAAACATTTATAAGGTACAAGGAGGCCAATAAATCATGCAAAGAAGCTATAAGGCAAGCTAAAATTGCTATAGAAAAGGATATTGCAGCAAGCAGTAAAAAAAATCCAAAATTATTTTTTAAATATGTCAATAGTAAAAAAATGAAGCAGGAAGGGGTGGGACCCTTACTATCAGAGGGGGGTCAGCTGGTTGATGAAAACAAAATAAAAGCGCAGATTCTGAACTCGTATTTTTCATCTGTGTACACAAATGAAGAACCAGTAAGTGAAGGTTTCCTTCTTAACACTCCCAATTCTAGTAATACAACTAATGATGCATGGTTCACACATGAAGAAATTCAAAAGAGACTTGAACATTTTAAGATTAACAAAGGTCCAGGGCCAGATGGTATTCATCCCAGGGTAATTAGCGAGCTTAGCTCTGTGATTGCCAAACCTCTTTACTTAATTTTTCAGGATTCATTGAGATCTGGCATTGTGCCGAGAGACTGGCGAATTGCTAATGTGGTGCCTCTATTCAAAAAAGGATCCCGTTCTCAGCCTCAAAACTATAGGCCAGTTAGTCTGACGTCAGTATTAGGAAAGCTTTTCGAAGGGTTAATAAAGGATAAGATACTGGACTTCATAGCAAATCATAATACTATGAGTTTGTGCCAGCATGGTTTTATGCGTAATAGATCTTGCCAGACTAACTTAATTTCTTTTTACGAGAATGTAAGTAGAGACCTCGATTCTGGGATGGCAGTGGATGTGATTTACTTAGACTTTGCTAAAGCATTTGATACAGTGCCACACAAAAGGTTACTGGTTAAATTAAGGAATGTTGGCCTGGAACATAGTATTTGTACCTGGATAGAGAACTGGCTAAAAGATAGACTACAAAGAGTGGTGGTAAATGGAACATTTTCTAATTGGACCAGTGTTGTTAGTGGAGTACCGCAGGGCTCTGTACTAGGTCCCTTGCTTTTCAACTTGTTTATTAATGACCTGGAGGTGGGCATTGAAAGTACTGTTTCTATTTTTGCAGATGATACTAAATTGTGCAGAACTATAGGTTCCATGCAGGATGCTGCCACTTTGCAAAGTGATCTGTCTAAACTGGAAAACTGGGCAGCAAACTGGAAAATGAGGTTCAACGTTGATAAATGCAAGGTTATGCACTTTGGCAAAAATAATATAAATGCAAGTTATACACTAAATGGCAGTGTGTTGGGAGTTTCCTTAAATGAAAAGGATCTAGGGGTCTTTGTAGATAACACGTTGTCTAATTCTGGGCAGTGTCATTCTGTGGCTACTAAAGCAAATAAAGTTCTGTCTTGCATAAAAAAGGGCATTAACTCAAGGGATGAAAACATAATTATGCCTCTTTATAGGTCCTTGGTGAGGCCTCATCTGGAGTATGCAGTTCAGTTTTGGACTCCAGTCCTTAAGAGGGATGTAAGTGAGCTGGAGAGAGTGCAGAGACGTGCAACTAAATTGGTTAGAGGGACGGAAGACTTAAGTTATGAGGGTAGACTGTCAAGGTTGGGGTTGTTTTCTCTGGAAAAAAGGCGCTTGCGAGGGGACATGATTACACTTTACAAGTACATTAGAGGACATTATAGACAAATGGCAGGGGACCTTTTTACCCATAAAGTGGATCACCGTACCAGAGGCCACCCCTTTAGACTAGAAGAAAAGAACTTTCATTTGAAGCAACGTAGAGGGTTCTTCACAGTCAGGACAGTGAGGTTGTGGAATGCACTGCCGGGTGATGTTGTGATGGCTGATTCAGTTAATGCCTTTAAGAATGGCTTGGATGATTTTTTGGACAGACATAATATCCAAGGTTATTGTGATACTAAACTCTATAGTTAGTATAGGTATGGGTATAAAGAATTTTAATTAAAAGTAGGGAGGGGTGTGTTTATGGATGATGGGTTTTCATTTGGAGGGGTTGAACTTGATGGACTTTGTCTTTTTTCAACCCAATTTAACTATGTAACTATGTAACTATGTAACATTGAGAAGAAAAAACAGCAGCCTGCCAGAAAGCATTTCTCTCCTAAAGTGTAGGCACAAGTCACATGAAATTGTGGGGCAGCTGTGAAATTGACAAAATGTCTAGCCCCATGTCAGATTTCAAAATTGAATATAAAAAAATCTGTTTGCTCTTTTGAGAAATGGATTTCAGTGCAGAATTCTGCTGGAGTAGCACTATTAACTGATGCGTTTTGAAAAAAACATGTTTTCCGATGACAGGATTCCTTTAAGGTTTGCCTGTACACATTACTACTCATTTTTTTTGCATAGTCATATTAATTGCATAAAGTGACTGTGGGCCTTTAATGTTTTATTAAAACCACAAACCACTAAAACTGCCATAATTCAAAGTGTTAGGGGATTTTATAATGAAAACATTTTAAAGGGAAATATTTTTCTTGCTCAACCGAGCTGCCATAGTTGTATATTATTGCCTCTATATGATAAAACTCATGGAGGCAGATTCACTAAAGGGCGAAGTGGCTGACGCTAGTGTCAATGCGCAGAGACATAACTAGAGGGGGGTGGGCCCTGGCACGGGACATGCAGCCGGGCCCCGCCCCCTCCGTACGGCCGGAAACGGCCGCAGAACAGAGTGGCGCGCAAGCTGCCGGGGGGCCCTGAGGGGGTGCTGGCCCTGGCCCAACCGCAACCCCTGCACCCCCGGTAGTCACGCCACTGTCAATGCGCCAGAAATCCCATCCGCAGGGACATTGCCTATTCACATACAACAGGTGTAGAGGACAATTCGAGAATGAATGAGACCGCCAATATCGTTCGTTCGCACCCAGGCCAGGCAACTTTTTGCTCTGGCAAACGGTCGTTACTCCGCAACTTCACTAAGATGCAAAATTTACTAAACGTTACCCCTTTCGCCAGAGTAGACGAACTGATAAAACAAAGCTACATCTTCCTCAATCTTATGTCAGTGACATCATATCCTGTATGCTGGAAATTCATTAAACTTGTAAAAAACGTGACTTTTCAGTAACGTTCAGTAAAATTTGCAGAGTAACCACCGTTCGCCAAAGCAAAAAGTCGTCTGGCGATATGGTGCAAACACTAGCGACGATCTCATTAAGTAATGAATTGTCCTCTACACCTGTGAATAGGCACAGTAGATGGGATTTCTGGCAATTGATGCTAGCGTTGGCCACTTTGCCCTTTAGTGAATCTGCCCCATGGCATTGCCCTTGCTAAATTGTTCAATTTTCGTCCATTTCTGAATCGCCACCACATGTGACTTTGCCAACCCAGCTGTTTAAGCCATTTTTTCTAGGTTCTTCTAAGAAGGAAATAGTTAGACATTTTTTTAAACTCTATTACATAAATAAAGTGAAAACACAATATATGAAAGTACAGTGGCCAATTCAAGTAGGGGATAAATGGGTCAAACCATTTTACAATAAAACTCTTTATTAAAGCTGCCAGCTGAGTTTGCAAAGTGATTGCTGCTTGCTGTCATTCATATGTATACATACGTATGTAAAACTGTATACATACATGTATACAGTTTTACATACGTGTTTATTTTGTTCCTACCATG
This sequence comes from Xenopus petersii, assembly GCA_038501925.1. NCBI lineage: Eukaryota > Metazoa > Chordata > Amphibia > Anura > Pipidae > Xenopus > Xenopus petersii. The sequence continues at coordinate 87,038,344 of CM076682.1, forward strand.
GTAACTAAATGCTCTATTTTAGAAGGGTGTGTCTAGAGGGAAAGAGTATAGTGTCTGCAGGTAAGTGCAATTGGGTATGACCAATATTTCAAAACTCATCACATTGCTATAGCCCACAACTGTATCCCAGAATCTTGCTTTATCAACAAAACCTTTAGAAACCTACCATGCTCAGTTGGCAAGGTACCTGTAGTTGGATACAGTGTCTTATTGCCTCCGTGCCTTAAAGAGACATAACATAGCTAAAAACCCATCCTAATATAGTAGGCAATATTGAATAATGTATGTGGTGCTGGTTTCACTTTGGGCTAAAAGTTAATATTAACTCTAAAAAAGGCACCTTTATTGGAACTCCCTATAGTTCTTCTAAGGCCCATGTCCATGTTCAGTGATGGGCGAACTTGTCCTGTTTTGGCAAAAAAAACCAGTGAAACACGAATTTTGACGCCCGCTTTAAAGTCAATGGGCATCTGAATAATGTTGACGTGCAACAGTTTTGACCCGAGCGACTATTCCGGCGCGCAAGCAAATATTTTTGATGCTGGTGAGTTTTCACTCTGCTGTTTTGTTCATATTTTACAGTGCAGTGTTCTGAGTGCTGCCAGCTCCCATACTCAGCCTGGGAAAGAAGGCAGCAGGAAGTGGAACAGATGGGCAGCATTAGTAGGGTTTTAGCAGAAATGTTCAATACAGTAACCAGAAACGCCACTTTCCTTCTATATGTAAAAGAGTATAATGCACTGCCACATTCTTGTTTTTTACATAATATGTCTCCTTTAAAGGAGAACTAAAGCTTAACTAAAGCAGTAGGCTAGAAATGTTGTACATTATGTTTTGGGCTTCTGTACCAGCCCAAGGCAACCACAGCCCTTTAGCAGTAAAGATCTGTGGAACCAACGATGCCCCAGTAGCTTCCCATCTTCTGATCTGCTGATTCACTGCACATGCTCTGTGCTGCTATCACTTACTGAGCTTAGGAGCCGACTCAAAATACACAGTTCACATAGAATATAAATGTCACAATATAAGTCTGATTAGTAATTAATTCAGACCACGATTTGCGCCTGTAGTGTGAGCTCTGGTTCCGGCACACAGCTCACAGCAGAGATACAGGGTTTTGTCTCTCCAGTGATGTGGGGAGGGAAGGCATCAGCAGCATCCGCTCCCTGCATGTCAGCCGACTCCGGGTCCAGCGTCCAGATTAAGCAGTCGTTGAGGGACAGGTTGTGGCGGATGGAGTTCGGCAAGGCGGAGAACTAATCCCGGTAGTAGGGGAAGCAGTTGCTGATGAAGTCGCAGATCTCGCTGAGGGTCAGACGCTTATTGGGCCTCTGCAGGATGAACATTGTGATCGTGGTCTTTGGTCTCCCACCACATCGAAGTCGGTCTTTTTGGGGAGCAGATGTAGGGCCCGCAGCAGCGCAACATCAGCGTCGGCAGCAGCAGAGCAGAGTGAGAGGCAGCGGGGAAGGTGAGGTGCACTCAGGCACTGGCAGGCTCGTAGCACATCAGGAACCCCACTACAAACCCTGCTCCACCAGCCAGCACTCGAGAGCGGAGCCTCAGCCTCCTTCACAGCTGTCACTAGAATAGCCAGGGAGAAGATATCGAGCACTGCAGGATGGATGGTCGCCGTATCGCCTGTTTTGAAGAGGACAGGAAGTGAAGTTTCGGTAAGGTTTTTCTAAATAAAGGCTTTGAAATTTACAAGTTTAATTTGTCAAGCTGTTTATTTTTCGTTGTATACTAACGAATTTTTTGTAAAAAATTTTTGATGTTACTGGTCCTTTAAGTAACCTGCCTCACAGATATCTCCAAGAAACACACGCTACAGCACTCCGAATCCTGTGACAGTGGTCGTTTCGGGCCAACACTCTTTCTCAAGCCTCACATATATGATACATAAGCTGGCCATAGATGCAAAGACCCGATCGTTCGAATCCTTAAATGATCAGACTTACTCATCTCCCGACCTGCCACTAACCATTCCGATAAAATAAAGTAGTAAAAGAACAGATCAGCTGATGTTCTGCCCCTGACAGCAATCGTACGAAAGTTATGTTTGACAAAGCTGGTGACAGTCTCCCACTGAAAATCGTACGATCGGCAATACATGCAGAGAAATTATCAGCAGCCGACAGAAAATCGTACGAATCCTCGATTCGTATGATTGGATCTTTGCGTCTAAGGCCAGCTTAAGACCTACACTTGTTTGCTAGTGTTTTGCTATAGCTGTCATTTCTTTAGAAATAAGCCACATTATTATTTGTGTGGTCCCTGTGACTGAATGCCAGTACTGTATACTGCTTTTCTCCAAACATGCTTTTAAAAGCCTCCCACACTAAAATTGTGAAACTACCTGCAGCGGTATGCCAGCACATTATTCAATCCACTTATGTAGATTGTTGCTTTACTTTTGCTTCTATAAACTTGATACACTCAAATTGTAATAATGCCTTGGATTTTATAGGCAGTTACTTTATCAGGGCCACCTTGTCTTTCAGGGACTAATTCTATGCTTCTGACATAAACAACAGTATAACATATGTACAAGCCTCTGGTCTCCTAGTTTAATTTAAGGGCCAGTGACCCTGAAAATAGAAGTAACCACATTTCTGCAGCCACAATACACACAGCACTAACATTTTTCCCCTGGTTTCATGCCCTTTTCCCCTGGTTTCATGCCTTTTTATGTCTGTATGACTTCTACAATAATTGTATTTTGTTATCCCTCCAGACACAAAAATATGCTGCATTTTTGTGCTAGGGAATGCTTGTGGTATTAAGTTTTAATGAATAGCTGCCTGAATGAAACATGATAATGCCTAGCTTATACACATCAACCTAGAATGCATTTAATGAGCCTCACATAGCATAAGTGAAATGTGAGCCTATTAGCATCTGTCAGAAAGGATGTTTATTTGGCTTAACATCTCACTGCACCATATATTACACCACAGAATCAGCATTGAACATTTCAGGTGATATTTATTTTACAATAGCGCCACACTATAACTCTTTATTATTATTTTTCCCACTGTTATATTTCGTCAGTTATCCAACACAGATCACATCGAAAACAAATGAGGTCTAAATTTTGAGTCACAGTGGACCACAGCTCCACATAAAGACAAATCTTCAAACTTATGTTGACCTGGCAGGAAAAAGGACAAAGATAAACATCACAGCAAACATGTACCTGCAATGCACTGCTTGCCTATTAAATATTAACGGCTTCATTTACATTTAAATAAACCGAGCAACCACAGATTTAATGTCTACTGCTGCCTTTTGTTACTGCTGTCATGGAAAGAAGCTGAAATATCATGCGTCTAGAATGGACAAATCTCCACACTATAGTGACCTGAAGAGGATCGCTCATCAGTCTGGAAACATGATTGTAGCACATTCTTTTCCATGTTCTAGGTTCCTTCCATAAATTCCAGTGTAAACACATCTGAACATAGATAAATTATAAATCTTCCTGACAGTCACATTCTCAAACTGAAGCTGAAGTAGAAAAGGACAGATGTATGGATGATATACAGCACTGAGAAGATGGCATAGTGATTTATTTTTAATTATATTCATATATTCATTTTCTCTGTAAGGTTGTTTTCTCTTTCCTTCCTGAAAGTCTATCTTTTCTTAAGCTTCTTATCCATCAGCCATCAGACACAGGTGGGGTTACCCAGCCATACTTCTCATGGGTTTTCACCAGACTTTTGAATGTTGCTTCTGCCTCTTTGCGGCTAAAGGCTTTTTTGGATTTGCCAGCTTTTCTACAGATGCGCCCCTGCAAAGAGAATACACATTTTGGTTAGGGCTATTAAAAAACTGACAATGTGGTTCCATGTCACAACATTTCTCAAAGTCAATAGCAGCCTGCCTTTAGAGATACTAGCAACTGAGAACAAGTGACTAAAACAACATAAAAACCATGATAATTGGGGATATATTCAAACCTCAGACTCTCTCTTCTCTTAATCATATCTGTCAATTTTCCTGATTTAAATATTGCTACATTTTGGGCAAAGTCCTTAACATCTCAGATCATGTCTAGTTATACCCAATATTGTTGTGATTCACACCTACTTTATTGTACTCTGCTTGGGATTGTTTTGCTTTTTTAAATGGGAGCTAAGCATTTTGGCCTTATGCAATATATGTATTGACTGGGAAACAAGTGCAGAATAAAAACAATGTTAATAGAACTAAAGTATGACTGCTACAGTTCTTTGTTCTGTATTTGTTTCTAAATTAAAGGCTAAAAGTTAAGACAACACAAAAATAACTAACATTTCCACCATAAAGCTGAAATATACCCTATTTAAAAGTAGATCTTGTTAAATCATATAAGCATAGGATACACTGCACAGGAAAGCATGTTAGCATGTATTTAAACTTTATATAATATGTGTTGGTTGCGATGTTGTAAATATAATATATTTACATAGGAAGGGTTGTGGAAGTTTGATCGATTAAGTATTTGCCCACCAGAAAAATCACCAGAAAACCAAACCACCTTTTTTGATCCAATATGGCACCAAACCAAACATTTACTTTAATATATAAAGTTGTATCTTGATTACTAACACATTATTTACAGTCCATTATGTAAACTGTGCCAATTTTAATTCTAATCCTTATTTCCACTTCTGTATACATTAGTATTTACTGTATTTAAGAAAGTTAGTAAATGTGTATTTCTGTGATTCAGCTGCAATCTACTCGCCTGTATCCCTCAAAGGCTTTTAAGTGCCTCAAAGAACTCAATGAACACACTACAACGTTTGGGTTGCTGTGGATAGGATGAGGGAAGACTAACAGCCTGTTAGAGATTTAATGTAAGAGCCAGTAAAAGTGTGTGCAATGTACCTCATCTTGTGATTTACAGATAGTGAGGTATGCTATAGTTTTAGCAACACATTTAACAGCCACATCTAACTTGCATGGAAGACTTTATGAAAAACAGGTTCAGTGTTAAAACACAACACACGTCATCTATAGGATGTATCAATTTCCCAGTACTGTGCATGAGGTGTACAGTTGCTTAGGTGCAAGTCAGCCCTCTACTTAACACTTGATCTGGCAATTAGTACGAGGTCCTTCCCAAAACGTATGGCCATGTAGGTGATGTCCCAACTTTGCTCCACCATCACAATACATATTTATGCTCATTTGCAATCTTATTTGCCTTCATCCACTTCTTTACCCACCTGGATGGGAGGCAGTTGCTAGCATGCATTGCTTTAACTTCCTGTAATAATATAAACACTGTAATAAATATATTAATAGTAAGAAGATGCAGGTTGAGAGTGTTGTTCCATTAAATAATGGTACTAGAAATGGCTAAATCAGTTATTTTCTTCAGTGTATACAATAGAGGAGTCTGAGTACCCAGGCTCACTTCATAGCTGCACTAATGGCTCAGCTCAATCTAGTCAGTGGTTGACTCAGGATATGATTCATAAAGCTTTAATAAAAATTAATGTAAACAAGGCTCCAGGGCCTGATGGCATACACCCAGGGTCCTAAGAGAGCTTTGTTCAGTTTTAGATCAGACCCTATTTCTGATTTTCTAAGATTCACTTTCATCTGGTATGGTGCCTATGGATTGGAGAAAAGCTGATGGGATGGGCTGCACCTCAATGATGATGGTGCAGCTGTTTTGGGAGAGAAGATGGCTAGAGGGTTGGAGGAGAAGTTATTTTCTTCAGTGTATACAATAGAGGAGTCTGAGTACCCAGGCTCACTTCATAGCTGCACTAATGGCTCAGCTCAATCTAGTCAGTGGTTGACTCAGGATATGATTCATAAAGCTTTAATAAAAATTAATGTAAATAAGGCTCCAGGGCCTGATGGCATACACCCCGGGTCCTAAGAGAGCTTTGTTCAGTTTTAGATCAGACCCTATTTCTGATTTTCTAAGATTCACTTTCATCTGGTATGGTGCCTATGGATTGGAGAAAAGCTGATTTTATTCCAATATTTAAAAAGGGATTACCATCTCAGCCTGGCAGTTATAGGCCAGGAAGTTTGACTGTGGTGGGCAAATTATTTGAAGGCTTGTTAAGGGATCACATTCAAAATTTTGTCCTAGTGAATGGCCTTATGAGCAGCAGTCAGCATGGCTTTATGACAAAAAAGCCATGTCATGTCAGACAAACGACCATGTCAGACAAACAACTGCTTTCTAAACTAAGGTCTGTTGGGCTTAATGAAGTCGTTTGCACATGGATAGGAAACTGGGTACAGGATCGGGTACAGAGGGTGGTTGTTAATGGTACATTTTCTACTTGGAGTAGGGTTCTTAGTGGGGTCCCTCAGGGCTCGGTATTGGGTCTTTTTTGGGACTTTTATTTAACTTGTTCATTAATGACTTAGGGGAGGGTGTTGTAAGTAATGTATCGGTGTTTGCAGATGACACAGAACTATCCAGCCCAATTAATTCCATCCAAGATCTGGCATCCTTACAACAGGGTCTTGACAAACTGGCTATCTGGACAGCTAAGTGGCAAATGAGATTCAATGTTGATAAATGTAAATGTAATTTTCACAGAGATATTACCTGAAACATGAGCAACGCTAAGGAGACAGCAGGAACGTAGGGAGGTTAATGCGTGGCTGAGAGATTGGTATAAGGAGGAGGGTTTGGGGGTTTTGGAGAACTGGGCTGATTTCTCAGTTGGCTACAGGCTCTTTGCTAGGGATGGGCTGCACCTCAATGATGATGGTGCAGCTGTTTTGGGAGAGAAGATGGCTAGAGGGTTGGAGGAGATTTTAAACTAGGCATGGGGGGGAGGGTTCAGTAAAAGATTCAGTGGAAAACGGGTTAGATGAGATAGTGGGCAAAGAAAGGGAAAAAGGGGGAGGAGATTTGGCTGGGAGTACTGTTAAGAATAGGGAGGACCACATGTCATATCTTCAATATGGTACCAGTATTAAATGTATGTTTGCAAATGCAAGGAGTCTGTCTGGTAAAATGGGAGAGCTGGAGGTGCTGGTGCTGGAGGGAAAATATGAATTGATTGGTGCGGCCGAAACATGGCTGAATGAGTAACATGACTGGGCAGTTAATATCAGTGGCTATACTTTGTTTCGGAGGGACAGAGGCAATAGAAAAAGAAGAGGGGTATGTATGTTTGTTAGGCAGGATTTAAAAACGTATATAAAGGAGGAGGTTATGTTAGAAAATGAGGGGGCAGAAGTCTTATGGGTGGAGTTCTTCACCAATTGTAAAGAGTCCAGTAAATTAATTGTAGGTGTATGCTATAGACCCCCTAATGTAAGTGCGGAGGAGGAGGCTAAGCTCCTGATGCAAATACCAAAGGCTGCTAGTTTGGGTAAAGTAATGATAATGGGTGATTTTAATTACCCAGATATTGACTGGAGCAACAGTACTGCCAGATCAGTTAATGGAACAAGTTTATAAACTTGTTGCATGACAATTTTTTAGCACAGGTTGTTGAGGAGCCTATCAGAAAAAATGCTATTCTGGATCTAGTGATCTCAAATGACCCAGAACTTGTAGCAAATGTGCAAGACATTGAACCCCTGGGTAATAGTGACCATAATGTTATATCATTTAATGTCTGGTGCAAAAAACAAATATATACAGGGGCAACAAAAAACATGAATTTTGGAAAAGCTAATTTTAGTGCCTTGAGGGCTGCCCTACAGAGCATTGATTGGGGCATTACATTTTCAGTTAAAAACACAGAACAGAAATGGTTGTCATTTAAAATGATATTAAATCATTACTGTTCTCAATTTATTCCCTTGAGTAAATGTAGAAACTATAAGAATCATCCTATGTGGTTTAATACAGAAGTAAAAAAATTTTTAGAAAAGAAGAGAAAGGCATTTAAAAACTACAAATCTGTTGGAACAGAAGCTGCATTTAATGAATATAAACACTGTAATAAATGTTGTAAATCAGCAATCCAGAAGGCAAAGATAGGAAATGAATTGCGGTGGAGGTGAAAACTAACCCTAAAAAGTTTTTTAAAAATATTAATAGTAAAAAGATGCATGTTGAGAGTGTTGCTCCATTAAATAACGGTACCAGTATGGTTGTAACAGATACAGCAAATGTGCTAAATCAGTTCTTTTCATCAGTGTATACAATAGAGGAGTCTGAGTGCCCAGGCTCACTTCATAGCTGCACTAATGGCTCAGCTCAATCTAGTCAGTGGCTGACTCAGGATATGATGCATAAAGCTTTAATAAAAATTAATGTAAACAAGGCTCCAGGGCCTGATGGCATACACCCTCGGGTTCTAAGAGAGCTTAGTTCAGTTTTAGACCAGCCCCTATTTCTGATTTTCTAAGAGTCACTTTCATCTGGTATGGTGCCTATGGATTGGAGAAAAGCTGATGTTATTCCGATATTTAAAAAGAGATTACCATCTCAGCCTGGCAATTATTGGCCAGTACATTTGACATCTGTGGTAGGCAAATTAAGGCTTGTTAAGGGATCACATTCAAAATTTTGTCCTAGTTAATGGCATTATGAGCAGTAATCAGCATGGCTTTATGAAGGATAGGTCATGTCAAACAAATCCGATTGCTTTTTATGATAAGGTAAGTCAGATGCTGGACAGTGGGGGGGGGGCAGTAGATGTGACCAATTTGGATTTTGATACTGTGCCCCACAAACGACTGCTTTGTAAACTAAGGTCTGTTGGGCTTATTGAAGTTATTTGCACATGGATAGGAAACTGGCTAAGGATCGGGTACAGAGGGTGGTTGTTAATGGTACATTCTCAACTTGAAGTAATGTTCTTACTGGGGTCCCTCAGGGCTCGGTATTGGGTCCACTTTTATTTTACTTGTTCATTAATAACTATGGGGAGGGTATTGTAATTAATGTATCAGTGTTTGCAGATGACACAAAACTATCAATTCCATCCAGGATGTGGCATCCTTGCAACATGATCTTGACAAACTGGCAATCTGGGCAGCTAAGTGGTAAATGAGATTCAATGTTGATAAATGTAAAGTCATGCACCTGGGATGTAAAAATATCCAAGCCACTTATAGACTTAGCCTGTACAACTGATTCAGTACAATTGATAGCTTTAAGAAGGGGTTGGATTGCTTTTTAGCAAGTGAGGGAATACATGGTTATGTGGGATAGCTCATAGTACAAGTTGATCCATGGACTAGTCCAATTGCCATTTTGGAGTCAGGAAGGAATTTTTCCCCATCTGAGGCAAATTGGAGAGGCTTCAGATTGTTTTTTTTTTTGCCTTCCTCTGGATCAACTAGCAGTTAGGCAGATAAAAAAAAAAAACTAAAAGGTTGAACTTGATGGGCGTGTGTCTTTTTTCAACCTTACTTACTATGTTACTATGTTAAATGTAAAGTCATGCACCTGGGATGTAAAAATATCCAAGCCACTTATACCCCTAATGGGACTGCACTAGGCAAATCCATTATGGAAAAGGACCTTGGAGTCCTTGTAGATGATAAATTTGGCTGCAGCAAGCAATGCCAGTCAGCAGCATCAAGGGCAAATAAGGTCTTGAGCTGTATTAAAAGGGTAAAAGCTGGTAAAAGGTATGGAAAATCTTAGCTATTAGGAAAGACTGGCCAAATTTGGGACATTCATGCTGGAGAAGAGGCGCTTAAGGGGAGATATGATAACTATGTATAAATATATAAGGGGATCATATAATAATCTCTCTAATGCTTTATTTACCAGTAGGTAATGGGAGATAGCTCATAGTACAAGTTGATCCAGGGACTAGTCCGATTGCCATTTTGGAGTCAGGAAGGAATTTTTCCCCCTCTGAGGCAAATGGGGTCAGATGGGGTTTTTTTTTTTTGCCTTCCTATGGATCAACTAGCAGTTAGGCAGATTTTTTTAAAAAAAAAAAAAATGAAAAGATTGAACGTGATGGGGGTGTGGCTTAACCACTGAACAAGATGGCAGCATAACTTGGGAGCTCCGCTCCCCCCAGCCCCAATAGCAAGAATATCGCAACAATCAGCTGCAAACGAACATACCGATTTGGTGCTCGTGTCATTGAGAAGGAGAGGAGCTGAGCAGCGCCACCGGTGCAGAGCAGGACTTAGTGACATCGAGCTCGGTGACAGGGACAGGTGCTGGGCATCCTTGTTGCAGACGCGGCGGTGATCTCCACGCCTCGGCCCACCTCCCTTACAGCTGAAACATCACTGCTGCTTGCAGGGAGACTGGACCTGCCGCGAGGAAGCAGCCGGTACCGACTGCGGAGGGTCTCAATAGGTGAGCGCATACTCACGTGGGCCCAGCGCTATCTAATACGCGGCTTACCATTACCGCACTGCACTGTACTGAGGCGGGCCTTTCTGCATTACCCACACCGCCCCACCACGCAGGCTGATAAGGCCGTAAGCCTTTGGAGAGAGGAACGTTATCACCTGGCAACACAGTTAATATCCCTCCAGATAGCTCACCTGCTTTACAAGACTTGTGAGGCCCCGTAGGCCCTGATACTGCACACACCGCACAACTCGTACTTCCCTATCTGAACTCACATATCCGGGCTGTGTGAGGAAAGGACAGCTATACAGTGACCATTGACATTTGGCAACATATGACACCTCTTACCAATCGTTCCTGAAAGCAAAGAGGGCCATCTCGCCACCTACTGCGCATACTTGGATGGGGAGCAAGCCTCGTTACCCGCATCTGGAGACTGATACTGCACTGTCCTCTATAATGACGGGGGGTAAGAGCAAAGCAGGCTCGGTCGACCAGGGAGCAGATTTCTTTAAAAGCAGATCCACAGCCAAAAAACAACTCATGGGATCCCAGAACGCAGACTCTTCAGATCAAGAATCTTCCAATGCCCCATGCACAAAGAAGGATATTCAAGAACTAAAACAGTTCTTATGTGGATTTAAGGAGGAAATTCAATCTGAACTTAGAAATTCCTTGGCAGAGATCACCTCCGAACTTTCTTCCGTGGATCAAAGACTCCAGACAGTCACTCAGGATCAAGGTGATATTCAAGAGAGACTCACCAACTCGGAAGCACAAATCCAAGATTTGCAATTATAACTAAAGGAGCTTCATGACTCTCAAGAAGACCTAGAGAATCGCTCCAGACGAAACAATCTACGCATTAGAAGTGTCCCTGAAACTGTACAGGTGGAGTCTTTCCTGAAAAGATACTAATTGCAGATGAGGACCAATAGTTTTCTACATTTCCTGAGGTGTCGGAACTACTCAAACAGTAAGGATGGACACAGACTATTTTTGGCCTCTGACCCATGCAGCCTTCTTGGAGTATGAAATTGAGGAACCGGTTTACAGAACTATCTATAGGACTCTCAAGGAAGGACTATATCTGCCTTTTCATGACATTGCACATGGAGAAATAGGCTGACACCCACCCATCCAGAGGCGAGACCCAGATGCCAGACAAGATCCTATGACTTCAGCCGGCAGACCCTCAGGTTTTTTCACCTAACTCGTTTGTGTTAATTGCTTTTGAATTTTCTTTTTCTTGAATAGTATATTTGATGCAAAAGTGAATGTTTACGTATTGTATATGTTTGCATACACCCGGGACTGGGGGGAGAGCATACCCAAATGAAAACCTACTAGTCTCACTCCTCCTTTGGGAAACCCCAGTGAATACAACCTGATTTGTACCCCGATAGTGGACCCCAAGATACCCTGAGATACTGTCTATTCAGGGCCCACTCCCCCTACCTATACTATTGTAAGTTGAAACTTTCCCAGTTTTACCCTTACCCACACACACAAATGCAGAGGAGCTAGCTGAGAGCCACGGCAGAGACCAAGAACAAGTCCATCCATTCCACTTGAAAGTGATAACTCACAATGTAAGAGAGCTCAACTCCCAAAACAAAAGGAAGATGGTGCTGACCGATTATACTAAAATGAGAGCAGATGTGATCCTATTACAGGAGACCCACTTTTCCCGTACTTCATTTCCAAAGTACATGAGCAAAGCATATCCCACTTGCTACCTATCCAGTGGAGACACTAAATCAAAAGGGGTGGCCATCTTAATTCATAGGCATGTGAAATTCCAGCTACAAAGAAAATTTATAGACCAGGAGGGCCGCTATGTGACAGTTACTGGTCTGTTACCGAACCAAATGGTCACGATGGCCTCAGTCTATGCATCGAATATGAGAAAGACAACGTTTTTTTCTGCATTTTTTGAGAAATTGGCAGAGGTAAAAGAGGACAGGCTGATAGTGGGGGGGGGGGATTTTAACACAATTCTGCATAACAACTTGGACAGAACCAGAGATACCCTGACAGCAAAACAACCCCCAGAACTTTCATCGGATACCAAACGCCTAACGAAACACTTGAGAAACTTAGCTTTGGTAGACATATGGAGAGAAAGGCACCCCCTTGACAGGGATTACACATACTTCTCTACAGTACACAACTCATACCCACGCATTGATTTTCTGTTTACCAATTCAACACAGATTGCTGTAGTGGGGAGATCCAAAATACATGAAATAACATGGTCAGATCATGGGATGGTGGAGGCTGTCTTTGAACGTTGGGATGCAATAAGAGGTAGAAGCACCTAGAAGCCAAATGACTCGCTACTTGTCGATCAAGAGACTTGTGCAACGGAGAGGAAGGCCTTGACAGACTACTTTAAAGAAAATGATCCCATGGATACCTCTTTAGCGGTTTGGTGGGACGCCCACAAAGCAGTGGTGAGGGGGGTATTGATAAACATGCTTCAAAGGCAAAAAGAGATCAACTCAAGAAGGTATCTTCTATAACAGAGGAGCTACATAGATTGTCTATACAACATAAACAAAATCCCACTCCAGCAGCCTTATAACGAATTAACCTATTGAGAACTGATCTGACGCAGCTTTTGGCAGATAAAGCGGCATTTGCTTTAAACAGAACTCAACAGAAATATTTCGAGTATGCTAATAAACCACACAACATGTTAGCACGCAAGTTAAGAGACTACAACGCAGCCCATGCCATTCATGCCATGCGTGACTCGAAAGGACATATCACAAGAGATACACTCAAGATAGCAGAGATGTTTTGCAAATTCTATGCAGAGCTGTATTCAGACGGAAAAAAGCCCCCTTAGATCAAGAATCCTAAATCGGGCAAATCTCCAGGCCCTGATGGCTACTCTGCCAGATACTATAAACTATTTGCGGAAATTTTATCTCCTCAGTTAATCACACTATACCAATCTTTTCTAGATGGTCACCCCCCTACACCCCACATGCAAGCAGCAACCATATGTATGATTCACAAAGAGGGAAAAGATCCGCTGAACTGTGAAAGCTATCGTCCAATATCCTTAATAAATGTGGACATGAAGTTATTTGTAAAAATCCTAGCGACCAGACTAGCCCTCCTTTTGCCCTTGCTAGTACACCCCGACCAAGTGGGATTTATCCCGGGCAGGCAGGCAGGGGATAATGTCTGGAAAGCCATCACCCTAACCCATCTAGCACAGAAACAGTCAACCTCCACGATGTTACTATCACTGGACGCTCAAAAGGCCTTTGATAGACTGAACTGGAAATATATGACGACAGTACTAGAGGAGATACAACTGCCACTTCCTTTTTTACGTGGGGTACAACAGCTCTACAATGCCCCCTCAGCCAGAGTTACAATGATGGGAACTCTTAAGGAGATTAAAATAAGGGGGGGGACAAGACAAGGATGTCCACTCTCCCCTCTCGTTTGCCCTCTCATTGGAACCACTCGCTAATGCCATAAAAAAACACTCACAAATTACGGGCATCAGGGTAGGTGAGACAGATCACAAAATCAGTTTATATGCAGATGATATTCTACCTTGAGCTCACCCCAAACCTCACTACCATACCTTAATGAATTGCTGGACCAATTTTGCCTCTTCTCAGGATTCAAGATCAACAATTCTAACTCTCAAGCAATCGCAATCAAAATGCACCCTATGGAGAAAAAACTGTTACATCTCAATTTTGACTTTCATTGGCAAGAACGGGCAATTAAATATCTTGGAATACAGATGACTGCAACATATGGCTCCCTCTACGACAACAACTATACTCCATTACTGACCTCCTTGAAAACATGTCTGCAAACTTGGAGCAAATATGAACTCTCTTGGTTTGCCCGTATTTCTGCAGTAAAGATGATGCTACTTCCTAGGATACTATACCTATTTAGAGTCCTCCCAATACATTTCTCTGAAAGGACAGCTAATACCCTCCAAAAGGCCATCACGAATTTCACATGGGATAACAAGCGTCCTAGACTAAAACTAGACATTATGACGAAGCCAAAAAAAATAGGGGAATAGGGGTACCGCACATATTTAGATATTATATGGCAGCGAGATTATCTGAAGTTGTAGCAATGCATAGAAACCCTAACATGCCGTGGTTGGAGATTGAAAACACGGGCCTAACCCCTATGACAATGGATCAGATCATTTGGATTCCGGGAAAAGATAGAGACATACCTGACCACCTCCCCCCCACAACAATGCACTCACTACAAATCTGGGACAAATACAGAGAAAGGCTACACCTCTCCCCATGCAGTTCAATGTACTGCACATTCTTGAGCAATAAAAAATTCCCCCCATGGATCGAAACAAGAGACTTTCTCCCCTGGATAGACAACAAAGCACATCTCTGTTCAACCTTAGTCACAGGGCGAGAGATACGTACTTTTCCTGACCTCAAGGACAGCCTCCGGATCCCAAACGGCCAATTCTTCAGATTTTTACAAATACGTCATTTTATAACACAAACCTTTTTGCAGGGTGATTCCCCGACCTCAACTCCCACACATCTTGAACTCTTATGCAATAACTCATATCAGAATGCTCATCTGATATTAATAATATATAACAAGCTCGCGGAGGATAATACTGCCTTAACACGACTGTATATGGCTAAATGGGGAGGAGACCTACAAGAGACAATTGAAATGGAACAATGGCAAACAATTTGGGAAAAGGCCAGTAAAACATCAGTGTGCAGCATTATACTGGAGAAGGCCTATAAATTGAAATTTAGATGGTATTATACCCCCTCACAGCTTGCCCATCTCTCAAGTAATGCCCCCTCCTCGCAATGTTTTGGGGGATGTGGAGAGAGGGGTACGTTTTACCACATGTGGTGGACTTGCAAAATTGTCAGGAAATTTTGGAAAATGGTGGCCCGTACGCTATCTACTATTTTTAGACTTTCCATAGAACCCGATCCTTTGTCATTCCTCCTGGGTCTACCTCTTACTACACTGAAAACCTCAGATGCCAATAAACTAGCAACACATATACTTATGGCTGCAAAAACGCTAAGAGCTGCCAAGTGGAAGAGCACCTACCTGCCAAACCAACAGGCCCTTATCATTAAAGTGAAATGGATTAGAAACATGGAAACCATCAGAGCATATCTACATGGTACAGGATACAAAAATGCACTGTTGTGGCTTCCCTGGGCAGAATTTGAGACAGCTCAAACAGACTCGAATTGACTCAGCATCCACCCTCTGACCTCTCTTCCCTTACTTATCTTCCCCCTCTTTTTCCCCTTTATAACTTCTGTTAGTTTATATTTCTTCTCCTCTCTTGGATTCATGCAAAGCATTATTAACGGATTGGGCACTACTTCTCCCATAACATAGATGAACACATGATGGTAGTACTAATAAAGACAATGATGCATCTATATGTTCAATACAATGGTTTATTGGTTACAAAGAGATATGTATCTAGCAGTGCTTGCAAGTATTGATATTCCAATCCATGATAATGTATCTGTAACTATCATACATGTCTTAATATTATGCTTGTGCAAATTCTTTTTTCTTTCTTATGAAAATAAAATCTTTAAATAAAAAAAAAAAGTTTGAACTTGATGGACTTGTGTCTTTTTTCAACCTTACTTACTATGTTACTATGTTACTATGTAAAGAGAAACCTATCGCAAGAATTACTGCTGAAAGTTGCTGCAGTTCCAAGCTAGGTGATCAAATGTCTAAAAAGAGGGAGATGTCGAGCAGCTCATTTTGCCTGCAAGTACTAGAGAACCCATGCTAATCTTCTTTGGAAATTTACCAGTAAACTAAACAGGGAGCACTAGATTTTCCTACTGACAAGATGTACTGGTAATAATCAATGAATTAGGGGTTGACCATCACAGCTTCAGATTGATGTGATTTCCCTCAGTACATAGTTACATAGTTACATAGTTAAATTGGGTTGAAAAAAGACAAAGTCCATCAAGTTCAACCCCTGCAAATGAAAACCCAGCATCCATACATACACCCCTCTCTACTTTTAATTAAATGCTATATACCCATACTAACTATAGAGCTTAGTATCACAATAGCCTTTGATATTATGTCTGTCCAAAAAATCATCCAAGCCATTCTTAAAGGCGTTAACTGAATCAGCCATCACAACATCACCCGGCAGTGCATTCCACAACCTCACTGTCCCGACTGTGAAGAATCCCCTACGTTGCTTCAAATGAAAGTTCTTTTCTTCTAGTCTAAAGGGGTGGCCTCTGGTACGGTGATCCACTTTATGGGTAAAAAGGTCCCCTGCCATTTGTCTATAATGTCCTCTAATGTACTTGTAAAGTGTAATCATGTCCCCTCGCAAGCGCCTTTTTTCCAGAGAAAACAACCCCAACCTTGACAGTCTACCCTCATAATTTAAGTCTTCCATCCCTCTAACCAATTTAGTTGCACGTCTCTGCACTCTCTCCAGCTCATTTATATCCCTCTTAAGGACTGGAGTCCAAAACTGCACTGCATACTCCAGATGAGGCCTTACCAGGGACCTATAAAGAGGCATAATTATGTTTTCATCCCTTGAGTTAATGCCCTTTTTTATGCAAGACAGAAATTTATTTGCTTTAGTAGCCACAGAATGACACTGGCCAGAATTAGACAACGTGTTATCTACAAAGACCCCTAGATCCTTCTCATTTAAGGAAACTCCCAAAACACTGCCATTTAGTGTATAACTTGCATTTATATTATTTTTGCCAAAGTGCATAACCTTGCATTTATCAACATTGAACCTCATTTTCCAGTTTTCTGGCCAGTTTTCCAGTTTAGACAAATCACTCTGCAAAGTGGCAGCATCCTGCATGGAACCTATAGTTCTGCACAATTTGGTATCATCTGCAAAAATAGAAACAGTACTTTCAATGCCCACCTCCAGGTCATTAATAAACATGTTGAAAAGCAAGGGACCTAGTACAGAGCCCTGCGGTACTCCACTAACAACACTGGTCCAATTAGAAAATGTTCCATTTACCACCACTCTTTGTAGTCTATGTTTTAGCCAGTTCTCTATCCAGGTACAAATACTATGTTCCAGGCCAACATTCCTTAATTTAACCAGTAACCTTTTGTGTGGCACTGTATCAAATGCTTTAGCAAAATCTAAGTAAATCACATCCACTGCCATCCCAGAATCGAGGTGTCTACTTACATTCTCATAAAAAGAAATGAATAGTGATGGGCGAATTTGTGCAGTTTCGCGTCGCCGAAAAATTTGCGAATTTCGCGCGAAATTCGCGAAACGGCGCCGGCGTCTCGTTTTTGACGCCGGCGCCCGTTTTTCGACGCCGGCGCCCGTTTTTGGCGCCGGTGTCCGTTTTTTTGAAAAAAAATTTTTGACGCCGGCGAATTTTTTCCGCGAATTTTCGCGGGCGTTTGGCGAATTTATTCGCTGATGGCGAATTGTGCAAATTCGCCGCGAATTCGCGCCTGGCGAATAAATTCGCCCATCACTAGAAATGAAGTTAGTCTGGCAAGATCTATTACGCATAAAACCATGCTGGCACAAACTCATAGTATTATGATTTGCTATGAAGTCCAATATCTTATCCTTTATTAACCCTTCGAAAAGCTTTCCTACCACTGACGTCAGACTAACTGGCCTATAGTTTTGAGCGGCAATCAAAATTTCCCAAGTCTCAGTTCATCTTGTACTCCCAGTGCAATTATTTAAACACTTCCCTGCAAATAAGTAGTCAAAATAAAAAGGTGTTAATTTAATCTCCTGTACAATAACGAAGAACATTCTTTTCTCATAACCCCTAAGTACTAGGTTGACCATATACATAGTTGCACATCACCTCTTAAAAAAAATTAACCAATAAAACTCCTTGAAAAAAAAGATAATTCTTACCCTTGGTAAATTAGAAGAAACAAAGAGTATATATTATAGCAAAACAGAAATGTTTAATTGTTAATGATCATTATTTCTGGGCTGGCAGAGGATTTTGAAGGAAAAGTGTAAGTTAAATTCTTGCAAATTTCTAATATTAAAATTAGAAATCTCCTTCTTGTTTAGGCTTATGAGTGTGAAACTTAGATGTTATTGATTATTATGCAACATACACATACAAACAAATGTTCTACCATTACTATTAAGTCACAAGTAATTTGTCACTAGTAAATTGCTAGCTGCAAAGATGTAGTATAAGTTCAGGAATGGAAAAATCCATTTCCTTAGAACAAAGACAAAAATTAATGCAAGCTTAAAGTGATACTGACACTAAAAAACTACTTTTTAAAATATGAACGTACAATAAAAGTTACCTAAAGGTCATGTTGATCATTTTTTGCTGAGCGGTTTGGTTATCTAAGTTGTTAGTTGAAGTTTCTAATCCTGACTGATTTGCCAACCTGACTGTCCCATCTCAGCCTGTCAGTTAAAATTTCCATTGCTAATGGACTTCTGCTGCACAAATATGGCAGCCCCCTCATACAGGAACACAGGGCATCAGACATGTAATGTAAAAGCATTGTGCAAATACTTTATGGCAAAGTTATAAGAAGCTTTAAAAGGCAATATTATGATAGATGTAAAAAAGTTTAATTTCTGGTGTCAGTATCTCTTTAACAGTAATACATTGCTGTTTCCCTTTAGCTTTTCATAAGAAAGCTAATAAATTATTTAATAACTAATCAAAACTTTTAATATTTTCTGGCTATGTCATTAACATAGCAAAATAGCACTGATCTAGTTATTTAGATTAAATGATCAGGTCTTCAATAAAGTTGTGAGCAACTGTGGCCCTTCTCACACACCCACACATCCAAAATAGAAGTATCAGTATTTTTGAAAATTGACTCTGGTGTGAAGGAACAGCAAGAAGACCTGCCTAGTGGCTTGGCAGTAAGGTTGAAACTGGTCAAGCCACATTAGTACAGGCATGGCCACCTTAAGTGCTTTGTGTCCTTGCATAAATTATACAGCCACACATTATTATGTATTATGCATAGCACCTTTCTCAACATTGGACTTGGTGCAAATCATACTTTTTGACTTTTTTTTAAATTAATTTGCTCTGCACAGGGCAGAATATGAAAATGAAACATTCTAATTCCTGTTCTCAAAGAGCAAAGTCAAACCAATAGTGCACTGAAAAGCCTCTACATACATAAACACCTTCCTTCCTCCCCCAGCTGCAATTTGTTGTAGAGCAGCTATTATATAGGAGGGTGTGTCTCAGTGCACTACTAGTTTGTTTGACTTTGCTCTTTTGGAACAGGAAGTGGAATGTGAATTCAGTTTCATTTTCCAAATTTAGCTTGTTTAGAGAAAGAAATAAAAACCATAGATAGTTATTAAATAAAAGAACAGGCAAAAAGTATTTTTTAGCACAAGCATCAAATGTTGCAAATGATTGATTCAGGTCACTCAAATTCTGTTCCACTGTAAACTGATGAATACATTTAAAAGGCCTAGAAAAAGAAGAGACCAAGAAATAAAAAAGGAACAATGGATAAAGTTCACACTAAAATTAAGTTCATAAATGAATGAAAAATCTTAAGTGGAAACTCTATTCTAAAATGTATTTTTGTTGGACCTATTTTTTAAGGTAGTTTTCGTTACTTTTCTTTAATAATTATCAAGGGGTTTGGAGTATTAATTAATAACTAATACAACGTCCAATGTATTACTTGCTGCTACCCAAAAGGGATCAGGATCAAGATTGTAACAGAATTCTTACTTATTTTTGTATAATGATTTGCCATTCTCAGTGTAAGAAGCAACGTCACAAAATAAATGAAATGTACTGTAACAATGCTGTCAAGCTTTTATTTTCATGCAGTGGGCTTATTATCCCAAAGTACTAGAAAAAAATACACAGTGTGATAAAATGTGGGCAACAAAGGACTAATACATTTAAAGAGAAAAAAAAATCCCAGTGTAAGTGTACAATATATTTGTAATCTCAACAGTAATACGTGGGGTCTTGGTGCACATGCCCCAGACCTACAGCTCAACGGGGGGGGGGGGGTATGCAACCAAACAGAAAATGGCAGGCACTCACAGATCCCACAGACAAGCTTTTAAAAGAACTGATAACTTTATTTGAGGCCACAAAGTAGATTAGTACATGTGCTTTGTGCACTTGGGCACTTAATCATAGACTGAATAAAGGATTAATGGTTGGACAACTTTTACCGTGATGTACAATATGTTTTGTGTTTTGCTTTACTATTACAAAAAATATCTGTACTTTTTATGTTGGTTATTTTCCACACAGATTTTTATAATACATTTTTAATGTATCATTAAACAAAAAATGTTGACACTTTAAAATAACCTTGAAGCGCTACATCTATTCTCTAGCAGGTAGGTGTTGGAAGGAAAATATGATGTGATTGGTGTGGCCGAAACATGGCTGAATGAGTCGCATGACTGGGCAGTAAATATCAGTGGCTATACTTTGTTTCGGAAGGGACAGAGGCAATAGAAAAGGAGGAGGGGTATGTCTGTATGTTAGGCAGGATTTAAAAGCTCATGTAAAGGAGGAGGTTATGTTAGAAAATGAGGGGTCAGAAGTCATATGGGTGGAGTGCTTCACCAATTGTAAAGAATCCAGCAAATTAATTGTAGGAGTATGTTATAAACCCCCTAATGTAAGTGAGGAGGTAGAGACAAAGCTCCTAATGCAAATAGAAAAGGCTGCTAGTTTAGGTAAAGTAATGATAATGGGGGATTTTAATTACCCAGATATTGACTGGAGCAACGGTACTGCCAGATCAGTTAATGGAACAAGTTTATAAACTTATTGCACGACAATTTTTTAGCACAGGTTGTTGAGGAGCCTACCAGAAAAAATGCTATTCTTGATTTAGTGATCTCAAATGACCCAGAACATATAGCAAATGTGCAAGACATTGAACCCCTGGGTAATAGTGACCATAATGTTATATCTTTTAATGGCTGGTGCAAAAAACAAAAATATACTGGGGCAACAAAAACCATGAATTTTGCAAAAGCTAATTTTAGTGCCTTGAGGGCTGCCCTACAGACATTAATTGGGGCATTAGATTTCCAGGTAAAAACATAGAACAGAAATGGTTGTCCTTTAAAACGATATTAAATCATTACTGTTCTCAATTTATTCCCTTAAGGACTAAACGTAGAAGCTCTAAGAATCATCCTGTGTGGCTTAAGACAGAAGTAAAGAAGTTAATGGGAAAGAAGAGAAAGGCATTTAAAAACTACAAATCTGTAGGGACAGAAGCTGCATTTAATGAATATAAACACTGTAATAAATGTTGTTAATCAGCAATCAGGAAGGCTAAGAAAAGAAATGAAGAGTTAATTGCGGTGGAGGTGAAAACTAACCCTAAAAAGTTTTTTAAATATATTAATAGTAAAAAGATGCAGGTTGAGAGTGTTGCTCCATTAAATAATGGTACTAGTATGGTTGTAACAGATACAGATAAGGCAAATGTGTTAAATCGGTTCTTTTCTTCAGTGTATACAATAGAGGAGTCTGGGTTCACAGGCTCACTTAATAACTGCACGAATGGTTCAGCTCAATCTAGTCAGTGGCTGACTCAGGATATGATTCAAAAAGCTTTAATACAAATTAATGTAAACAAGGTTCCAGGGCCTGATGGCATACACCCCAGGGTTCTAAGAGAGCTTAGTTCAGATTTAGATCAGCCCTTATTTCTGATTTTCTCAGATTCACTGTCATCTGGTATAGTGCCTATGGATTGGAGAAAAGATGATGTTATTCCAATATTTAAAAAGGGATTACGATCTCAGCCTGGCAATTATAGACCAGTAAGCTTGACATCTGTGGTGGGCAAATTATCTGAAGGCTTTTTAAGGGATCACATTCAAAATTTTGTCCTAATGAATGGCATTATGAGCAACAATCAGCATGGCTTTATGAAGGATAGGTCATGTCAGACGAAATTGATTGCATTTTATGATGTGGTAAGATTCTGGACAGTGGGGGGGCAATAGATGTAATCTATTTGGATTTTGCCAAAGCGTTTAATACTGTCCCCCACAAACGACTGCTTTCTAAACTAAGGTCGTTTGCACGAGGATAGGAAACTGGCTACAGGATCGGGTACAGAGGGTGGTTGTTAATAGGACATTCTCTACTTGGAGTAAGGTTCTTAGTGGGGTCCCCCAGGGCTCAGTATTGGGTCCACTTTTATTTAACTTTTTCATTAATGACTTAGGGGAGGGTGTTGTAAGTAATGTATCAGTGTTTGCAGATGACACAAAATTATCCAGCCCAATTAATTCCATACAGGATGTGGCATCCTTGCAACATGATCTTGACAAACTGGCAATCTGGGCAGCTAAGTGGCAAATGAGATTCAATGTTGATAAATGTACAGTCATGCACCTGGGGTGTAAAAATATCCAAGCCACTTATACCCTTAATGGGACTGCACTAGGCAAATCCATTATGGAAAAGGACCTAGGAGACCTTGTAGATGATAAACTTGGCTGTAGCAAGCAATGCCAGTCAGCAGCATCAAGGGCAAATAAGGTCTTGAGCTGTATTAAAAGGGGCATAGAGTCAAGGGAGGAGGGGGTCATTCTTCCACTGTATAGAGCACTTGTAAGGCCCCATCTAGAATATGCCGTACAGTTTTGGTCTCCATCACTCAACAGGACACTGTTGTATTAGAAAGGGTATAGAGAAGGGCAACTAAACTGGTAAAAGGTATTGAAAATCTTAGCTATGAGGAAAGACTGGCCAAATTGGGGATGTTCACGCTGGAGAAGAGGCGCTTAAGGGGTGATATGATGACTATGTATAAATATATAAGGGGATCATATAATAATCTCTCTAATGCTTTATTTACCAGTAGGTCTTTCCAGCTGACACAAGGTCACCCATTCCGATTAGAAGAAAAGAGGTTCCGCTTAAATATTCGGAAGGGGTTTTTTACAGTGAGAGCTGTGAAGATGTGGAATTCTCTCCCTGAATCATTTGTACAGGCTGATACATTAGATAGCTTTAAGAAGGGTTGGATAGCTTTTTAGCAAGTAAGGGAATACAGGGTTATGGGAAATAGCTCATAGTCCAAATTGATCCAGGGACTAGTCCGATTGCCATTTTGGAGTCAGGAAGGAATTTTTCCTTCCCTCTAAGGCAAATTGTAGAGGCTTCAGATGGGTTTTTTGCCTTCCTCTGGATCAACTGGCAGATAGGTAGTTAATAAAAAAAAAAAAAAAGGTTGAACTCGATGGACGTGTCTTTTTTCAACCTTACTTACTATGTTACTATGTATGTTAGGTCTGCTACATATGATTTTCCAGTTATGCTTACCAACAAACAAGAAAACAAATAAATATATTAATTTTATCTAATGAGTACTTATACTGAGGAGCAACTAATAAAAGCAGCAATATTTATAGAACGTATATAAAGAATACCATAAAAAACTTTAAGAAATGCTGACCATAGAGAATGAAAGCACAACACAACATACATAACCAGCCACATGATTTTTGCTAACTCCTGTATATGTATTATCAAATATGTGAATTTGAGCACTTGCTTGAGTTGCTATTGGAATAATCATGGATGCCAACAGAGGAAAAAGCAGACCCACTCAGTGTATAAAGGTATTAGAAGCTGCAGGCTGAACTGTGGTAAAAACAAAGACCACAGTTCAAACCGCACCACATATGGAAACCGCAGTCAGCATAATAAATATCACCTTAATGACTGTAACGGTTGGCACCCAGAATCTAGAACCAATGCCAAGCACCCTGGTCTCGGCTCGTGCTTCTGCCTGTAGCAGCCGCCTTTGGCCTCGGGAGGAGCCCTCAGCTACTCAGATGCCGCCAGGTCTTAAAACGAGAAGTGCAAGGCGAAAGGTTCTAAACAATCTAAGGGTTACAACTGTAAACAAAGTCTTTGGGCAGAAGGTCATGGTGCAAGGTGTTTAGAGAGAATCGTAGTCAGAACAGGCTGGGTCGAGGCAGGCAGAAAGTGAGCGTAAACAAATCAGGCCTGGTCTGGGCAGGCAGAGTTCAAAACGTGGTCAGGCAGCCAAGGGTCAAAACCAGGAGATCAATATATGGATAAGGCAGAAGAGGTAGTCGGATTTCAGGCAAGGATCAGGATACAGAGCTCAGAATCGTCTGGAACAGGCAGGGGTCACAACATGTAGTCAAAATCAGGAACAAGAACAGAATAGCAAAAGCTAACAGCACCAGGAACAAATCCTATAACGGGCAAGGTCAGAACGCACAAACAAACTATTTATACATTTAAACTTCACACCCTTGTGCACTGACGTCATCACGCCAGCGCGCCTGTTTTTGTTACGGGAGCGTCCGTGCGCATCCTAGAAAAAGAAACAGAGGCCTGCGGCCTACCAGAGGGAGCGTCACGGCGCGGCGGGCGTCCCCACGGAGGGGGCAGCAGGCGTCCCTGCCGTCCCCCCACTAGACCACCAGGTACGATCGCTACAATGGCATTCAGTGGCGTAACTACCGAGGAAGCAGGCCCCGCGGGGGGGCCCTGGAGGTTTAGGGGGCCCGGCGGGGCCTGCTTCCTCAGTAAAAAAATCCAAAGCTGATAGCATTAGCACTGTCCCGTTTTTCACTCTCGCCCTTTGGTATTGTAGCACAGTACTGCGCATGCCTCTTTAAGCTAAAGCAGGATGTGCTCACTCCTCCCAAACCGGCAACCAATCACAAGCTGCAAAACCTTCTGTTCTGACGAGTTCCTTTGTGTGTGGGCGGCAGGCTTGAAGAGGAATCCTGTCACATGGTGCTGATTATCTGGCAGCAGTTGCTTTAACTCTGCGCGCCAGACCTTCAGGCAAGCGTCCCCTGCTATTGCACAATGCCCTTTGACTTTAGGAGGTGAGTGTCAAGCAGCTGTACGGGTGAAATGAAAATGACTTTTTCTTGCAGAGGGAAACAAATGGCAGTCAGTGTTACTTAATCCCATGTATAACTGTCACAATGGCACTGGTTTAACTGACACCTCTGACTTTTCCTTTGCACTGACCAGTTCTCCATAGGCTATATACTATTTTATATTTATCAAAACCATTCTATAGAAATGAATTGCTGTGTTGTTTTGTATTTATGCATTACTGGGAGAAAGAGTTTCTTCCAGGACAGGCTTTAGGTTTGAGTTAATGTTTTAGTACATAGGTGGCTGAAGGAGGATGGCAGCATTGGGTCCCAGAGATTCTGAGGGGAGGGTTTATTGGGGGTAGAAGAGATTCGGGCCCACATTAATTGAGTCCAGACTACGGCTGGGGAAATAATACTATTGTTAGAAAAAAATGTTCCCAACCAGCACAATTTGGGCAGCATGCAAATTAAGATTAGTGTCCCAGATTGCTGATTATGCGCATGCGTGAGTTGGAGACTCTCTTATTAAGCACAAACATGTGATGAAGAAAAGATCAGGAGCTCCCTCCTGGTGCGGACAGCATGGTACTGTTGGGGGGGCAAATTGTTTCAAAAATAGTATTATTTCCCTCAAATGTAGAAAAGGCTCTGACTGTGTTTATTCTGCTAATATATTTAATATTTCTACCATAGTGGGCATGGTCTAAATTCTGCAGTAACAGCCCCCAAGTTTGCTCATAGTCTGTACAAAGAGATCCCATAAAACTATGGTAGCATAGGTATTCCCCTGTACTAAGCACAATTCAGCAGGAACAGTCCCTAAGTTTGCTCATAGTCTGTACAGAGAGATCCCATAAAACTATGCCAGCATAGGTATTCCCCTGTACAATTCAGCAGGAATGTTGTTTATAGCCTGTACAGAGAAATACCATAAACTATGGCAGCATAGGTATAACCTTGTACTGTTTACCATACAAATAGGATGGTTTAAAGGTAGTTCTTTAAACAATCCACTTGCCAGTTACATATACTGTAAAATGTAATTCCTGTGCTGTGTATGCAGTTAAACTCAATAAAAATAAATTAGTGACATATGGTGAGTAATTATAATGGGTCATAGGGAAAGGCAGTCACTAGTTGTCATCCAGCCCTAGAATCCTGTGCCAGACAGAAAAACTCTGTCTAGGGGGCCCCACCAAAATGGTTCCAATTGCTGAATAGCAGCCTCTCAGTGCAAACTCCTGGCCTCTAATCCTGTGTGTGACCTCGGGTCACGTGAAGCTTTACCAGTAGCTCAGAAGCAGGGAGAGAGAAATGCACCAGCCGTCACATGCCCCCCTCCGTTTTGAAACAGATTGTGACAAGACAAGTTTGGGAGGAGAAGGGCAGCAGAAGATAGAATATGAGTGCAGAGGTAAATGCAAAGCTAAAAACCAATGTGTTGGACTGTGTGGAGAAGGTTACATTAACACAAGGACAAAAAAAGGCGGGCACCTGATAAAAAGGAAATAAGGTTGAAGCAGGGGTAGAAAAGGAGACACAAAGTGAAAGGCTTAATTGTCTTAATCAGAAGAATATTGAGGTCAAAAGTAAGTGATTTGGAAAAGTGAGTGTGTGATGATATGGCAAAAACATCCTACTACGAGTTCTGGGGATATTATACATGAAATTCTCCCACTATCTTGTGCAGAGGGGGCCCTGAAATTTTTTTTGCAGGGGGGCCCTGGCATTCGAAGTTACGCCACTGATGGCATTGTTTACATTACCTATCCTGTATGCTAACATATGCTTTTAGAGCACCATATCTGATCTTTGGATACTGGAGTCACTGATAAAATCAATGGGCATGAATTACTGTGGGGCCCCTGAGCACTTTTAGGAGGTATCTTAAATGTCTTAAATGACAGTGAATCTCATGCCATTCCACTGTACCTTAGACTACTTGATCAAGACTTGGTTTCCCAGTGTGCAAATTAGAATGCACTCGTTGCCCTAAAAAATTACTTCTGGGAGAACACATATATAAATATATATATATATATATATATATATATATATATATATATAAAAAAAATATATATATATATATATATATATATAAAAATATATATATATATATATATATATATATAAAATATATATATATATATATATATATATTTATTTATTAACTTTGGGTTCTGTATTTAAAATTGAAAAGTAAAACAAGAATGTGAAGTTTAAGTGTTAATGATAGGATCAGCTTGGGAACTGACTGACTCAGTGTATAATTAGACTAGTAGCTGGCAGATATAGTATAGAGAGATCTTCTGATACAGTACATTATGATCTCTCTGTCTGTCCTATGGGAAAGTAATATCTGCCTTGTTGAAAGGAAGGAGACAGCCCTGATGCTCAGAGACAGAGCATATTCTAAGGTGACCAGTCAGCCATGTCACCTGTAGGATACAATGTGACAGGGGATATTCATACAGCAAAAAAGGCTCCTGGGTTTCATGTAAATAAAATCCACATCTCTACAAACATTGAATAACTCTTGACCTAAAATATTTTTATATTGTATTAATCTGTGGAATGAACTGTTTCTGAATTGTGTATTTTTGCATGTTTGAAATAAAAATATGTTAATAAGTTGAAAATATACTGTATATTATAATTTCAGTAATTATAATAATTTAGGCATATTATTTTCCTGTCATGTCAATGCTAGCTTGAGACATAAAAAGAAGCACTTTGAGGCATGCCCTTGCTATATAGTAGATCAACAAGTTAGAAATCTTGCATGCCCTTGCTATATAGCAAGTAAGGGAATACAGGGTTATGAAAAATAGCTCATAGTACAAGTTGATCCAGGGATTGGTCCGATTGCTGTCTTGGAGTCAGGGAGGATTTTTCCCCTTTGTATTGTAACTGTGTATGTATAAAATATGTGCAGTAGTTATGACAAAATTGTATACCCAGTTTTCAAACGCAACAATTAAAATACTTAATATGC
Source organism: Xenopus petersii (assembly GCA_038501925.1). Classification (NCBI taxonomy): domain Eukaryota; kingdom Metazoa; phylum Chordata; class Amphibia; order Anura; family Pipidae; genus Xenopus; species Xenopus petersii. Next base: position 87,066,490 of record CM076682.1, read on the forward strand.
AAGAATGTACTAAATATGTCCAGAGTGCTCCTCTGTGTGCCTTCTTGTCTTGTATGCAGTAATTGTATTCCTGTACAGATGTGTAGCATTGTTTCTAAATATTAAACTGATAAATGTGAAAGGCTCAGTCTAGTAACATAAATCAGGTCCTCTGTTACTGGGATACACACTAAAAAAACACTTAATATTCTCATAAAAGTAAAAAAGTAATATTTACGGTTGTGCCAGTTTTAAGCTGAGCATGCATGCAATGATTTCCTTGTTTTGCAATCTTTTCCTGATATGGCCACCCATGACCATGGACAAATCAGGCCAATCTAGATATATATGAATGGATATCTGGATGATTTTAGACTAGATATTGCTCTCTGATATATCAAGTCAGGAACCCAGCAGTACAAGGTAGAAGTTGTTTGTTCAACTTCATGCTGGGCACTATGTGCAAAGGAGTTCACTCTCCTACTAAACATACAGTCAGGTTACTGGCTCCTGGTGGAATGACCATAGCATGTGTGAATGTGATTAGGTACCTTCGACTGTATATTCCACTGGAACAGGGGCAGACTGGAATGATGAACAATCTCTGTAAATTGCAGAGTAAATGTGTTATATAAATAATAAATGGTAATATAATTGGTTATTTAATAAGTATACCAAATTGTTCTTAGTAACATAGTAAGGTTTAAAAAAAGACACACGGCCATCTAGTTCAACCTTTGAACTCTATTTTAACCTGCCTAACTGCTAGTTGATCCAGAGGATGGCAAAAAAAAAATCCATCTGAAGCCTCTCAAATTTGACTCAGATGGGGAAAAAAATTCCTTCCTGACTCCAAAATGGCTAGTCCCTGTATCAACTTGTACTATGAGCTATCTTCCATAACCCTGTATTCCTTCACTTGCTAAAAAGCAATCCAACCCCTTTTTAAAGATATCTAATGAATCAGCCTGTACAACTGATTAAGGGAGAGAATTCCACATCTTCACAGCTCTCACTGTAAAAAAAACCCTTTCGAATATTTATGCGGAACCTCTTTTCTTCTAATCAGAATGGGTGACCTTGTGTCAGCTGGAAAGACCTACTGGTAAATAAAGCATTAGAGAGATTATATAATCCCCATATTTATTTATACAGTTTATATATATTTATACTGTACATAGTTATCATATCACCCCTTAAGTGTTTCTTCTCCAGAGTGAACATCCCCAATTTGGCCAGTCTTTCCTCATAGCTAAGATTTCCCATACATTTTACCAGCTTAGTTGCCCTTCAGTGGACACTCTCTAATTCAATAATGTCCTGTTTGAGCACTGGAGACCAAAATTGTACGTCATATTCTAGATGGGGCCTTACCAGTGCTCTATACACTAGAAGAATGACCCCCCTCCTCCTGTGAATCTATGCCCCATTTAATACAGCTCAATGCCTTATTTGCTGTCTGGCATTGCTTGCTACACCCAAGTTTATTATCTACAAGATCTCCAAGGTCCTTTTCTATGAATTTGTTTAGTGCAGTTCCATTAAGGGTATAAGTGGCTTGGTTATTTTATCCCAGGTGCAGGACTTTACATTTATCAATATCGAATTACTTACAATACCCACCCCTAAGTCATTAATGAACAAGTTAAACAAAAGTGGAATTCAATACCGTGCCCTGAAGTACTCCACTAAGAACCTTACTCCAAGCAGAGAATGTACCATTAACAACCACCCTCTGTACCCTATCCTGTAGCCAGTTTCCTATCCATGTACAAACAACTTCATTAAGCCCAACCGACCTTAGTTTACAAAGCAGTCGTTTGTGGGGCACGATATCAAATGCTTTGGCAAAATCCAAATAGATCAAATCTACTGCCCCCCCACTGTCCAGCATCTTACTTACCTCATCATAAAAAGCAATCAAATTTGTCCGACATGACCTATCCTTTATAAAGCCATGCTGATTGGCTGCTCATAATGGCATTCACTAGGACAAATTTTGGATGTGATCCCTTAACAAGCGTTAAAATAATTTGCTCACCATAGATGTCAAACTTACTGGCTTATAATTGCCAGGCTGAGATCGTAGTTCATTTTTAAATATTGGAATGACATCAGCTTTTCTCCAATCCATAGGTACCAAACCAGATGAAAGAGATTCTGAGAAAATCAGAAATAGGGGCTGATCTAAAACTGAACTAAGCTCTCTTAGAACTTGGGGTGTATGCCATCAGGCCCTGGAGCCTTGTTTACTTTAATTTCTATTAAAGCTTTATGAATCATATCCTGAGTCAGTCATTGACTAGATTGAGCTGAGCCATCAGTTCAGCTATGAAGTGTCTAGAGTATGAAAACTTTTTCAAGGCACAACTTTTTCTACTACACAAATTTTGTTTTCTGTGATATTTTAGAAGTCTTGAAACTCAAAAATATAATTTTAATGTGACTGTTTTTTTTTTATTAAAAGTTTTTATTTTCAGGTTTTCAAAAGAAAATAGGGTAAGAGAGAGAAAGAGAAAGAAAAGATAGGAGAGCAAAGGTAAAGGGAGCAGGGCATGCTAACACATCTAGCAATCAGGAACAGCACAGTTTAACAAGTCACATTTCTCAGCAGATTGCCCGGGTTATCTCTGTAGGTCAGCCACGAGCCCCAGATATTGGTAAATTTTTGCGGGCAGCCGCGGGAAAGGTATGTCAGTTTTTGGTTTGACAGAGAACTATTGACTAGGTTCAGCCAGAATGGCAGGGATGGAGGGGCAGTCGACTTCCAATTCAGAAGTATGGCTTTCTTTGCAGAGTAAAGAAGTTGGACATAGCAGATTTTGGTGCAGTGGTCCAGATCCAGGTCCTCAAATATTTCCAGTAGGCAGATCAGTGGAGACAAAATACGAGGCAGGTCTAAGGCTTTGGAGGAATAAAACACAATGTCTTTCCAGAATTTCTGAATAATTGGACAATGCCAAAATATGTGCATATAGGAACCAACCTCCACCCCACACCTATAGCAAACATCGTATGCATTAGGGAACATTTTGCCCAGCCTATAGGGAGTCAGATAGACCCCTATTCAGGAATTTCATTTGAATGTACCGATCCCTAGCAGGTATAGTTATCTCGGGGATCTGCCTTAAGCTGTCCTCCCACATGTCATCGGTTAGTTCAGGGATATCCCTTTTCCATTTACCTAGAATATTGACAAGTGGATCAGAGGAGGTCAACCACAGCAGTGTATATGAGCGGGACAAAGGTTTGTTTATACCATCTTTACGTAGATATTTTTCTGGAGTAGTGCCTGACACTTCTATCGGTCTCTCAGGGAATTGGGCACGAAAGGCGTGGGAAAGTTGGAGGTACCTGAAAAACATACTTTGGGGCAGGTTAAATTCATCCTTCAAAGCTTGTAACGATTTTAAGTCCCCCTCCACTACTACATCTTGCAATTGTTTGATACCACTAGCGGCCCATTGAGAGACATCAGGAATAGTGAGAAATTGAGGAAGATAGCGATTACCCCAGAGTGGCGCCCACTTGGACCATGTTGGTCGAGACCCGTGTGCCAGTTTAAGTGCTTTCTGGTATGCATCGAGCACTGTTCGCATGGGGGTCGTGGTGTTATGTCTTATAGAAGGTCCCCTATAAAGGAGGTTTGCTAGGGCCTCTAATGATCCCACTATGTTAGCTTCCAGGGTTGTAGCTGTGTTGTCCCGGCAGGGAACCAACCACCAATGCGAGTAGGTCAACTGGCCTGCAAGGAAATACTTGCTTTAGGTTGGGAAGGGCTAGTCCTCCTCTAGCAACGGGGGCTTGTAGAGTTCTAAAATTTAAACGGGGGCGATCTCCGGCCCATACAAGTATCCTGATAAGCCGATCCACATATTTGAACCACTGGGATCTGGGTGTGATGGGGAAGTTGTGGAGGGCATACAAAATTTTTGGGAGGAATACCATTTTGAATAAGTTTATCCTTCCAGGGAGGGTAAGTGGTAATTGCGTCCATACATGTATTTTGTTGGCCAGTGCCTTGGTTATTGGGGACAAATTAGCCTCCTCAAAACCTTTGCAATCTTTCGTTATGGTGATCCTTAAGTATTTAAAGGATTGTACCACCCTGAGACGGCCAATGTTCGCAGCAAATTCAACAGGGAGTGGATCAATGGGGAAAATCACAGACTTATCGTGGTTAACCTTTAAACCTGAGAACTTTCCAAAGTTATCGATGAGGTCTAAGGCAGCATCAAAGGCCCCTCTAGGATTGGCCAGATAGGTCGCCTGCATACAGGGAGACCTTTTCCTCAAGCCTACCTATTTGCAGCCCAAGTATGGTCGGGGAGTCCCTAACCTGTATTGCCAGTAGTTCTATTGCAAGTGCAAAGAGCAGGGGTGAGAGGGGGCAACCTTGCCTAGTCCCCTGTCCCAGCTGGATGGCTTCCGAGAGGTTACCGTTTACAACTATTTTGGCCTGTGGTTTTAGGTAAAGTGCCTTCACCCAGGAGATGTATCGGGGACAGGGCCGCCATCAGGAGGGGACAGGGGGGATTGTTGTCCCGGGCCCGGATGTTTTCGGGTGTTAAGGGGGCCCGGCCGTGCTGCACCTTCTTGCACTTACTTGCAAAGCCGGGCCCCTGCATCCGAGCTCCGATGACTTCTTCTTGTGTTCTGATTCGCTAGTGAAATGTAAGTCCCAGTAAAGCCACATGCGGATTGGTTGGGAGAAGTTTGAACCGCCCCTCTACTTTATCCAATCACCATGCGGCTTTACCGGGACTTACATTTCACTGGCGAATCAGAGCACAAGAAACGGAAGATACCGGCATCTGAACTCCCTGGCTAAGGTATGTGCAGTTTTTTTTTTCTTTTAACTTGTGGGGTCCCTGACCAATTGTTTTTTTTAAATGTGTGGGGGCCCTGGCTAATAGTTTTTTTTTTTTAAAATGTGTGGGGGCTCTTTGCTAGTTTTTTTAAAATGTGTGGGGGCCCTGGCTAATAGTTTTTTTTTTTTTTAATTTGTGGGGGCCTAGCTACAGTAATTGTTTTTTTTTAAATGTGTGGGGGCCCTGGCTCATTGTTTTTTAAATGTGTGGGGGCCCTGGCTCATTGTTTGTTTTTTTTTTTAAATGTGTGGGGGCCCTGCCTCATTGTTTTTTAAATGTGTGGGGGCCCTGGCTCATTGTTTTTTTTAATGTGTGGGGGCCCTGGCTAATTGTTTTTTTTAATGTGTGGGGGCCCTGGATAATTGTTTTTTTTAATGTGTGGGGGCCCTGGATAATTGTTTTTTTTAAATGTGTGGGGGTCCCTAGCTCATTGTTTTTTTTTAATGTGTGGGGGCCATGGCTAATTGTTTTTTTTTTTTTAAATGTGTTAGGGCCCTGGCTAATTGGTTTTTTTAAATGTGTGGGGCCCTGGCCACCAATGTTTTTTTTCTTTAACCACCACCTGACCACCAAAACTTTTAGTTTTTTTAAAATGTGTGGGGGCCCTGGCTAATAGTTTTTTTTTTAAATTTGTGGGGGCCTAGCTACAGTAATTGTTTTTATTAATGTGTGGGGGCCCTGGCTAATTGTTTTTTTTTTAATGTGTGGGGGCCCTGGCTAATTGTTTTTTTTTTTAATGTGTGGGGGCCATGGCTAATTGTTTTTTTTTTTTTATTTAAATGTGTGGGGGCCCTGGCTCATTGTTTTTTTTTTTAAATGTGTGGGGGCCCTGGCTCATTGTTTTTTAAATGTGTGGGGGCCCTGGCTCATTGTTTTTTTTTTTTTTAAATGTGTGGGGGCCCTGCCTCATTGTTTTTTAAATGTGTGGGGGCCCTGGCTCATTGTTTTTTTTAATGTGTGGGGGCCCTGGCTAATTGTTTTTTTTAATGTGTGTGGGCCCTGGATAATTGGTTTTTTTAATGTGTGGGGGCCCTGGCTAATTGGTTTTATATAATGTGTGGGGGCCATGGCTAATTGGTTTTTTTTTTTTTTAAATGTGTGGGGGTCCCTGGCTCATTGTTTTTTTTTAATGTGTGGGGGCCATGGCTAATTGTTTTTTTTTTTTAATGTGTGGGGGCCATGGCTAATTGTTTTTTTTTTTTAATGTGTGGGGGCCCTGGCTAATTGGTTCTTTTTTTAATGTGTGGGGGCCATGGCTAATTGTTTTTTTTTTTTTTTTTTAATGTGTGGGGGCCCTGGCTCATTGTTTTTTTTTTTTTAAATGTGTGGGGGCCCTGGCTCATTTTTTTTTTTTTTTTTTTTAAATGTGTGGGGGCCCTGGCTAATTGTTTTTTTTAATGTGTGGTGGCCCTGGCTAATTGGTTTTATATAATGTGTGGGGGCCATGGCTAATTGTTTTTTTTTTTTTAAATGTGTGGGGGTCCCTGGCTCATTGTTTTTTTTTTAATGTGTGGGGGCCATGGCTAATTGTTTTTTTTTTTTTAAATGTGTGGGGGCCCTGGCTAATTGGTTTTTTTAAATGTGTGGGGCCCTGGCCACCAATGTTTTTTTTCTTTAACCACCACCTGACCACCAAAACTTTTAGGAGGGATCTGGGAAACAAAGTTATTTTTTTAACTTGTAGGGGGCACTTCATGTTTTAATGCCTGTGTCTTGTGTGGCCTTCATACTGAGGGAGGGGTGGCGAGGGGGGCCCAGAAAATTTTGTTGTGCGGGGCCCCGTGATTTCTGATGGCAGCCCTGATCGGGGACCTATACCAAAGTGTCGGAGGACTTCCCAAAGATAGGCCCAGGAGACCGTATCGAATGCTTTCGCAGTATCTAAGGACATGACTATTCTACTCCCTGCGTTGTCATGGGGGACCTCAAGGTTGTTAAAAAGGCACCGGATGTTTATGTCTGTGGCATTGTTTGGCATAAAGCCTGTCTGGTCTGGGTGGACTATCCCCCTCACCACTCTCTTAAGCCTATTGGCCAACACCTTAGCAAAGATCTTGACATCGCAGTTTAGGAGCGAAATGGGGCGGTAAGAGTCACAATGCTCCAGGAGCTTGCCTTCTTTATGAATGAGTGTGACATGCGCCATATAACACATATCAGGGAGTGGGTATACCTCAGAGATGTTATTTAAAATGGGCTTAAGCTGGGGGGTTAGTATTTGGGTGTGTGCCTTGTACCACTCAGTCGGTAGGCCATTGGGCCCTGGGCATCGGCCGGTCGGCATGGCCGCTATGGCTTCTCCTATCTCTTCCTCCATGATGTCGGAATCTAAATAGTGTCCCATGTCTAGGGGGATGGAAGGGAAATCTATTTGTCCCAGATATTCCGTGAGCATTTGTCCTGGCAGAGGAGGTAGGGCAGCATAAATTTCTTGAAAGTACTCCCCAAATCTCTTAGTGACTTGAGTCTTATCAGTGAAAAGGGCCCCAGATACATCCCTGACTCCTGCAATTGCTAAGCGGGGGTATCATCCCTGGCCAGTATGGCGAGAAGTTTTCCATTTTTGTCTCCCTGGCTAAACCATGTTGCTGAACGGTATAATGCTTTTTGGGAGTATTTGTCTATGTGTATCAGGTCTACGTCTCTTTGTGCATCAGCCATAGCCTGTTTAGCGGTCTCACTGGGGTCGTTGGTCAGGTCTCTTTCTGCCTCCCCTAACTTGGATTTAGCCACAGTCAGGTCTGCCTCAACCTCCCTCCTGGCTGCAGAGATTAATGAGGTATACAGGCCTCAGGTATGTGCTTTGCAGGCGTCCCAAACCGATTGGTCAGAGGCTGTGTGCACATTAATCTCCCAATAGTTTTTTAACTGGGTAATATACCTATCCTTTACTTTAGGGGTGGAGATCCACTTTGTGGGGAGTCTCCAGGCCTGGGCGTGGGCTTCCCCACCTTTCTCAATAGTCATCAGCACAGGTGAATGATCTGAGCATACCTGGGTGCCAAAATGAACGTTAGAAACCATTGCTAGGAGATCTGACATGGTCAGAATGAGATCAATTCTGGATAGGGCAGATGTAGCAACTGTGTAACAGGTATATTGTCGGAGGTGTGGATATTTCCATCTCCAAACGTGCGTGGAATCTAGCCTATTGCCACACGCCTGGGAGTCATTGACACTTGGCTTTAACCTATCCAGGCCAGGGTCAGGTACCATATTGAAATCACCCCCCAAATAGTTGGATAAGGTCCAAGGGTGGCCACTTTTTGGAAAATGTCGTTAAGGAGAGTAATCTCTGCTGGGGGGGATGTACACAGTCACCAAAATGTATAATAGGCCGATCAGTCTACATTTAACAATTACATATCTGCCCATCCGATCAGTGATCACCTGCTCCAAAGCAAAATTAAGGGACTTCCTAACCAATACAGCCACACCTCTTGAGTATGTGGAATATTACGAGTGATAAACAGCCACCATCCAGTTACGTTTCAGAGCTAGCACTCGCTGTCCTATAAGATGCGTTTCCTGAAGCAAGATTAGATCTGCTCCAGATTTCCGTAGTTGACCCATTACAACAGAGCGTTTTATCTTGTTATTTAGCCCCCGGGTATTCCAGGACAACACCGTGAATTTCACTGATAAGTTACTGTATAAAATAAACCAGCACCGGTGGGGGGTCGCCACCCGGGAGCCGCCACCCAGGAGCTGTGGTATCCTCCTGTAACGTGCGTTATGTAGCCATGTGTTTCAGGCCCAGGGCAGTTCGCCCCCCCTGGTGCATGCACATCATAGCAGTTGCATATGATCAACAAAAAAAGATCAACATGACCTATAGGTAACTTTTAATGTACATTCACATTTTAAAAGTAGTTTTTTTAGCATCAGTATCACTTTAAAAAAGGGGTTGATGGCTTTTTAGCAAGTGAGGGAATACAGGATTATAGAAGATACATTAGATCATAGTACAAGTTGATCCAGGGACTAGTCCATTTTGGAGTCAGGAAGAAATTCAGATGGGGTTTCTTTTGCCTTCCTCTGGATCAATCAATCAGTTAAGCAGGTTAAAAAAAGTTAAAAGGTTGAACTTGATGGACGTGTGTCTTTTTTCAACCTAACTTACTATGTTACTATGTAGTTTCAGTTATTGTAAACATAGGGGCAAATTAACTAACCAGCGAAAATTCGCTAGCAACGGCTTCACACCCATCGCAACACTTTGCCAGACGAAAATTCGTTGGGGCAACCTTAATAATTTGAGTTGTTATAATGCCCTACACATGAGCCCACTGTAAAATAATGTTCTATACTGTATGTTAGAAAATGTATGGAGGAAACTGGTTACCCAAAAAAAATCTTTTACAGCCTATCACCATGAAAAAAGGAAAAGCGTTTTTGAACTTAGATGCTTTTTCCACTCAGAATATAAAGTAACTGAAGATTGAGGAAGTTCTATGCACTCCATTGCACTTCGCCTGGTCTGAGCTGGTGAAGGAAAGTCTGGTAACATTCAGTAAAATCTGCATTTTAGTGAATTTGAGGAGTAACGTCCATTCGCCACATCGAAAAGTCACCTGGCGATAGAGTGTGAATCACCGCTAGTGTCTCTCTCTTTCGCTAGCGAAGTGATACCTGTGCCCGTTAGTAAATCGGCAAAATCCCTGCGGGCGGTAATGCTGGCGAATCGTTGCCAGTGTTAGTCACTTCGCCCTTTAGTAAATCTGCCCCATTTTCTATTAAAGGAGTGGTTCACCTTCTTTTGACTTTTTCCAGCTTTCAAATCGGGGTCACTGACCCCATCTAAAAAACAAATATATAATAATAATATAATATAATAATAATATTTTCTATTATTTATTTTTCTATTCAGGATTCAGGCCCTCTCCTATTCATATTCCAGTCTCGTATTCAATTCAAAGTAGTATCTGTCTGTTACTTGCTATTCCCCCTCTGCTGGGCCTGACTTTGTGTACCAGTTAAACAATATACAGTGGTGTGCAAAACTATTTGCCCCCTTCCTGATTTCTTATTCTTTTGCATGTTTGTCACACTTAAATGTTTCTGCTCATCAAAAAACGTTAACTATTAGTCAAAGATAACATAATTGAACACAAAATGCAGTTTTTAAATGAAGGTTTACGTTATTAAGGGAGAAAAAAAACTCCAAATCTACATGGGCCTGTGTGAAAAAGTGATTGCCCCCCTTGTTAAAAAATAACTTATCTGTGGTTTATCACACCTGAGTTCAATTTCAAAGGTTATAAAGCCATTTCTAAAGCTTTGGGACTCCAGTGAACCACAGTGAGAGCCATTATCCACAAATGGCAAAAACATGGAACAGTGGTGAACCTTCCCAGGAGTGGCCGGCCGACCAAAATTACCCCAAGAGCGCAGAGACAACTCATCCGAGAGGCCACAAAAGACCCCAGGACAACATCTAAAGAACTGCAGACCTCACTTGCCTCAATTAAGGTCAGTGTTCACGACTCCACCATAAGAAAGAGACTGGGCAAAAACGGCCTGCATGGCAGATTTCCAAGGCACAAACCACTTTTAGGCAAAAAGAACATTAAGGCTCGTCTCAATTTTGCTAAAAAAACATCTCAATGATTGCCAAGACTTTTGGGAAAATACCTTGTGGACTGACGAGACAAAAGTTGAACTTTTTGGAAGGTGCGCGTCCCGTTACATCTGCGTAAAAGTAACACAGCATTTCAGAAAAAGAACATCATACCAACAGTAAAATATGGTGGTGGTAGTGTGATGGTCTGGGGTTGTTTTGCTGCTTCAGGACCTGGAAGACTTGCTGTAATAGATGGAACCATGAATTCTACTGTCTACCAAAAAATCCTGAAGGAGAATGTCCGGCCATCTGTTCGTCAACTCAAGCTGAAGCGATCTTGGGTGCTGCAACAGGACAATGACCCAAAACACACCAGCAAATCCACCTCTGAATGGCTGAAGAAAAACAAAATGAAGACTTTGGAGTGGCCTAGTCAAAGTCCTGACCTGAATCCTATTGAGATGTTGTGGCATGACCTTAAAAAGGCGGTTCATGCTAGAAAACCCTCAAATAAAGCTGAATTACAACAATTCTGCAAAGATGAGTGGGCCAAAATTCCTCCAGAACGCTGTAAAAGACTCGTTGCAAGTTATCGCAAACGCTTGATTGCAGTTATTGCTGCTAAGGGTGGCCCAACCAGTTATTAGGTTCAGGGGGCAATTACTTTTTCACACATGAAAATGTAGATTTGGATTTCTTTTCTCCCTAAATAATAAAAACCCTCATTTAAAAACTGCATTTTGTGTTTACTTGTGTTATCTTTGACTAATAGTTAAATGTGTTTGATGATCAGAAACATTTTGTATGACAAACATGAAAAGAATAAGAAATCAGGAAGGGGGCAAATAGTTTTGCACACCACTGTAGTAGATGTCAACTCCCCTCCAGCAAAGACTGCAGTTCTGACAATAGATAGCATGTTCTGTGATAAACATACGTGCGAAGAAGGAGAATCGCAGCAAGGTATTGAGGAAACAGAGTTCTGGCTGGAGAAGAGCTGACTACAGAAACACTGATTTAATGACTTGTAGTCAGAAACCAGATTTGCAGAGAAAAACCAAAGGATAGACAGTTAGGACTTTCAATAGCAATACCATTGCATTAAAGTTATTTGTAAATATAAAATCAATGCAAAGTCTTAATTAATGTACATTGGAAAGCATAGGTTGATTTTCAATAAGGCTAGGGGAGGCTAAGCCTCCCCAAACCTGTCTGACCGCTAAAATAAAAATAAATAAAACAAAATAAAACCTGCTCTGTTGCTGACTGCACTGTTTCTTTAATCACGGATTGGTAGCTAAGGTACACCTCCAAATCACGATGCTGAAGAGATCAGTTGCACTCTGATTGGATATATGTGGTTTGTAGCTTGTCCAATCAGAGCACAGCTAACTTTACAGACAGTGAGATGTACCAACCAGGTTCAGAGTAGGCGTGGCTAGGAAACCTTTACTGATTGAAGGCAGCATGGCAGAAGGGAGACTGATATGAAGCAGTTGGAACATCCAGCTGGCCATTCAACTCACAGGTACTATATACAGCAGCTTCTTCACCAACTTGAATAAATATTAAAGGTTCTTTTTCTTTTTTTTTGCTCTGTTTCTTCTTGCTTCATACTAGTTTTCCGACTTTTTTCATTGTTTTCATGTAAACAGTCCTCTGTCCTACCTACCATTTTTCCTGAGGCTCTTATGTGTAAAAATGTGCCAGGACCTACTGTCTCCCACTGTGTATAATGCGCCAGGACCCACTGTCTCCCACTGAGTATAATGTGGCAGGACCCACGGTCTCCCACTGAGTATAATGTGCCAGGACCCACTGTATAATGCATACCACCCAACTGTCCCTGTTTCGGAGGGACAGTCCCTCTTTTGACAGCTCAACCCGCAGTCCCTCATTTGTACTGGAAAGTCCCACTTTTCTCTGCACTGAACAGCCAGAAAAAGAAACAAAGTTTCTTACTTATTTGGCTTTTAGCAGAAAGCCCAGAACAGCTAACAGGTGCAAATAAGATACTTTGTAACAATTTTGAGACACAAAAACACAGTTTAGATAAGGAGAAATATTTTAAAAACTTTCATAACCTGCCAAATTTTGTAAAACAAACATGGTAATTAGGGGGTGTGGTCACAGAAAGGGGTGTGGTCAAAAAATTGCTGTGCTACATGCTGGAAAATTTTTTTTGTCCCTCTTTTTATTTCCAAAATGTTGGGAGGTATGTATAATGTGGCCGGACCCACTGTCTCCCACTGAGTATAATGTGCCAGAACCCACTGTATAATGTGCCAGGAACCACTGTCTCCCACTATAGAATATGCCAGGACCCACTGTATAATATGCCAGAACCCACTGTCTCCCACTGAGTATAATGTGCCAGGACCCACTGTCTCCCACTGAGTATAATGTGCCAGGACCCATTGTCTCTCACGGAGTATAATGTGCCAGGATCCACTGTCTCCCAATGAGTATAATGTACCAGTACCCACTGTCTCGCACTAAGTATAATGTGCCAGGACCCACTGTATAATGTGCCATGACCCACTGTCTCCCACTGTGTATAATGTACCAGGACCCACTGTCTCCCACTGTATAATGTGCCAGGACCCACTGTATAATGTGCCAGGACCCACTGTCTCCTACTGAGTATAATGTGCCAGGACCCACTGTCTCCCACTGAGTATAATGTGCCAGGACCCACTGTCTTCAATACACTTAATATACCAGCGTGCAAGCTCTATTAGCTCTATTAATGGGGTAAAAGAAATGACTTACATATAGTTACATACTTAGTTACATAGTTAAATTGGGTTGAAAAAAGACAAAGTCCATCAAGTTCAACCCCTCCAAATCAAAACACAGCATCCATACACACACCCCTCCCTACTTTTAATTAAATTCTATATACCCATACCTATACTAACTATAGAGCTTAGTATCACAATAGCTTTTGATATTATGTCTGTCCAAAAAATCATCCAAGCCATTCTTAAAGGCATTAACTGAATCAGCCATCACAACATCACCCGGCAGTGCATTCCATAACCTCACTGTCCTGACTGTGAAGAACCCCCTACGTTGCTTCAAATGAAAGTTTTTTTCTTCTAGTCTAAAGGGGTGGCCACTGGTACGGTGATCCACTTTATGGGTAAAAAGGTCCCCTGCTATTTGTCTATAATACCCTCCAATGTACTTGTAAAGTGTAATCATGTCCCCTCGCAAGCGCCTTTTTTCCAGAGAAAACCCCAACCTTGACAGTCTACCCTCATAATTTGTCTTCCATCCCTCTAACCAATTTAGTTGCACGTCTCTGCACTCTCTCCAGCTCATTTAGATCCCTCTTAAGGACTGGAGTCCAAAACTGCACTGCATACTCCAGATGAGGCCTTACTAGGGACCTATAAAGAGGAATAATTATGTTTTCATCCCTTGCATTAATTCCCTTTTTTATGCAAGACAGAAATTTATTTGCTTTAGTAGCCACAGAATGACACTGCCCAGAATTAGACAACGTGTTATCTACAAAGACCCCTAGATCCTTCTCATTTAAGGAAACTCCTAACACACTGCCATTTAGTGTATAATTTGCATTTATATTATTTTTGCCAAAGTGCATAACCTTGCATTTATCAACATTTAACCTCATTTTCCAGTTCGCTGCCCAGTTTTCCAATTTGGACAAATCACTCTGCAAAGTGGCAGCATCCTGCATGGAACCTAGAGTTCTGCACAATTTTGTATCATCTGCAAAAACAGAAACAGCACTTTCAATGCCCACCTCCAGGTCATTAATAAACAAGTTGAAAAGCAAGGGGCCTAGTACAGAGCCCTGCGGTACTCCACTAACAGCACTGGTCCAATTAGAAAATGTTCCAATCTTTTAGCCAGTTCACTATCCACGTACAAATACTATGTTCCAGGCCAACATTCCTTAATTTAACCAGTAACCTTTTGTGTGGCACTGTATCAAATGCTTTAGCAGAGTCTAAGTAAATCACATCCACTGCCATCCCAGAATCTAGGTCTCTACTTACCTTCTCATAAAAAGAAATTAAGTTAGTCTGGCAAGATCTATTACGCATAAAACTATGGTGGCACAAACTCATAGTATTATGATTTGCTATGAAGTCCAGTATCTTATCCTTTATTAACCCTTCGAAAAGCTTTCCTACCACTGACGTCAGACTAACTGGCCTATAGTTTTGAGGCTGAGAACGGGATCCTTTTTTGAATAGAGGCACCACATTAGCAATTCGCCAGTCTCTTGGCACTATGCCAGATCTCAATGAATCCTGAAAAATTAAGTAAAGAGGTTTGGCAATCACACAACTAAGCTCGCTAATTACCCTGGGATGAATACCATCTGGCCCCAGACCTTTGTTAATCTTAACATGTTCTAGTCTCTTTTGAATTTCTTCATGTGTGAACCATGCATCATTAGTTGTATTACTAGAATTGGTACTATTAAGAAGGAAACCTTCACTTACTGGTTCCTCATTTGTGTAGACAGATGAAAAATATGAGTTCAGAATCTGCACTTTTATTTTGTTTTCATCAACCAGCTGACCCCCCTCTGATAGTAAGGGTCCCACCCCTTCCTGCTTCATTTTTTTACTATTAACATATTTAAAAAATAATTTTGGATTTTTTTTACTGCTTGCAGCAATATCCTTTTCTATATCAATTTTAGCTAGCTTGCCTTATAGCTTCTTTGCATGATTTATTGGCCTCCTTGTGCCTTATAAATGTTTCGGCTGTACCAGCTAACTTGAAAGCCTTAAAAGCATGTCTCAACACCACCCCACCTCAACACCAACGCTTCTATTGAACTAAAAAGGTTTTGCTTTGCAACGACGTTCCTTGCTTACAAGTGGAATATACTGACAAGTATATTTATTAAGCAGCATTTTAAAGACTTCCAATTGTTCCCTTTTAGTTAGCATGGTCAACTTTAGCCTCTCCAAACAAAAAAATCACCCTCTGCCTATGTTGGAAAGATGTCTAGATTTAAAATTGATTTCATTATTTAAAGGACTTTGGAACAAGGACAAAGGAAATGCACTGGGGGAGATGTAAATTTGAGGAGCTCTTTGAGGAACTCAACAACTCAGGGGTTCTTTACAGAGTGTAACAGCATTTTATCTCACCTTGTATGTCTAAGCAATAAAACAAGTGAGTTTATTTACTGGGGGTGTAACAAATTGGCACCTTCCTGTGCATTAGACTTTTCTTGTCCTTTAAAATACTAATATAAACTTTTTTTTTGTCACTTTTTGAAATTACAGCTTTAGCGATTTTTGAGAAGTATAAATGAGCTTTACACACTGTTTAGTTGTAATTTTGGCCTATTCTTCCAGACTGATTCTTACTCAAGCTCTTTACTTGACTGAAATCATCTGCCTTTTGTTCTTGGTCCACTCTAGTGTAATTTTGGCCTGGTGTTTGGGATCATTGACTTGTTGAAAATTAACTTTTTCCTAAGCTTAATTTTTTTGCTGTATTTTGCACCACCCATTTACTGCTCATATTTTAATAAGCATCTCTGATATAACAAGTAGCCAAACAGTATGAAGCTGCCAACACATTACTGTATATATGGGTCAACCATATGAAGAGACTATTATTGACTAGAGCTTTTAAACTAAAATTATCCAAAAGAGCAAAATGTCAGTTTATGACTTGTTATTCTGTAAAATGATTTGGTTTTAGTGTCCTACTACCCTAGTGTCCCTTTTATACATACTGTATACAAATTCTTAAATGCTGTCCTCAGTATATTTGTTTTTTAACATTGGGTCATTGCAGTTTTTAGGTTAATGTAGTTTTCCTTTACTGTACTTGACTAGCTAAATACATTAGAAGAAGGGATTACTCAAGAGCAGTGACCTGTACCCCAGTGGTCGGAGGGCTTCTTAGTATAGTTACATTTTTCCTTGAATCTTAAGTGAATAGCTATTGTACATATTGTACACATATTTAATGTTTGCAAAGGACTGCCTTGAACACAAATCTGTGTTTTAACCACAGACTGCTTATGCAGAACTAAACCATAGCAACCAATCTGATATTTACTTTTAATATTCTAACCGCACTAAACCTGTAAAGGTAACAACTGATTGACTGATTACTAGTGTGGGAAGTTGACAAATGATAGGGTGATGTTGTGATGGCTGATTCAGTTAATGCCTTTAAGAATGGCTTGGATGATTTTTTGGACAGACATAATATCAAAGGCTATTGTGATACTAAACTCTATAGTTAATATAGGTATGGGTATATATAATTTATTTGAAAGTATGGAGGGGTGTGTGTGTGGATGCTGGGTTTTCATTTGGAGGGGTTGAACTTGATGGACTTTGTCTTTTTTCAACCCGATTTAACTATGTAACTATGATAGATAAAAACTTTCTGCACAATAGTGGAGTGCTCTACCTAGTTGAAGGTCACTTGTTGGAAGTGCTGGTGCTTTACCAGAAGCACAGGGTCATGAATGCATGTGATTAGAAAATCCAGAAGCACACCAATGAGTTGCTTAGTTAAGTCTGTGTTTTATTAAGCCCATATATATCCGCAAAAAGGGCTATGAGATGGAGACTGGAATATGAAGGAGAGGCCATTTGGATCACAATAGCAATTATGAAAGTTCCCTAAATTTCATACTTGAAGCAATAAATTTCTTGTTGACACATAACTTTTTTCTTTTTGATAATCAATTCTATTTACAAAAACAGGGTACAAAAATGGGGGTGAAATTTGCCCCATCTTATTCTAATTTATACATGGGGTGGGGGGAGTACATGTATATATATAAATATATATATATATATATATATATATATATATATATATATATATATATATATATATATATATATATATATATATATATATAGTGATTACAATCCTTTCTGGAAATGTATCCACTTTTAAAGACACTAAATCGATGACTTTCTCTTTATCTGGAAGAGTGATAAAACAACATTCAATGAGTACATCAATATTAATGATCTAAATTTATGCTTTACACATGAATATCATATTACCAAGATCAATTTCTTAGATATTAGCCTGTCAAATGAGGGAAACCGGGTGACCACATCCCTGTATCATAAAGAATGTGCAGCTAACACCATACTGAGAGCCACCTCCTCACATCCCAAACATCTTTTAAGAAATATACCAGTGGGGCAATTTTTACACCTTAGGTGATTATGTTCCGATTTTCACACTTTTGCAACAGAAGCATGCCATCTAAGAGACAGATTACTATATAGGGGATGCAACATGAGTCTGTTCACAGAAGCTTTTAAGAAAGCACTTGCAACCCCTAGGAATTCTCTCCTTCAGAAACGTGTGTCCAAAACCTGAGCTCCATACAATATGGATAAACCATTATGTATACTAACTTATAGCCCACAATACCCCATGATTAAACACATAATTGAAAAAAAAAATCCTATTTTAAGGACAGATAATAACCTAAACGACATTCTGAGTTCTGGGTGTAAATTTGTCACTAGAAAAGGCCGCACGCTTAGTAATATGTTGTTTCCAAGTATGGTAAACACCAAATAAAAAAAAGAGTGTAATTCCACATGGCTAATGACAAAGGGGAACTTTATATGTGGAGAAAAAAAGGTGTGTGATTTGTCCTTATATGAAAAAAAGTGACACTTTTATTGTCCAATCTGAGGGCAGAGCTCACAAAATCAAACAATATATCAGTTGTAACACTAAAAATGTGATATATTTGATCACATGTTTGATATGCCAGAGCCAATATGTGGGAAAAACCTTGCACAAACTAAAGGAGAGAATTTGAGAGCATCTTTCTGATATTAACACGCAGAAGGATACTAATGTTTCCAAACACTTCCATTCATGTAACTCTGGGGAATCTTGGCTGCTTCAGTATTCAGGGTATAGAAAGAGTATGGGGCAAATTCACTAAGATGCGAAGTTGCGCCAGGCGCAACTTCGCCGAGCTTCGCCGCACTTCGCCAGGCGTAGTTTCGCCAGCGCTCCGCAAATTCACTAAAATCCTAAGTTGCGCTCAGGGGTAGCGTAAGGTTGCGAAGTTGCGCTAGCGTTGATTCGCTATGTAAAGCGAAGTTACGCTAGCAAAGGCTAATTTGCATACGGCGCGAAATTAAAATTTCAATGGAGGAATACGTATCAGCACTACAAATGCCAAGAAAACCTTCAAATCTGCAAATAAAAATTTTATTTTGCCCTACACATGTGCCCACTGTCTAGGTAAGTTACCATGAGTCAGGAAATGTAGGGGGGAAGGAGGGGAGCCCCAAAAAAAATTTCGAGCATTTTCAGCCTATCACCCATCATGTAGAAAACATGCCAGCGTTTTTTGGGACTTAGAAAAAATTTTGACTTTTTTGGAAACAATCCCTATCTACTCTATTGCGCTTCGCCAGGTCTGAGGTGGCAAAGGAAGTCTAGCGTAAAAGGTAGCGTTCAGTACACTGCGCAAGTTAGTGAATTTGCGTAGTTTCGTCGCTAGCGAAAATTCGCCTGGCGTAAGGGTGCGAAGTAACACTACCAAAACTACGCCAGCGTTCGTTAGTGAATTTGCGCAGTAGCGAAAATGCCAAACGCTAGCGAATTAACGCTAGCGTTCGGCGCTTCACGGCTTAGTGAATTTGCGCCTATATCTCAATAACCAGGGAGGTGGAAATTCACTGTTGAAAATTCTTTCTAGGAGAGAGTTGTTCTGGAGTTTTAATCTTAAAACTAGGATACCTTTAGGTATGAACGCCGAATTCGATGTGACATGCTACTACTCTTGATATGTTGATTATACCACTTCTCTTTATGTATAGTATGATTTAATGTTATATAAAAGTTCTTCAGACTGATCCTATACATGTGTACTTTTACTTATATCTTGTTCATTCTTTTCTTATTCATGTTCATACATTTTTTTTATGATATATTTATTGTTTAATTCTCCTTAAAATTTGTATGTTTTTTGTAACATTTATCGTAATTTTTGAAATATTGTTTTCATTTAGCCTCTTAGAGATGTTGTCTCTGTAAGGATTGTTTTGGTTTTTTTCTTTTAATTTTCTTATTTGTGTTTTGATTGGTTGTCCTCTCTATAAATGCTCATATCCTGTGGCTGACATCAGAGCCCATGATTAAAGGGGACCTGTCACCAAAAAAAATTATTCAAAATCCTATTTTATCAGATTAGTCAAGGATAATGAACTTTAATTACACTACATAAATTATTTGAATCTTATTTCCTTCAGTCTGGGATTTCAAAATTATAGCAAGCAGGCAGCAGCCATTTTGTGGACACTGTTATTAAGACAAGCCTTGTATCATCTCAGAATCTTGTTTGTGCACCACAATGGGGGACCCAATGTCCATCCCCATGCCCTGGATACACAATTAAATGGTAAAGAGAACTGGGGGAATGTGGGGAGAGCAGCGATTTCTAGGAAGTGCTGAATGGAAAGTGAAAGTAATTGTCTGCCCCGCCTTTATGCCACGGGCATAGAGGAGGGGCAGACAATATTTGATTGGCAGCTGAGATGTTTAAATGAGCTTACAACAGCTATGAATGCTTTAATAAAAAATAGAAATTGGATTTCATGTTTAATTTGAAAAGGACTTTTATTATACAGATTTTTGTGTCTGGGTGACAGGTCCACTTTATTTAAGTGCCCTATGTGGGTAAGAAACGCATAGGGTGGATGGAGATGCAAATATACATTTTTAACTTTGTATAGATAAAAACATATTTTTTAATTAATTTTCTCTGGTCCTGTGGATCCGTTTGAGTACCGGTTGGCCCTGCTTCTTCTTTATATCCTTTGCCGTACCGCTCCCTAAAGCTGGGGGTCTGGGGCTGGTGCATCAGGACCATATTTACTATTCAGTGAGTATTGCAATGTTTATAAATGAGCCCCATTATGTTTTGGGTTTCTGTACCAGCCCAAGGTGACTATAGTCAGTGAATATATATGCCTCTGGAAATCCCCTGTGTCCCCCATCTTCTCTTCTTGTGATTTGCAAGACATGCTCTGTGCTGCTTCAGTTACATATATATATATACACACACACACACACACACACACATACACATATATATATATATATATATATATATATATATATATATACACACACACACACATACATATATATATATATATATATATATATATATATATATATATATATATATATATATATATATATATATATATATATATACACACACACACACACTGTATGTATATATGGTTCCAACAAGTAGGAGCGCACAACATAAGAAGATAATGAAAGCTGGGTGCCAGTCTGCTATATGTATAAAAACTCCACCGATGATGGCACTCCAAAATCAATCAGCTTAAGCGATAAGTCAGATAAAGTGAAGGTTACGATTCCGATTTCGCACAGGAATATTCCTGAGGGAGAATAACAGTGCCAGTACACAGAAAGCCAAGTTAAATACGCAAAATGGCGCCAAAATCTAGTTGCGAGGGCGCATAGCAACCAAAAGGATAGTGAACAGTGTGCAGAGTCTAAAAACGTAGAGTGAAGTTTGGCCAAAGCCCCCTTACCTTCTAAAAAGCACGGGTGTTACAGTCTGGGATTCTGGCACTAAACGGTACAACGCAGGCAGAGCATGGTGTAACCCGTCCTGAGTCTCGAATCGATGAACTGGGACCCGGAAGTGCCCTGCAGTCTCTGTGAAGCAAGCGATGTTATATATATAACTATGTAGCTTCTTGTAATTTTTGACTATGTATCTTTAACTCGGCTACTTGTAAATTACTGCCTATCTATTTTGCCAGCCCTGTACAGTTCTCTGAATTCACACAGATTTCTTTTTAACATTACTATCACGCTTGCTACAAAGCCCCCCTCTACACTTTGACTGTGGGTAGCAGGAGTACCCAACAGCACGTATCCAGACTGCGAGTAGCAGGAGTACCCAACAGCACGCACTTAAACCTTGGGTAGCAGGAGTACCCAACAGTACATATCTATGCTGTGGGCATAGATATGTACCCACTAGCAATAACCCGGTCTGGGACAAGCAGTGACACAGTGTCTGTTTACACATATGTATAAATAAGCAAATAACTGCACTCACAGGTCTTTCATAATGATGAAAAAGAAAAAAGGTTTTTTTTTTTAATTTCTTTATTTTCAGTTTTCAAACAAGGGTACAGAACAAAACAAAGGGAAATGAAAGGGTGATATAGTTACACTTACATGTATCCATAATTTATATATTACATATACAACACGTCGCTCCTTTTATTTGCCTTTTATTCTATCCTTAAAAGGTCATTCATGTATCTATGCCAGGGGGACCATATTTTCCAGTATATCTTGCTAATATTATGATGTATGTGGGTTAGCTCCTCTAGTAGGCTTATTTCTCAATGGGAACAGTTTATGGAGATGGAAAGGGAGATTGAGAAACCCCTATCAAAAATTTACAAGTATAATAACAGGATGACGAAGGTCTCAAAAACGCAAGAAGCTATAAATAAACTGATAACAAAATGGCACTATACCCCTAGTAAAATTAATAAAATGTTCCCACAAACATCACACAGATGCTGGAGATGTAAGGAAGGGGAAGGGAACCATATACATACAAGATTTTTGGAATCAGATATTGGAAAGTATATACAAAATCATGGGGATAAGAATCCAGAGGGGGGATAGTACACTGATATTATTTAATATAAATAAAGAAAAACAAACTATGCTTGAGGACCCCCTTACCTTTCAATTAATTCAGACTGCAAAATCGTTAATCCCGAGAAATTGGAAATCTGAAAAACCTCCGTCATACAAGGACTGGTTGAGAGCTGTGAAAGAAATAAGCCTACTAAAAGAAAAAAGGTTTATTCAACGTTTCGGCCCCTACTTGCGGGCCTTCTTCAGGAATCAACAAATGCTGTACAAACAAAGTGCTATATTTAAATGTAAATTGGCACCAAAAATTTACACCGGTGTGGACCTCCGTTCTTTCTATGTCTTTAAAAATATCCACATCTCAGGATATCAATTACACTTTTCCTCTTACCTCTCGTGGACCCCCGGACTGGATTGATTATGTCAGCCATTGTAGCCCCTTCCATCAGGATCTGATTTCAGTAGTAGATGGGAACCCCACAAAGAACCCCATTGCCTATCGTGGCTTGCTCAAGCTCCATACTTCTTTTCGGAGATCACCATGGCAACATACGAACATTCATTTTACCACTTACGGATGTTTCAGGGCTGACTCAATCCACTCATGTAGTGCTGACGTTGAGTGACTGCCATCGCTGGTCTCGACCCTCCGGCACACTGTCACTTGATCATATCCCACATAGCAGACTATCATTAGGCACTTGCCCCCACACAATGCGTGTCTTCTCGCAGTTCAGCATTTAACCCTTCATTTGTCAGATGGTTGACCACATTAATTAATTAATTAATTAATTAAACATCTCCTCAGGCATTACCTCCATATAATCATGCCACTACATTGGGGGTTCGCCAGGGTTGCCGCTACTGAAGATATATTTACCTGTATCAGGCTCTTTTGTCCTTCCCAGCCTGGCTTTCCCACCATCAGCTCAGGAACTATACATAACTCCTGAAAAATTGGTAACAACATCATTGTGTCAGTGATATTAGGCAGCAACAAATCACATTGCACAAAATAAAGGGTTCTTATCATTGGTACATATTTTTATGAAACTAAGTTTCAAATACTAACAAAACAAGCCATCTTTTGATTTTTGAACAATGTTTAGGCATCTTTATTTAGTTAATTACAATGTACCATTACGTTGAATGGGGAGTGGAAACAAACCAGGGTAAAGGTATGATTAGGCTGGTATATAACTGCCTTAGCATCAGGGAAGACTGACCAACGGGTACCAAAACATTGGTTAAAACTCAAATATTCATTACCACAATTTAGGCACATGGTGATCGGCCATATCCCTGCCCCCAGAAGGGGAGGGGGGACAGAGATGTAATATTATTAAGGAAAGAGACTATGTGGATATACAAACTGGACACCTTGACACCGAAGGGTCTTAATGAAATATTGCCAATGTCCCCTTTTCTGTGAAGTAACTTTACACACAAACCTTTTTTGTCTATTTTTATTTTGTATTTTTTCTTTTCCATTTTTCTTCCTATGAATAACATTGGACAGACAATACATTTACTTACATAATTGGTCCTAAAGAGTCCAAATGTTGTTAATAAGGAAATTTATCAAAATCTTTTCCTTGCTTTTTTTCTTTCTTTTTCCGGGGGAAAATATATAGCATGGGTGCTTACTACATAGAACCTATAGATCAGTGATCCCCAAGCAGTAGCTTGTGAGCAACATGTTGCTCTCCAACCCCTTGGATGTTGCTCTCGGTAGTCTTAAAACAGCTGCATATTTTTGAATTTCTAGCTTGGAGGCAAGTTTTGGTTGCATAAAAACCACATGTACTGCCAAACAGAACCCCCTGTAGTCTGTCAGTCCACATAGGGGCTACTAAATGGTCAATTACAGCTTTTATTTGGAACCCAAGAAACTTTTGCATGCTTGTGTTGGTCTCCAGCATTATTTTACATTTGAATGTGGCTCACAGGTAAAAAAGGTTGGGGACCTCTGATGTAGATTAATGAGTTAAACGGATGTGAGAATCATGATGCAGTAATATCTGTATATACCAGCTTAATCATACTTTTACCCTGGTTTGTTTCCACTCTCCATACAACATAATGGTACATTGTAATTAACTAACAAGAAAGGATGCTTAAACATTGTTTCATAAATCCTAAAATTGCTTTTGTTGCTATTTGACACTTAGTTTCATAAAAATATGTACCAATGATAAGAACCCTTGACTTTGTGCAATGTGATTTGTTGCTGGTTAATATCACTGACACAATGATGTTGTTACAAATTTTTCAGGAGTTATGTATAGTCCCTGAGCTGATGGTTGGAAAGCCGGACTGGGAAGGACAAAAGAGCCCGATACAGGTAAATATATCTTCAGTAGCGGCAACCCTGTCGAACTTCAACATAGTAGCATGATTATATGGAGGTATGGAGGTGTTATTAATGTGGTCAACCATCTGGCAAAGGGTTAAAATGCTGAACTGCGAGAGGACACGCATTGTGCGGGGGCAAGTGCCTAATGCTAGTCTGCTATGTGGGACATGATCAAGTGACAGTGTGCTGGCGGGTGGCGACCAGCGATGGCAGTCACACAACCGTCGCACTACACGTCACTCAACAGCAGCACTGCACAAGCAGATTGAGTCAGCCCTGAAACGTGCCTGTCATGTCTCCAGCATAAGCTGTCATCATGCTGTTATACTGTAGTTCATTGCTCCTTTGACAAACTCCCTCCAGTGGACACTTGTAATTGCACAAGGCCGGTTCATGTTTATTCTACACCTCCACATGGCTTATGACAGAACTGCATTTGGTATTATCAGGCTACCATACTCCCAACATGTGACCTAAAACAGTGCCTTATGGGAGCTAGGACTCCATTTTACAGTCAATGCGGTGGAAGAAGCACACAGTTCTGCATTCTCCTTTTATGGCAGCATCGCTGGTAAGCAAATAGACAGAAAGTTGCACCAAAACACCTTTACAACTGGCAGCACCCCCAGAGACATTGCTGTATATACATTTCGTGCCAGCTAGCGTTTGTGTTGTTATATATCTGCATATGTCTCTGCATTATTATTCTTTGCACTGATTGTATTTCCTTTCGTTTGTATTACAGTTTCACCTCTCCACTCAGCTCTTTATCTTTTCCACTTGCCTATCCAAGAAAATCTACAGACTCCAAGCTCAGTCTCTTTATTGGATTGCGGGGAGGTTTAGCTGCATGTTGAACTACACACTGCCCCAGGGTAATACGTAGGGAGAACAGAACAGTGAAACATCGGCTGCCTGAGAGGCAGATTGAACTATAACTCACTGCGTGCGCAGTAAAACAGCCTTTCCACACAAGTGGATAAAACTGTAGCCTCACTGTACGTGCAGATAACATCCTAGTACAGTGATTCAGATACAGCCACTGCTATTAAGTCATTACAGCACAGAGGAGCCATTACAGCGAAAACAGGCAAAGGCGTATCCAGTGTTGCATAATGTCACAGAAAAATACATCTTCATTAATAACCACATCCCAGGTTTCGGGCTCCTCTCAACACTCATCTGTTACTAATGCAGCTGCCATTGCCCATGCAAAAGCAGAAGCAGCAAAGCCCAGTACTGCCTTTGCAGAGAGGAAAATGGAGACAAAAGTAAAGAAAGCACTCATAGTACCCAAGCCTAAGGTTAAGACTGCACCAGCTTCCTGTGCTATGTTAAAGTGGTATGTCACAGACCAACCTAAAAGAGAACCTCCAGACAAGTATGATTATACAACACCTCAATATTACACTCATCCACCCGGTTACCCTGGTACTAACCAGGTCACAATGGACTTTGCCAAGTTCTTTGCACGCCGCAAGCTAATCACGAAAGGCCTTGTAAAGTTTAACGACCACCCAGAAGGCTTCAGAGCCTGGCGTTCCTCTTTTCAAAACACTAGACCTGTCTTACAGCAAGGAAATAGACCTCCTAATCAAATACCTAGGTACTGAGTCTGCAGAGCATGCCAAAAGGATCAGGGTGATCAACATAAACCACCCAGAGACTGGTCTCAGAATGATCTGGCACAGACTTAACGAGTGCTATGGCTCAGCAGAGGTAGTAGAAAATGCACTTTTCAAAAGAATTGATGATTTCCCTAAAATATCTAATTAAGGTTACCAAAAAACATAGGGAACTAAGTGACTTGTTAATGGAACTACAGGTAGCCAAGGTCGAAGGGGACTTGCATTCCTTGACACAGCCAGAGGTGTTAACCCCATAGCGCAAAAATTGCCCTACAACTTACAAGAGAGGTGGATGGCACATGGGTCAAAATTCAAAGACCTGCACACGTCCCATTTCCTCCTTTCACTGTATTCATGGACTTTTTATACCAACAAGCCAGGATGATCTCACCTGTGACAGTGATCAAGATCATTTGGGATGCACAGTGTTCCAGAGAACAAAAGAGGATAACCAATTGGCAATGTCTATTGAAGATAAACAAGAACTAGTTAAAAACTATTCAAACAGTTGGGTTGCCCCTCTACCTTTTAGGCCTCAGAGACAACGCCTACCTAATAACAGAGAGGAAGCCCTTAAATGTTTCTCTTCTCTCAGACGCAACTTTCAAAGAAAACCAGAGATGAGAGATCACTTCTTTTCTTTCATGGGGAAAATATTTGAAAATAGCCATGCAGAGATAGCACCCACCCTCAAAGACTCAGAGGACTGCTGGTACCTACCAATATTTGGGGTATACCACCCAAAGAAACCCGGGCCAGAGATTAGAGTGGTCTCTGATTCCAGTGCCAAGTTCAAAGGTGTTTCTCCTAACAGGCCCTAACCTCGATAACAAACTTCTGGTAGTACTCCTTCGTTTCCGCAAAGACTCTGTTGCATTTATTGCTGACATTTAACAAATGTTTCATTGTTTTTTTGTTAGAGAGACAGACAGACAGAAACTTATGAGATTTTTTAGGTTCAGCGATCTACGGGCTCAGGCGATCTGCTCAAGAAAGTAAGGTATAGTATGGGTGAGATGTCAGCCAATTAGTAGAAAGAGACTTTTATGTAGATGACTGCTTAAAATTTCTACCTTCAAACGAGGCTGCTATCAGTCTTCTAAAATGGGCACAAGAGGCACTTGCTTGCTCAAACCTCAGGCTTCACAAAATAGCTTCCAACAGCAAAGGAGCGATGGAAGCCTTTTCCTCTCAAGACCATTCAAATGATCTAAGAGACTTAGATTTGGGAGCTGACTCTTTACCCGTGCAACTGAGCCTTGGGCTTCTGTGGGACTTAAAGTCTGATACCTTTGCCTTCCAAGTAAACGGGGAAGAAAAACCCTTCACTCGTAGAGGTGTTCTGTCCACAATAAATAGCCTGTAGGATCCTTTAGGATTCACCGCTCCCGTCACCATACAAGGTAAAGCACTTTTAAGAGACTTAACCCTTGAAACATCTGATTGGGACACCCCACTGGCTCCTGACAAAAATGATTTGTGGGCAGAATGGAGAAGTTCTCTAACAACTCTTTCCAACCTTTGTGTTACACACCCATATGCCCCGGTACCTTCTATAGAGGTACAAAGTCAAAAACTTTGTGTGTTCTCTGATGTTTTTGTCAAAGCCATAGCTTCTGTAGCATACCTTAAAACTGTGGACATCTATGGACAATGCCACATTGCATTTGTTATGGGTAAGGCAAAAGGGGCACCAATTCCTGAACACACTATACCCAGACTGGAACTCTGTGCTGCCATTCTAGCTGTAGAACTAGCTGAGCTTGTCACAACTGACACAGGCATAGAACTCAAAGAGACTGTATTCTACACAGACAGCAAGGTAGTACTGGGTTACATCTATATGAAAATAGAAGGTTTTATGTTTTTGTCAGTAACAGAGTGCTCAGAATCAGGTGATCAACATGTCCAGAACAGTGGCATTATGTACCCACCGACTACAACACTGCAGACCATGTAACCAGAGCTGTTGCAGCAAGTCAGCTTAAAGACACATTTTGGCTCATAGGACCAGCATTCTTGTGTAACACAGAAGAAACTAATCCTGAGAGTGAGACATTTGAACTAGTAGATGCCAATTCAGATGGTCAAATCTGTCCACAGTGTCCACATATCATACAACAACCATTGACAACCAATTTAAATCCAGCAGATTTGACAGATTCTTAACTTGGAAATCACTGATCCGAGCTATCACCCGCTTAACCCACATAGCTCACTCCTTCAAACATACAAATGTAAGTACCTGCAAAGGATGGCATCACTGTAAGAATGTCTACACAGTGGTAGAACTTCAGCAATCAAAATATGTCATCATCCGCACCGTACAACAAGAGATCTATTCCAAAGAGATTGACTGCATCAAAGGAGACAAGCCTGTTCCCAAGGACAGCACTAAGGAAGTGGAGAGATACCTAACTGATCAGGACTGCATCTGGACATTCAACCCACCTCACTCTTCTCACATGGGAGGAGCTTGGGGCATAGCCCGAAGAATCCTCAATTCCATATTCTTGCAAGTGGGAACTACAAGGCTCACGCATGAGTCTCTAATCACTTTCATGTCTGAAGTCTCAGCTATCATAAATGCTTGACCTCTCACTCCTGTCTCAAACGACCCAGGAGATCCCTTCTTGCTTGCTCCTGCCACTCTGCTTACTCAGAAAACTGTGACTATGAGTGCTCGCTCCGGGGAATTTACCACTAAAGACTTGTACAAACAACAGTGGAGACAAGTACAGTGTCTTGCAAACACCTTCTGGGACAGATGGAGAAAGCAATACGCCTCCACTTTGCAACCACAATACGAATGGCAAAATACCAAGCCCAATCTCAAACCTGGTGATGTTGTTCTTGTGAAAAACTGTCAGTCACAAAGAAATGAATGGCCCTTAGGTCTTGTCACCGAAACATTTTCAAGTGAGGATGGAAGAGTCCGGAAAGTTAGGGTTAAAACCTCCAAACAAGGGGGAACAAAATTGTTCCTCAGACCAGGAACATACATAAGCATATGTATGTTGCCACTGTGACCTCCGAAAAGCTTCAGCAAGCTCAGGGGACGTAGCCATGATAGGCAATGGGGTTCTGAGTGGGGTTGCCATTTACTACTGAGATCAGATCCTGATGGAAAGGGCTGATATAATCAATCAGGTCCGACAGGTCCACCAGAGGTAAGAGGAAAAGTGTAATTGATATCCTGAGACGTGGATGTTTTTAAAGGCACGGAATGGACAGAGGTCCGCTCTCACCAGTGTAAATTTTTAATATAGTGAGTTTCACTCTTTATAAACGTTCTAGCGTAATGATATAGTTGATAGCACCGATGGGCACTAAGTGACACAGTATGTGATGCCACCACAAAGGGTTACTCCCTTTGGCCAATTTACATTTAAATACAGCACTTTGTTTGTACGGCATTTGTTGATTCTTGAAGAAGGCCTGCTAGTAGGGGCCGAAACATTGAATAAACCTTTTTTCTTTTTCACCATTACAAAAGACCTGTGAGCACGGGTTTTTTGCTAATGTGTGTATATATATATATATATATATATATATATATATATATATATATATATAGATATATAGATAGATATATAGATATATATATATAGATAGAGAGAGAGAGAGAGAGAGAGAGAGAGAGAGAGAGAGAGAGAGAGAGAGAGAGAGAGAGAGAGAGAGAGAGAGAGAGAGAGAGAGAGAGAGAACTGGAAATGCTGGCACAGCACGTATACTGGTATAAGGTGCCTGGGTGCAGAGCTATGTATTAGTATTTACAATGGCTCAAAAGAAGCTAGCACACACAGGACTTATGGAGAAAAAAAGGTTTTTATTTTAACAGAAAAAAAACTAACATTCCGGCTAGGTCCCTAGCCTTTCTCAAAGTGAATGAAACAAACAATCACAACCATTTTAAAGCATCAAAGGCGGGAAAAGGGAATGGGTGACATCATAGAGTGTCATGATGGGTGAGGCAATACATAAATGTAAAAACAACACTAAAGTGTGTGAAATATACAAAAAAAAACAGTTTGCAAACACAAAAGGTGACAGAAAACAACATTGCATGTACAGAAACTGAGGAGTAGTTATTAAAACTGCAATAATGTACAATCATCATCATCATTTATTTATATAGCGCTGTCAAGATACGCAGTGCTTTACTGCAATTATAGCAAACAGGGAATAAATGGTGGATAACAAACAAGGATTACAGAATACAATAGGGCTAGAAGGACCTAGAGATTAGAGTTTACAAGATAAAAGGTTAGGGTACAATTGAGACATTAGGATTATATAAACATTTTGTCATTTTTGATACAGCAATGATTAATAAAGGTACATCGAATAAGCCTCTTTAAACAGATGGGTCTTTAAGGAGCGCTTGAAAGTTTGGAAAGAAGGAGAAAGTCTGACAGCTTGTGGCAGAGAGTTCCAAAGAAAAGCAGAAGCCCGAGAGAAGTCTTGTAGACGAGAATGGGCAGAAGTGATCAGAGGAGAAGTGAGGCGAAGATCAGAAGCATAGGTTTCGTGAAGGAGTGTATTTGGAGATTAGAGATGAAATATAGGGAAGGGTTTCATTATTAAGGGCCTTGAATGTGAGTGTAAGTAATTTGAATTTGATTCTAGAAGAGATTGGGAGCCAGTGAAGGGACATACATACAGATGCAGCCACTTTGGTTTGTCTGTTTGACACAGAATATCTAAACACAGATATCCCATTTATCTCATTTAACACAGAAAACTGCGTCACAACATCCCATCTAATTACAGCATTCACCATTGTGAACAATGGAGCTTTGGTATGCTAATGAAAAGGTTAAATGCATTAAATGAGTTAAGATGACTTAAGATAACACAGTTTCTTCAATTACCCCTGAGTCATGACGCATTTAACTCACAAATCCAAGTGGCTTCATCTGTATGGGAGCAGCTGTTGTTGAGCGGCGAGCTAGATGAATGAGTTTAGCGGCCGCGTTTAGAACAGATTGGAGTTGTGAAAGGTGACTTGTTGGAATACCTGTGAGGAGTAAGTTGCAGTAATCAAGGCGGGAGATGATGAGAGACTGAATCAGTGTTTTAGTTGATTCTGAACTGAGATATGGTCGTATTCGAGCAATGTTGCGCAGTTGAATACAGAAAGATTTTGCACATGTCTGCATGTGTGGTGAAAAAGACAGATCAGAGTCTAAGATAACTCCTAGGCAGCCAAAACAATCATAGTGACATGTAACAATGTATACAGAGTAAAGATTAGAACTTCCTGTTCAAGTGAACTCTTTCTAGAAGTACTGATTAGTAGTGCAATGTATCAATCTTAGTACATAAACAGATCCTAAAATGTGCAGCCGCTAAATAGAGCTGATATGCGGCAGCATGTAAAGCTATTAATGGTATATAGCAAGAAAGGTTAAGATCGTTAAATTGTTAAACATAATGACCACTAAGGAAACAGAGGAGCGGTAAAGTGTATCAATACGTATAAAATATATTGAAGGGAGTCTGCACTTACGTGTTGTTTGGTGAGGCAGGAGCTTGAAGGAGCAAGCAGTCAAGGCCCATACATTCTGCCTGTAACTGTAACAGGAAGTGTGGCTTAGGAGGAGGATCATTAAAGGAGTATGGCCAGGAGAGGGCACTTTAGAAATCAAGTATGTCCAGTGCTGGTTGCTAGGAAAACGCAGCATAATGTACAGTCAAAAGTAGTCAGCACAACCTTGTTAAATCTTCTTACTTTCTTTAGATGGGTGCAAGTTCTCCAGTGGCCACTTTCCACCAGCAAATGCAGTCAAAGAACGATATGAACAGCACCACGGTTATTATTGAAGTTAAAATGCCTTTATTGCTCAAGTGACGGGCATTACCGCAACGTTTCAGGCCTCATTTGGCCCTTTTTCAAACGCAGCATGGCAACGCTTTAGTTATCAAGTATGCCAAGTGCTGGTTGCTAGGAAAATGCAGCATGGTAACTACGTATTGTAGGGGGCGCTTGTAGTATACAAAGGATGAATAAGGATGTGGAATCAGAGAAATAGTGGCGATAATCAGGGGAAAAAAAGAGTAGACTGACCAAGTAAGGCACTGTCACCGTTCTAGAGATTAACCAAGTCTTGTTGTGGAACTGAGCTTTTGAGGTAATGGTTCATGTGGTAGTAATAGGGGCCTCGGATGTCCCCGTGTAGTAAAGGTGCCCAACTGTAAAGGTGCCCAATTGTTGTGCTAGGTATATGGCTTATGGGTGCACCAGGTACTGTTATGAGCCTGGGCTAAGAGTAGCCACACATGGGGTGGTAAAAGGAGTTAAGGCTCTGGGACCACCCAACAGGGTACAAAGAGGTCATATACGAAATTTAGGGGTTGTGGAAGCACTCTTAAGGCTAAATCAAGGTATGTTTAAGTATAAGGGAAGTGCTACTTACAATGCACTTCCCGGGTCCCCTGTCTCATAAGCAATTCAGTATAAATGCAAGTGCATGTGTTTACAAAACAGGGGTTTTTAGTTACAAAGTTATGATCATAAAGTTGAAAAGCCACCAACACACACTGAATACAGGTAATGCTATTATGCAGAGAACCAAGTCTTTTTATACTATGATCTGAGATAAATAAGTTAGGGACCGCCATATTGGGTTTACCTTGACGTGGTATGGTGGCTTTTCAACTTTATGATCATAACTTTGTAACTAAAAACCCCTGTTTTGTAAACACATGCACTTGCATTTATACTGATTTGCTTATGAGACAGGGGACCAGGGAAGTGCATTGTAAGTAGCACTTCCCTTATACTTTAACTTACCTTGATTTAGCCTTAAGAGTGCTTCCACAACCCCTAAATTTCGTACAAAGAGATCATAGGAGGGTCCATTTTAGTGCACAAACTATAAGTTTGATGTGGAGGGTAATCAACAATATGTAAAGGGGATAACTATACTGGATACTAGGCTAAGCATACCACCAGTATGTAATAAGGGATGTCATTGCACTAGGTCCGTCCAACAAGATGCGGTATGATGATGTAAAACTATATTCTCCACTTTAAGTCAGTAGCTGTGAAGACAAAATGGAACTTGATCATTAATGTGCACAATGGAGAAAAGACCCAAATATTTTTAAGGGGCAATCGACCCATCTAGTACTAGGACCACATCCAGAAATTCAGTTATTGAATAACTCAGAAGTTCTTAGACAGCTTAATGACCCTACAGTCTACACACTGTTAAATTCTGATCCCACAGTCTCTTTCAAGAAAAGGATCTATGGAGTACTACAAACAGCTCTTTCACTTAACATTATCTCTGAAACCACTTATTCTTTCCTTACAAAGTCTCACCCGGTATGCCCTATACTTTACACCCCACCTAAGATCCATAAAAACCCTATTGACCCACCTGGGCGACCAATCGTGAGCGCTCGGGACTCTGTTTTACAACCCTTGGCTATCTACATCGATCACTTTCTACAGCCGTTGGTCCAGAATACCTCTACTTACCTTAAAGACACGGGAGACCTACTAAACAAACTCAGAGAGTGCCAACCAATACCTGCTCATACAGTTCTTGCCACGATGGATGTTTCTTCCCTTTATACAGTAATACCCACTGATGACGGCATAGAGGTTGTCCGACAGGCACTCATACTCAATCCTGATCCTACTCGCCCAAAAACTGAATTCTTGATCGAGATTCTGGGACTCTGCCTCAAACTAAACTATTTCAAATTCAAACTCTGCTATTATCTTCAAATCAGTAGGACCAGTATGGGCTCTAACGTTGCTCCATCCTTCGCCAATCTGTACATGTCCCAATTTGAACAGAAATACATTATGCCCCAATATGGAGTACATATACTTAAACTATGGCGCTATATCCTGCTGATCCTGTGGACTGGTACCAAAGAACAATTCTCCCAGATGGTAGAAGAACTCAATAACCTCCCCACGACAATCAAGTTTACGGCCAACAATGACTCTGTTACTGTAAATTACCATTTCTATATATTCTACTGATGAAAGAAACTGACAGGAATACACTTCTGCATCACACTTCCTGCCACCCACCGCATCTGCTTAAGAGTATACCCTATTCACAAATGATCCATACAGTGAGGAATAATACAGAGCCACATCTCCTTCAACAACAATTAAATGACCTCATAGACCGTTTTCAATGGTGTGGTTATCCGCATCATGAACTTTTAGATTGCTACCAGCGAGCCACCAGCTACACACGGAACCAATTACTATCCTCCACTTACACAGACAAAACAACAAACATGGAGGAGAATCTCACGTTTCTCAGTCCATACTCTCCAAGCACCAAATCATTCACCAGAGCTGTACACAACCATTGGTCACTAGTACAAAAAGATAAAACACTGCCTCCATGCTACAAATTACCTGCAAGGATCGCCTATAAACGAGGACGGAACCTGAGAGATCAACTGGTCGTCACTGATCTGACACACTGCTATCAAACGCTGACCACCTCCACCTGGCTTCCCAGTGCAAACCCTGGATGTTACCGCTGCACAGACTGCACCACCTGTAGACAACTTCTTTCCGGTCCTACCTTCACACATCCTCACTCTGGACAACCTATTCCTATCAAGCACAGAGTCACCTGTACCTCTAAATTTATTATCTATATCATCAAGTGTCCCTGTGGCCTGTTTTATGTGGGCAAAACTATAACAACCTTCAGGGACAGGATGGCCAACCACAGGTCTGCCATACGCTCCGCACTCAGTAGAGGAACTGGTGACACACCTGTCGCCCAGCAGTTTGTTGAAAAAAAAACGTACGTTAGCCTCCATGAGGAGCATGATACCCCTTATTACATACTGGTGGTATGCCTAGCCCAGTATCCAGTGCGGTTATCCCCTTTACATATTGTTGATTACCCTCCACATCAAACTTATAGTTTGTGCACTAAAACGGACCCTCCTATGACCTCTTTGTACCCTGTTGGGTGGTCCCAGAGCCTTAACTCCTTTTACCACCCCTTGTGTGGCTACTCTTAGCCCAGCCTCATAACAGTACCTGGTGCGCCCATAAGCCATATACCTGGCACAACAATTGGGCACCTTTACAGTTGGGCACCTTTACTACACGGGGACATCTGAGGGCCCCTATTACTGCCACGTGAACCATTACCTCAAAAGCTCAGTTCCACAATAGTTCAAGACTTGGTTAATCTCTAGAACGGTGACAGCGCCTTACTTGGTCAGTCTACTGTTTACCCCCCATTATCCCCACTATGTCTCTGTTTCCACGCCCTTATTCATCCTTTGTATACTACAAGCACCCCCTACAGTACGTAATTACCATGCTGCATTTTCCTAGCAACCAGCACTTGGCATACTTGATAACTAAAACGTTGCCATGCTGCGTTTTCCTAGCAAGAGCCCTCTCCTGGCCATACTCCTTTAACGATCCTCCTCCTAAGCCACACCTCCTGTTAGTTACAGGCAGAATGTATGGGCCTTGACTGATTGCTCCTTCAAGCTTCTGCCTCGCCAAACAACACATAAGTGCAGACTCCCTTCAATATATTTTATACGTATTGATACACTTTACCGCTTCTCTGTTTCCTTAGCGGTTATTATGTTTAACGATTTAACGATCTTAACCTTTCTTGCTATATACCATTAATAGCTTTATATGCTGCCGCATATCAGCTCTATTTAGCGGCTGCACATTTTAGGATCTGTTTTTGTACTAAGATTGATACAATGCACTACTAATCAGTACTTCTAGAATGAGTTCACTTGAACAGGAAGTTATAATCTTTACTCTGTATACATTGTTTTGGCAACATTGTACATTATTGCAGTTTTAATGACTACTCCTCAGTTTCTGTACATGCAATGTTGTTTTCGGTCACCTTTTGTGTTTGCAAAGTGTTTTTTGTATATTTCACACACTTTATTGTTGTTTTTACGTTTGTGTATTGCCCCACCCACATTCACGACACTCTATGATGTCACCCATTCCCTTTTCCCGCCTTTGATGCTTTAAAATGGTTGTGATTGTTTGTTTCACTTTGAGAAAGGCTAGGGACCTAGCTGAAACGTTAGTTTTTTTTCTGTTAAAATAAAAACCTTTTTTTCTCCATAAGTCCTGTGTGTGCTAGCTTCTTATATAGATATATATATTAGGGATTATCGGCACTCGGTACTCACATAGTCACTTGGTGGGTGCTATCCAAAAATATTTAAAGCAGTCCATGAAAGCACTCACAGCGGTCACCATCCAATGTGTATCAAAAAATAATTTATTGGTGCATGGTCAATACAATGTGGTCACAGCCTCATTGCACCCCAGACTAATGGTTTTAAAAATTAGTGATGGGCACAACTTTCCCTTGATATATATATATGCAAATTTATTTAGTAAAATAGCAGCAGACTGACGTTCCGGATCACTCCTCATCCTTTCTCAAAGTGCCAAAGTCAATACTGAACATGTCTTTTAACCACACACTAGAGGGAAATCACCAGCTACAGCTTACTCACATGATTAAAAGCAAATTAAAAATTTGACTAGGTATATTTCCAATCTATGTATATAAGATATATCAGTTTGTATTTATCTTTAGCAATAATATAACAAAATTTGTCCTAGTGTTTCACAAAAATCAGAGAATGTTCCTATATGTTACTACTTTTATCTTTTACATTCATACATTGTTTCATTACTAGGTTAGTCTCAAGGACACCATTATTGTAAATTATATTGTTCATGTGAAAATCATTGAGTCTAACACAACAATCTCTCCTTCTTTTGGGCTGTTAAATTTTCACTTGAAATGTCGAGCTAACATATTGGCTCTCTATTGTTAACCCTTTTACTCTATAGCACTACAGGGAGCGACCCACCTTGGGGTGATCATATGTATGGCCTCAACGAATATCCCCAAATGGACCAGCAGAGCACCTCTGTTGCATATTGTGTTCTATGTCATTACTAATAACAAACAGGTAGCAGGTGATCACTGTTTCAATGAATAATCACACACCACAATGTGTGTTCACCACTACCCCCAGTACGTGTATTCCCAAGGATTATGATTCAACTACAACTCCCATGTGTCCTGATACACGTAGTCACATAGAACCCACAAATTCTACAAATACAAAATCAAGTGTCAATCACCCATAATATACTATACTAATCATCATGTAATCACAATTTAAGCGCTTTAATATTCATACCTAAATGCTAATACATTAAATTCAAATTACAGTGAACTAAAAAATATATTCAAAAAATGTCCCAGGATAAAATGACTGTGATGATAAAAAATAAAATAAACATCCCAAGTACAAAACCCACCCCATAGGCCATCAGGCATTCCTCTTGTTAGAGAAACATTAACCCAGTGTTGCTGTGAAGAACCACCGTCATCACAAACAGTCCCAGTGTTTATCATTGTGATATAGATCCATATGTAGTCTTTTATCACGCTCTCCAATTTGTTCTGCGCCCCACATAAACTGTACCAAAGTCACGGACCCCCCTCCATCCACCCAGCAATGTGTCCCCCACCACAGACAGCCCGGTATTTACCATATCGAGGACCATGCTCACTAATTGCCAGGACATATATGGGAGACCGATAGCCGTGCTCACCGTTATCCGGGAGAGTGGCTAATTCACGAAGATCCGAAGTTGCGCACAGTGTACTGAACGCTAGCGAAATTACGCTCAGCAGTTCAAAATAACGCTAGCGTTGGCTAATTAGCATACGGTGTGCAGTTAAAGTACAATGGCCGTATATGCTGCAGCAAATACATTACACTACACAAGGCCAGGGAACCTTAATAAAATTATATAAAGTTGTTATAATGCCCTACACATGTACCCACAGTTTAGTTTAAGTGCTATATTTTAGCAAATGTAGGGGGGAAGGAGGGTACCACAAAAAAAGGTTTACAATCTTTTTCAGTCCATCACCCTTTAAATAGGAAAAAACGCCAGCGTTTTTTGGGACTTAGAAAAATTTTCAACTTTTTTTAAGGAACTCCTGAATTTGCGTAGTAACGCTCTTTCGCCAGACCGAAAATTCGCCTGGCATTAGAGTGCGAAGTTGCACCAGAGTCTATCACCTTGGTGAAATTACACCAGCGAAATTACGCCAGCTACCGTTAGTAAATCGTTGAAGTGCCGAAATGACGTCACGCTGGTGAATTTTCGTCAGCCTTAGCCCCTTCACCCTTTAGTAAATTTCCCCTATAGTTGGGCTCTGATGCAAAAGGAGCTGTGCTTAAGGGGTCACATGATGGTACTCACAGCCATTTAAAGGACCTCCCAGTCCATGCCGGTCGCCGTGCTGTCTGTTGTTCAGTGCCCATGTGCAGGGTAAAGCACGCTCGGTAATAGGCCACTCGTAGGAATTTAACACAATACAATTGTGTTCGAGGGGTAATTCTTAGCCTTATGCCACCACTCCTCAGATCCAGCCTTTTAAGTAGGTTAAATGCTTCGGGTTAAACAGCTGCACATTTCAGAACAGTCCAATCTGGGGGAATATATAGGAAACTGGACTGTTCTGAAATGCGCGGCTATTTAACCCGAAACATTTAACCTACTTAAAAGCCTGGAGCTGAGGAGTGGTGAGGCACCCTGGACCACCAGGGTAAATTAATATCATTACAGATGCATTACATGATATAGCTCCTACTGAGCATTTACTCTGTAAAAGTGCAACTATTACAATTAATACATTAATTGCTAGTATGTGATACTTCTGAGCAAGTTATCATTTAATAAATCAAATACAAAGAACTTTTTATATACGATGGAGTAAAATTAAAGGACTTTGTTTTAAAACCTACATTTTAGATAAAATGTAAACATATCAAAGTGAAGGAAAAACGTTCTGTTGTGATAAACTACCCCTTTAGAGTAAGGTCACACTGGGCGATTTGGGGAGATTTAGTCGCCTGGCGACTAATCGATTCGTCTTTGTGGCAACCAATCTCCCCAAATGCCGAATCGCTGCGTGAGATTAGCACCAGCGTTTTTTCATTTTAGCCGGCGCAGAGTGAGGGAAGGCGTTTGGGGAGATTGGTCGCCGCAATGACGAGGCGATTAGTCGCCAGCGACCAAATGTCCCCAAAACTCCCAGTGTGGCCTTACCCTTAAGAAGGAACTACCTTCTTTATCCAGTTGTTATAGCTGCTTTCATTAGTACTTCCAGCTGTTGCAATAAAGGTCCCATACCTTCCAAATGCCAACCACTTATTGAACCAAAATCACCACCAACAAGATAGTCAGTTCCACACTGTGGCCAGTGTGGAACTGACTATCTTGTTGGTGGTTTTCTTGTGTTTAAATGTTGGGTTATGGGGATATGCACATTGTGAACACTGGCACCTGAGGAAGGATCAGATAGATCCGAAACATGTAGTGCTACCAAATAAAGAATCACTTGATTGATGATACTGGTTCTCCAGAGTGGTGATTTTGATTTATGAAGATAAGGAAAAGTGGCGGCTCCTATACTCTGTTGGAGGAACCTAACACTATAAGGACAAAGAGAGGGCCTTTTACCTACACCTGATCTCACTTATTGAACCACTTGACCTGATTAAAATGCATTTAAATTGCACATTTCATAGGGAGAATACTTGTTATATTCCTGTATAAAAAATACAGTGCATTAATGTTAACTTAAGGGGATTTTAAAATATACCATATGGCCTGTCTGAGAATAAAGGAGGAAGAGAAACATGACTCATAGAGTAGATAAACAGTTTGCAAGGGGATGTGTTTGCACGAGTATCTTGGCACTATAATCCCAACTGTGAGAATTTTGTATCAGAAGAAATTTGTGGCATGAATTTAAGAGAAATGTAACAGTTACAGTAGCATGCACTCTAAAATGCAGTCTGTAATTGCTTCGGTTTCTTTTTGGATTGCCTTTGCTTTACAGACCAATCAATAATAAACAGATGTAGTGAATTAAATGTATGTAAAATATAATTAAGGAAGTGACTTTAGGCTTATTCACAATAGTGTAATTTTCTTGCACAAATTTAATTCAGCCCAATTAGTCACATGAATTATCACAAACATCAATGGGGCTGACAGAATTGCAGCATGCTTCAAACTTTACATTTCAGAAGTAAATCAGTAGTCCAATAAATGATGTTGAATTAAAAATAAATGAATTCTCAAACTTTCAGTGATTCCCAATAATGAATTAATTGTTTTTTTATACTAGATGTTAGTGTTTCAGTGAATATGCTTAGTGATGGGCGAATCCGTGGCGTTTCGCTTCGCTGAATAATTCTCGAATTTCCAGCGAAATTCGTGAAATGGCGAAAAATTTGCGAAACGACATGCGCAGCCCGATTTCATCAAAATAATTTTGTCGCGGGCGCGTATCAGTGTTTTAGCGTGCAACGTTATTTTTGACGCGCAGTGTAATTCGATGAAAGCCATCTTCTATGGGTGTTTTGTTTGTATAACCTTTTTTCACCTTTGGGGCTACTAATAAAAATGTTTCCCTCAGTTTCAAGCTTTGTAGTCTGTGATGATAAATGAATATGGTATCTTTTGCTTTGTGTCTGAATGTGCTGAATTGGATTGGACTCAATCAGAAGACCAATACACACACGTGTTTCACTTAGTATACTGCTACACACATGCCCTGCATTGTTAGAGGACTCCTATCTTGAAAAAAGTGGCTCCCATTTTGCAAGTTTCTTAAACTTTTAACGTTTGTGGATTTTTTTACATTACCTCTGGTCAACTGGTAATGGTATCTACTACTACTACTCTATATCACTGTTTAACCAAAAAGTAATCTGTACTTTATATATCTAATA
Organism: Xenopus petersii; assembly: GCA_038501925.1. Taxonomy (NCBI): domain Eukaryota; kingdom Metazoa; phylum Chordata; class Amphibia; order Anura; family Pipidae; genus Xenopus; species Xenopus petersii. The sequence goes on from CM076682.1 coordinate 87,107,398, forward strand.
GTAGATTACTAACACAAGAACAAATCATAAATCTGATCTAGTATCTGGATGCTTTGTATCTCAGATAAAAATGAATAAACCATATGTTTATGTGAATGAACCTTATATTTACATCATGTAATTGTAATGATTCTGAAATACTAAGTAATGTAATTTTAATGACTCCGATTAAGAAAAGTCATCATTGTGTTATTAGAATCCAAACAATTTCAAGTACCATCTGAGTATTAGTTTAGTTAAACGAAAAATGAACTCAAAATATAGAGATATGTCCCTGACCTCTGCCAGATCCTGCCTGATGGCATTCACCTGGTGGACCAGGGTGACCAGGAGCTCAGTGTGGTCATAATAGGCATTCCCAGTCTGAATGCCTACACTGAGCCCCTGGTTAGGTGGTGGTGCTGCCCGGTCAGGTGGTAGTGCCCGGTCCGGTGGTGGTGCCCGTTTGGGTAGTGGCGCTGCCCGGTGAGGTGGTGGTGCCTGGTCAGGTGGCGGTGCTGCCTGGTCAGCTGGCAGTGCTGCCTGGTCAGGTGGTGGCGGTGCTGCCTGGTCAGGTGGTGCTGCTGCAATATCATCATCAGGATCATCTTGGATCCTCTGGAGCACCCTCAAAGTTAGGCGCACGCCAAACTCCCTGCGCAGCCTGCGCCTCAGCCGCTCCATAATGCTGCGGCGGATACCTCTCACACCAGGAGGGATATTGTCGTATCCCTCCCGGTGCAGGTACCTGATGAAGTACCGCAGCTGCTGATTTGTCATCATGCCAGGTCCTGCCATTTTGTAACTGCACTCCTACAACTGTAAGCAAGGACGGGGCTATTTATAGTGGCGATGCCCGTTCACATGACGCAAACACATGCATGCGCACGCGCAAACCAAGTTTGCTATGACGCATGCCGAATTTCAACGCAACAGCGCTGAGATTGATAAATTGACTACTGTAACACTCAAATACTTTGATTTTTTAAATAAATTTTGATATTAAGTCACACTATATTTGCTTATTAGGCACTATTAGAAGTAACATTATTCCCCTAGCAATCATGCATTGATTTAAATAAGAGACTGGAATATGAATAGGAGAGCAAAAAAGTAGCAATGACTTACAATACATTTGTAGCCTTACATAGTATTTGCTTTTTAGTTGGGGTCAGTGACCCACATTTAAAAGCTGCAAAGAGTCAGAACTCAGAAGAAAAAGGCAAATGAGGCATTAGTAACAACAGCAGCGGCAACAGTCATGTTGTAATCAACTCTGTATTAGAGCCAGAAGAATTAAATGAGGCCGGCAACAGTCATGTTGTAATCAACTCTGTATTAGAGCCAGAAGAATTAAATGAGGCAGGCCTCAACCAGAAAACTTTTGCCAAATAATGAGGCATTAGTAGCAACAGCAGTGACAACAGTCATGTTGTAATCAACTTTGTATTAGAGCCAGAAGAATTAAATGAGGCAGTCCTCAAACAGAAGACATTAGCTGCAAAATTATAAGAAACATATTTAGAAGCCATGTTAGGCCTCAACCCGAAGAAATTAGCCAACAATGTGGCAGTATTCGAAGAAACATTATTAGAAGCCATGTTAGGCCTCAACCAGAAGAAATTAGCCAACTAAGCGGCAAAATTATAAGCAACATATTTAGAAGCCATGTTAGGCCTCAACCCGAAGAAATTAGCCAACAATGTGGCAGTATTCGAAGAAACATTTTTAGAAGCCATGTTAGGCCTCAACCAGAAGAAATTAGCCAACTAAGCGGCAAAATTATAAGCAACATATTTAGAAGCCATGTTAGGCCTCAACCTGAAGAAATTAGCCAACAATGTGGCAGTATTCAAAGAAACATTATTAAAAGCCATGTTAGGCCTCAACCAGAAGTAATTAACCAACTAAGCTGCAAAATTATAAGCAACATATTTAGAAGCCATGTTAGGCCTCAACCCGAAGAAATTAGCCAACAATGTGGCAGTATTCGAAGAAACATTATTAGAAGCCATGTTAGGCCTCAACCAGAAGAAATTAGCCAACTAAGCGGCAAAATTATAAGCAACATATTTAGAAGCCATGTTAGGCCTCAACCCGAAGAAATTAGCCAACAATGTGGCAGTATTCGAAGAAACATTATTAGAAGCCATGTTAGGCCTCAACCAGAAGAAATTAGCCAACTAAGCGGCAAAATTATAAGCAACATATTTAGAAGCCATGTTAGGCCTCAACCCGAAGAAATTAGCCAACAATGTGGCAGTATTCGAAGAAACATTTTTAGAAGCCATGTTAGGCCTCAACCAGAAGAAATTAGCCAACTAAGCGGCAAAATTATAAGCAACATATTTAGAAGCCATGTTAGGCCTCAACCTGAAGAAATTAGCCAACAATGTGGCAGTATTCAAAGAAACATTATTAAAAGCCATGTTAGGCCTCAACCAGAAGTAATTAACCAACTAAGCTGCAAAATTATAAGCAACATATTCAGAGGCCATTTTAGGCCTCAACTACTCTAAAAATTTGCAGACAATGCAGCAATAGTATCTACGATAGCAGTAGGATAGCCCCCACCATAAAAATTTTTGCAGACAATGCAGCACAGCAGCAGTACTACAAGGGCTAGTAGCAGGCTGCAGCAGCAGCAAGGGCAGCAGGTGCAGACAGATGGGGAATGGGCAATACTACTGAGGAGGAGAGTATGGGCAGCAATGGAGAGAGGAGGCTAAATCTGTGAAGAGGAGGAGGAGAGGAGGCTAGTCTCTGCTGTCTGCAATGGGCACTTGGATATCCCCGCTTATCCATGCCTCATTCATTTTAATAAACGCCAGCTTATCCCTGCTGCCAATGGATAGCCGTATCCGTTTCTCAGTGACTACCCCACCTGCGCCACTGAAGACACGCTCTGACAGGACACTGGCATGGGGGCAAGCCAGCACCTCCAGAGTGTACTGTGCCAGTTCTGGCCACTAGTCGAGCCTCGATACCCAATAATGCATGGGGTCATCATCATGGTGAATGGCACGCTGACTGACCCCATCTAGTCAGCCACCATATGCTCCACCCGCTGCTGGTGGTGGCTTTGGGTGCTGACTGGGCCTGCTGCTGGCCATTGAGGCTCGAAAAAGCTCTTCCACACACCCATGAGATCTCCGCCCTTGCTGCTGCTGCTGAGAAGCGTCAGACTGGGGGAAGGCCTCCACTAATTTTGAGCACAGAGCCCTCCTCAATTGACCCATCCTCCTCTCTCTCTGGCTTGGTACAAGGAACTCCCCCACCTTTCCCTTGTACAGTGGGTCAAGCAAAGTAGCCACCCAATAATCCTCCTGGTCTTTGATAGAACAGACCCGGGGATCACTTTGGAGGCAAGTCTGCATATGGGCAGCCATGTAAAAGAGGTGCCCCCGACCAACCTCTTCTTGACTGCCCTCCAGATGCAGCAGGTCAACTGGCTCAACCTACCCCTGCTCTGTACCCTACCAGCCACGGACAATAGCTGGGGTGGTTGGGTGGCATGTGCCCTGCTCCCCATGCTGCACAGGCACCCAGTCCTCCTCTCCCTCATCCTCCTCATCGGGCACCATTTCCTCCTCAGCCCCCTCTGCCTGTCTACGGGGCCTACTCTCCTCCTCCTCAGGCACGTCACCTCCTCTAGCAGCCCATCCAACGTGTGCTTGAGGAGAAACACCAGGGGTATCACATCACTAAGACACGCTTTGTCCCTGCTAACAAAGTGTGTTGTCTGCTCAAAGGGGGCAAGTACTTGGCAGAGCTGCCTCATTTGCTGCCACTGCTCTGCACTTAAGTACCCTAAATCTGCCCCCTGAGTACCCCTGGCACTGTGCTCCAGCAGGTAATTGCTGACCGCCCAGCGCTGCTTTACGAGGCGCTCCACCATGTGCAGGGTGGAATTCCAGCGCGTCGGCAGGTCACAGATGAGCCTGTGGGGTGGCCGCTGTTATTATAATTATGTTATTATTATTATTATGCTGCCGCTGCATCCGTGCCAAAGACGTGCTGGCGGTGGGGGACCTGCGAAAATGGGCGCATACCCTACGTACCTTCTCCAGCATGTCACCCAACCTGTGGTAGCTCTTGAGGAAGCCCTGCACCACAAGGTTGAGGACATGTGCAAAGCAAGGCACATGGGTCAGGTGGTCTAGGTGGATGGCGGCCAGCAGGTTGCGACCGTTGTTGCAAACAATGTTACCTGCTTGCAGCTGGCGAGGAGTGAACCACCGCTGCACCTGAGTCTGGAAGGCAGCCATGAGGTCAGGTGCAGTATGACTCCTCTAGCCCAGGGAGAGGAGTTGCAGCACAGCCTGGAATCGCCTGTGCTGCACTGAAGCGTAGCTGCAGGGACGCTTCAGGGGTGGCTCATCCATAGTGGAGGAGGAGGAGAAAGTGGGCATGTGGAGTTTGCCATGTCCATGTGAACCCTGCCGCCGACAGCATGATCCAGCGACAGGGACACATTCTCCACCACCTGCTGGTGGAGGGCAGGGATGGCCTTCCTGGCAAAATAATGCCAGTTAGGGGAAGCACAAGCCATCAGCTGTCGGAAGGAGGCTGCTTCGACTAGGTGATAGGGCAGCAGCTACACTGACAGAAGTTTTGGCAGGCAGCCATTAAGCCACTGCACTTGGGGGTGGCTGGGGGAGAGAGGCGTCTTGCGGGTGAGGGACTAGGGGAGGGAAACCTGGCGGGACAGGATTTGAGGAGGCTGCAGAAGAGGCTGAGCTACACAGTGGCTGCCTCCGACTGTGAGCCCCAGAATCCTCTTCCCTTGCTGCAGGGTCTGGGGAGCTAGCACCTCTTCCCTGAGGAATGGGAGGAGGTGGACAGGAAGCACCGCTGCCCCCCGGTGCCCTGCAACTTTGGTGCTCCTCCCACATCATCCTGTGATGACGTTTCATATGGGAACTTACAGATGATGTTCCCATATGTGACCCTGCCTGCCCCCTTCGAACCTTCTGCCGGCAGAGTTGGCACACTGCTACTGCCTTGTCCTCTGCCTGGCACGTGAAAAATACCCACACTGCTGAAGTGCAGGCCACTGCCTTGCCTGCTGTGGAGGTTTGGGGATGGTCCTCACCCATACGCCCATAGGCTTTGGACCGAGGCGCAGTGCTGCCCTGTTGCCTGCCCCCCCTAGCAGTGGTCGGTGGAGCCGGCTCTTCATCCTCATCAACAACAAACAGTTCCCCCCCTGAACTGCTGCGGTTATCCTCTGGAGCCGGCTCCCAGGGTCTGTCCCTGTCATCTTCCTCCCCCAGACCAGACCCTGCCTCATACATGGCATCGATACCCACATCCAGCATGCTGGTGTCTGACCCCACACCAGCAACCTACTGCCCTGCCATAAGGGGAGGTTGAATAAAGTTGTATATATGTCGGCAGCGCACACTACTATTTAAAATTTTAGAAGCTTACAAAGCCATGTACGGCGGTGCATAAGATAGATATAATTAGTTGCAACAACAAAAAGTTTTTAAAGATCTTATTTTCCGCACACTGTAGATTACTTCATGTAATATATTAATCAAAATTAATAAATCCTCAGAGAGCCCAAAAATTTTTGATTTAATTTTTTGAGGTTTTTTAATTCCAAGTACAAAAACAGTGAAAATGTTATACAAATATCAATTTAATAAATACAATTAATTATACCACAATACCAATGTATATATAGCACCATATATGGTTTGCACTATATTTTTAAAATAATTGATTTAGCTGCTAATCATTGATTATGCAGATAATGAGGCTTGGAGGAGACATTTAAACACATTGTGACTTTTACTTAAGCAGGTTAATACCATGGACATAATTCAATTTGACAAATAAGGAATGCTGATCCAGATGATGCGTGTTTAAATGTCTCATCCAAGCCTCATTATCTGCATAATCAATGATTAGCAGCTGGATGGGGTGTCATCCCACACTGAGCTAGCAGGTGATGCCACCTCCTGCCGCTCACTGGTGCCCGCTGCAGACGAGGTAGCCTGGGTCAGCCAGTCTACCACCGCCTCTGGTGGCTGCAAGTGTATGGGTCGCGAAGCAGTGGCAAAAAAATCTGGCACAGTCCTACGTGTACCAGTTGCCCCACTGCGACCCAAGGCCACCTGCTGCTGTGGCATTTGCTGCTGCTGCTGTTGTTGTTGCGGCTGCTGCTGTTGTTGTTGCAGCTGCTGCAGTGATGGCAGCTGCTTTGATGGCAGCTTGTGCTGCGCTACAGTGCCCAGACTGGGCATGGCACATGGGCTGGGCTGTTGTGGGGTTGGATGCCCACGGCCTGCACCACGGCCTCTTCCTCGGCCACCCCTCCCTATCCCACCCTTCTTCCCATCACCCCTCTCCCACGGCCCGTCATATTGGGCAACTAAACTAAAAAAAAAATAAATAAGGGGGGTTTGGATATTTGGGGGAAGAAAAGGAGAAAAAAAATAAAACCCTCAACTAAATCCCCTCAGCAGAAGTGTGTACCCACAAGGTGTACACACACAAGCACAGACAAAAACAAAGACAGTTACCCCTAAAAAGGGCTATTGGGTAGTGAGCAGGCAAGCAGAAAAGGGAAAACAGTAAACTGAAATCCACAACCTCCACTTGCACTGACTCAGAAAAAAAAGCTCTCTACACAAACTCCACTAGCTAAATCACACACAAATCTTTCACTAACCTGCTCTCTCTACCTCTACCAAAAACGCCACGAGTAATGGCCGCCTCTGCAGCTCCTTATATAGACAGTGGGACGTTCAGTTTGTCGCGCGCTCTCTGCGTCACGGCTCGTCACGCAACGAAAATTTCAATGCGCGCCGAAATGAGCCGCGAGGTAAATTTTTAGCGCAATTTCACAAAAAATTTGTCCGCGGTGAAATGCAGAAATTCGTCGCAAATTTATTCGCCCATTCCTATGCTTAATAGCTTATCCTAATTTCAAGTGCAGTGCAATAAATAATCACTTATTTACATTTACAGTTCATGGTATTGAAAAATATAGAATTAATTGGTAGCCCAGTAAAATTAATTAAGAATTAATTATTTAAACCAACTGCTCACATTGCATGAAATATTAGGTAGGAAATGAAATAAGGAGGGGTGGAGTTGTCCCTAGTTCTACTGCCTGATTATTTGGTTTCCCTGCAACACCACAAAGATTGGAGAAAACAGGGTAACCGTTACTGTGGTCTCGTTGTTTACCTGCCCTATACTGTTTAAAGAAAACTAGCTAAATCTCAAAAACCACAAACCTAGGCAAGAAGAGAAGGTTCAATGTGAAGGAAGCAGTTCCTCCCAAACGCCACCCCACACTTAGGAAGTTATTTACTAAACCCCAAATGTAAAAACCCCCTAAAGAATCGTGTTTTTTTTTAAATAAAATTGGACTTTTAAAAAAATCACAGATTTTTTTAGAATTTATTAAACCCTAAGGATGGAAAAGTCTGAATAAGAAAATTCGACATCACTTTCCCTAATTAATGTAGATCTTAAAATATATGCAAAAATAATCGCTGAAAAGTTAAAAAAATACTTACCTCTACTCATTCCTCCTGACCAATCAGGATTTGTCACAGGGAGGGAAGGGAAAGACAATACTACTAAGGTAATCTCCTTAATGCATCTCGCAAAAAAGGAAAGTGTCCCATCCCTCATCCTTACCACAGATGCGGAAAAAGCTTTTGACAGAGTCTCTTGGGCATTCTTGGACGCCACTCTGTCAGGATTTGGGATGGGACACATAATGAAAAAGAGGATATTAGCACTGTATAAATCTCCAACAGCTAGAATAAGAGTTAATGGCATCCTGTCTTCTAAAATTGAAATCACTAATAGTACAAGACAGGGATGCCCACTCTCCCCTTTATTGTTTGTAATGGTGTTAGAAACTTTACTATCACATATCAGGCAAAACCCAGACATCACAGGCATAATGGTCAAAAATAAGGAATATAAAACTTTATTCCACTGTTGAAGGTTTTGGAACATAAAATTGATAATTGGAAGAAACTGAGGTTGACATGGTTTGGCAGGATACAAGCAATTAAAATCATATTAATGCCAAAAATAATATACCCACTTCAAGTGCTCCCTATTCACATACCGAGAGCTTTCTTTTCCTCACTCAAATCTATGATCTCTAGATTCATATGGCAGGATAAGAGTCCTAGACTTAAATACAACAATTTGATTTGTCCCAGGGAAAAAGGAGGTCTAGCAATTCCTGATCCATACACGTGGAGAGCAATCCATTTGGTACGAGTACTAGCTTGGCATAGTTCAAAAGAACCAAAACCATGGATAGAGATTGAAAAAGCTTGTAGACATTCTGTTAGAGAATTTTTTATGGGTTAACAGAGAAACAGCTATGGAATATATCCGAAATCATCCAATTATAAATCCGACATTGGAAATCTGGTTCCGACATAGGGAGGTACTTAATCTTTCTCCTAAACCTTATACATTACAACCGCTGAATATGAATCCAGAGTTCCCACTAGGGATGTAGCGAACGTTGGAAAAAAAGTTCACGAACATATTCGCGAACTTGCGTCAAAAATGCGAACGGTTCGCGAACGTCGCGAACCCCATAGACTTCAATGGGAAGGCGAATTTTAAAAGCTAAAAAAGACATTTCTGGCCAGAAAAATGATTTTAAAGTTGTTTAAAGGGTGCAACGACCTGGACAGTGGCATGCCAGAGGGGGATCAAGGGCAAAAATGTATCTGAAAAATACATTGTTGACACAGCGCTGCGTTTTGTGCTGTAAAGGGCAGAAATCACACTACATTTCTAAACCTGTGTAATAAAATGCTTTAAAACGTCCGGCATCTACATGCCAATCAAGTCGTGTAAAGGTTACAGCCTGTTCACGCAGCCTGTTCACACGCAAAGACGAAACGCGGCGCTTACTGCAACGCAAAAAAACGCAAAGAGCTTTAATGAATGATACCGTCAAGTGAGCAAATAATAGTTGTTAATTACTAGTTGAGCTTGTCACCTCCAGGATGTTCGTCCTGTTGGTGGCAATATTTCTGTAGTGGTGTGTTTAGCAGTCACCGTGCTTGTGCGCACGTGCACGGTCAGGCAGAGGTAATTCAATGTACAGTGAAGCGAACCAAAAAACACATTCTGCAGTGTGGGCCCAGTTTTGGTCTACTTTATTGATCACCTGCGGTGACCATAAAAGATGCGATTTTGCCACTGTTGCAGAACCCTGAAAAATTAGGCATGTGTACTTTCCTGAAAAATTATGTTTTTTTTGTCGCAGCCACTGAAGCACAGAGGCCAGAAACAATATGCCATATAAATGCTGAAAATATTATTTTTTTTTGTCGCAGCCACTGCAGCACAGAGGCCAGAAAAAATATGCCATATAAATGCTAACAATATAAATTTTTTTGGTCGCAGCCACTGAAGCACAGAGGCCAGAAAAAATATGCCATATAAATGCTAACAATATAAATTTTTTTTGTCGCAGCCACTGAAGCACAGAGGCCAGGAAAAATATGCCATATAAATGCTAACAATATAAAAAATTTTTGTCGCAGACACTGAAGCACAGAGGCCAGGAAAAATATGCCATATAAATGCTGAAAATATTCATTTTTTTGTCGTAGCCACTGCAGCACAGAGGCCAGAATAAATATGCCATATAAATGCTGAAAATATTCATTTTTTTTTGTCACAGCCACTGAAGCACAGAGGCCAGAAAACATATGCCATATAAATGTTGAAAATATTCATTTGTTTTTTGTCGCAGCCACTGAAGCACAGAGGCCAGAAACAATATGCCATATAAATGCTGAAAATATTCATTTTTTTTTGTCACAGCCACTGAAGCACAGAGGCCAGAAAAAATATGCCATATAAATGCTGAAAATATTCATTTATTTTTGTCGCAGCCACTGAAGCACAGAGGCCAGAAACAATATGCCATATAAATGCTGAAAATATTCATTTTTTTTTGTCACAGCCACTGAAGCACAGAGGCCAGAAACAATATGCCATATAAATGCTGAAAATATTCATTTTTTTTTGTCACAGCCACTGAAGCACAGAGGCCAGAAAAAATATGCCATATAAATGCTGAAAATATTCATTTTTTTTTTGTCACAGCCACTGAAGCACAGAGGCCAGAAAAAATATGCCATATAAATGCTGAAAATATTCATTTTTTTTTGTCGCAGCCACTGAAGCACAGAGGCCAGAAAAACTCAGGATTTACCTGGATTCAAATTAAACCAGTAGGGTTTGCACCCTAGTTTGTAACGGTGGTGGAGGGAGGAGGACGCTAAAGGACAGCTGTGTGTGGAGTCATGAGGCGTGCAGAGAAGGACAGCTGCATGGGGAGTCAGAAACTCAGAACAAGTCTTCCGGCGTGCAGTAACCCTCCGAGATCCACCCCTCATTCATTTTAATAAAGGTCAGGTAATACACACTTTTGTGACCTAGGCGAGTTCTCTTCTCAGTTAAAATCCCTCCTGCTGCACTGAAGGTCCTTTCTGAGAGGACACTTGAGGCGGGGCAAGACAAGAGGTTCATGGCAAATTGTGACAGCTCTGGCCACAGATCAAGCCTGCGCACCCAGTAGTCCAGGGGTTCATCGCTCCTCAGAGTGTCGATATCTGCAGTTAATGCCAGGTAGTCCGCTACCTGCCGGTCGAGGCGTTCTTTGAGGGTGGATCCAGAAGGGTTCTGGCGCTGCCTTGGACTGAAAAACATTTGCATGTCTGACGTTACAGAGTGGCCAAAGTGCTTTGTCCTTGCAGGTGCGCTCGTGGCAGGATTACTGGCACCTCTGCCCCTGGAATGTTGATGAGTTCCTGAAGTGACATCACCCTTAAAAGCATTGTACAACATGTTTTGCAGGCTGGTTTGTAAATGCAGCATCTTTTCGGACTTGTGGTACGTTGGTAACATTTCTGCCACTTTATGCTTGTACCGAGGGTCTAGTAGCGTTGCGACCCAGTACAGGTCATTCTCCTTAAGCCTCTTGATACGGGGGTCCTTCAACAGGCATGACAGCATGAAAGACCCCATTCTCACAAGGTTGGATGCAGAGGTATCCATCTCCGCTTCCTCGTTATCAAGGACTGCATCATCCACGGTCTCCTCCCCCCAGCCACGTACAAGACCAGGGGTCCCCAAAAGGTCACCACTAGCCCCCTGGGAAGCCTGCTCCTGTTGGTCCTCCTCCTCCTCCACAAAGCCACCTTCCTCCTCTGACTCCACTTCTGACACCTCTCCCTGCGTTGCAGCAGGTGCCTGGATTCGTTCTGGTGATTCCGACCAGAAATCGTGCGCTTCCTGCTCCTCGTCACGCTGGTCTACAGCCTCATCTGTCACTCGTCGCATGGCACACTCCAGGAAAAAAGCAAAGGGTATTAGGTCGCTGATGGTGCCTTCGGTGCGACTGACCATATTTGTAACCTCTTCAAAAGGGCTCATGAGCCTGCAGGCATCGCGCATAAGCACCCAGTAACGGGGAAAAAAAATCCCCAGCTCTGCAGATCCAGTCCTACCACCCAGTTCAAACAGGTATTCATTGACGGCTCTTTGTTGTTGCAGCAGACGTTCCAACATGAGGAGCGTTGAATTCCAGCGAGTCTGGCTGTCGCAAATCAAACACCTGACTGGCATGTTGTACCGCTGCTGAATGTCAGCAAGGCGTGCCATGGCTGTGTAGGAACGTCTGAAATGGGCCGACACCTTCCTGGACTGCCTGAGAACGTCCTGGAATCCTGGGTACTTCGAGACAAAACGTTGGACTATTAAATTCAGAACATGTGCCATGCAGGGCACATGTGTTAAATTGCCCAGTCTCAGTGCTGCCAACAGATTGCTTCCATTGTCACACACCACTTTTCCGATCTTCAGTTGGTGTGGGGTCAGCCACCGATCGGCCTGTGACTGCAGAGATGACAGGAGTACAGATCCGGTATGGTTTCTGCTTTCCAGGCACGTCATCCCCAAGACAGCATGACAACAGCTGGTATGGTAAAAGCTGGCGGGCTAAGAGTGCAGACAAGCCAGCTGTCAGACGCCGGGCAAGGGGGTGACTCGCAGACATTGGCTTCTTATGTTCAAACATGGCCCTCACAGAAACTTGGCTGGGGGCAGATGACTGGGAATGGGAACTGGTGGTCAAGGTGGAAGGCGGAGTGGAGGGTGGTTCAGACGGGTCAAGGACAGCAGAGGTAGAGCAGTAAGATGCTGGACCAGAAGGAGGGTGGCTTTTAGTTTGCCTGTTGCCTTTGAGGTGTTGCTCCCAAAGTGCTTTGTGCTTGCCGTTCATGTGCCTTCGCATAGAAGTTGTACCTATGTGGCTGTTGGGCTTCCCAAGACTCAGTTTCTGACTGCACTCATTGCAAATTACAACGCTTTTGTCAGAGGCACACACATTAAAAAAATCCCACACTGCTGACCTTTTTGAAGCTGGCAATCTGGCGGTAACAGTAGAAGTTGGCGGCAATGGTAGATGCGTTGGCCGGCTGACCACAGGTGCCGATACATGTTGTTGCCCTACTGTTCCCTGCGAGCTGTCCTCCCTGCTTCTTCTAAGTCTTATTCTCCTCCTGCCTCTCTGACTCTCTGTCTCTCCATCTGAACTATCCTCCTCTTGCTCTCTTCTACTGGGCACCCACAAAACATCAATCTCCTCATCATCATTCTCCTCAGATGCATCAATTTCTTCTGACAGCTCACAGAAGGAAGCAGCAGCGGGGACCTCCTCATCACTCATTATGTCCATCTCTGTTGTGTTCTCTGCCAGAATAAAATCTGGTGTAACATCCTCATCTCCTTCATCTTCTTCTGCCAATAATGGTTGCGCATCACTCAGTTCAAGAAACTCATGTGAAAATAACTCCTCTGACTCCAGTGAAGAAGGGGCGTCGGTGGTGGAGGAAGTGTTACGTGGGGTGGCCATAGCAGTGGAGGATGAGGATGTTGTGCTAAAGTTAGAAACGGTAGAGGATGGGGTGTGCTGTGTAAGCCAGTCAACTACCTCTTCAGCATTTTGGGAGTTCAGGGTCATTGCCTTTTTAAAACTGGGCAATTTCCTAGGGCCACAGGATAGCATAGCAGCACGGCCCCTAGTGCCTCTGCGTGGTGGCCTGCCTTTGCCTGGCATTATTTTTAAAACAACAACTCAGGTGGTGTTTCTGGAGACGGTATTATTATTGATATTTAGACAGAATGTGAACAAGCTCAGACAGCTAGGTGGCAGTTGTTTGAAAATGAAGAACACACTGGGCAAACAAATTGAAACAATGCCTGCAAGGTCAACGTATACACTACTACAGCAGTGGATACAGAATATATTATTGCTGCTTGAAAAACGTCACTCGGGTGGTGTTTCTGGAGACGGTATTATTATTGATATTTAGACAGAATGTGAACAAGCTCACACAGCTAGATGGCAGTTGTTTGAAGAACACACTGGGCAAACAATGCCTACAAGGTCAACGTATACACTACTACAGCAGTGGATACGGAATATATTATTGCTGCTTGAAAAACGTCATTCAGGTGGTGGTTCTGGAGACGGTATTATTATTGATATTTAGACAGAATGTGAACAAGCTCACATAGCTAGATGGCAGTTGTTTGAAGAACACACTGGGCAAACAATGCCTACAAGGTCAACGTATACACTACTACAGCAGTGGATACGGAATATATTATTGCTGCTTGAAAAACGTCACTCGGGTGGTGTTTCTGGAGACGGTATTATTATTGATATTTAGACAGAATGTGAACAAGCTCACACAGCTAGATGGCAGTTGTTTGAAGAACACACTGGGCAAACAATGCCTACAAGGTCAACGTATACACTACTACAGCAGTGGATACGGAATATATTATTGCTGCTTGAAAAACGTCACTCGGGTGGTGTTTCTGGAGACGGTATTATTATTGATATTTAGACAGAATGTGAACAAGCTCACACAGCTAGATGGCAGTTGTTTGAAAATGAAGAACACACTTGGCAAACAATGCCTACAAGGTCAACGTATACACTACTACAGCAGTGGATACTGAATATATTATTGCTGCCTGAAAAACGTCACTCGGGTGGTGTTTCTGGAGACGGTATTATTATTGATATTTAGACAGAATGTGAACAAGCTTACACAGCTAGATGGCAGTTGTTTGAAAATAAAGAACACACTTGGCAAACAATGCCTACAAGGTCAACGTATACACTACTACAGCAGTGGATACGGAATATATTATTGCTGCCTGAAAAACGTCACTCAGGTGGTGTTTCTGGAGACGGTATTATTATTGATATTTAGACAGAATGTGAACAAGCTCACACAGCTAGATGGCAGTTGTTTGAAGAACACACTGGGCAAACAATGCCTGCAAGGTCAACGTATACACTACTACAGCAGTGGATACGGAATATATTATTGCTGCTTGAAAAACGTCACTCGGGTGGTGTTTCTGGAGACGGTATTATTATTGATATTTAGACAGAATGTGAACAAGCTCACACAGCTAGATGGCAGTTGTTTGAAGAACACACTGGGCAAACAATGCCTACAAGGTCAACGTATACACTACTACAGCAGTGGATACGGAATATATTATTGCTGCTTGAAAAACGTCACTCGGGTGGTGTTTCTGGAGACGGTATTATTATTGATATTTAGACAGAATGTGAACAAGCTCACACAGCTAGATGGCAGTTGTTTGAAAATGAAGAACACACTTGGCAAACAATGCCTACAAGGTCAACGTATACACTACTACAGCAGTGGATACTGAATATATTATTGCTGCCTGAAAAACGTCACTCGGGTGGTGTTTCTGGAGACGGTATTATTATTGATATTTAGACAGAATGTGAACAAGCTCACACAGCTAGATGGCAGTTGTTTGAAAATGAAGAACACACTTGGCAAACAATGCCTACAAGGTCAACGTATACACTACTACAGCAGTGGATACGGAATATATTATTGCTGCCTGAAAAACGTCACTCAGTTGGTGTTTCTGGAGACGGTATTATTATTGATATTTAGACAGAATGTGAACAAGCTCACACAGCTAGATGGCAGTTGTTTGAAGAACACACTTGGCAATTAATGCCTACAAGGTCAACGTATACACTACTACAGCAGTGGATACGGAATATATTATTGCTGCCTGAAAAACGTCACTCGGGTGGTGTTTCTGGAGACGGTATTATTATTGATATTTAGACAGAATGTGAACAAGCTCACACAGCTAGATGGCAGTTGTTTGAAAATAAAGAACACACTTGGCAAACAATGCCTACAAGGTCAACGTATACACTACTACAGCAGTGGATACGGAATATATTATTGCTGCCTGAAAAACGTCACTCAGGTGGTGTTTCTGGAGACGGTATTATTATTGATATTTAGACAGAATGTGAACAAGCTCACACAGCTAGATGGCAGTTGTTTGAAGAACACACTGGGTAAACAATGCCTACAAGGTCAACGTATACACTACTACAGCAGTGGATACGGAATATATTATTGCTTCCTGAAAAACGTCACTCGGGTGGTGTTTCTGGAGACGGTATTATTATTGATATTTAGACAGAATGTGAACAAGCTCACACAGCTAGATGGCAGTTGTTTGAAAATGAAGAACACACTTGGCAAACAATGCCTACAAGGTCAACGTATACACTACTACAGCAGTGGATACGGAATATATTATTGCTGCCTGAAAAACGTCACTCGGGTGGTGTTTCTGGAGACGGTATTATTATTGATATTTAGACAGAATGTGAACAAGCTCACACAGCTAGATGGCAGTTGTTTGAAAATAAAGAACACACTTGGCAAACAATGCCTACAAGGTCAACGTATACACTACTACAGCAGTGGATACGGAATATATTATTGCTGCCTGAAAAACGTCACTCAGGTGGTGTTTCTGGAGACGGTATTATTATTGATATTTAGACAGAATGTGAACAAGCTCACACAGCTAGATGGCAGTTGTTTGAAGAACACACTGGGTAAACAATGCCTACAAGGTCAACGTATACACTACTACAGCAGTGGATACGGAATATATTATTGCTTCCTGAAAAACGTCACTCGGGTGGTGTTTCTGGAGACGGTATTATTATTGATATTTTGACAGAATGTGAACAAGCTCACACAGCTAGATGGCAGTTGTTTGAAGAACACACTGGGCAAATAATGCCTGCAAGTGCACTACTATTGGTGCACTACTATGAAGAACAGCAACAGCACTGTACACGTTAAAGAACAGTAAGATAAGTAAAATAAAAAAAAAATATATATGTATATTAAAAAAAAAAAAAAATTCGCCGGATGCTGCTGCTGATGCTGAACTACTAGGAGCAGCACAGTAGCACACCAGTCCCACTCCCCAACACTGCTAGACTAATAGCACTGGTCTGTTATAGTAGCAAAGTAAAACAACAAAAAAGAAAATAAAAGCAGTCCTTACAAGGACTATTGGGTTATTACAGCAGTCAGCAGATGAGAACAGAAGAGATCAGTGCCCACAGCAGGCAGCTACATACAGAGCACTGCAGTAGAAGGTAGATTACTAGCCAGCAAAGCTACCTAACCTAAAATGTCCCTCAAATCCCTGCAGACTTCTGTCCCTCCAATACAGAGCAGTATCAAGTAGATTACTAGCCAGCAAACTTACTATCAACTGTCCCTCAAATCAGTGAAATCACTAACAGCTCTCTCCCTACACTAGCTCTTCCAAGCACACACAGGCAGAATGAAAAAATGCTGCAGGGCTTCAGTTTATATATGGAAGGGGAGTGGTCCAGGGGGTGTGGGGGTGGTCCAGGAGGGAGAGCTTCCTGATTGGCTGCCATGTATCTGCTGGTCTGGGATGAGAGGTCAAAAAAAAGCGCCAGGTAAGGCGAACCCAAAATGGCGAACGTCGCGCGACGTTCGCGAACATTCGGCGAGTGCCCACCTAGTTTAGATCATGGCTCTTTCACAAATTGGAAGAATTATAACACCACTCCTACCAAGCTTAAGGATTTTTTTAGGAAAGGGACAAGAATGTCTCTGGCTCATATACAGAGGAAATGGGGAACACACCCAAGAGATCTAGGGTGTTATAATCAATTAGCCCACTATTTGAAATCAATCACCCTAACTGGTTGGGAACGAGAAAACACAATTTGGGAGAATATAATGGAAGGACCGCTCCCAATAAAGAAACCTTTATCTGTCACCTATAAGCTAATAATACAAGCGCAAACTTCCCTTCACTCACCTTGTCTTAAAAACTGGGATAAAGAATTAGGGGCAACTATCCCTATAGAGACTTGGAATAAAATATTTAAATCTGTACATAAAAGTTCCATAGCATCTAGGACGAAGGAGACAATGTATAAGTTGATAACCAGATGGTATTACACACCAGTTCGCTTACATCAAATATATTCAACCAGTTCTAATCTATGTTGTAACCTTTCTGAAGGCACTTACCTGCACTTGTGGATTGAATGCCCTATGTTAGGAGAGTATTGGATGTTGATATCCAATGTCATATGGAAACTCACTGACATCAAAATTAGTACTAACAACCCTTTACTCATATTATTTCACCTAGATGTTAGCTCTAATAGGGTGGTGCAAGATGAACTGTTTCTTCATCTTATACAGGCAGCTAAAGCACTGATCACGTACAAATGGAAATCCTCTTTACCTCCTAAATTTATAGAATGGATAAAGAGGGTTGAGGAAATTAGGAAACTTGAGGAAATTGCATACCTCTTGAGAAAAGACAGTGAACACTATTGGTCTATTTAGAAGCCATGGATAAACTTTACTATAAAGGAGAAAGATTGATGACCTCTTTAAAACCCAGTAAATTGCAGCTTAGCTCGCCAATAACTGAAATCCCCCCTTTACATATAAATAAGATATGGCCCTACTTAGATAGAGCTGATTAGACTAGACCCGAAACCCGCAGAACCTCGGGTATACCCGCACCTGGAACTTCTAAACGCAACCCCCAGGGTACCGCAGGTTTTTGTGGGTAACCCGCGGGTACCCGAGCCGGTGCAGGACTCTACTTTGCGTTGCCCTATTAGTAGTGGTATTTTAATTGTTGCAACAAATACAAACTCCCTGTATTCCATAGAGCAGAACATACAGAGCAAATAAATAAGAAACCCTGAGAGGGCAATGGAAACATTGCAGTATGCATGATGTTAGAACAACTGTATATATATGCTCAACACTAAACAAACAGTCATAAATTGATAAATGATACATTGATTTGGTTTATTTTTCAATAGAACATTAATTGGCACTTGTAATACTTGCTGGAATAACCTAACATTAACCTAACATTTGGCACCCCCAATGGCAAGACAACTTTCCTTCTCCTTTAAGCGCCTTATCTCCAGTATGGACATTCCCAATTTGGCCAGTCTTTCCTCATAGCTAAGATTTTCCATACCTTTTACCAGCTTAGTTGCCCTTCTCTGTACCCTCTTTAATACAGTAATGTCCTGTTTGAGAACTGGAAACCAAAACTGTACAGCATATTCTAGATGGGGCCTTACTAGTCCTCTATACAGTAGAAGAATGACCCCTTCCTGCAGTGAATCAATGCCCCTTTTAATACAGCTCAAACCTTTATTTTCCCTTGATGCTGCTGACTGGCATTGCTTGCTACAGCCAAGTTTATCATCTACAAGGACTCCAAGGTCCTTTTCCATAATGGATTTGCCTAGTGCAGTCCCAGGGTATAAGTGGCTTGTATATTTTTACATCCCAGGTGCATGACTTTACATTTACCAGCATTGAATCTCATTTGCCACTCAGATGCCCAGATTGCCAGTTTGTCAAGATCCTGTTGCAAGGATGCTGCATCCTGGATGGAATTAATTGGGCTGGATAGTTTTGTGTCATCTGCAAACAGGACTGCCATCAGAAATCGCAGGGCCCCATACAACAAAATTTCCTGGGCGCCCACTGCAAGCCCCACCTACAGGTTTGCCCTCCCCAACCCACAGGTCCGCCCCCCACCACACAGTAAAAAAAAAAAATATATATATTGGTGGCTAGGGTTCCCACATGTTAATAAAAAATAAGTGTGGCGTGACCGGGTCCCCCCTTACCCTCGGGGGCCCCCTGCAACTCTCCCCATTGTCCCCCCCTGATGG
The DNA here is from genome assembly GCA_038501925.1 of Xenopus petersii. Classification (NCBI taxonomy): domain Eukaryota; kingdom Metazoa; phylum Chordata; class Amphibia; order Anura; family Pipidae; genus Xenopus; species Xenopus petersii. Next base: position 87,126,545 of record CM076682.1, read on the forward strand.
CGGCCCTGTCTGCAAACACTGATACATTACTTACAATTTCCAAAATGTAACCCCAGCACACCAACATATACACCAACCCCCGCTTAAAGGTGTCTTTGGAAGAGTTCATGCTAAATAAAGAGAAAAGCAGGTATGATCTTTCTCCCCCCAAAGATAACACTTTATTTTTTCCCAGGGGGTTATATGTTGGTGTGCTGGGGTTAAATTTTGGAATTTGTATAACAGGCCGGACCCATGTGCACCCAATGAAAAGGGATGAGCGGCATTACTTTGGACTTTTTTTCTATATATTATGGGGAGGTGGCTCTCTCTCCTTAATGCCTGCCCTCCCAACCCCCACTTAATGGTGTCTTTGGAAGAGATCATGCTAAATAAAGAGAAAAGCAGGTATGGTCTTTCCCCCCCCCCCCCAAAGATAACACTTTCTTTTTTCACTTAGGATAGGACTGGCGCATGGACACTGCCTTGACAGGGCGTGTCAGCTTATGCATATTTTGTACAAACTTTGTAAATAAAAGTGTCTTCTTTACTAAAGTTACAGTTCAACTGTGCAAAAATAGTTATTCCCATGTAGGTGTGCTGGGGTTAAATTTTGGAATTTGTTACAACAGGCCAGACCCATGTGCACCCAATGAAAAAGGGATGATCGACATTACGTTGGACTTTTTTTTACATTACTTACAATACCCTCCCTATAGTCATTAATGAAAAGGTTAAATAAAAGTTTACCCAATACAGAGCCCCTAGGAACCCCACGAAGAACTTACTATAAGTACAGAAGTCCAAAGTACAAAGTCTAAGTATAGAAAAAGTGCTATTGGAGCTATATTTCCCTTTAAGTCTAATGCTGATTGGGGCACTCATCTGTCTCCATCTCCCATTTAGGTGAGGAGTGTTTTTAAGGACTGAAAAAGATTATCAGAGCATTTTAAAGGGGGACTATCACAACAATACAGGCATGGGACCTGTTATCCAGAATGCTCAGGACCTGGGGCTTTCCAGATAATGGATCTTTCCATAATTTGGATATATATGCCCTAAGTCTATTAGAAAATCATGTAAACATTGAATAAACCCAATAGGCTGGTTTTGCTTCCAATAAGGATGAATTCTATCTCAGTCTGGATTTAGTACAAGGTACTATTTTATTATTACAGAGAAAAAGGAAATCACTTCTAAAAATTTGGATTAGAGTCTATGAGATCCTATACCTGTATAATCATTTAAAAATTCTTTACCATTTCTGAAATAATCAAGTTTATTTTCACTATCCCTCTCTCAGTATCTGTTTCTCTTTATTCTGTCTCATCATCATTTATTTATATAGCGGAGTGCTTTACCTTAGTTATAACAAACAGGGAATAAATGGAGGATAACAAACAAGGAATACAGAGTACAATAGGATTAGAGGGTCCTACAAATTAGAGTTTACAAGGTAAACGTTAGGGTACAATTGAGACATTAGGATTTTAGAAAATTTTTGTGATTTAGATACAGCAATGATTGATTAATTAAGGTACATTGAACAAGCTTCTTTGAACCGGTGGGTCTTTAAGGTTTGGAAAGAAGGAGAATGTCTAAGTTCGAGGCTTCTTTCAGGAGTTGGTGTCAGATATTCATTGACAGTTAGATTCAATATATACCTTTCCTAGCAGATGAATTAGAGATCACTCTATTAAAAACACAGTACATCATGTAGGATTTGTGCAAAAGGCAGTTATTTTGTTAGATTTTGTTTATACTGGAATTAGTTATTTGAGTGAGCTCAAAGCTCAAGTGATTAAAAACCATAATGCCAATAGCTCTGAATAGGGAGACATTCCCAAATTACGTGTATAAATGTGGTACCCTGGAACTATTGCCATGTCTAAGTTGGAGGTCATTTCAAGGTTCCTTTGCATTAATGCATGCACTTGCCCATAATTCATTAGAATATGCTAGATTGGCACATTTGTGCTGCTGCATCCATTTTAGTGCTTTGTACTGGTGCTTGTGAGCAATACTTTTAAATATGCAAGCTCTTTAGGTGTTAAAATTATTCATCCCAAAATAAAAACATTAAGCCCCCATTAACTTGCATTATGCAAATTCTTCCTGAAATTCAGGAAAGAGTTCATAAATGTGATAATACTCCACTGCTGGAAAGCATCAGGATTTTGAAGTTTGAATTTTAATACATTTAATCATTCATTAAATATAATAACCCTTGTAACCTGTTTGAGCAAACTGCTTAATACTGTGATTATCTAACCCAAAGGTTTGGGGCAAATTCACTAACCTCCGGAAATTCTCCAGGGACCACCACACTTCGGCAGGTGAAAGTTCGACAGGACAACGCTAATTCACTAAAATGCGAAGTTGCATCCAGGGCTACCGTTAATTCGGCAAGCAAAGCGAAGTTGCACTAGCATTGGCTAATTTGCATACAGTGGGAAGTTAAATTTCAATGGACGTATATGTTGCAGCATTTACACTACACAAGCCCAGGGAACCTTAATAAAAAAAAAAAAAAAAAAGAGTTGTTATAATGCCCTACACATAAGCCCAGTGTATAGTTTATTTGCCATATGTTAGGAAATGTAAGGGAGAAGCTGGGTACCCTAAAAAAAAATTACAATCTTTTGCAGCCTATCACCCTGAAAAACTGAAAAGTCGCCAGCGTTTTTTGGGAATTTTCAAATTTTTTTTGAGGAACTCCTATCTACTCTATTTCACTTCACCTGGTCGCAAGTCTGGCGCAAGAGGCAACGTTCATTAAAATCCGCATCTTAGTGAATTTGCGTAGTTACGTCCATTCGCCAGAGTGAAAATTCACCTAGTGTTCAAGTGTGAAGCAGCACTACAGTCTACTCCTTTGCACAGCAATTTACGCCCGTTATTTTGGCAAAGTCCCGAAATGACGTCACATTAGTCACTTCGCCCTTTAGTAAATTTGCCCCATATAGAGATAAACAGAAACAGAAAAGGTGTGAAGGTGTCAATGAAAGAAGCCAGATGTGGGAAGTGGAGAAACAATGAAATATAAATGTTATTAATAGTATTGATCATTAAGTTTCAGTAACTCTCAAAGATAACATATACAATGTTGGGATTACAATGACTTTAGTTCTTAAGCAGAATTAGGCAAGGGTCAAAATGTCATTCGTGGCTCTCTAAACAGCTACTGTACAGTATTTCTCATACAAAAAATACTTTTACTGCTGAGAAATTTTATTTGCAGGTGCTCCCATCATGTGAAAGGCTAGAAGTGCCAGAGGGTGCAAGCCACTCTAAAGCCCTCTCCTAAACCACCAGGTATTAAGTTACAAACTTCCTTATCACCCGCGGTGCTGTATTCTGGGCCTTGCACGAGATGTGAAGCTAAAGGCATGGTCAGCACGGGTGCAGGTAGCAGCGTATATTTCCCCATTGCTGCAAACACAAGTGCCATCTGTCGCCAATTATGAATCTTTGATTCCTGAGCACAGATGGCTTCAACTATGCAGACAACAAAGGCAGCACTCTTGGGGAGTTATGTGGCAATTGGTATACTGTAAATGAGCATTTCAAGGTACAAAATAACCTCTGACCTTTGCTATAAACCCTTCCTGCAAAATGCCCATCCACATATGTACCCAAATGCAAAGTATCTGGCTGTTTGTGAGGCAATGATGATGACAATGAACAAATGTGGGCTGCCTAAGATTTCATTATGACATCCTGCCTGAAGATAGTACCTTTGTATCCTCAAAAGCCTTTTGACTTCATACATCTCAGCCATTTATCTTTTTGACTCCCCGAAATGTGTTCTTGCATTAACCTTTCAGAGAAGTTAACATTAAGATAAGTGATACTTTGAAGAGGAAACTTTAGTTTATCAGTGATTTTGGTTATGATAAAAATTATGAAAACTATCCCTGCTCGAACTCAGGTGTTTAACATGATCTCCAAGTGAAATTGAGATTTGTATAATATGCACCAGACATTGTAACAGAGCACCGGGATTAGTGCCAAAATGTAATAGATAATTTGAGATGGAAAGACTCTGGGCACTGCCAACATTTAAACGGTGTGTGCGCTTGTGGGGTTGGGGTTTAAATTTATAAACTAACACCTGGAAAACTGGTCTGACTGACAGGCTGATTTAGATACTACCTTCCTATGGCTTAAAATGTATCTGTTTCTGTGTTTCTGAATAAAAAAATCTTCTAAACCATGTTAATGTTAGGTACCCTAAGGCATTTGTCTAAACCAGTGATCCCCAACCAGTGGCTCAGAAGCAACGTGTTGCTCACCAACCCCTTGGATGTTGCTCTCAGTGGCCTCAAAGCAGGTGTTCATTTTTGGATTCCTGGTTTGAAAGCAAGTTTTGGTTGCATAAAAAACGGGTGTACTGTCAAACATAGCCTCCTATAGGCTGCCTGCCCACATAGGGGCTACCAAATAGCCAATCACAGCCCTTATTTGGAACCCCCTATGAATTTTTATCATCCTTGTGTTGCTTCCCAACTCTTTTTTACAAATGAATGTGCCTCATAGGTAAAAAAGGTTAGAGATCCCTGGTCTAAACCATGACTATCGAAGGTCTGCTGAGGTCACCTACATGAAAATATATTCTTTACTTATAATTGTGTATTCTGGCATATGTGCCCATTATCTACTGGTAGATAGTGATGGGCGAATTTATTCGGCAGGCGCGAATTTGCGCGATTCGCTGTCAGCGAATAAATTCGCAAAACACCCGCGAAAATTTGTGGAAAACAGGCGCCGGCGTCGGAAAAACGGGCGCCGGCGTCAAAAACGAGACGCCGGCGCAGTTTTGCAAATTTTTCGCCGTTTCGCGAATTTCACGCGAAATTCGCTAATTTTTCGGCGAAACGGAGCAAATTCGCCCATCACTACTGGTAGATCCTAAACTGATAGATCACGGAAGTCCACAAGCAGTTACATGACATCATACTTCATGGTACTTACCAATATTCAGATTTTAATGAAATGACTTGGATATGGGTGATTTTTATTTAAACATGGCAATATATTATTTTTATAGTATTGTGTGGTAGATCCCACAATGGTAAAACCTAGGCACTCATATTATAGGTGTATTGCCTTAAATGGATGGTTTATCTTCAGGCCTTGCTCATTTATATATCTTGATGGATTGTGTTATATATTATTATTACAGAGAGAAAGATGTTATGGATAAGGATACCTCAGAGCAAATACATACTGTCTGGGTAAAAGGCCATTAAAACATAAATAGGATAGGCACTATTTATGGACTATCTCTGTACACACACAAGCAACTAAACACGCACACTTAAAATTAAGGTTTATATAAAAACACCCTATTGCATCTACTATTAAGCCTGCTTACATATTATTATAAACATTATAAATGGACATGTGTTTTAAACCAAATCGAAAGGATAAGTCATACATGTTCTGCCTTTCTGACTGTGCTGGGTCAGTCCTTCCTCTCAAATTCTGGATGTAAATTCCACTCAAGCCAATGAGCTACAACATAATGCATGTAATCTTTTGGCTGCATGACCAGTGCTTTAGGAGCCCAGTTATATTCCACAGCCTTGTAAAATGTGCTGCTATTTATTTTTTCACAGAATGTTCTAAGCTTTCTCAGCTTACTATTTTAGGGCAAGCATAACTAATTTATGATGAATATACAATTTTTATCATAAAAAGGAGAGACATCCATTTTCACGTTTGGAGGTGCTTAGTGTTCCTCCGCACTAGCAGAATCTCCCAATACAGCACATGGAATATACTGTAATAGGCGTCTCTCCTAAAAAGGAAATCATTAGTGTTCTGTGACTGGGCCAGTTAACCCCAAAGCAATAACTGCATTTGGTAAGGTTTCTAGGGCAGATGTTTATATTCACAGATGGCATTATTACAGAACAATAAGGTCTCACTCAAAAGCACTAGCTCACGAAGTCTGAACAGTGACAGTGATTGGACCAGTTTTTTTTGGACAAGCAATTTTATTGACCATATTATTGACCATAAGAATACAAGAAAATCCATTGGGTTATTTTTTATGCAAGCAAAAAATACTTTGTTGAACTCAACGTTTCGATCCCACACAGGGATCTTTGTCAGGAGAGATGTTCTCTCTCGAGTATTTTTTGCTTGCATCAAAAAGAACCCAGTGAGTGCCGCTATTCTTTGCAAGTACATTTACCTAATTTTTGCAAGCACCTGGGTATCTCCTGAGTTTACAGAGTGCACCTTTTGGACACACCGTGTGTGTGTGTGTGTATATGTATATGTATATATATATATATATATATATATATATATATAGTTATATATATATATATATATATATATAGATATATATATATATATATATATATATATATATATATATATATATATATATATATATATATATATAGATAGATATAGAGATATAGAGATATAGAGATATATATATATATATATATATATATATATATATATATATATATATATATATAAACCGCACTACCAGGACTTCCATAAAGTGTGAAAAAACCCCAAAATTTTATTTTCAACGTTTCGGCTCCCAACTTAAGCCGTCTTCAGGAGGTGACATTATTTATAATTTAACCAGCACCCAGGCAGTGACCATTACTTGGGAGTGCTCCAGATTGTGATTTTGTATGATATATATATATATATATATATATATATATATATATATATATATATATATATATATATATATATATATATATATATATATATATATATATATAGTTATAAAAAGCCAACCCCATTCAGCTTTTGTTGAACTTCAGCCCCCAACTGTAATTTACTATTACTATTATTCTGAGAGCTACAATGTACATACTGCTGAAATGCATCAGATTGGGCATTCCTGCAAAACTGAAGTACCAAGAGAAAGTTGTCTGTTGCGGTTTCATGCTTACCTGTCCTTTGACAAGGCTGGCAGCAAATTGTCTCATCACTGCTTCCACTGTGTAGGCACTGGACCATCCTCTGGGAGTGAGCAGCTCCATGCAGATTGCCCCACCATCCAGCACATAGCCATTCTCTAGCCTGGGACTGAGCACTCGCATAAAGGGAGGCGAGAAGGGGAAGTTGTCAGGGAATGTCAGGTTGAGCAGGATGGACTCTGTATTGGTCTCCTTCATGTCCTGCCAGAGGATGGAGTCCTTGTCCACCTGGTGCAGTTTAACATTCCAATCAAAGAGGCTGTCATCCACCAGCTCCACAGAGATAAAGTGATCATTCAGCTTGCGGATGTCTTGTAGCTCTTTCATAAGCCTTCTGCTCCTCACCTGAGTACAATGTTGTCGATTTGGGGGCCCCAGGGGTTGCAAGGAAGATCCCCCGCTTTGTTTCCCACCTACCACTCCATTTCCTGCAACACCTCCTTGTGGTTTGGGCTCCTTGGCAATGGTCGGAGTGCTGGTCTCTCTATCAGTATTCTTTTCCTTACCACCTGCAGTATAGTGCTTGTCCTTGTGGCCTTGCTCAGCCTTTTTGCCCTTGATCTCAGGCTGGCCAAGGATCCCATCAGTAGTTGTAGTGTTATTGCTGCAGCAGCCACTGCTACCTCCCCCACTGCTCCCACCACCCCCTCCTCCTGCTGAGCCTCCTTGCTGATGCTGCTGTTGCTTGTTGATGCTATGCTTTCCCCTGCTACCCTTCAACGATCCTTGCTGGCTACGATGATGATGATGCTTAGGGTCTTCTGTGTCCCTATCGTGAAGACGAATCAGTCCTATTTTCCGCAGCAGAGTAGCCATTTTCTAGGTTATTTTGATACCAACCTGTCTCCTTTCTCAGTGAAGAATGGGAGAGCAGTGTGATTCTTGCCCAATGCGCTTCCTCAACTTAGATCGCACCTAGCATTGCAGTACCAGTCAGATGATCAAAGGCAATCCATAACAATTTTCCTGTTTATACACTGCATAAATCAAATTGTAGCCTGGGACTGGGCTGCTTAGGAAATCCAAGCAGGTAAATGCACAGTGGCTGATTCTAGAACACTGGAGAAAGTGGATGAGTCTGTTGTGACAGCAAGGTTGCCTTGCTTGGCCGCTCCTCAGTGGATTAATCTCCATTCAGCCTCCTACAAATCTGACTCCCGTTTCCTTTTCATGATCAACAGTGGTGGCAGCCTCGCAGAGTCCCTCTATTAAATACAGCCGTGCTGCCAGCACGGCTCTCTCTCTCCTCCTTTTCTGCAGTGCCCCAGTCACTCTTTTTTCCACTCTTCTCTGTTTTCACCTCCTTCTGGTGCAGTGAAATAGTACTAATCCCCTGCCAGCCCTATCCCTTCTGTCTCTTATCTGCAGACCTCACAAAAGAGGGGGGAGGGCTGCTGTACAAGGAGGGGAGGAGGGAAGGAACACTACAGCTCACATGGAAGCAGCAGGCAAAGCAGACACACGACTGGCTACATAATAATTAAAAGGTCCTATGATTAATCCACTGGCAACTCCCAGTATTCAAAAGTCTGGTTTGGCCCGCCCCTTTCTCCTATCATCCCCCCATTCATTACCTGTTATATATATAACAGTTGTAGCATGTTTGGGAAAATCATAGATGGAAAGTATATCCCTCCCAGAATTCTCTATGAAGCAGTGCAGAGGGATGTGAAAATGAGGCTCTGAGTAGCAAGGAGGTGATTAGCCTCACCTTGAGTAAAAAGGTGAGGTCTCAATTAAGGCTGCTCTCTGCCCTGGAGAGAGAGAAAGGAGAGCTACTGGGGGGTTGTGTTAAAAGTTTGCATAGTAACTGCATGTTACCTGTGTTCAAAGCATAAAGACTTTTATTGCTGGGCACAAGTTTACAGAAAGAGATAAGTTATCTGGTAGCAAGGACTGGCTACCGTGTTATGTTGGTGTTTAAGCTGCTGTGTTAAATAAATGCACACGTGAGATCAGCTGGAAACCTGTGTACTGTCTACTGTCTGTGTGAAAGGAGCTGCTGCTACTACCTAAAGAGTGATTCCCCCACACAGTGTATGTTGTGCTCTAGGGCATTGTTATGATAGTGAGCCATGCATGCCAAGTACTCTACTGGACCTTAGGTATCCCAGTGAAACCCTAAAATGAAACCCCCTTGCTCACTAACTGACAATCTCCATGCAGGCTAAAACAGAGACTAGTGGAGGACTAGCATGGAGACAAAAATGAACTGAGTTTATCATATAATAAGCAGTCTATTATATATTGGTACCCAGGGTTGGACTGGCTAGCAGGACCAAAAACCCAGTGGGCCCCCCCCCCAGGCTCACTCCCCACCAAAACGTTGGGTGCTCTACCAACACTCCCACATCTGCAAGCAAAAAGGAAAGTGGCAGTTAGCAGGGACCAGGGGGTAGCGGAGGTGTAGGCTGACAGCAGGTAGAGATGTTCACGACTGGGGTGGGGGAGCCCCTAAAGTGGCAGGCCAGGTGGAAGCCCCGGACACCCCAGTCTAACACTGGTACCAAGCCTGAACTGGGATTCAAAATGGGCCTGGGCATTTCAAGTACACAGAGACCCAAACAGCCCCCTGGCCAATAAATAGTAACTGTCTATGGCATCTTACTGTAGCCTCTCTGGCAATTGCCAAAATCCACAGAATGTAATTGATACCAATTTAAAATTCAGGGCATTGTAAAAATAGTAATAAAATATAAACTGGTTGCATTACACATTGGTATTCTACATAGTATATAACATTGCTGCGAGACAAAGTAACTATTAGTTACACCAGGAAAAAAAATATTGTACTGTGTGATGTAGCTTCAATGCATATTGTCTTCAAATATATGATATTTTAAACTAGGATTGGTACAAAAGGGGGAGGGGGCACTGCAAAACACATAAAAAACAAATTTAGTTCTAGAACAGGTCAGTACATTTGCTTGAATGTTGTATCTAGTGTTTCCATGCATTCAAGTATAATTTTTTGGTAATGTGGCTAATAAACAAGTGTGTCAAGCTGATGGGTTCTCCTTTACAGGAAATAAGAGTAGGTAATGCTATAAAAGCAGAACAAAGCAAATTTGCAAGAGGCCTATTTCTATTTTTCATAATCACAGAGAAACTGAACAGGAGCAAGGCATTACATAGCTAAACCAATTGCATGCTTTTTATCGCCTAAATATGCTCCATGCAACTGCACCTGGGCCAACACAGAGGTCCCGCGTGCAGTCATATAACAGTGGTGCTTCGAGCATAGGGGCTGTTTCTCGGCTTGCATTTATCCACAGGCTGAGAATCAACCCATATTGGCTGTAGGCTTAAACCCTGTTCATTATGTCCTTGGAAAGAACAAATGCAATAAAATGAGTCTATAAGCTAAGTAATATTGGTAAAGGCAAACTAAAGGGATGACAAGTAGTGTATGAAGTAGTGATGTTAACATGATTTTATATTTCCATGTATTTCCAGTATTTCTGCAGTACAAAAGGGAAATCAAAATGTATTATTAACTAAACGGCAAGTGAAGAACTATTAATAATGGAATCACTCATTGCTGTAACTAATGCCTATAGATTCTGCTGGTTGGCTTTTCTCAAGGTAACAGTGAAAGGGTCATCAACCTAAAGTAAGACCTACTATTGCCTATTACCGTAGCAACTGAGCCATTTCAATACGCACTTCAATGACGGATAAGTGCTAAGGATTTATTTAAGGGTCACACTAAGGTAAAAATTATATAACAAATGTACTGTTGTTATGCATTTCTGTTATATAGCTTATCTGTAGCAGTCTCTGCTTTTGGAAGTCATTTCAGCTTATGCCACAGAAATATTTTCTATACTATTTAGTATAGTAAGAATGTTTGCAATTAATCTACCAGTATATATATATATATATATATATATATATATATATTTACACCTACTCTATACATTACCTATTCCTGATATAGAGTCATTATATAGATCAGTGGAACATTAACAAAGGTCCAGGGCCAGATGGTATTCATCCCAGGGTGATTAGCGAGCTTAGCTCTGTGATTGCCAAACCTCTTTACTTAATTTTTCAGGATTCATTGAGATCTGGCATAGTGCCGAGAGACTGGCGAATTGCTAATGTGGTGCCTCTATTCAAAAAAGGATCCCGTTCTCAGCCTCAAAACTATAGGCCAGTTAGTCTAACGTCAGTGGTAGGAAAGCTTTTCGAAGGGTTAATAAAGGATAAGATACTGGACTTCATAGCAAATCATAATACTATGAGTTTGTGCCAGCATGGTTTTATGCGTAATAGATCTTGCCAGACTAACTTAATTTCTTTTTATGAGAATGTAAGTCGAGACCTCGATTCTGGGATGGCAGTGGATGTGATTTACTTAGATTTTGCTAAAGCATTTGATACAGTGCCACACAAAAGGTTACTGGTTAAATTAAGGAATGTTGGCCTGGAACATAGTATTTGTACCTGGAGAATTGACTAAAAGATAGACTACAAAGAGTGGTGGTAAATGGAACATTTTCTAATTGGACCAGTGTTGTTAGTGGAGTACCGCAGGGCTCTGTACTAGGTCCCTTGCTTTTCAACTTGTTTATTAATGACCTGGAGGTGGGCATTGAAAGTACTGTTTCTATTTTTGCAGATGATACTAATGCAAGGTTATGCACTTTGGCAAAAATAATATAAATGCAAGTTATACACTAAATGGCAGTGTGTTGAGTTTCCTTAAATGAGAAGAATCTAGTGGTCTTTGTAGATAACACGTTGTCTAATTCTGGGCAGTGTCATTCTGTGGCTACTAAAGCAAATAAAGTTCTGTCTTGCATAAAAAAGGGCATTAACTCAAGGGATGAAAACATAATTATGCCTCTTTATAGGTCCCTGGTAAGGCCTCATCTGGAGTATGCAGTGCAGTTTTGGACTCCAGTCCTTAAGAGGGAAATAAATGAGCTGGAGAGAGTGCAGAGACGTGCAACTAAATTGGTTAGAGGGACGGAAGACTTAAATTATGAGGGTACTGTCAAGGTTGGGTTGTTTTCTCTGGGGAAAAAAGGCGTTTGCGAGGGGACATGATTACACTTTACAAGTACATTAGAGGACATTATAGACAAATGGCAGGAGACCTTTTTACCCATAAAGTGGATCACCGTACCAGAGGCCACCCCTTTAGACTAGAAGAAAAGAACTTTCATTTGAAGCAACGTAGGGGGTTCTTCACAGTCAGGACAGTGAGGTTGTGGAATGCACTGCCGGTTGATGTTGTGATGGCTGATTCAGTTAATGCCTTTAAGAATGGCTTGGATGATTTTTTGGACAGACATAATATCAAAGGCTATTGTGATACTAAGCTCTATAGTTAGTATAGGTATGGGTATATAGAACTTAATTAAAAGTAGGGAGGGGTGTATGTATGGATGCTGGGTTTTCATTTGGAGGGGTTGAACTTGATGGACTTTGTCTTTTTTCAACCCAATTTAACTATGTAACTAGTACAGTCTTACTAATAGAATTTTTCCATCTTATCAGTTACCTGGTGAAATGTAGAACCTCTGTGCTTTCATATTTAGTCACGTCTCATGCTATGAAACAATGTGCTGCCTATGCATGGAATATTTCCTAAACTCTCATGGGAATCCTGCATCTCTTCACTCATTTAGCACCTATGCTAAATTTAGTAGTAGTTCACAGCTGAGTATAATAGAGTGAAAAAATGCAAAAAACTCCATAAGCTACTTTTCTTATTGGCTGATTTTTCTATTATCTCTCATCTGCCTACAGGGTATCGTGATGCATATCCTCTAATATGTAACATTTTTCCATCTAAAAAATTTATGAACAAATCTGCACCTTGCATATAATATAAATATTTCTTTAGATAATATATGCAATCTTGCAAAAGACTTTAAAGCCAGTATCAAAACTGAATTCAAATTAATATTTTTCTCTCTATTTACTTGTTATTAAACTGTTAGAAAATTGCAGGCACAATAGTTTGAAGTAATCTAATGATTTTAAGGATGAAATACTTAAATGTGGTCTGTGTTGTGAAAAGAGATTTTTTTTTTCATAATTGAATCTGCCAAAAGTGCAGTAGCATTATGATGTTTTTGCTAGTATAAGTAAACGACTAAGGTAGGCAGAGTTTGCCTTTTTTATTCTGATTATTTGTGTCAAAGATTCAGACACATTCATCCATGAAAGAGTTTCTCTTTATTCATTTTGTCGCAAGGCATGGCTTTCTTTTATTGTTCATTGTCCCTGCCTATTCTGTGACATCAGTACAAATGTTTAATTCTCTATTCTTCATAATAGATTCACCAAATACCAAACAGAATTTTATACCTAATTTGTGTATGAAATCACCTGTCTTTAAAATCCAAGTCTTCAAAAAGCGTGAGATGCAGCTGAATCCTAGACGTGGTGCATACCACGATGTGATGTACAACCTGGGAGGGTAGAGGCAGCAGAGGATTGGGATGGTGTTGGGTAATGTGCGGCAGGAGGATGGGGCGGTGTAGAAAGGCAGTAGTGTGGAGAGGCAAGTGGGGGAATTGGAGTTCTATCTGCAGTTATGTGCAGGGAGGTGGAGCAGGCCGTGGTGTGGCTCTGTGTGTGTGTGTGGGGGGGGGTTGAGCCTCAGGTGGTGATGTGCAGCACTGGGGAAGTGGAGGCAAATGGAGGTGTGTAGTGAGTTGCACATAGGTAATGTGGTTGGTGCTGAGGCAGTGATGTGTGACAGCAGTGTGTGTATGGGGGGGGTTGACTTCCTGTACTGGTTATTAGGGGGGTGTTATATGTAATCTGTTCAATGCTATCGCCCGTTTATTATACTGTTAAATCGTTACATAGTTAAATTGTGTTGAAAAAAGACAAAGTCCACAGAATATGTTGGCACTTTCTAAATATGTGCTAATAATCATCTTTATGATTATATCTTAGCTTTGATCAAGTGCAAGGTGCTGTTTTATTATCACAGAGAAAAAAAGGATTATTTGCCAAAAATAGACTTTGTGGTGCAAATTTACTTACGTGCAAATTTCCGATTAGGAAGGCTCCACCACACTTTGTTCAACTACATCAGATGTTATTTTTCATAGAGTTCTCTGTAAATGTACACTGGGGTACTTTCGCCAGCCAAAATTTGTCATCGCAAAATTTTATCGAATTTTCTCTAGAGTTACTATCCTCCTATCGAAACTTCGTTAACATAATTAAGATTACTTAAATTTAAATACGGTGGGTACATAGAGGTCATATGTATGTATTCATTAGGGATGATGGTGAAATTGCTGGAAGTGGCCACTTATTATTAAATATGTCCAAGGAAGCAAAAGAGATCCTCCTAGACACGAGCCTACCCTAAAACAAATGTAGCATGAGCTTGAAATGGTTAAAAAAGTGGAAACAACATATATTTTACAACCTGTAAACATAATAACATATTAAAGTAATAGTTTTGTAGTTTTGTAGGTAGAACCTAGCAAATAGACTTTGTCGAAAAGAGAAACGTATTGGAAAGTTCACACTTTGGAAATTTGCAGATTGACAATCATTCTCCTGAGCAAAAATTTGTGTGGCGAAATGGTGCTCAACTTCTCTAGCGCTGAGCTTTTTTGCTAGCAAATTGTCTTCTTGACCTTTTATTAAATTGGAGATGTCCCTGCAAATTGTCATTTTGGCAAATTTTTGTTAAAAAAACTTTAGTAATTTGTCCCCATAAAAGATGGCTTTCCCACAACCGCAACCACTTTTTGGATATCATACATAGTAAGTTAGGTTGAAAAAATACACACGTCAAGTTCAACATGACGGGTGCAGTGTCGATTCTGCACCTATCCCTTCTGCCCCCCCACCACATACCTCCTACCCCAATAACACATACACACACCACTGGTTTGGAAAGAGATGGCCACAGTTGTTTATTTTAAACAGAATGAGAATAATTAGCCTGTATAACATTTTTACCGTTTGTATAACACATTATAATCCTTTATAATATTATTCCCCCACCCGGGGGAAAGGGAAATGGGGGTGGGGTGGCTGTACCCCAACTGCCAAGATAGGTTCCTGTTCCATTTCTCCCAAGCCCTAAACTGGGCTGCCAACCTTCCCATGAGGACCCAGGCCTACCAGGCTACTTCCACTCACTATGAAATAACCCCTTTTAACTTCCCCTGGTGGTCCTTGTAAAGGTACCCTCCGCCAACTGCGACAAAACCAACCCATATACAGGGAGGGAGGGAGGGCGGGCTGCTGCGTCCTGCTGCCTCCACGTCCTGGCGCCCAATGGTGATTATAACTGATGCATTGGCCCTTCCGCAAGTCCAGGAACCCCTCCAGCCAATCAAACCCCTGCAACGAAAAAAGGGGGTGGTGCGTGGCACTACTCCTATGCCCTGTCAAGTCCCTGCTTCCCCTAGAAGTAATTGGGTCCCATTATCGGATCTTTAGATCATGTCTTCAATCTGCATATTACACTAATGCAGGCCCATGTGTTGCCCAAATGCCACCAGAGGTAGCCAACATGATACTTCCCTCCTTACTGCCCTGGGCTTAACTCTTCTGCACTTTGGCCAGAAAGAGAGGGGGTTGTATTGCTAGTGCAGCGAGGCAATTGTGCTCTCTGCTGCTGAATTGTTACCTTTATTATGGGGAAGGTAAACTGACATCAACAAACAAGCAAAGCATTCCGGAGCAGAAACAGGACAATAAGAAACAAGAACAAGGCATTGCTTAGCATGGGAAGCAGACATATTGGAGCAGAGGTCCATTCAGGGAAGGATTTCTTTAGTAGGAATGCTGTAACGTTGTGCTCATGCAACAGCCCTATAACAGGTTTAAAGGAGAACTAAAGCTTTACTAAAGAAGTATGTTAGACATGTTGGACATTATGTTTTGGGCTTCTGTACCAGCCCAAGGCAACCACAGCCCTTTAGCAGTAAAGATCTGAGCCTCAAAAAATAACCCTGTAGCTCCGCTTCTCTGCTGATTCACTGCACATGCTTTGTGCTGCTTTCAGTTACTGAGCTTAGGGACCTACTCACAATATACAATACACATAGAATATATGCCACGGGGGGGGGCGTGGCCGGATTTTGTGCTGAACGGACGTGAGAATCTGCAGCTCCTGTCTTCAACCAGCATTTCACTTGCTTTCGTTTGTGGACTGGTAAACCTCTTATAATGGGCAAAGATGCCAAGAAGAAACCTTCCCCTCCAAAACAGACGTCCCCGGCGAAGGTAAAAATCCCTTTGGTGTCGTCTTTCTTTGAGAAATCTGAGGGGCCTAGTTTGCAACGCTCAAAGATGGCGGATGCGCCACGTTGTAGCCCCAGCCCAACAGACTCCACGAGCAGCTCTATACAGCGCTTTCACCAGCATGACATTCGTAAGCTCATCGCGGCGTTACCAACTAAGTCGGATTTGCTGGACATGGCTAAAAATATTAAATCTGCGCAACAGGCTGAAATGGCTGGGATTAAAGACGCTTTGAAAGATATTTGCGCGAAGATGGAAGAGATCGATATGCAGCTCCAAACCCATACGCAAGGGATTAATAAAGCTACGGAACGGGTAAATACACATCATAAATATACAGTATATATTTGTTACGGTGGCATATGGAGAACTTGGATAACAGGGGGTGCTGAAATAACCTTCACATTCGGGGGAATCCCTGAGTCAGTTGAACAGCCTGATTTGGAACAGACATTATGTGAGATCTTTAACCCACTGCTTGACAAATTGCCCCAAACGGCGATTGACTTTGACCGTGCACACAGAGCGCTTAATGCTTCATTTAGAGGAGACCAGCCAAGAGATGTCATTTGCTGTCTCCACAGCCACAAATTGAAAGAGGAAATCCTCAGGAAGACGAGGGCTGAAGTGCAAATCTCGTACGAAGGACATAAAATTGAAATATATCAGGACCTCGCTTGGCTCACACTGCAGCAGAGACGTAAGCTTCGCCCCCTGACGGCACTACTCTTGGAGAAACATATTAAATATAGATGGGGATACCCATTTGCACTGATTGGCAATTAGTGCAAATGGTAATACCCATTTGCACTAATTGCCAATCTCAACGGTAGATTCTTCAGCCTTAAGGAACCCGGTGATCTTCCCCAGTTCTGCAATCAACTGGAGATCCAGCCACCAGACCACGCAGAATGGAGAGCACTCGCATACAACGGTGAGGACCTACCAGAATTGGAATTCCAAGACTGGTCTACACCAACTAAGAAACGGAGAGGACTTAACAAACTACCACTCGAGTCATGGGGGATCCACGTTCCTGATTATACAGTTTGGTTCCCAACCTTATAGGAGGGTAACTATGTCTCGATTTTTGGATGGTTTGGTCATACTAAGGGTGTTTGAAATTTGATGATATTTCACGACTAATGGGCTCCCTACTTCCTCCATTTTGAATGCCCAAATTTCTAATGTTCCCTTGAGGCTTTTTGCTGTTTTTCCCCTCCCCCTTTTATAATTTTTTTTTATTCCTTTCTTTTCTTCCCTTTCTTTCTTTCTTTTCTTCCCTACTAGCTACCCATCTTTTCCTTCCTTTCCCCTCCCCCCTTTTTTTTTCTTCTCCTAGTTATATCCCTCCTTCCTATCCAGGGCTCGTACATCCCTGTTGCATTTAACATTTACCTTAGTCTTTATCTTAAATTTGTAGCTACGCAAAGCTATTAATACCGGAGACTAGGAGTTGCGGATTACGTGTGTCTTTGTTTATCCTCGGCTCCCCCCCCATTTGTATCTCTGTAGTTACATAACTCCCCCAATTTTCTTTCTTTTTGGGAAAGGGAGTTCACGGAGTTCCAATACTTGATTCTCCCTACTAGTTGTTCAATTTTAGCCTTGATTTTTGAGTCTGCAATGGGAGATAATAATGTGATTAAGCAGTTATTTTTATATAAAGTATTCAAGTTTGTTTTTACATGCTGGGCGGCTCTTCTACGAACACCTATGATTTTGCTGAGAAGTGAGAGCTTCACTAACAGGTATGTGCGTTGGTTACAGATTGTTTATAATGCTGTCTGACAAATTGTGTATCATGTCGTTGAATGTCAGGGGTCTCAACACAATTCAGAAACGCAACAGTCTCAAGTTAGAGCTTAAAAGGCATAGAGTACAGGTC
This sequence comes from Xenopus petersii, assembly GCA_038501925.1. Taxonomy (NCBI): domain Eukaryota; kingdom Metazoa; phylum Chordata; class Amphibia; order Anura; family Pipidae; genus Xenopus; species Xenopus petersii. The sequence continues at coordinate 87,144,614 of CM076682.1, forward strand.
GCCATGCTACAGGAAATGCATCTTAAAAGACTAGCAACATCTAAAATTTATGTTAAAGGCTATCAAAACATTTACATTAGCCCACCTCAACAATCTAAAGTCAGAGGTACGGCTATTCTGCTGGCCGATCACCTGCAATGGATGTATCTAGAACAGACGGCAGATAAACTGGGACATATGAATGCGGTCAAAGGGCTGATAGGAAATACGAAGTACACTTTTGTATCACTTTATCTTCCAAACACGGGACAATTGAGACATTTGAAGGCCTTACTCCATCAAATAGATCAGTTTTCTGAAGGCGTCTTGATCATAGGTGGAGACTTAAATTTTGCTTTCAAGCCACTTATAGATTGCTCCTCAAAACACTCTTGCCTTTCTACAGGTCAATTAGCCCAATTGAGACAATTGTCATCTGGATATAGGTTAGTAGATGTGTGCCGGATTCTTAAACCTGAGTCAAGAGACTATTCTTTTTTTTCCAACCCCCATCAACTGTACTCTCGTATTGATTATTTTCTTACACCACATAACCTCCCCCTGTGCTCTAAAGCGGTCATTGGCTCCATTACATGGTCGGACCATGCTCCCGTTTTCTTGTACTTCATGAGGCAGAGTCCGGCTTGCAGGACTTGGCATTGGAAATTGAACGAAACCTTACTGGAAGACGTCTCTATTGTTCAATGTATATCAGAGACTTTAGAACGATACTTCAAGGAGAATAACACTCCCACCTCAGATCCGCAAATGGAAGCACATAAATGTGTGGTCAGGGGCGAGCTAATCAAGTTAGGTACATATAAAAATCGCGAGAGGCAACAAAAGTTTAACCAATTACTGATATCTCTGGCCGCACTGGAACGGCAACACAAACCGACATTCCCCAGCCTTGCTCGACCAAATCACGGCACTGAGACAAAGAATTAAAAATTCACTTAGCAACTATACAAAAAAAGCTATCTTTTATCAAAAAAAACTTTACTTTGAACATGGAAACAAAAGTGGCCATTTACTAGCTTCTGCCTTAAAAGTCAAGCAAAGACGAAACCACATGGTTACCCATGACACGACCAGAATCACTCATGTTTTCCGTGATTTCTACAAATCTTTATACAATATTGAATCTGATTTTCTCAGATTCACTGTCATCTGGTATGGTGCCTATGGATTGGAGAAAAGCTGATGTTATTCCAATATTTAAAAAGGGTTTACGATCTCAGCCTGGCAATTATAGGCCAGTAAGCTTGACATCTGTGGTGGGCAAATTATTTGAAGGCTTGTTAAGGGATCACATTAAAAATTTTGTCCTAATGAATGGCATTATGAGCAACAATCAGCATGGCTTTATAAAGGATAGGTCATGTCAGACTAATTTGATTGCATTTTATGATGTGGTAAGTAGTGGGGGGGCAGTAGATGTGATCTATTTGGATTTTGCCAAAGCGTTTGATACTGTGCCCCACAAACGACTGCTTTCTAAACTAAGGTCTGTTGGGCTTAATGAAGTCATTTGCACATGGATAGGAAACTGGCTACAGGATCGGGTACAGAGGGTAGTTGTTAATGGGACATTCTCTACTTGGAGTAAGGTTCTTAGTGGGGTCCCCCAGGGCTCAGTATTGGGTCCACTTTTATTTAACTTGTTCATTAATGACTTAGGGGAGGGTGTTGTAAGTAATGTATCAGTGTTTGCAGATGACACAAAATTATCCAGCCCAATTAATTCCATCCAGGATGTGGCATCCTTGCAACATGATCTTGACAAACTGGCAATCTGGGCAGCTAAGTGGCAAATGAGATTCAATGTTGATAAATGTAAAGTCATGCACCTAGGATGTAAAAATATCCAAGCCACTTATACCCTTAATGGGACTGCACTAGGCAAATCCATTATGGAAAAGGACCTTGGAGTCCTTGTAGATGATAAACTTGGCTGTAGCAAGCAATGCCAGTCCGCAGCATCAAGGGCAAATAAGGTCTTGAGCTGTATTAAAAGGGGCATAGAGTCAAGGGAGGAGGGGGTCATTCTTCCACTGTATAGCGCACTTGTAAGGCCCCATCTAGAATATGCCGTACAGTTTTGGTCTCCATCACTCAAACAGGACATTATTGTATTAGAGAGGGTACAGAGAAGGGCAACTAAGCTGGTAAAAGGTATTGAAAATCTTAGCTATGAGGAAAGACTGGCCAAATTGGGGATGTTCACGCTGGAGAAGAGGCGCTTAAGGGGTGATATGATGACTATGTATAAATATATAAGGGGATCATATAATAATCTCTCTAATGCTTTATTTACCAGTAGGTCTTTCCAGCTGACACGAGGTCACCCATTCCGATTAGATATTCCGATTTCCGCCTAAATATTCCGAAGGGGTTTTTTACAGTGAGAGCTGTGAAGATGTGGAATTCTCTCCCTGAATCAGTTGTACAGGCTGATACATTAGATAGCTTTAAGAAGGGGTTGGATGGCTTTTTAGCAAGTGAGGGCATATAGGGTTATGGAAAATAGCTCATAGTACAGGGACTAGTCCGATTGCCATTTTGGAGTCAGGAAGGAATTTTTTCCCCCTCTGAGCCAAATTGGTGAGGCTTCAGATGGGTTTTTTTGCCTTCTTCTGGATCAACTGGCAGTTAGGCAGATATAATAATAAAAAAAAAAAAAAGGTTGAACTTGATGGACGTGTGTCTTTTTTCAGCCTTACTTACTATGTTACTATGTTACTAGGTCATGACTCAATTTCCCACAATGCCTAGCTCTTTATTTATGAGAGGCAGGTTGGGGTCGGCATGATGTAAGCATTTGTTAGGAAGCGACAGCAGACACCAGTACAGGGCTGTGCTGCACCTTGAACTGGATTCAGAACAAGGTGCAAAGGTCAGGCTGCACTTAAATTCACCAATGAAAGTGCTTTGTAAATAAACATACCTTTTCACCCGTTAATGCTATAGAACTTGCTTCTGGGCATTTGGTAATGACCCTGTAAATCTTTATGAAAAATATGGTACATGAGTTATTCTAATAGTTCTAGATTAAAAACATGATGTTTTATAGCTCGAAAATGTAGAGAGGTCAGATCAAGGTACAAGGCTCTAGGCTGCAAAGGTTATTACAGGGCAGTTATAAGGTTTACTATAAGTTCAACTCTATTTAAAAAAACAAAAAAAAAACAGTTTTGACAAAAGGGAGCAAATCAGTGCATTATGGGGCAGATTTATCAAAATTTGAGATTAGAGCTCACCACAGAAAAAATTGAAGGGGTTTGTTCACCTTTGCAATAACTTTTGGTATGATGTAGAGAATGATATTCAGGGACAATATGCAACTGGTTTCTATGTTTTATTATTTGTGTTTTTTGAGTTGTTGAGCTTTTTATTCAGCAGATCTCTAGTTTGCAATTTCAGCAATCTGGTTGCTAGGGTCCAAATCACCCAAGCAACCATTCACTGAATTGAAAAAGAGAATGGAATATAAATAGGAGAGGAACTAAATAGAAAGATGAGTAATAAAAAGTAGCAAAAACAATAAATGTGTAGCTTTACAGAGCATTTGTTTGAGACAAAGGGGCCGATTCACTCAGCTCGGGTGAAGGGTTCGAATGAAAAATACTTCGAATTTCGAAGTATTTTTTGGGTACTTCGACCATCGAATGGGCTACTTCGACCTTCGAATTCGACCTTCGACTTCGATTCGAACGATTCGAAGTAAAAATCGTTCGACTATTCGACTATTCGATAGTCGAAGTACTTGCCCTTTAAAAAAAACTTCGACCCCCTACTTCGGCAGATAAAACCTACCGAAGTCAATGTTAGCCTATGGGGAAGGTCCCCATAGGCTTGCTAAGCTTTTTTTGATCGAAGGATTTTCCTTCGATCGTTTGATTAAAATCCTTCGAATCGTTCGATTCGAAGGATTTAATCGTTCGATCGAACGAAAAATCCTTCGATCGTTCGATCGCAGAATTAGCGCTAAATCCTTCGACTTCGATATTCGAAGTCGAAGGATTTCAATTCGAGGGTCGAATTTCGAAGTATTTTTAACTTCGAAATTCGACCCTTCGTGAATCGGCCCCAAAATGTTTAATGTAAAGGTGATCCACCCCTCAAGTGGCTGAATTTTTCTGCGGTGAGCTCTAAACTCACAATTTATTAAACCTGCCCCTTAAACTAAATTTTAAATTATACTCAAGTAAACTACATAATTCAACATACAAATGTTACTGTATGTGCTCACCCAAAAAACAGTGCACTTTAAGGGGGAGTATTTACTAGAACTAGAAATGATCATATTTTATTTATTAAAACAAAGTCTACCTAACACCCATCCATGAATTTAACTCATTTATCAAAAAATCAGCTTTAAAAATTGGGCATCACTTAGAAACGTGCTACTTGAAGTTCCCAAAAATTTGACTTTATCGCAACTCTGTTGTTACTAATTACACATTTAGGAAAGATATGGGAGCAATATACTAAGGATTCATGGAAACATTGGGGTAAATTTATCAAAGAGTGAAGTTCCGCCACTAGAGTGAAATTCTGCAGCTCACAATTCATTTCTATGGGATTTTGAAAGGCATATTTATCAATGGGTGAAAGTTCACCCTTTGATAAATACGCCTTTAAAAATCCCATAGAAATGAATGGTAAGTGGCGGAATTTCACTCTAGTGGAGGAACTTCACTATTAACTTCACTCTTTGATAAATATACCCCATTATGCTTCTCAGAGTGTTGCTGTATGTGTTTCAGGGGTATAGCTTGGAAAACTTGGGGTAACAAGATGATTGACAACCTAATCAATTTCTTAAAATTATCACTGTGCTATTGATTGTACAGCCAGAATGTTTACCAGTTCAATATATTCATTATGTCGAATCAAGCCATATATCTGCTGATATATCAAGCCATACCTGTGTGCACCCAATTCTATAAATCTAAATTATGTATGTTGTATATCCAGTATATGCTTTGTGTGCATGTTATCTGGTTTGAACTGTTTCCATTCTAAGCTTTACTTGCATAGACTTTGTTATGGTACCCAGATAATATTCTCTGAGTTACCAGTTTGAAATATTCAGTGCAACACAGAATGCAACACTTTCATTACTTAAAACTTTATTGTTGATTAGTAAAGGACAAGAAACATCCAGAAAGGAAAATTGCATTTGCTCATTTGCCTTAAGGAGCAGTAAGGAATATGGCTTTTAACCTTGCAGAAATGATCTATTCACTATCCTGATATAGGAGACATTAAAGGACAAATAAAACACCATGCAATTATAACCCCTTTTATTATTAGGCTATAAAAAAACTTTGATTATGAAGGCTTCCATGAAGCATTTTTCTGTGAGCCTCCAGCCCCACACCTCAAAACACTGCAAAGTTTTTTGAAGCTAACTTTAAAACCAGAGATGTCAAACTGATTGCATTAGAGGCCAACAGATCAACAACATGATTTTTTCACGTGTAGCCATCTTTTCAATTATTTCCAGGTAACAAGAAAGAAAAAAAGAGAAATAGCCATTCTGTAAAGCAGCAAATAAATAGGGTCACCTTGGATTACATATTCTGCACATGAGTCATGAAATTCTGGACTCCAACAGGCTGGCAAGTACAAAAACAAATTGATATTTTAACATGTTTCTTTTGTGTGAAAGACTTCTGTTAAATTAGATATTACCGATCTTGTCCTATTTCATTGTTCTAAGATGTTCTTCCGAATCCATCTGCTTGTAATTTTATTCAGATGCATGCTGGGTTCTTTAAAATGTGATAGAATTAAGGCATCTAAATTGCCCTAGAAAATGTTGATGCTAAAATGAAATCACCTAGAAATAATGAATGAAAAAGCATGTTTATCACTAGGCATCTATTTGCAAGAGAACTAAGGAAAGCAATCTACATTAAAACTCCCATAACACAAAAAGAAACTGAGTTTTTACGATACTTAGGGGGGTATTTACTGCAATTTGCCTTTAACTCATTTTTTTCTTAAAACAAAGTTGACCTAACTACCAACCACAAATTGTACTCATTTACCAAAAACCAGCTTGAAAAAGTTGGTGCGAAAAAAACATTGTGACAAAATCGAGCATCAAATCGAATAGTGTGACTTTTTTGAACCGCCGCTCTGAAAACTTGACTTGTCGCAATGATAACTCTAAGTTATCTTCAGGGACAACGCCATTGACTTCTACATGACCTTGACAGGTTTTAGCTGGAGTAACATAGTAACATAGTAAGTAAGGTTTTTTAATTAACTACCTATCTGCCAGTTGATCCAGAGGAAGGCAAAAAACCCATCTGAAGCCTCACCAATTTGCCTTAGAGGGGGAAAAATTCCTTCCTGACTCCAAAATGGCAATCGGACTAGTCCCTAGATCAACTTGGACTATGAGCTATTTCCCATAACCTTGTATTCCCTTACTTGCTAAAAAGCTATCCAACCCCTTCTTAAAGCTATCTAATGTATCAGCCTGTACAACTGATTCAGGGAGAGAATTCCACATCTTCACAGCTCTCACTGTAAAAAAAAACCCTATATTTAGGCGGAACCGCTTTTCTTCTAATCGGAATGGGTGACCTTGTGTCAGCTGGAAAGACCTACTGGTACATAAAGCATTAGAGAGATTATTATGTGATCCCCTTATATATTTATACATAGTCATCATATCACCCCTTAAGCGCCTCTTCTCCAGCGTGAACATCCACAATTTGGCCAGCTTTTACCAGCTTAGTTGCCCTTCTCTGTGCCCTCTCTAATACAATAGTGTCCTGTTTGAGCGATGGAGACCAAAACTGTACGGCATATTCTAGATGGGGCCTTACAAGTGCTCTATACAGTGGAAGAATGACCCCCTCCTCCCTTGACTCTATGCCCCTTTTAATACATCTCAAGTCCTTATTTGCCCTTGATGCTGCTGACTGGCATTGCTTGCTACAGCCAAGTTTATCATCTACAAGGACTCCAAGGTCCTTTTCCATAATGGATTTGCCTAGTGCAGTCCCATTAAGGGTATAAGTGGCCTGGATATTTTTACATCCCAGGTGCATGACTTTACATTTATCAACATTGAATCTCATTTGCCACTTAGCTGCCCAGATTGCCAGTTTGTCAAGATCATGTTGCAAGGATGCCACATCCTGGATGGAATTAATTGGACTGGATAATTTTGTGTCATCTGCAAACACTGATACATTACTTACAACACCGTCCCCTAAGTCATTAATGAACAAGTTAAATAAAAGTGGACCCAATACTGAGCCCTGGGGGACCCCACTAAGAACCTTACTCCAAGTAGAGAATGTCCCATTAACAACCACCCTCTGTACCCGATCCTGTAGCCAGTTTCCTATCCATGTGCAAACGACTTCATTAAGCCCAACAGACCTTAGAGTATTTTTAGTTTTTTCCCCACTAAAAAATTAGTTAGATTAACTAGTTAATTAGTTTTCCCCTTTAATAACTTGGCCAGAAAAAATTGAGGTTTAATAAATAGGCCCTTAATGAACAAATAAAGGACTTGGTAACCAACTAAAACCTAAATTTTGCTACAAAACACTCCATGTGATTTGGTGCAAATAGCCTTTGATGTCTGGGGTCAGATAAGTAGTAATCCTACTCAGTTAAAGGAGGTCCTGATCTGAAAAATAAATATATAATAAAAAAATTGGATTATTAACCACCCATGTCCATGCAGCAATTTGTATAGTCTGGACAGCAGATATTTCCTGCATATTAAGTATGAGTATAAACTATAAAAACTTTAGGATCCATTTACAAATGGCAAGGTGCCAAGTGCAAACAACAAGTTCAATTCACCATATTTTGCATTGTGCAAAGGTTTTAGCTCTCCCATCCTTTTATACATTTAGATGTGGTGGTGCAGATTTCTAAGAAGTTCTGGGCTGCCTCCTATCCACTGCTCTGCACATTCACCTCTGCATAGCAAACATTTATAATATAATATATAATATCATTTTGCACCCCTTAATTCTCTAGTACATGATTATGTTGGATTAATAATTAAGGCCCACAAAGTAAGTTTTCCAGACTCAATGTAAAAGTAGATAATCTGTTTGTAGGTACAGAACGTAGGAGAACGTGAATCATTCATGACCTAAGCTTAGTTAGTTCCTGTATTCTTGGTGCCAAGAGCAAAACCTGACGTTATCTAGCCATACATTTTGATTGTAGATTATACTGTTTTATATACTGTATAAATGTATCTTATTGTCAACATCAATAGGTAATGAAAATGTGATTTTAACTTACATTTGCATAATTGTTCTAGTTTGTGCTTGATGGTAAGGCTATCTAAGCATTTAATATATCGCTTAATATTTATTTAAATGGGAAGTTAAGCCTCCCTGACAAATGTTTAGTTTCGGTACCAGTGCACAGCCCCCTGCCCCATCCCAAATGTATCACTACTTATCTGTGCCCCCATAGCATGTCTAGAACTAGAGAGCTGCTCAGCAGCGTTGGCCACTCTTAGCAGTGTCTCTTCCCAACATCCATCTTGGTGATAGCAGCACATGCAAGTTGAAATTCATGCTAGGGATGGCAGTTACATGGCCAAAGATTGAGAAGTGGCTCTGCAGTTCTGGACAGGCCAAGAGCCACAGTTGTATGTAATGTGGTTGAGGAGGTGGGGTGGAGGATCTATGCACTGGGGCTAAAACTAAACATTTGTATTTCTTAGGAAGAAATTGTCTCTGGGTTAATGCATCTCCAGATGTTTTGGGTGGGATACCAGGTGGGGGGCTGGTTGGGGAAAGGGCATTTCCCTTGTTTATGTATCTGTTTTTCCTGATCGTTCTTCTTTATTCGCCAAGATGGAGCCAGGTATGCATTGAAGGTATATTTTGTACAATATCTCACTGTGTTGATGTGATTGGAGGGCTACCCTGGGACAGGAGGCCTGCCTTAGCACACCCAATGCCTGAGCATGAAGAGCTTAGAGCCCATACTGAATTTGGGGCCCTCAGGCCATTCCTCCCATGCACTAATTTACACTGAATAACATGTTGCCAATACAGAAACAATTTAGTTATTGTCATGGAATGTAAGGGGGTTAAATGATAATATAAAAGATCAATTGTCTTAGAACAGCTCAGGAAGTCGAGGGCAGACCTCATTATGTTACACGAGACCCGCCTAGTGGGACAGAGGGTGAGGGCCCTAAAAAGGTTCTGGATAACAAACGCCAATTATTCAGAATACTCCACTTATTCTAGAGGAGTTGCTATTATGATCAGAAAACCCCTTAATTTCATGTTTGAACGTGTAATCTCAGATAGAGCTGGGAGGTATATAATACTTAGAGGGCAAATTGATGGCACTGCAGATGTATTTGTTAATGTGTATCACCCACAGACATGAAGATCCTTAATGAGATTCAGCAAAAGGTGGACAGGAGACTTCAAAATGGTCCCAGATTCCAGGTTAGATAGACTCCGGCCCATCACGAATGTCTCCACAGTCTTTGCGCAGTGGTTAGAGGCAACAAGCCTCACAGATACCTGGAGGTGGAGAAATCCCCACCTTTTCATGCTACACTATCTCCTCCTTGAACATATCAAAATTTACCTCATCCTAGTTAGCTCAGATTTATTGCAGGCACTAGAGAAAAGCCACTTCTCCACTGAATGTGCTCGGACCAGTGGCTCTCCAATCCCAAAGTAACAGAGGAATACACCCCACTATTCGAGTCCTTCTGGTAAGACAATATGGGGACTGCTCCTGAAAACATAGTCTGGGACACATGCAAAGCCCACACAAGGGGGGGAATACATCTCCTTAATTTCAGCAACAAGAAAAGAAACAAAGTCTAAAATTGGATCCGCCTAGACAGAACTAGCTACTCTAGAACAGACTTTGATAACACACCCCTTGGACATAAACAAACAGAACCTTGCAGCAGCACAAAGGCACTTAAATTTCTTATACACTGAAAAATTCTCCCAATAAGAGATATACCGGAAGCGGCATAGTTTGATAAAGGGGATAAAAACGGGAAATTGTTAGCCCTACTAGCCAAAGGTGATACCCCACATACGACGATGCACGAGGTGAGGGTGAGATGATTACTGACAGGTTGCCACTAGCAAATAGATTCAGACAATACTATCAGAAAACATACGCAGCCCCTCCATCGCCCTCCGCTGAACACCTTACATTGTATCTTGATAGCATAGAATTTCCAGGCCTTAATCAATATATGATAGACGACCTAGAGAGCAATATGACTAAGGAGGAGATAGGGAGTGCTATCACTGACATGCCAGTAGGATGCTCACCAGGCCCCAACAGCATCCCAGCTGAGTGGTATAAAGGTCACGCTAAAATTTTGACCTCTAAGCTTTGTAACCTTTTCAACAAAATCTCACAAACCAACCCCCTTCCAGACTCATGCTATATGGCCCATATTCTAATTAAAATCTCCAGCCTGGGATATGATGATTCTTTCTCCTAGCATACTATACATCCTGTAATAATAGATAAAAGACACAGTAAAGTTGGATAAAGCAACTTTACGGGGGTTATCAAATTCCACATTTTTCTGATAATTTTATTTAAAAAAGTCTGAGCAAACTATTTATCCTTATTTGACCTTATTTATTATTAAAAAGCACAATTTAATAGGGTCGGGGGAAAACTCTATATAATTGTGAAAATCCAAATCGTACAATTTCTTCTGATTTTTTGGCTTTTTCCTAAAAAGTCTGAATTTTTTTAGATTCTCTGCCCAAAAAAGTCAGATTTTCTTGCAAATTCACAGACCACTTCCAAATAGGATAGGGACCTCTCCCACTGACTTATATACAACCTCGGTGGGTCTGAGCTGGAGGATTTTCAGATTCTGGCTTTTTCCATCCTTGAGGGTATAGTAAATCTCAAAAAATTCTAAATCACACTAAAAATTCAGATTTTATAGTAAAAAAAAACTTGCATTAAGACTTTAATAAATAACCCCCTAAATGTATGGCAGGCAAGTGGAGATGAAGGCAGTTGGCAGACAAGGGAGGAAACAGAAGACAGGTCAAGATCAAAATGAGAAGTTCAAACACAGGGAAAGAGGAATTCAAGACCAGACCACACTTTATAACCAAGCTCTGAGAGGATAAGAATGGTGAGATTACAGAATGACTGGCATGTGGTTAGAGGTGGGAACAGATGCTGTATTGAAAGCGAACTCACAAAGCCTCCTGGGCCTCAATAAAGTACACAGTCATCCTCTATATATTATAGAGCAGTGGAATGGCCTACGTACATGTTTGCACCGGAAACTTGGTGGCACATCATTAAAGTCCCCTCTGATATGACAGAAAATAATTTGGTAGACAGACTTTACAGCACAGATATGATGAAAATAAGTCATTAAGCTGCGTTGGTGGTTAACCGAGATCTGCATTAGAGTGCATGCCTGTATTGACATTGATAAAATCAGAATAATCTGAGGGTTTGTTTACAACCACAGCCATAATGGTGAATGTGCAAATAAAAAGACGCCCGAATATAGGTCCCAAATATTTGTGTTCCTAAATTCATTATTAATCATTCTCTGGACATTCTGACCCTTGCTATTGACTTTGATCCTGTGCTGCCTGCCTTTAAACTTTTGCCTGAACCTGCCCATGTTTATAGCTAACCCCTTTGGATACTGCGAATTGGATTTCCTTGGAATTCCTCCTTGGTCCAATATGTTTGCAAGTGCTATTTCTGTTACAAAAAGGTCCAGCAGACTGCCCGGGACTTCCTGATAATAAAACATATTCTGCTTTCATATTGAACATGTATATCACTGGCAAATATACCTTCTTCTTTAGTCTAAATCTGGGTACACTTTGCCCAGTTTGGAGATCCAACAGAATGTCCTTGCTGCAGGTTTTTTTTCCTTTACAACAGATGCATTTATTATATAATGGAGGAGCAGAAGGCACAGAGTTGACTGGACACAATTCTTTGCTAATTACATCAGGTGCCCCATATAGTTTAGAGCCAGAAATTATGTCATCTGGTACTGTGAATGTAGCAGCTTATTAAATAAGCTATACAGAAATCAAATATCACTCGTTAGGCAATGAATTGCAAGGGATGTATAAATTGTATTTTTATTGTGTTATATAAACTGCATATCAGCTATCATATACGAGAGCCCTTATTCAGAAACCCGTTATCCAAGAAAGCTCTGACATACTTGGGGGCCGATTCACGAAGGGTCGAATATCGTATTTGAAAAACTACGAAATTCGAGCATCGAATTAGTATGCTTCGATAATCGAAGGCTGTATTCGATCGAATACGGCTATATTCGATCGAATACGGCTATATTCGATCGAAGGAAAACATTGTTCGATCGATCGATTCCATGCTACGATGGGCGGGTTTGCGAGTATCGAATAGTCGAAGATGATCGAAGGGCGCTTTTGCCCCACTTCAATTCGAATCGATCGATTCGAATGTTTAATGCCCCACTTCCTTTCTGCCATTTTTTCCAACCAGGAAGTCCTCTGGAGGCCATTTTAGGTGCTTTGGCGCCCTTAATGCGCACTTGCTATTTGGATGAGCTAGGTGGAGGAGGTTACCAAACAGCTGCTTAGAAAATGAAGAGAAGGAGTGAGGAGGAGGAAGGAGAATGTACTTCCAGCCCTGATGAGGTGCCCAGGGTGGCTACATCCCACAGTACGTGGGATGTAAGTCACCACAGGAGGGGGAGAGAGGGGGACAGGGGCTGGAGTGTCAGAGGGAGAGGTTCCTGGGCTGAGGTGGAGGAGAGCCTTTCAGGTGGAGGGTCCCATAGAGGGGGAGAGGAGAGGTCTGGGAGTGGCAGGACAATGAGCTCCCCCAGCTCACGCCACGTGTCCCCCCCAACATCGGGGACACGTAGCCGGTCCCGCACCCCAGCCAGGGGAAGTAGGGCCTCCCCCAGGGCACGCCACGTGTCCCCCCCAACATCGGGGACACGTGGCCGGTCCCGCACCCCAGCCAGGGGAAGTAGGGCTTCCCCCAGGGCACGCCACGTGTCCCCCCCAACATCGGGGACACGTGGCCGGTCCCGCACCCCAGCCAGGGGAAGTAGGGCTTCCCCCAGGGCACGCCACGTGTCCCCCCCAACATCGGGGACACGTGGCCGTCCCGCACCCCAGCCAGGGGAAGTAGGGCCTCCCCCAGGGCACGCCACGTGTCCCCCCCAACATCGGGGACACGTGGCCGGTCCCGCACCCCAGCCAGGGGAAGTAGGGCTTCCCCCAGGGCACGCCACGTGTCCCCCCCAACATCGGGGACACGTGGCCGGTCCCGCACCCCAGCCAGGGGAAGTAGGGCTTCCCCCAGGGCACGCCACGTGTCCCCCCCAACATCGGGGACACGTGGCCGGTCCCGCACCCCAGCCAGGGGAAGTAGGGCCTCCCCCAGGGCACGCCACGTGTCCCCCCCAACATCGGGGACACGTGGCCGGTCCCGCACCCCAGCCAGGGGAAGTAGGGCCTCCCCCAGGGCACGCCACGTGTCCCCCCCAACATCGGGGACACGTGGCCGGTCCCGCACCCCAGCCAGGGGAAGTAGGGCTTCCCCCAGGGCACGCCACGTGTCCCCCCCAACATCGGGGACACGTGGCCGGTCCCGTACCCCAGCCAGGGGAAGTAGGGCTTCCCCCAGGGCACGCCACGTGTCCCCCCCAACATCGGGGACACGTGGCCGGTCCCGCACCCCAGCCAGGGCTGGAAGTACATTGACGACCCCCAGGAGGAGGCAAGAGGAGGAGGAGGAGGAAGCGACACCAGCCTCACAGAGGAGGCCAGAGGAGGAGGAGGAGGACGATGATGGAGATGAGGGCCCCAGTGGGCGAATGGGCCGAAGATTTTCCAGTGAAGAGAATGCAGCACTGGTTGATGAAGTCATCAAGCAATGGGATGTGTTATTTGGATGTCGATCCCATTGCATCAATGCTGCCAGACGCAAAAAAATCTGGCAGCTAGTAACGGACAAAGTCAACGCTGTAGGCGCTGTACACAGAGACCGCAACACTGTGTACAAGCGCTTCAGTGACCTGAAGCGTTGGATACGGGCGAAGTTTGCTGCCAGGAGAGCAAAGGCCCAGAAGACCGGCGGGGGCAGTTTACCATCTTTGAGGCTCCAGCCTTATGAACGCCGGCTTCTGGACGTTATGGGCAGAGAGGTCTGTGAAGGTTTGCCAGGCAGACATGACACAGACTGGAGAAGTAAGTACATTTTAATACCCAACATTCTTACTGCTTTTATCCACATTCTTATCATTTGCCTAAATAACTGATTTACCCTTTATCATTTAGCTTCTTTGCTTAAATATTGCTCCTGTTTGCCATTAGAGGATTTTATGTCTCCAGGATTGTTGTTTGTTTTTGTAGTAGTTACTTACGTGCAGCTGTAACATTGACAAAAAGGCAAACGTTTATTAACCATTTCCCTACTAGAACAGAAATGTTTATAAAGTGGATTAAAAGGGTTGTTGAGCTTGAAGTTAACTTTTGAAGTATGTTATGTTATCATTTTAGAGTGTCATATCATTCTATTCCAGTCTCTGATTTTTAGGAATGTATGGTTGCTATGGTAATTTACATCCTAGCAACCACATCTTAAAAATAGTCTACTGTAGAGGTGATAACAAAAATACAGAATATTGGGTACCATAGGAAAACATTAATTTAAGGTTAACAAACCCTTTAACTTCAGTGTTTAAAAGTGTGAAGCAACATATGTAGAGCCTACAGCTGTATTGTCACCTATTACATTCTGTGCTTCTCACATCATTGCAAACAGGGCCTTTGCGTCATGTATTTAACTTTTCCACCTTAGCATCTCCCTTGCAGTGCCCTGATAGACTCCACTTGGACTTTAACATATCGTTTCCTCGCCCATTACATTTGTTATTATTTTAAAGGCTAACTTAAATATTTCAGAAACATGTTGTAGATTTGTGCATCAGCCTAATAAACAAGTACAATTGTAGTAGCTTATGACTGACAAATTTTTTTTCAACATTTCTGAACAATTGCAGCACCACCGCGGACAGCGCCACAACCCACGGACAGTGACCAGGACCAGGACCTTGATCCTCAGCAGCCCCAGGAAGAGGGTGAGGCTGCAGCGAGCCCCAGAGCCCCACAAGCTGAAGGTACAGACATGTTTTTGTGTTTGTGGCCAATGTAGTTGCTTCCTCAAATTGTTTGCAACATTACTAATGTCCACTTTCACATTACAGAACATCGAGCTCCCCGGCGCGCCCAGTCGCCAGCCGTGCTACCTGTGGTGCCCCCCAGACGTAAGAGCCCTTCCTTACTTTGTCTGTGTCCCAAAGATGCAAAGCACATTTACTGAGTCCCTCATGCAGCCTACTTTATGTGCCTCTTCAGTGTTAATGAAAAGCAGTAGGTTGTTAAAGACAGATTTTGCATAGAATATACATTTTGGCCATTTCCTTATGCGACCAAAGTGTCAATTATATCATATTCTTCTGCTGCTCTGGCTCTGCATCGCTCCCTTCCTCTTCCTGTGCCTCTCCCGTTCTGACTGTCAGCCTGAAATCACCATACAGCCCTACTACTATTTCACTCTCTCTCAGCCCCACCTTAAAATCCTACTGATGTCTTTGTGACTGCCCTTGACTATTGGCTCTTCTCAGCGTACATTCTCACCTGTTGACTCGACACTTTTCTTTTTCCTTTTACATGGTCCATCTTGCTCCCCCTCAGTCCAAGCCACCCACCGTCTCAAGTTTTACTCTGGCTCCTCATGCCTCATAGTAGTTTTCTCCCTCCATGCTGTCTCTCCGGTCTCCCTTTCCACTTGCAGGTTCCCTCTCTGTTCTTGCTCCCACCTCCTATACCACCCCTCTGTCAAGTTTCACTCCCCTCTCCCAGGTTCAATCACCACTCTCATTGTGTGTCTCATACTATCTCCTTAACTTGCAGCTGATGACAAACAAGGCAAACCAAAAACACATATTTGGACTATATACGTTCCATTTCAAATCCAGTATTGGAATGATTTAGCCCCCCACACCCAAACATGGAAACACCCAACACCAATTTATCTTCTAAGATTATCTTTGTGAGCTTCCTTTCCCACCTTTGTTTTTTTGTTATGGGTTATGCACATGTCCAAAAAATTTATCAATGTTTATATTTTTTTTTTGTTTTAGGTGATGCTGCTGAAGCAGGTGCTGCAGCTCCTGCCGCCGCTGCACCAATTGGGGGACCACCACAGGAGCAACCAGAGCGACTGGGTGAGAGACGTCGGCACTATGTGGGGCTTATATCAAGGCTGACCCAACAACAGCGCCGCCAGGGTCTCTGGATGCGAAGATGGTTTGCTCTCATGCATGCCACCTTCCGTGAGGGTATGCACAGCATGGAGCAAGCCATCGAAAGAAACATCCAGGACCTGGTGGCAGCTATTAGAGAACTGGCTCACCAACCACGGGGTCCTGCTGAGGCTCCAGTCCCTGGTCCTGATGCTGCTCCCCCTCCACCCCCTGCATCTCCTCAGCAGCGCAGAGGAAGGGTGCGTGGAAGGGGACAAGGTACTGTCCGAGGGGATAAGCGCAAACGTCCCTAGCTCCAGTCTGTGTCACTTCTCAAACTGACACTGGCCTCTTTGCCCATTTTATCCTGGCAAAGAACTTCGCCCAATTCACGCTTCAGGTGTGACTTTGTCCGTTACCCAGCAATGGGAATGACATCCAAACAACACATCCCATTGTTTAGACCATGCTGCATTCTCTTCACTGAGGGGTGCCATTTTAAGATCTATTGGCACCCTTTCCAATAACACCTGGAAAAGCACTTAAAACATCAAAGTGCATTTGCTCTAACATATTTGTGTATTTCTGGTGTTATCAGCACCAAGGTGTGCCATATCTACCATCCATTGGCACCCTTTCCAATAACATCTGGAAAAGCACTTACAAACATCAAAGTGCATTTGCTCTAACATATTTCTATAGTAATGCTGCAATGTTTCCCAAAACATTCACTTGGGCCAAAAATGTTACATGTAAGGCTCAAAGAATTGAAATACTACTCTTTTGCTTGTGTATTTTTCACGAATTACTACAAACATAACATATGTTAACATATGCTACCTCTGGCCTACTTTGGCTACCCAGCACTCCTAATAGGTGCCAACGCCTACTACCTCCTCCTCCTCCTCCTCCTCCACCTGTGCTCATTCAATAGCAAGTCCTAGGTGTATGATATGCCTTATAGGCACAAATGGTTGTTACTTTGCACAAGAAGTTATGTGGCCTACTTTGGCTACCCAGCACTCCTAATAGGTGCCAATGCCTACTACCTCCTCCTCCTCCTCCTCCTCCTCCACCTGTGCTCATTCAATAGCAAGTCCTAGGTGTATGATATGCCTTATAGGCACAAATGGTTGTTACTTTGCACAAGAAGTTATGTGGCCTACTTTGGCTACCCAGCACTCCTAATAGGTGCCAATGCCTACTACCTCCTCCTCCTCCTCCTCCTCCACCTGTGCTCATTCAATAGCAAGTCCTAGGTGTATGATATGCCTTATAGGCACAAATGGTTGTTACTTTGCACAAGAAGTTATGTGGCCTACTTTGGCTACCCAGCACTCCTAATAGGTGCCAATGCCTACTACCTCCTCCTCCTCCTCCTCCTCCACCTGTGCTCATTCAATAGCAAGTCCTAGGTGTATGATATGCCTTATAGGCACAAATGGTTGTTACTTTGCACAAGAAGTTATGTGGCCTACTTTGGCTACCCAGCACTCCTAATAGGTGCCAATGCCTACTACCTCCTCCTCCTCCACCTGTGCTCATTCAATAGCAAGTCCTAGGTGTATGATATGCCTTATAGGCACAAATGGTTGTTACTTTGCACAAGAAGTTATGTGGCCTACTTTGGCTACCCAGCACTCCTAATAGGTGCCAATGCCTACTACCTCCTCCTCCTCCTCCTCCACCTGTGCTCATTCAATAGCAAGTCCAAGGTGTATGATATGCCTTATAGGCACAAAGCCTTGGTTGTTACTTGCACTATCAAGCATTGTTGGTTGTCCAACACTCTACCTGGCCAGCACTAATCTCATATTGTTGATAC
The DNA here is from genome assembly GCA_038501925.1 of Xenopus petersii. Lineage (NCBI taxonomy): Eukaryota > Metazoa > Chordata > Amphibia > Anura > Pipidae > Xenopus > Xenopus petersii. Next base: position 87,162,724 of record CM076682.1, read on the forward strand.
TTTTCAACTGGCCAAATTGTCATATAGTGACAAGTGTCATTTGTACATCATATTGATTGTTATATTATTGTTTTGGACACAAGCTTATCAGGGCCAAATTTTTGGATACTGTTTAATGTAAAGTTGGCCATGATGAATCCTGGGGTGCATTATCAATGTCATGCAACAAATGCTTTGTAAAACCTTTGTAAAGCTTTTGCCCTTTACTGGTCTATAGGGGCTGCTATATTTTGAAATCTATGTTGAGAAAAAATTCCTCCTGTGCCTTCCAGCTAAGGTACATATTTTAAGGTTTTTAAATAACTATTGTATGTTCCAAAAACAAACAAACAAACAAACTATATACAGATATATATTGTCTTTTTATTGTTGTTGAACTGTTTTGGATTTTGACAAAGATTGTGTCAGTAAAGGTACTAAAACATTACTGGGTTTGTTTGTTTTTCTTTTTTTACAAGGTGCTAGGGCAAAATAGTAACATGGGTAATGTCATTTCAAAAAAGAAAACCGAAGAAGCCATACCTGTGGATCAAACAAGAAAAATGCATTAACACAAATCCAAACAAATTTAACCCTTTAAGTGCCACAGAACGTAGAATCTACGTTCTGTGGAAAAGTAACTTGAAATGCCACAGAACGTAGATTCTACGTTCTGCAGCACTTCCGGGTTCTGGAGCGGAGGAGCGGCTGTTAGAGACGCTCGCTCCGTTCCGCTTCGATCCCCTGCCCCTAGGCAACGAGCAGAGCAGGGGATCGAGTGGCCCCTGGGGCGCGATCGCCCAGGGGCCCAAAAACAGCAGCAGGCACGTGTTCCTTACGTGTCCTGCTGCTGCAGCCTACACCGCGCCATCCAGCTCCGCCCCCACAGCACAGAGACACGCAGATCGTCGCAGATGTCTTCCTGGGACCCCTCCACATCGTGTGCAACAGTCTTCAGCGACTTTTTCAGGTTAGTGCAACAATTACACACACAAACACACCAACACACACTTATTACAGTAATACACACTTAGATTCACACTTACACACACTTACACATACATTTTTGGGGATTGGGGGGGTCACTTACACTCACTGCACTTACACACACGTGCACACGCACACACGCGCACATAACATGTAATTTACCATTTGTACACACGCACACGCACATACATGGCATTGTGGCTTTTTTTTTTTTTTTCTTATCGCATCGTCTCTTTTTTTTGCTGAAAAAAATGTTTTATTGCCATTACGAATAGCGTATTCGCTAACCGTACTGTGCAATATCTTTTGTATGTTATTTCGGTGATTATATTGCAATTTTGGGTATTTTGGTGCATTTTTAGCCATTTTATTGAATTTTTAGCCATTTTATTGCATTTTCAGCTCTGCATATGTTGTGTTCACTTGTTTCTAGCCGTATAACCTGTTTGGCCCAGCTAAAATATTCAAACTGTGATTCTGACGGCCGATAACACTAGTCTGGAAAAAAAAACATTGATTTTTGTGGTTTTATTGGATTTTTTTTCATTTCACTCTTTACTGCCTTATTTTGTTTTGCCTTGTACATTTTATCTACTATATATCCATTTGGGGGTCTCTGTGCGCCACATAGTTTGGTATATCTATGCATATTGGGCATCAAAGTGTTCAGTAGACCCCTGGCGTTCATATTTAGGATGTTTTATGCTGATACGTTACGAAATGTGGGGCATATAATGGGGTAAAATTCAAGCTTTGTGACGATTTTCAGAAATTTGATAAAAACCGTTATGTTCAGCATTGCTTTGCAGTTTGGCAGTTTGCAGTAGAAACACTTATTTACCCATATTGGATTCGTCAGAATGTGTACTTTCTGAAAATATATGGTTTTCTGGGGTCTCTGTACTGTTAGGGGGGTCTAATGTCGCATAATACACACACCAGGTGCTCATATTGCAGCAGCCAGCGCATCAGCTGTGAAAATGTATATACACTATTGTCATTTGGGGGTCTCTGTGCGCCACATAGTTTGGTATATCTATGCATATTGAGCATCAAAGTGTTCAGTAGACCCCATGCGTTCATATTTAGGATGTTTTATGCTGATACGTTACGAAATGTGGGGCATATAATGGGTAAAATTCAAGCTTTCTGACGATTTTCAGAAATTTGATAAAAAACCGTTATGTTCAGCATTGCTTTGCAGTTTGGCAGTTTGTAGTAGAAACACTTATTTACCCATATTGGATTCGTCAGAATGTGTACTTTCTGAAAATATATGGTTTTCTGGGGTCTCTGTACTGTTAGGGGGGTCTAATGTCGCATAATACACACACCAGGTGCTCATATTGCAGCAGCCAGCGCATCAGCTGTGAAAATGTATATACACTATTGTCATTTGGGGGTCTCTGTGCGCCACATAGTTTGGTATATCTATGCATATTGAGCATCAAAGTGTTCAGTAGACCCCATGCGTTCATATTTAGGATGTTTTATGCTGATACGTTACGAAATGTGGGGCATATAATGGGTAAAATTCAAGCTTTCTGACGATTTTCAGAAATTTGATAAAAAACCGTTATGTTCAGCATTGCTTTGCAGTTTGGCAGTTTGTAGTAGAAACACTTATTTACCCATATTGGATTCGTCAGAATGTGTACTTTCTGAAAATATATGGTTTTCTGGGGTCTCTGTACTGTTAGGGGGGTCTAATGTCGCATAATACACACACCAGGTGCTCATATTGCAGCAGCCAGCGCATCAGCTGTGAAAATGTATATACACTATTGTCATTTGGGGGTCTCTGTGCGCCACATAGTTTGGTATATCTATGCATATTGAGCATCAAAGTGTTCAGTAGACCCCATGCGTTCATATTTAGGATGTTTTATGCTGATAACTTACGAAATGTGGGGCATATAATGGGTAAAATTCAAGCTTTCTGACGATTTTCAGAAATTTGATAAAAAACCGTTATGTTCAGCATTGCTTTGCAGTTTGGCAGTTTGTAGTAGAAACACTTATTTACCCATATTGGATTCGTCAGAATGTGTACTTTCTGAAAATATATGGTTTTCTGGGGTCTCTGTACTGTTAGGGGGGTCTAATGTCGCATAATACACACACCAGGCGCTTATATTGCAGCAGCCAGCGCGTCAGCCGTGAAAATGTATATACACTATTGTCATTTGGGGGTCTCTGTGCGCCACATAGTTTGGTATATCTATGCACATTGGGCATCAAACTATTTAGTAGACCCCTGGCGTTCATATTTAGGATGTTTTATGCTGATACGTTACGAAACGTGGAGCATATAATGGGGTAAAATTCAAGCTTTGTGACGATTTTCAGAAATTTGATAAAAACCGTTATGTTCAGCACTGCTTTGCAGTTTGGCAGTTTGTAGTAGAAACACTTATTTACCCATATTGGATTCGTCAGAATGTGTACTTTCTGAAAATATATGGTTTTCTGGGGTCTCTGTACTGTTAGGGGGGTCTAATGTCGCATAATACACACACCAGGTGCTTATATTGCAGCAGCCAGCGCGTCAGCCGTGAAAATGTATATACACTATTGTCATTTGGGGGTCTCTATGCGCCACATAGTTTGGTATATCTATGCATATTGGGCATCAAAGTGTTCAGTAGACCCCTGGCGTTCATATTTAGGATGTTTTATGCTGATACGTTACGAAACGTGGAGCATATAATGGGGTAAAATTCAAGCTTTGTGACGATTTTCAGAAATTTGATAAAAACCGTTATGTTCAGCATTGCTTTGTAGTTTGGCAGTTTGTAGTAGAAACACTTATTTACCCATATTGGATTCGTCAGAATGTGTACTTTCTGAAAATATCTGGTTTTCTGGGGTCTCTGTACTGTTAGGGGGGTCTAATGTTGCATAATACACACACCAGGTGCTTATATTGCAGCAGCCAGCGCGTCAGCCGTGAAAATGTATATACACTATTGTCATTTGGGGGTCTCTATGCGCCACATAGTTTGGTATATCTATGCATATTGGGCATCAAAGTGTTCAGTAGACCCCTGGCGTTCATATTTAGGATGTTTTATGCTGATACGTTACGAAACGTGGAGCATATAATGGAGTAAAATTCAAGCTTTGTGACGATTTTCAGAAATTTGATAAAAACCGTTATGTTCAGCATTGCTTTGCAGTTTGGCAGTTTGTAGTAGAAACACTTATTTACCCATATTGGATTCGTCAGAATGTGTACTTTCTGAAAATATATGGTTTTCTGTGGTCTCTGTACTGTTAGGGGGGTCTAATATCGCATAATACACACACCAGGTGCTTATATTGCAGCAGCCAGCGCGTCAGCCATGAAAATGTATATACAGTATTGTCATTTGGGGGTCTCTGTGCGCCACATAGTTTGGTATATCTATGCATATTGGGCATCAAAGTGTTCAGTAGACCCCTGGCGTTCATATTTAGGATGTTTTATGCTGATACGTTACGAAACGTGGAGCATATAATGGAGTAAAATTCAAGCTTTGTGACGATTTTCAGAAATTTGATAAAAACCGTTATGTTCAGCATTGCTTTGCAGTTTGGCAGTTTGTAGTAGAAACACTTATTTACCCATATTGGATTCGTCAGAATGTGTACTTTCTGAAAATATATGGTTTTCTGTGGTCTCTGTACTGTTAGGGGGGTCTAATATCGCATAATACACACACCAGGTGCTTATATTGCAGCAGCCAGCGCGTCAGCCATGAAAATGTATATACAGTATTGTCATTTGGGGGTCTCTGTGCGCCACATAGTTTGGTATATCTATGCATATTGGGCATCAAAGTGTTCAGTAGACCCCTGGCGTTCATATTTAGGATGTTTTATGCTGATAACTTACGAAATGTGGGGCATATAATGGGGTAAAATTCAAGCTTTGTGACGATTTTCAGAAATTTGATAAAAACCGTTATGTTCAGCATTGCTTTGCAGTTTGGCAGTTTGTAGTAGAAACACTTATTTACCCATATTGGATTCGTCAGAATGTGTACTTTCTGAAAATATATGGTTTTCTGGGGTCTCTGTACTGTTAGGTGGTCTAATGTCGCATAATACACACACTGGGTGGTTATGTTGCAGCAGCCAGCGCGTCAGCCGTGAAAATGTCTATACATATTGTCATTTGGGGGTCTCTGTGCGCCACATAGTTTGGTATATCTATGCACATTGGGCATCAAACTATTTAGTAGACCCGTATGTTTATATTTAGGATGCTTTATGCTGGTAATGATACATGGACAATACGATGCTGGAAAGTTGAAGCTTTGAGGCAATTTTCAGATATTTCACCAAAACCGCCAAATTTGGCAAAGCCTTGCGACTCAGTAGTTTGGAGCAGAAAAGCATGGGTACCCATTTTAGATTCTGTAGAAAGTGTACTTTCCAAAAATGTATGGGTTTGGGGGGTAAACATATATTTCTGTGTTTTTACCCCACAAAAATGCAGACAATGTGCTGATTTTTCATTAGCTGAAGTTACCCACAGGACAATTTGTATGTGCTAACTTAATTTTGGGGCCTCTAAATGCCATATACTTCGGTAAACCTATGCACAGTGGGCACCAAACTGTTTGGAGGACCCCTGGCAATCACAATTTGGGTGTTTTTTTGTGATACGTAATGATACATGGGCGATATGATGCTGGAAAGTTGAAGCATTGAGGCAATTTTCAGATATTTCACCAAAACCGACAACTTTGGGAAAGCCTTGCGACTCAGTAGTTTGGAGCAATAAGGCATGGGTACCCATTTTAGATTCTGTAGAATGTGTACTTTCCAAAAATGTATGGGTTTGGGGGGTAAACATATATTTCTGTGTTTTTACCCCACAAAAATGCAGTCAATGTGTTGATCTTTCATTAGCTGAAGTTACCCACGGGACTGTTTGTATGCGCTAACTTCATTTTGGGGCCTCTAAATGCCAGATACTTTGGTAAACCTATGCACAATGGGCACCAAACTGTTTGGAGGACCCCTGACAATCATATTTAGGGTGCTTTTTCTTGGTGCGTAACGATACATGGGTGATATGGTACTGAGAAGTTGAAGCTTTGAGGCAATTTTCAGATATTTCACCAAAACCGACAATTGTGGGAAAGCCTTGCGACTCAGTAGTTTGGAGCAGAAAGGCATGGGTACCCATTTTAGATTCGGTAGAATGTGTACTTTCCAAAAATATATGGGTTTGGGGGGTAAACATATATTTCTGTGTTTTTACCCCACAAAAATGCAGTCAATGTGTTGATTTTTCATTAGCTGAAGTTACCCACGGGACTGTTTGTATGCGCTAACTTCATTTTGGGGCCTCTAAATGCCAGATACTTTGGTAAACCTATGAACAATGGCCACCAAACTGTTTGGAGGAACCCTGGCAATCATATTTAGGGTGCTTTTTCTTGGTGCGTAACGATACATGGGTGATATGGTACTGAGAAGTTGAAGCTTTGAGGCAATTTTCAGATATTTCACCAAAACCGACAATTGTGGGAAAGCCTTGCGACTCAGTAGTTTGGAGCAGAAAGGCATGGGTACCCATTTTAGATTCGGTAGAATGTGTACTTTCCAAAAATATATGGGTTTGGGGGGTAAACATATATTTCTGTGTTTTTACCCCACAAAAATGCAGTCAATGTGTTGATTTTTCATTAGCTGAAGTTACCCACGGGACTGTTTGTATGCGCTAACTTCATTTTGGGACCTCTAAATGCCAGATACTTTGGTAAACCTATGAACAATGGCCACCAAACTGTTTGGAGGAACCCTGGCAATCATATTTAGGGTGCTTTTTCTTGGTGCGTAACGATACATGGGTGATATGGTACTGAGAAGTTGAAGCTTTGAGGCAATTTTCAGATATTTCACCAAAACCGACAATTGTGGGAAAGCCTTGCGACTCAGTAGTTTGGAGCAGAAAGGCATGGGTACCCATTTTAGATTCGGTAGAATGTGTACTTTCCAAAAATATATGGGTTTGGGGGGTAAACATATATTTCTGTGTTTTTACCCCACAAAAATGCAGTCAATGTGCTGATTTTTCATTAGCTGAAGTTACCCACGGGACTGTTTGTATGCGCTAACTTCATTTTGGGGCCTCTAAATGCCAGATACTTTGGTAAACCTATGAACAATGGCCACCAAACTGTTTGGAGGAACCCTGGCAATCATATTTAGGGTGCTTTTTCTTGGTGCGTAACGATACATGGGTGATATGGTACTGAGAAGTTGAAGCTTTGAGGCAATTTTCAGATATTTCACCAAAACCGACAATTGTGGGAAAGCCTTGCGACTCAGTAGTTTGGAGCAGAAAGGCATGGGTACCCATTTTAGATTCGGTAGAATGTGTACTTTCCAAAAATATATGGGTTTTGGGGGTAAACATATATTTCTGTGTTTTTACCCCACAAAAATGCAGTCAATGTGTTGATTTTTCATTAGCTGAAGTTACCCACGGGACTGTTTGTATGCGCTAACTTCATTTTGGGGCCTCTAAATGCCAGATACTTTGGTAAACCTAGGAACAATGGCCACCAAACTGTTTGGAGGAACCCTGGCAATCATATTTAGGGTGCTTTATCTTGGTGCGTAACGATACATGGGCGATATGGTGCTGAGAAGTTGAAGCTTTGAGGCAATTTTCAGATATTTCACCAAAACCGACAATTGTGGGAAAGCCTTGCAACTCAGTAGTTTGGAGCAGAAAGGCATGGGTACCCATTTTAGATTCGGTAGAATGTGTACTTTCCAAAAATATATGGGTTTTGGGGGTAAACATATATTTCTGTGTTTTTACCCCACAAAAATGCAGTCAATGTGTTGATTTTTCATTAGCTGAAGTTACCCACGGGACTGTTTGTATGCGCTAACTTCATTTTGGGGCCTCTAAATGCCAGATACTTTGGTAAACCTATGAACAATGGCCACCAAAATGTTCAGAGGAACCCTGGCAATCATATTTAGGGTGCTTTTTCTTAGTGCATAATGATACATGGGTGATATGGTGCTGGGAAGTTGAAGGTTTGAGGCAATTTTCACATATTTCACCAAAACCGACAATTTTGGGAAAGCCTTGCGACTCAGTAGTTTGGAGCAGAAAGGTGTGGGTACCCATTTTAGATTCGGTAGAATGTGTACTTTCCAAAAATATATGGGTTTGGGGGGTAAACATATATTTCTGTGTTTTTACCCCACAAAAAATGCAGTCAATGTGTTGCTTTCTCAGTAGCTGAAGTAAAGTCCTGATCAATTTGGATGTGCTAACTTCATATTGGTGTCTCTAAATGCCAGATACTTTGGTAAACCTATGCATAATGGGTATCAAACTGTTCAGTGGACCCCTGGCAATCATATTTCAGGTGCTTTTTCTTGGTACCTAATATAGTTTGGGATATGCGGAGCAGCAAAATAAAACCTTTGAAATGATTTTTCAGAATTTTGAATTTTTTTTTGAAAAACCGCTATGTTCAGACAAGCTTTTATGTTTGGTAGTTGGGAGTAGAGAGACATAGTTACCCATTTTGTAATCGGCAGAATGTGTACTTTTCAAAAATGTATGGTTTTCTGGGGTAAACCTACGGTTTCAGGATTTTTTGCCTTGGAATCTAAAGCATGCCGTTTTCTGCCTTAGTGCTTTCAAAATTCGGCAATATACTGCCGGGAGTTTTTGAGGTACAGAAGTCCTAAATCTCCCTAAAACTATACATATCTGGTATTGGCACGTTCGAGAGACATAAGGCTTTCCAAATCAGTTGGATTTTCATCCGTAAAATGAAATATTTTTCTGGTATAAATTGATATACGATGAAAAATGGTAATTTTTCATTTTTTTTTGGTATTTAGCACTATAAATTTTTTTGCACAGGTGGAAATACATGAAAACTCAGGCAGATTTAGAAAGCTCAGTTTCTACCGAAAAAAACAATGTATAGTTTTCCTAGGTAAACTATAGGTTTCCCCTCAGAAAATGCCCCTAAAGTGAGAGAGCACAAAATGTTTCAAAAACGGCTGGCATTTCGCGTAACCAAAATGTGAAATTCTGCTGGCACTTAAAGGGTTAAGTAGCCACACAAAAGCCGGTCATTGCCAAACAAACACTGCCACTTACTGATATGTTTTTGAAAGGTGACTCCACCCAGGTTCAAATGAGCCAAACAGTTGTCAGTTCATCACATCTGTCGCTTGTGTTGAGTCCAATTTAGTGCGTCAGGAAAAGTTTGCACATGGAGAGGCTGCAAAGTCACATCAATAATATGGTAAGTTGTTAGCAATATCTTTTACAATTCCCTGAGTAATTTATAAATACCTGAATAACGGAGTTTGAGCCGTGGCCAATCAGTCAGTGTCCATGTCTGTATCCTCTGTGGGCAAGTACCAAGATAATAAAGTAGAGTATGACACACATGAACCACAACCATAACACAGTAGGAGGCCAGAAAGCTGAAATGACAAGTACAGATAATGGTTTCTCTCAAATATGTGTATACACATGTAAATTTGTTTGTCATCTCATCATTTTTCTGCTTACAGCATAAGATGTTACAGGAAAGCATTCACTGCTAGGGGCACGTCAGCACATCACCATCAGCAGCCTGTTCATTTGGAAGAAAAGTATAACAAATTGTTTACTTTCCACATATCAATTCCAAACAATTTCATTTCACATCAATCATATAAGGCCTAATAATCCAGATTGGTTATAAAGACCTGACATCTAACACTCATGACAAGGCAAACATATTAAGGCAAAACAACTGGCCTAGCAATTAATGGATTTCAGACATTATTGAGTTGATCTAGATCATGACATTACTAAACCTCATTACAGGGGAGCGCAGGAGTAGACGTATGCAGTTGTTTTCAATGGGGCTGTACAGATTGAGACGCAACATGCTACATTTATCTTGTGTTTGTGGAGTACAGTCCCATTTCAAATAACTGAATGTGTCTACTCCTGTGCTCTGCTGGGGCTAAACATATAAAAAAAGAAAGCAGGGGAGCGCAGCTTCAAATGCTCGTGTGAAAGAGGGCTAAAGGTTAAGCAAATGACCAGATTTACAGTGGGAAAACGAAGTTTGAAAGGTAACTGACAAGATTGCAAACAATCTAAAAAAAATGCACTTAGGAATAGGGCCCAAAAATATTGTACCACTTTTGCCCTTGAGAAGTCTTAACTAGTACAAATTAACTATTTGTGTGGTTTGTTCAACTTACAGATGAAGCCACTTTGGTTTGTCTGTTTGACACAGAATAACTAAACACAGATATCCCATTTATCTCATTTAACACAGAAAACTGCGTCACAACATCCCATCTAATTAAAGCATTCACCATTGTGAACAATGGAGCTTTGGTATGCTAATGAAAAGGTTAAATGCATTAAATGAGTTAAGATGACTTAAGATAACACAGTTTCTTCAATTACCCCTGAGTCATGACGCATTTAACTCACAAATCCAAGTGGCTTCATCTGTACAACTAAAAGTGGGCACGGATGAGCCTTTCACGCACTCTTCTTCCCTCTGGTTGGTTGTCCCTCTGTCTGGCAACATACCCCTCAATCTCAGGTTCCAGGTCATCATCAATGTCTGCAGGTAATCCATGCTGCCTTGCCACATTATGCAGCATGGCACAGACAGTGATGATTTGTGAAACCTTCTGGGGGGAATAAAGCAGAGCTCCCCCAGTGACTGAGAGGCATCGGAAGCGAGATTTGAGCACCCCAAAGAGGCGCTCAATGATATTACGTGTCTTCCGATGGGCACGATTGTACCTACGTTGGGCAGGTGTTTGGGCAAACCTCACAGGGGTCATCAACCAAGGCAGAAGTCCATATCCTGCGTCTCCTAAAAATGAAAACCAAAATATATTATAGTAATTGATTCCAGTTGTCTGTTGTGTTGACTATTCCAATGGTGTAGTTATGTCCATTGAGTAGTAGTAAAATCTTTACAAACAGATCTACACACAAATTCTTTGCTGTTGGGGTACTTACTTTACCCCTTTTGTTAGTCAAACAACATTGCTGGCACAATAAGGGCTCTTACACACAACTGTTCCGACCTGCGCTCCGTTTTTTAGCGTTCAGCCTCAGGGGAGCGCACGAATAGACCCAAGTAAATATTTGAAATGGGGCTGTACTGACTCAGGCGCGTGTAGGCGCCAAACGCAGGAAAAATGCAGCATGTTGCGTGTGAACCTGCGTTTGGCGCCTACACACGCCTGAGTGAGTACAGCCCCATTTCAAATAATTACTTGCGTATATTCCTGGGCTCCCCTGAGGCTGAACGCCAAAAAACGGAACACAGGGGAGCGCACGTCGGAACGGTTGTGTGTAAGAGCCCTAAAAGAGGGAATTCCCCTCCCCCCATATGTAAAAAATTGTCTGTGTGCAGATCCATTAAGAAATAATCACCTTAACACATCTCACCTGTAAACTGAATCAGGTGGCAAGAATTAAAAGCCCTAACAAAGTTAGCTGATTGAACTAAACTACAGGTCCCAAGATGCATAGTGCATCTATTGTAGCCAGACTGAAAATAGGGCAACATTTCTTGAAAATACATGCATATCACCTTTAACATAATATTTGAAGTGTCTTTGTATGAAATTGCAAATATAACTTACCCACAAGCCAGCCGTCCGGCATTTCTCCTCGGGTGAAGAGGCCATGGAGAGCTGACTGACGCAGGATAGTGGCATCATGGACACTTCCAGGAAAGCCAGATCTCACACTCATGATGCGCATGTTGGAATCACACACCACCTGCACATTGATGGAATGGGAGCGCTTACGATTTTGGTAGCGCTCCTGCTGATGGCGAGGTGGTGTGAGCGCAACATGAGTGCAATCAATGGCTCCTAGGCAATTTGGAAATTGGCCAATTAGGAAAAAATCCTGTTTTAATCTTATCCACTCTGCCTGAGTTGAGGGGAAGGAAATGAGCCTTCGCGAGTGCTGCAGTAGTGCCCTGAGCACTTGTATTAGTCTCCTGCTAAAGGTGGGCTGGCTCATGCCAATGAGGCGTGAAGAAACCTGCTGGAAACTGCCAGTGCCCGGGAAATGCAAAACTGCAAGCAGCTTGCACATCCCAGGCACTGCCTGAGACCGTGCCGTCACAGGTTCAATGGCCTCACTGATGAGACCATAAACCTGCACTATGGCGGCACGACTCAGGCGGAACATCCTCACAACCTCATGATCAGACAACTCGTCCAAACCAAGTACAGGTCTCCTGAAGTGACGAGGCTGCCTGATCCTAGCAGGGACAACGTGTTCCTCCTCCTCATCCTGCTCTTCTGCCTCCAAAATGGCGGCTAACAAAAGATCCATTTTGGCAAAAATCAAGGTCAAATGGCATCTGGTGGGGGGGTTTTTATAAGTAAGCCAGTGTTTACCAGCATTCCATGCAGCTTGGAAACATTTAACCATTTAGTGAAGCATAAGGATAGATAGGGCCAATGAATATTTGAATTGATGTTAAAAAAAAATAGAAAACAAAAATTTATTAAAATAAATTTTAATTATCTTTTAAGCCATTGATACTTGAAAATATTAGCTTATATTATGATAGATGCAAAAACAAACATGTTTGTGGTGTCAGTATTTATTTTAATGTAATTCCCCAAACCTCTAGTGCAGCCAGAACTAAAAAACACTTTAGAACAGTTTCTAAAGTGATCCCTAGGTGTCACTATACACCCACAACAGTGGAGAGCACCAGCAAAGAAAATCGAAGAAAATCGAATAGTCGAAGAGGTTTTACTTCGACCGTTCGATTCGAAGCATATCATATTCGAATGTCGAAGTCCAAAATCAACTTCGGTAGGTCAAAGATGGGGTACAAAGAAAACTTCGGGGGAAAATGTTATAAATAAGGTATCCTTCGAGTGTAGTCGAATAGTCGAATAGTCGAACGAATGCATCCTTCGATAGTCGAATAGGTGAACTAATACATCCTTCGATAATCGTACTTCTCCACTTCGATCATCGAATTCGACTATTCACCTGATCGGAGGATTGCTCGACCGTTCGAATCGAAGGTCGAATTCGAAGTAAAAAAACAGTCGAGGCTTTGTGCATCTGCCCCTTGGTGTCCATCTGCTATAGAGTTCATTTTAAGCAAATCAATTTAAATTTTTTTTAAAATGATTTCCTTTTTCTCTTTAATAAAAAAAACAGTACCTTGTACTTGATACCTAGGCTGCATGAATACATATTGGTGGCAAAACAATTCTATTGGGTTTATGGGGAGGGCCATTTATCAAAGGTCGAATTTCGAATTCATCTGAGTTTTTTTCTTATTTTTTTTAATTAGAAAAAAAATGAATGTCTGATACTCAAGAATATTACCGACCTGAAAACTCGAATCAAATTCGACTAAATTCTAATCTAGTTTTTTCTTGAAAAAAAACTTTAATGTCAGGAAGGCTAATAACATCTTCTAATTGGTCATTGGACCTCTCCCATTGACTTATACATGAACTCTGCAGGTTTAAGGTGGCAAATAGTCAAATTCAAATTAATCCCATGGTATAGGTTTGATAAGTCTCGAAAATTCTATTTCAAATTAAAATTCAAATTGAGTTTGGATATTCCACAATTCGAATTTGAGAGTTTTGACCAAAAATTTTTTTTGAAAATTCGAATTTCCGATTCTACCCTTAATAAATCTGCCCCTTAATGTTTAAATCATTTTTAGCATACTTATGGAATGGTGATCCAAATTACAGAAAGATCCCTTATCCATAAAACCACAGGTCCCAAGCATTATGGATAATAGATCTAATTTCTGTACTGTCAGCATCTCTTCTTCTGAGGTAAGAGGTGGTTTAAGTTGAGTCTACGAGGCCTGCTTATGAAGCCTCAATTTTTTCTGGGTGAATTTTTAGAGATAAAAATCTGAATTCGAAAATACTTCAATGTCAGATGCCCCTTTTACAATTTGAAGATGTTTTTTGACATCTTTATCTGCGCTGGTTTTCATACAATAATCCGAAAAAGTCAAGGTTTTCGGGTGATAACTTTAAAAACTCGTATAATTCGAGGTTTAAATTAGAAAAAGTCACACGATTTGAATTATCGCACGATTTTGTTGAGACTTTTCCCACATCAAATTTTCTGAGCTGATTTTGTTTTAATAAAAAAATGGTAAAAGTGTTTTAGTAAATAATCCCCTTAGTTGTTATAAATTGGTCTAAGCAATTTTTCGCATTAGTCCTAATTTTTTCTATTTCATAGTTTTTTTTTATAGTTTTCTGACTCTTTCCAGCTTTCAAATGGAGGTCACTGATCCCATCTAAAAAACAAATGCTCTATAAGGCTACAAATATTGTTATTGCTACTTTTTATTACTCATCTTTCCAGCGTTGGACTTGGTGGGTCTGGGCCCATCGGAGCTGCCACTTCAGGGGCCCACACCCCCTCAGTCCTGACCCCCCCCACTTTTATGGGTCTCCGACCCCCCCACTCAGGATGGTTCCCTACTCCCCCTCCGTCACCCGCACAGCCCGCGGACTCTCCCTCTGCCATCCGCATGGGCCCCCACCACAAATTGCCCTGTGTACTTAGGTGCCACCACAAACCCTGAGCACTCTGTCCCCCTTCAACCTGCCAGTGCATACCAATGCATGTTACTTCCTCAAGCAGTGGGGGGAGGTCAGGAAGGAGTAAGGCTGTGCCAGCAGTGAGCAGGTCTGGGCCAGCAGGGCCCACAATGGTTTTCAACCCTCCCTCCTTCGCCCGCACGCTTCCCGACCCTCCCTCCTTCACCCACAAGGCCCCCGGAATCCCCCTCTGCCACCCACATGGGCCCCCCCACAAATCCGCCTACACACTAGGGCCCCTGCCACAAATCCCCCTGAGCACTCTGTCCCCCCCCCCGTCAGAAAGGAGCAAGGCTCTGCCAGCAGTAAGCGGGTCTGGGCCCAATCTGACCCTGCATCTTTCTATTCAGGGCCTCTCCTATTCATATTCGAGTCTCTCATTCAAATCAATGCATGATTGCATGGAAATGTGGACCCTAGCAACTAGATTGCTGCAATTGCAAACTGAAGAGTTGTTGAAAAAAATCTAAATCATTCAAAAACCACAAATAATAAGTTAACTCAAAGGAGAACAAGTATGGTAAATTTTGAGCTCTGCTCATCTCTGACAAATACTTTCCCTGAAAACATTGTTAAAGAGCCACTATACCCAAAACGTTCTCTGCTGAATTATTCCTACATCAGAAAATAGGTTTGCTAGCAAAAATTAATGTGTATTCTATGAATTATCTATGCCTATTGAAAAAAATTAGTGGTTGACCCCATATTCAGCTTACTAATCTCTGGTAACACCAGAAGACACCCCCTCGACCACTAAAATGTGTCCCCTGCCTCATATTGCATTCCACCTATGTTTGGCATTTTGGTGCTCCTGTGTTGGTACAGGCCCAGAAGAAATAATAGGCTTTGTTTCATTCTGCACTCCCCTGAGGTGGAACACAGGAAAAATGTGAGTATGAGCCCTTCTTCTGACATTGGTGGTAAGGAAGCATTTGGAGGACTAATATGGCATAAGATACTGAAATACATTAAAATGACAATATTATAAGTTTGTGTCAGAATACAATAGATCTTGCCAGACACATTGAATTGCCTTCTTTGAGGAGATGAGCAGTCGGTGACTATTAAAGCTTCTAAAGTACTGTCTTTCATTAAAATAGGGGAAAACATAATTTTGCCTCTTTATAGACCCTTGGTAAGACATCTTGAGTATGCTGTGCGGTATTGGGCCCTAGCACTTAAGAAGGATCTTAATTAGGGATGCACCGAATCCACTTTTTTGGATTCGGCCGAACCCCCGAATCCTTCACGAAGGATTCGCCCGAATACCGAACCGAATCCGAACCCTAATTTGCATATGCAAATTAGGGGTGGGAAGGGGAAAACATTGTTTACTTCCTTGTTTTCTGACAAAAAGTCACGCAATTTCCCTCCCTGCCTCTAATTTGCATATGCAAATTAGGATTCGGATTCGGTTCGGCCAGGCAGAAGGATTCGGCCGAATCCGAATCCTGCTGAAAAAGGCCGAATCCTGGCCGAATCCCGAACCGAATCCTGGATTCGGTGCATCCCTAATCTTAATGAGCTGGATAGAGTACAGACATGCAACTAAACTGGTAAAGGTATTGGAACAATTAAACTATGAAGATAGACTATCATGGTTGGGGTTGTTTTTTCTTCTTGTGCAAAGAAAGACAAATAGTGGGTGATCATTTTCACATAAAAAGAGCAAAAAACAAGAGGCCAAGAATGTGGGGAAACCCTGCCAGGTGATGTTGTCATGGCAGATTCTATAAATTATATTTCTATTAATTTAAGAGTAAATTTGGTGACTTGTACAAGCATAATATCCATGGATACCGTGATCTCAGCATCTACAGTTATAAATAGGTATATTCATACAAACAAATCATGAAACGTTTTTCAATTTTGATATGATGTAAAATATCAGGAGAACAGAGTCAGGCATTGGCAGATTGTAGTTGTAGGGGATTCAATTATTAGGAAAGTGGATAGGGTAATCTGTCGTCAGGATCGCTACAACCGAACAGTTTGCTGTCTTCCTGGTGCCAGGGTTCAGCATGTGGTTGATCGGGTAGACAAATTATTGGGTGGTGCTGGGTTACTAATGACAAATTGTAGATGGAAGACCTTAAAGAGTGATTTTAGGGATTTAGGGTCTAAAGTTTAAGGGAAGGTCTTTCAATGATTTCAGGGATTTAGGGTCTAAGTTTAAGGGAAGGTCTTTCATTGAAATTTTGCCCATGCCACATGCAAGTTTAGGAAGGCAGTGGGAGCTTAGGGAGCTAAATGCATGGCTCAAGTGTAGGAAGGAAGGGTTTGGGTTCCTAGAGCACTGGCCTGATTTTTCCTTGGGGTACAACCTATACAGTCCTAACGGATTGCACCTCAATGGAAGGGGGTCCACTGTGCTAGGGGAATGAATGGTCAAAAGGTTGGAGGAGTGTTCAAACTAGGCAAGGGGGGTGGATGAGATAAAGAATTATGGGATAGCTAGGGTAGATGGGGTAGTGGGATTAGAAAGGGGTCATGGGGAGGAGTGAAGGGTATACAGTTTACCAGCTAAGCAGGTCCCTCTGTTTCAAGGAAAACAGACTGATATTAACTTAACATATAATTCTCCACTAAGTAATGCAAATTTAAAAAGTAAAAGTAGTAACCTCCACTGTATGCTGGCAAATGCACAGAGTTTGTCAGGTAAAATGGGAGACCTAGAATTAATTGCATACTCTAAAAATTATAATATAATTGGTATCACTAAGACCTGGTAGGATGAAACATGTAATATACAAAAAGAGGGGGTTGTGGGAACATTCAACAAGCTAAGTTAAAGTATATTTAAGTATAATGAAAGTGCTAGTTTTCAATGCACATTCACAGGTCCCCTGTCTCATAAGTAATTCAGTATAAATCAGTGTCTCTTGAACCTTGGCTTCAGTCTGAGGGCTATATCCTCCCCCATCAGCATGCAGCTTTTAAAGGGAGAGATTGCCCAAGCCAACGCCCATTTTTAAAAGCATAGGACCGTCATTAGTTCAAAGGGGTGGGTATGGGGTGCTACTAAAAAAACACATATGAAGCTTAGCCACAGCTTCAGGCTACAATACAATATACAGACTGAAACCAAGGTTCAAGAGACACTGATTACAAGTAATGCTAGTATGCAGATAAGCAAAATACTTTTTATACTATTGACTGGACTGTGAATTTAGATGGTTACACCCTTTTTAGGAGGAACAGATGGATTTAAAAGGGTGGAGGAGTGTGTTTGTATGTAAAGCCTGAATTAAAGCCATGCACTAAAGAAATAACCATAGCTGGCACTGGTGAGTGTGTAGAATTCCTCTGGGTAGAGATTTTGACTGGGCAAAAGGTTACAAAGAAAATTATCATTGGTGTATGCTATAAACCACCTCGTATAAGTGACGAGAATGAAGCCCAGCTACAAATAGAAGCCGCTTCACAGCTAGGTAAAGTTATTACTATGGGTGACTTAAATAATTAAGACATTGTTCTGGGGTAATGGGGTTGCCAAGACAGAAAAAGCTAGTAGGTTTGTAAATATGCTGAATGACAACTTTTTATTCCAGCTTTTTCAAGAATCTACTAGGAATAACTTTCTTTTGGATCTTGCAATAACTAATAATACTGAACTGATCTCTACCATTTCTGTGGGTAAGCATTTAGGGAATAGTGATCATAACATGGTCTCCTTTGAGATTCTGTTGCAGAGGAAAATTCTGTAAGGGAGTAACTTAAACACTAAACTTGAGTGCAAATGTTGATAGTATAAGGGCATGCCTGCATCATATTAAGTGGGAAATTATTTTTACAGGGTTAAGCACAGAACAAAAACGGGAAGTCTTTAAAATGCTGCTTAATAAATATACATGTCCGTATATTCCCATTGTAAGCAAGGAACGTCGTTGCAAAGCAAAACCTTTTTGGTTCAATAGAAGTGTTGGTGTTGAGGTGGGTAAGAAAAGACATGCATTTAAGGCTTTCAAGTTAGCTGGGACAGGAGAATCATTTATAAGGTACAAGGAGGCCAATAAATCATGCAAAAAAGCTATAATAGATACGTAAAAGGATATTGCAACAAGCATTAAAAAGAATCAGAAAGGGGTGGGAACTTTAAAATCAGAGGGGAGTCAGCTGGTTGATGAGAACAAAAAAAAGCTCAGATTCTGAGCTTCATCTGTCTACACAAATGAGGAACCAGCTAATGAAGATTTTCTTATAAATAGTCCCAATTTTAGTAATACAACTAATGATTCATGGTTCACACATGAGGAATTTCAAAAGAAAATAGAACATGTCTGCATGGTGCAGAGAGACTGGAGAATTGCTAATTGCAAAAAGAGATCCCATTCTCAGCCTCAAATCTATACGCCAGTTAGTCTGACATCAGTGGTAGGAAAGCTTTTCAAAGGGTTAATAAAGGATAAGATACCAGAGCATGGTTTTATGCATAATAGATCTTGCCAGACTAACTTAATTTCTTTTTATGAGAAGGTAAGTAGGGACTTAGATTCTGAGATGGCAGTGAATGTGCTTTACTTAAACTTTGCTAAAGTATTTGATACAGTGCCACACAGAAGGTTACTGGTTAAATTAAGGAATGTTGGCCTAGAACAGGGCTGTCCAACTGACCCCCCTCATGTGAAAGTCTGCATCAAAGTCTGCCTGCTGTGTTTTCTTACCATATGTAAACTTTAAAAGGTATCACTAGAGATTAACTGGCCCCTGCATTGTTTAAACCTCAAATTCAGACTAATCCCCTGCATTGTTCACACCTGTGATCCCCCTGCAGTTGTGACACCTCTATTGTTCACTCCCCTAAAGCCCTGTACTGTTCACACCTGAGACCCAGACAGAAACTGCCCACATTGTTCACCTGTTCACACTTTATACAAAATGCTAATGAGCACCAGCACTGTGTCACTGTATGTAGTACATATTAGACTGGTCCTTATTCCTGTCTCCTGCCTTCTGTTCCTGTTCTGCCTTCTATATGCTCCCTGTGTGTGTCATACTTTGGTTTTTGTTCTGGGGGTTTGTTAGCATTTGAAAATTATTGTTAGTGCCCCCTAAAGTGTTTAATCATATGCTGGGGTAGGGCAGGGGAGGAGGAGGCATATGGGTTTAGGGTATGTCTTAATATGACAGCTTTTTTCACATATGAGTGGCATCCAGGGCAGGCACAAGGTAGTTTGGCACCCTAGGCAAGAGCTTCAAATAGTGCCCCCTGTCCTGCATTACCATTTCCATCCTTACCATGATGGTTTTTAAATAAAGAAAGCAAGAAAATTACAACACTTTTTCATTTATATTACTGCCCCCTGTACCTATGCAAGCAAGCTCAGCAGCCATCCATCATACAACCCTCCTGCAGCCATCATATTGCCCCCAATCTTTACCTGTGTCAGCAGCAGCCAAAAATAAATCTGATCACATCATATTGCCCCCAAATATATACGTCACTGTGCCAGAGCCCAGCAGCAACAGCAAACATATGGGCCCCAAATCTGTACCTAGCTGTGTCAGCAGGAAGCTTCACACTTTACAGTAACAGAAAGAATGTCTTCAGTTCAATGCAACTGTGCAAGGCTGAAAGCAGCGAAAGCGAGCCACACCAAGCAGGCCGCCAGCTCTCTGCCTCTCTCTGTCATTCAACACATCAGTGACATCATTGACGCGTGTATGCACATCACGGTGCACCGCACAGAAGGAGCTATTACTTGCCGGCAAGAGGGAGAAGGGAAAGGAGATGGATTCCACCCAACTGGGTGACCATGATTACTGAATCAAATTATTAAATAAACGCTTGGAAAAAGTGCGCCCCTCAATGATGGCGCCCTAGACAGCTGCCTACTCTGCCTACCCTTAGTTCCGGCCCTGATCCCTGCAATGAGCACCTACCATTTGGTTTTTTTGGTGTGCTATTAATGTGGACATTGTCTTGCGGTAACATGGGTGTGGTTTAAAGTGGATGTGGTCTAAAAACAGGGAGTGGCTAACACTGGCTTCTGTTATCGGCCCTCCACAATGTAGATTGGAAAATTCTGGCCTTCGGTACCATAGAAGTTGGACAGCACTGGCCTAGAACATAGTATGGAGAGAGAACTGGCTAAAATATAGACTACAAAGAGCGGTGGTAAATGGAACATTTTCTAATTGGACCAGTGTTGTTAGTGGAGTGCCATAGGGCTCTGTACTAGGTCCCTTGCTTTTCTCTTGCTCTTCTTTATTAATGACCTGGAGGTGGGCATTGAAAGTACTGTTTCTATTTTTGCAGTTGATACTAAATTGTGCAGAACTATAGGTTCCATGCAGGATGCTGCCATTTTGCAGAGTGACTTGTCTAAGTTGGGAAACTGGGCAGCAAACTGCAAATGAGGTTCAATGTTGATAAATGCAAGGTTATGCACTTGTACAGAGTGCAGAGACGTGCAACTAAACTGGTTAGTGGGATGGAAGATTTAAATTATGAGGGTAGACTGTCAATGTTGGGGTTGTCTTCTCTGGAAAAAAGGCTTTTGCAAGGGTCATGATTACACTTTACAAATACATAAGAGGACATTATAGACAAATAGCAGGGGACCTTTTTATCCATATAGAGGATCACCGTACCAGAGGCCACCCCTTCAGACTAGAAGAAAATAACTTTCATTTGAAGCAACGTAGGTGGTTCTTCACAATAAGGACAGTGAGGTTGTGGAATGCACTGCTGGGTGATGGCTGATTCTGTTAATGCCTTTAAGAGCTTGGATGATTTCTTGGACAGATATAATATCAAAGGCTATTGTGATACTAAACGCTATAGTTTAGTATAGATATGGATATATATAATTTATGTAAAAGTATGGAGGGGTGTGTGTATGGATGCTGGGTTTTCATTTGGAGGGGTTGAATGTGATGGACATATATAGAGTCCCACAGTGCCTGCACTCAATCCAAAGGATGAAGCCAGAGGTGCACGATGCAAATATAAATGCTATATGAAAAGAAGATCAGCACTCTCTGTAGTTTGGTGAAATTGTGTTGATTTATTAATCAAAAATCACATCTTATCCGACGTTTCGGTCCCACATGGGGACCTTTCTCAAGTATACAGTGTACATAGAGTGTAGAGAATAAATACCCACCCCCATCAGTGAATTTGGGTGCCAAAAATGATGTCATAAGTCCATATAAGGAATATAGAGTCCAAAGGTTTCTTCTGTTTCGTTATATGTCAAGTGCACCGTTTTTTTCAAACCACTAGGTGTCAGTGTCTGACCATCTGTGTCTGTATACGTGTTCATTTGAAACTGTAACATTTTATGTATCAAAAAAAGGTAAAAAAGAAAAAAAGAAACTGAATCTTTCTACATGCAAACAATAAAGAAACATTTGTTACTCACATAATTTGTTTGAAAGTTCATTTCTTAGCTGTATAGATCTTATATATAACTTTTCAAGTTTTCAAGTGGAGGAAACTGAACCTGTTAACCTAATAAAAGCCAAATTAGACAAGGAAACAATTCAGCTGCAATTGTCCATTTAGCCCTTTAGGGGTAACACAATCCAATTCATAAATCCAAAAGGCCTCTCTCTGTAGCAACAACTTTTCCATATCCCCACCCCTAAGGGTTTTTTTTATATGGTCAATTGGCATGCATTTAAATTGTGAAGGGTCATGTTTAGCTTCATGCCAGTGCTTAGCCACTGTCTGTTGGGCAATGTCCTGTTTACCAGGATCTATTTGCCTGTTTGTGTCAAGTGCTGCCCTTATGCTTGCCCTGTGCATGTTAATTCTCTCTTTAAGCTGTCGAACAGTTTCCCCGCAGTAGATTAGCCCACACGGACATTTTGATAATATACACTACCATTGTTGTAGTGCATGTCATTTTGTGCCCAATTTTGTACACTTTTCCCGTTCTCGGGTGTCTAAATTCTGTTCCTAGGATCAATGTATTGCAAATAACACAACCTGTGCATTTATGTACTCCTGGACGTGGGCTTAGAAAATGTTGTGATGGGGACTGTGTATACTTCCCTGCAGGGTCCAATGGGCTTAAGTGCTCCTTGAGGCTGGTGTTCCTGGAATAACTGAACCTTGGTCTGCATGGTATTCTATTGCCCATGATGTCATCATTAACCACTATTTCCCAGTAATTCAACACTGCCCCTCTGGTGTCCTTGCTGTGAGGGTTATATTTACTGACGTAGTACATGTTATTACTGTCATTGTCCCTTAACTGTTTTGCCTTTTTCTTTAAAAGCTGTACTCGATCCATGGCACTAACCATATCTATGGTTTCCCTGATGAGCGCTTGTGGATAGCCCCTATCTAGGAACTTCTGTCCCATGATATCTAGATCCAATCTCATCTGCTCACGATCACTGTCTATCCGAACAACCCTCATCATTTGTGACTTAGGGAGTGAATTAAGTAAGTGCTTAGGGTGATGACTGGTATAATGTAACAATGTGTTTCTGTCAGTGTCCTTGGTGTGAATGCGAGTCTGCAGGCCCCCATTATGTTTGTAAACCTGTACATCCAAAAAACGTATTTGTTGCGAGTTGTAGTTCAACGTAAGCTTAACAGGTGAATCTAGTGCATTGAGGGTATTCACATACAACTCTAATTGATCTGATGTGCCTGTCCAAAGAAAAAACAGATCATCAATGTAGCGCCTGTAAAAGCTGCCAAACTGCTTAAATAGTTCATGACCATAAATGTACTTTTTCTCAAAGTCACACATAAATGCATTTGCATAGGCTGGCGCTACTTTCGAACCCATAGCGGTCCCAGTGCGCTGTATATAGAATTGCTGTTCAAATTTGAAATAATTATTATGAAGTATAAACTCCAGCAACTGTAATATGTACTCTACAGGTGGGCCTTTATAGTCAGAATTCTGTGTTATCAAATGCTTAACTTCCTCTACGCCCGCATGGTGTGGTATACATGTATATAAGCTTTGTGACTAATAGCAAATTTTCCATTGGTAGTTCAATACTTTTGATCACATTCAAAAAATCAGTGGTATCCTGTAAGTAACTGCTAATGGAGGTAATGCATGGTTTTAGTAACACATCCAAGTACTGTGCAACCTTCTCATTAAGTGAGCCCGTTGATGCTATGATTGGCCTACCGGGAGCAGACATTTTCCCATTTCTTCTGACAACCACCCACGTGACACTCCCATATCCACCAAGGACCTTAATTGTCCTTTAAACTTAGTTGTGGGATCGAAGGTAAGCTTACCATAATTGATCGTGTCAGATAATTGGGTTGATAATTCGATTTTGTAGTAGCTATAGTCCATAATAACTGTTGCTCCTCCCTTGTCTGCATTTTTAATGATAATATCCTTATTACCCTTTAACGATTTAATTGCCTCTTTTTCTGCAGGGCTTAAAATTACCCTTCCATTTTCTTTTGTCATTATATTCAGCTAATGAATGGTTGTTTAACAGACAATGGAAAATTTTTACAGAGGCATTGGTGCTGTGGGGATCATATGTGCTTGGCAATTTAAACAGGCTGTTACAGTTAATATTATGCATTTGATTGTCCGGGGTGTCTCTCCCACCTCCCTCCTGTTCCTGTATCTCAGCTTTCTGTGTCCCATCCAGCGCACCAAAATCCTCCCGAAGTCTGAGCTGACGTGTAAATTTATAATTGTCAATCACATGTTCAAACGGGTGATTACTCACCATTGGGACGAAGGATAACCCTCTTTGCAGTAAGGCCATCTCAGACGGTGTAGGTGTGTAGGAAGATAAGTTGAAAATTAGGTCCGCTTTCCCCTCTGCCTGGAGTGTGACTATGAGCGTGTTCTTGCTGGCGTGTTTCCGCTCACCCCTGCAGGTGGTTTGCCTGGGTCTCTGACGGCAGTTCCCACTCCTAAAAAAGGAACCGGAGGTGTTGCGCTGCAGTCTGTCTGCTGCCTTGGTGCAGTCTCCGCGTCGCTGTCTGATCCGCCGCTTCCGGAGTAGCTTCCCAGAGGTCTCTGCTGCCGTCGGACTCCTCCCCTTTTCTTAAAGGAGCTGCTGCCCGAAATCCACCGGTATATTTGTGACTCCTTGTAGTCCTGGTATACTTTTAGCCGCTTGGAGTTCTTGAAGGCGAGTATCTCAGCCCTGTGCTTTGCTATTTGTTCCTGCAGCCGACTCTGCCAGTTGATCTCTTTATCTGCTGCTAGGATAGGTTTATGCACAGCCTGGAATGCCTCCAGATCGATTCTCACCACTTTGAGCTCACGGCCAACCTCTTCTATGACAAGCAGTGAACAGCGATCGAGGATCTGACACCACCGTTTACAGAAATCAGGATTGTTCCTGCCAAAAATGCAGTCATAAGTCCATATAAGGAATATAGAGTCCAAAGGTTTCTTCTTTTTCCTTTACATGTCAAGTGCACCGCTTTTTTCAAACCACTAGGTGTCAGTGTCTGACCATCTGTGTCTGTATACGTGTTCATTTGAAACTGTAACATTTAAAGGACATGTAAAGGAAACAGAAGAAACCTTTGGACTCTATATTCCTTATATGGACTTATGATGTCATTTTTGTATATTCTGTTTTTATTTAAAGAAATTAGCATGTATACAATCATATAACATCAGCAGTTGTATCATCAATAAGATTTTGTAACATCTTAAGTATATAAAATCAAGCGATTAGTATACAATAAAATGGTGTCCAAAATCAATTATCGCACAAAAAGATATATTGTTTCCAAATATATATGAAAAGCTGTATTTAAACATTTTGATGCAAATAAACTCAATATTTATTCTCTTCCTCATTACTTCGTATTGTTTATTAATTACTTGCAATCTAAAAGTCAGCTGTAACTGCAGAATCACCGTCCCTTATAGAAGAAGATACATTAGAAACAAAGCACGTAGAGATACCTGCCTAAACTGTAAGTATGTTATATATAACAAAACAAAAAATAAGGAAAAAAAAAGGAAAGTGAAAGGAAGAAAGAAAATATCAGAGAGAAATAGTCACTCAGCCGTGTTAGAAGTTGTATATATTATACAGTAATATCATAGTATATATTTACCAGATGACATTTATTCAATATTTTTAACTAAGCTCCTAATTCGAGGTTAATTGTTTATACTGGTCTGATTCCATGAAAGAAACCCAAGTTGACCAAGTCTTTATATAAGTCTCTGATTTCTCATATAGATAGCTAAGTAGTTCTTCCATACGCCTAGTATTTCCCATTTCCTCCAACCATTCCCGTATAGTAGGGGGAGACGGGGATTTCCAATGACGAGGAATCACAGTTCTAGCAGCACTTAAACAAAAACCCACCAAAGAACTTTTATATGTTGCCACTTTTCCCGGAAGCATAGATAATATTCCAATAGAAATTGTTGTGGGGATGTCCAAACCTGTCACTTTATTAATTATTTTAAATATTTCAACCCAAAATGGTTTCAGAATTGTACAAGACCACCATATATGTGAGAGAGAACCAACATCTTTTTCACATCTCCAACATATATTGGGGACACCTGTGTACATTTTATGTAAAAGTTCCGGGCACCTATACCATCTAGAGACAATTTTATAATTTGTTTCCTGTGCTTTACACGCAATAGAAAATTTATGAGTAAGGGAGAGACAGGATTTCCATTGCTCCTCTGTAAATGTGATCTGCAATTCCTTTTCCCATTTTTCAGTATATTTAGGAAGTGAGAAGGTAGTTTTGGGATCTGTTAACTTATACAATAAGGAAATACCATGTCTAAGAGGTGACGTTCGGAGACACAGATCTTCAAAGAAAGTAGGGGGAATAGAAATAGATTTCTGAATATTGGGTTTCCCCACCCAATGTTTAAGTTGAGCATACTTCAACTGTGACAAAATTGATTCCGGGTCATCCATGCAAATATCCCTCAGTGACAAAAGCTGATTAGCTTTCAGAACCTGTTTATAAATAAAATTGTCATTAAAACGTCTACCTAAGAAAGTGCCTTTGGTCATGCCAGGTGGGAAGGCTGGATTTCCTATAATTGGAGTCATGAGACCATTCCGATTAATAAGATATGGAGCAGATTTCAAATAACGATCACCCTGTGAAAGCGTTTCAAAACATATTTTTGGCAATCTACTTAACTCTGGTCTAGAGGATGGTCGAAGCCACCATAAAGCCTGCAAAGGTCTATCAATTAATGACTGCTCAATCTGTATCCATTTTTTGTGATCCTTAAAGTGAAACCATTCAACAATTCTATTCAGCACTGATGATGTCATTTTTGGCGCCCAAATTCACTGATGGGGGTGGGTATTTATTCTCTACACTCTATGTACACTGTATCCTTGAGAAAGGTCCATGTGGGACCGAAACGTCGGACAAGATGTGATTTTTGATTAATAAATTAACACAATTTCACCAAACTACAGAGAGTGCTGATCTTCCTTTCATATATATATATATATATATATATTTACACGGAGTGCACTTTTGGGACTTGTTTGTTATCCGACGTTTCGGACCCACATGGGGACCTTTCTCAAGGATTTTCTCATATATATGTGTGTGTGTGTGTGTAAACTTTTACATATATACATATATATATATATTCCAAACCAGCACTCCCTTAAGTGAAAAAATTTAATTTTTATTATTACATAGTATCTTCCTTGAAAAAGGAAAAAAAGGACCGAAACGTTGGAAATAGATACTATGTAATAATAAAAATTGCATTTTTTCACTAAAGGGAGTGCTGGTTTGGAAACTATTGGTGTATGCAAAAATTACTGTGCACCCCTCTCTATTCTACATTGCCTTGGAGTGCGGATACTCATTGGAGAAAGATATATATATATATATATATATATATATATATATATATATATATATATATATATATATATAAAACAAAAAAAACTTCCGCACACATAGGTCTTGATAAGTGAAAAAAAGCTGGTAGATTTATTTCAACGTTTCGGCTTACAAACTCAAGCCGTCATCAGGAAGGGCAGAGCCTAAGGTGAACATGAAGTTATATAAAAAAACACAGGATTCAAAAATGGCGCCAAAACCATGCCAGTGACATCACAAAAACTGGGTGTGGTTATAGTACTGAGTGCATCAGTGATCATGGAGCTGAGCCAATCGTGTGCATTATATCAATGGTAGTATCAAAGGAGTGTACCTATCACGTATAGGTGAATACTCCAGTGACTCCCAATGCTAATTAAACACCCAGTATCAAATTACGTGATTGTTGTGACAGGGAAAAACATACCCTGTGAGTGAAATAAATAAAAACAATCAAAGGATCTCCCTACGACCTTATAATAAGGTCAGGAAGTATCCCCCTCACCTACCTCCGTGGTGGGGGCTGACAGCCAAATTGCCTTTGCCCTGTGTCGCCTCCAATGCAGGTACGGAGGAAACGTACTAAATGCAGGACCTGTTACCTGTTTCCAACATCGTTAAGCCTTGCGAGTTGCCTTGTGTGATCTGTACCAATTGTTGTACCACACATGTTACATCCCAGCACTATACTGACCTTTGCAGCATACTACAGCACAAGCGAGACTTCCTCATGACTATTAAAGGTCGCAACCAATCAGGGTCAGTACGGACTCAACTTATGCCAGAATGTCAGACCGCTCCCACCGCTCAGCAATAGGAGAGACCTCCAATCTTTTGGCACTCCGACCTGTGCAGTGTTCAGTGTGTGCGCTATGAGTGCACGCTTGTCACATTCAAATCTAGTACTGAGAAGACCAATGTGTAGTCTCTGCTGGAAGGGGGCGGAGAATTCAGGACCTCCGGTCTGATGGACAGCGCTAAAGGCAAATAGGCTTTAACCGTTCCCAGTCTTACATCATTACAGGTCCTGCCTCACGTAACCAAAACCCTGTCTGGGGCCGGCGTTCGACTATGGCTGAACTACACCTCACCACGGAGCGGAAAAAATTCCTGTGAAGACGGAATAAAGAACAATACACATAGTGTAACCAATCACTAAGATTCATCTGTAACACTGTATACATTAATATGACACGCTCAATTGGCTTGTCCTTCTTAGTAACTATATAGCATCAGTCTTATTTATTTCATTCTTTCCCTGTATGTCGTCACATTTTTCCCAATATAATGTAACCCACAGGGGCACCATGCCATGTAGATCACGTGATCAGACATACAGGTTAATCTATGATTGATGCTGTACCTGTGTCCAGTTCTGGGGTGTGAGAAGTACGAACCCTGAAGCATTCCACTACAGGTTAGGCAATTGGAGCATTTAAAACATCCTTTTTTCAAAGGCTTGTTGAGCCAAGTCTGTGACCCCTTGGCTTCAACTGTTACATCCTTCACCATCAGAAGATCACCCAAATTCTGTCCTCTACCGTAAGCTAATAAGGGTCTCTTTTTATCAAGAAAAGGGAGATGTGTGTCAGTGTTGACAATTTCCCATCTGTCGCTTATTGCCCTCCTCAACTGCGTGCTTGCCGTAGACCATTGGGTAGTAAAAATCAATTCCGGTTGTACTTTACTTATAGTCTGTTCCTGTAGTAGAGATTCCTGTGTCCACGCTTTGGCTCTCCGTAGTTGCTTGTCAATCAGCACATTAGAATAACCCCTGCAACGAAACTGCTCAGCAAGTTCTGAGAGTTGTAGTTCAGTGTTAGTAACATCAGAATTGTTCCTGATCACTCTCAGGAACTGTGAATATAGGACCCCTTGGGACATGTGGGGGGGGGGGGTGGTGGAATGAGTTAGCCTGTATTAAGCTGTTCCTATCTGTAGGTTTTTTGTACAGTGTAGTACCCAACCCCTCTTCCTTCCTGTATATCGTCAGGTCAAGGTAATGAATCATATGCTGATCGTAAGTCATGGTGAGTCGGATGGGTGAGTCAAGGTTATTTAATTGCTCACAGAACCTAACCAGTTCATCAGAGGTGCCCGACCAAAGCAACAGCAGGTCATCGATATATTGTTTATAAAAAACAATATTACTGCCCCCCATTGGGAGTAACCTCTCTGTCTCATACTGTTGCATGTAAATATTCGCAAAGGATGGAGCTACGTTCGAACCCATAGCAGTCCCTGATATCTGTAGAAAGAAAGAATCTTGGAACATAAAGTAATTATGTGTTAACACCATGTCTAGTAATGCAATCAAAAATTCTACTGTTGGTGAACCATGGTGATGTTTTTGAAGTGCCCTCTGGCAAGCCTGCAGTCCCTCTGTGTGTGGAATAACTGTATACAGACTGGAGACATCCATCGTCACTAGTAAACAGTCTGTGGGAACCTGGACATTTTTTAATAAACCCAGTAAGTGTTTGGTGTCTTTAATATATGACTCCATATGTTGGACTACTGGTTGTAAGAAGTAATCAAGATATTTAGCCGCTGGTTGGAAAATCGACCCAGTGGCAGAAATGATGGGCCGTCCAGGAGGTGCAGTGAGAGATTTGTGTATCTTCGGTATGGTGCAGATAAAGGGGATTCTGGGAAAATCCGTTGTCAGGTACTGGCCTGTACTTTCCGTCAACCACCCAGCATTAACTCCCATAGTAATTAAGCTGTCAAGTTTCTCCTTGTATCTGTTAGTAGGGTCATTCGTTAGGATAGCGTATGTGTTTTTGTCAGATAGCTGAGTGAGAATTTCACTCACATAATAGTCTTTGTCTAGTAAGACTATTGCCCCACCCTTGTCAGCGTGTCTGATTATAATATCTTTATTGGCCCTCAATGTAGCAATAGCTTCCTTCTCCAGTTTATTCAAATTAGAATACCCCTTCTTTATGTTGGAATGTATTCTAGTAGAGTCTTTTGACAACAAGCGTGTAAAGGTAGAAATGGTGTGAGGGGTATTGGGAGGGTCAAAGGAACTTTTCTTGGTGAAGTGAGATCGGTCACTAGTAGGTTTCCCCCTGAAGTGGTCCTTCAGTTTTAACTGTCTTTTGAACCTGTGTATATCTTTAAAAACATCAAACGGTGCTGAAGAATTGGTTAGTACAAATTTTAACCCATGATTGAGCAGTCTGGTTTCCCCATAGTGAGTTTATGCTTGGATAAATTGACTATTATGTCTTGCTTCTCCCCCTCCTCGGAGGTTTTTCCGTTATGTTTTTTACCACCCCTCCTGATTCTACTGCCCCTGCTGGGTTTGTATGTAACTGTGTTCTGGGGGTGGTGCCTAAAAAAGACTGTGAGGAGGTAGAGGGTAGTCCTGGGTCAGAGTCAGTCGAGTCACCAGAACTGTCAACCGTGTTAAGTGAAGCAGGTTTGTACTTCCGAAAAGTACGTCTTCCCCGGGTTCAGTGATCCCTAGCAACCACCTATACACTTTCTTCTGTTTATAATCCTCTTTAACCAAACCTAACTTTTTCTCCTTAAATTATGTCAAATCCTGTCTATACTTATTTAGGTTAGTTTCTAGATTTTTGAGCCAATCAACTGATTTGTCTTGTGAAAGTTGCAGTAAGTGGTCTGATTCAAAGCTAATAATATCGGTTTTGGTAAGTTGTAAATCCTTGCCAACAAATTCAATGACCAACAAAATCAGGTCTAATGAGCACTTGTTGAGAATCGTGCACCACTTGCTGCAAAACTCAGCATTCGATCTGCCCAAATGGAATTAGCTTCTGTCTATGATAGCTCGATAAGTATGTCCCATGCAGTAATAGATCTAGCTCATTTTTCTTTAGATTTAACAATTGATGATATAAGTCCCGAGGGGTCCTACCTGGTATTGAAGCACTTGGGAGATAAGCAAATAATATTCTCTCAGCGTCCTCTGATGAAAAGGTATACTCTCCTGTCATCTCTATCTCAGTATGTAGCTGCATATCTTCCATTCTTCGTGGGAAAAGCACAAAATGAGCTGTGTCGTTGTTTATGTTCAGAGATTAAGCAATCCTTCAAAATTAAGGCAAATTTTGCAAAAAAGAAAAAAAGTCTGGTGCCACCTTATTAAGACTCACCCTCAACCACCTAAGTGGAAAAAAGATGTTGTCAAAAGAATACTAGAATACATTCCAACATAAAGAAGGGGTATTCTAATTTGAATAAACTGGAGAAGGAAGCTATTGCTACATTGAGGGCCAATAAAGATATTATAATCAGACACGCTGACAAGGGTGGGGCAATAGTCTTACTAGACAAAGACTATTATGTGAGTGAAATTCTCACTCAGCTATCTGACAAAAACACATACGCTATCCTAACGAATGACCCTACTAACAGATACAAGGAGAAACTTGACAGCTTAATTACTATGGGAGTCAATGCTGGGTGGTTGACGGAAAGTACAGGCCAGTACCTGACAACGGATTTTCCCAGAATCCCCTTTATCTACACCATACCGAAGATACACAAATCTCTCACTGCACCTCCTGGACGGCCCATCATTTCTGCCACTGGGTCGATTTTCCAACCAGCGGCTAAATATCTTGATTACTTCTTACAACCAGTAGTCC
This sequence comes from Xenopus petersii, assembly GCA_038501925.1. Classification (NCBI taxonomy): domain Eukaryota; kingdom Metazoa; phylum Chordata; class Amphibia; order Anura; family Pipidae; genus Xenopus; species Xenopus petersii. The sequence goes on from CM076682.1 coordinate 87,194,746, forward strand.
AACATATGGAGTCATATATTAAAGACACCAAACACTTACTGGGTTTATTAAAAAATGTCCAGGTTCCCACAGACTGTTTACTAGTGACGATGGATGTCTCCAGTCTGTATACAGTTATTCCACACACAGAGGGACTGCAGGCTTGCCAGAGGGCACTTCAAAAACATCACCATGGTTCACCAACAGTAGAATTTTTGATTGCATTACTAGACATGGTGTTAACACATAATTACTTTATGTTCCAAGATTCTTTCTTTCTACAGATATCAGGGACCGCTATGGGTTCGAACGTAGCTCCATCCTTTGCGAATATTTACATGCAACAGTATGAGACAGAGAGGTTACTCCCAATGGGGGGCAGTAATATTGTTTTTTATAAACGATATATCGATGACCTGCTGTTGCTTTGGTCGGGCACCTCTGATGAACTGGTTAGGTTCTGTGAGCAATTAAATAACCTTGACTCACCCATCCGACTCACCATGACTTACGATCAGCATATGATTCATTACCTTGACCTGACGATATACAGGAAGGGAGAGGGGTTGGGTACTACACTGTACAAAAAACCTGCAGATAGGAACAGCTTAATACGGGCTAACTCATTCCACCACCCCCCACATGTCCCGAGGGGTCCTATATTCACAGTTCCTGAGAGTGATCAGGAACAATTCTGATGTTACTAACACTGAACTACAACTCTCAGAACTTGCTGAGCAGTTTCGTTGCAGGGGTTATTCTAATGTGCTGATTGACAAGCAACTACGGAGAGCCAAAGCATGGACACAGGAATCTCTACTACAGGAACAGACTATAAGTAAAGTACAACCGGAATTGATTTTTACTACCCAATGGTCTACGGCAAGCACGCAGTTGAGGAGGGCAATAAGCGACAGATGGAAAATTGTCAACACTGACACACATCTCCCTTTTCTTGATAAAAAGAGACCCTTATTAGCTTACCGTAGAGGACAGAATTTGGGTGATCTTCTGATGGTGAAGGATGTAACAGCTGAAGCCAAGGGGTCACAGACTTGGCTCAACAAGCCTTTGAAAAAAGGATGTTTTAAATGCTCCAATTGCCTAACCTGTAGTGGAATGCTTCAGGGTTCGTACTTCTCACACCCCAGAACTGGACACAGGTACAGCATCAATCATAGATTAACCTGTACGTCTGATCACGTGATCTACATGGCATGGTGCCCCTGTGGGTTACATTATATTGGGAAAACTGTGACGACATACAGGGAAAGAATGAACAATCATCGAAGCGCGATCAGATTGGCTTTGTCCACGGGCAAAGCCGACCAACCTGTATCTAAGCACTGGTTGAAGTGCAAACATACTCTCCCCCAGTTTCGTCACATGCTAATAGACCATGTCCCTGTGCAACGTAGGGGTGGAAACAGAGGTTTATTATTAATGCAGAAAGAATCCATGTGGATTTACAAATTGGAGACTCTTGCTCCCAAAGGCTTAAATGAAACTCTTCCCATGTCCCATTTTTATTGATGAGCTATGTGTATTCCACATCTTATGTATGACAAAGTGTTCTGCATACTTATTCTTGTTGACCTACAGTGATCTTGCTACTTTATCTTTGACCAATTGAGCAGCAAGTACTGACTTTTAGGTACCTGGATTGGTTTACCACCAGGCCGGACATAACAGATGGAGTACATGCAATTGACTACTTTAGGTTCTTTTTATAATTTTTTTTTTTTTTGGTTTCATTTTATTGATTCACAGATACATGATGGCAGATTGCTTCCTGTCATATTTTCTACAGTTTATTGAACAGGACACTGTGCTATGATCCATAAGACATGTTGTAAATTATCACCTACAATGAAACTAATGGTCTCGTAATGACAGTACAGTATGAGATAATGCTTCATTCCACAAATAAGACTGATGCTATATAGTTACTAAGAAGGACAAGCCAATTGAGCGTGTCATATTAATGTATACAGTGTTACAGATGAAACTTAGTGATTGGTTACACTATGTGTATTGTTCTTTTTTCCGTCTTCACAGGAATTTTTTCCGCTCCGTGGTGAGGTGTAGTTCAGCCATAGTCGAACGCCGGCCCCAGACAGGGTTTCGGGTTACGTGAGGCAGGACCTGTAATGATGTAAGACTGGGAACGGTTAAAGCCTATTTGCCTTTAGCGCTGTCCATCAGACCGGAGGTCCTGAATTCTCCACCCCCTTCCAGCAGAGACTACACATTGGTCTTCTCAGCACTAGATTTGAATGTGACAAGCGTGCACTCATAGCGCACACAGTGAACACTGCACAGGTCGGAGTGCCAAAAGATTGGAGGTCTCTCCTATTGCTGAGCGGTGGGAGCGGTCTGACATTCTGGCATAAGTTGGGTCCGTACTGACCCTGATTGGTTGCGACCTTTAATAGTCACGAGGAAGTCTCGCTTGTGCTGTAGTATGCTGCAAAGGTCAGTATAGTGCTGGGATGTAACATGTGTGGTACAACAATTGGTACAAATCACACAAGGCAACTCGCAAGGCTTAACGATGTTGGAAACAGGTAACAGGTCCTGCATTTAGTACGTTTCCTCCGTACCTGCATTGGAGGCGACACAGGGCAAAGGCAATTTGGCTGTCAGCCCCCACCACGGAGGTAGGTGAGGGGGATACTTCCTTATAAGGTCGTAGGAAGATCCTTTGATTGTTTTTATTTATTTCACTCACAGGGTATGTTTTTCCCTGTCACAACAATCACGTAATTTGATACTGGGTGTTTAATTAGCATTGGGAGTCACTGGAGTATTCACCTATACGTGATAGGTGCACTCCTATGATACTACCATTGATATAATGCACACGATTGGCTCAGCTCCATGACACTATCACTGATGCACTCAGTACTATAACCACACCCACTTTTTGTGATGTCACTGGCATGGTTTTGGCGCCATTTTTGAATCCTGTGTTTGTATATAACTTCATGTTCACCTTAGGCTCTGCCCTTCCTGATGACATCTTGAGTTTGTAAGCCGAAAAGTTGAAATAAATCTACCAGCTTTTTTTCACTTATCAAGACCTATGTGTGCGGAAGTTTTTTTTGTTTTATAGATATGAATTTTTGTCCAGCACCTAGGCATTAACATGGCTATCTGAGTGCACCTATCTCGTCATGGCGATATCATGAGCATACAGGAGCAACGCTGCTTCGGATCCCTTCTTTGGTAAGCACGGTCCCTGGTGTTATATCACGTATGAGGATGTGACTTGGTCACTTAGAAGCACTAATAAATGAGCACCTTATTGGAACATATAGTTTAAGCACTCGCCGCATGGACAGCGCACAAGCACTTGGTACACACACCATAGAGAGCGGCGGCTGGACACTGCTAAGTATATATACACTTTCACTTGATGGGAAGATGACGTCATCACTGTGAGTTTGATTGTTTGTTTGGCGCCATTTTAGGTTTAAATTTGAGTGTTAGTTTCACTGTGTAACCCACCTGAAGAAGGCTCAAGTAACAGGGCCGAAACGTCGTATATCTAATAAATCTTTTTTTCACTTGGACAAAGACCTGGCAGTGCGGTTTTTTGCTATGGATGTCTATTATTTTTAACCTGCACCCAGGCAGTTGCAATCTGCATTAAGAGTGCTCCAGTTTACTTCAAGCATATATTGGTATTGACTTGCCGCAAGGCAGGCCGATCGGTCTGGTAGCACCATCAATTATTATATATATTGACTAATGACTGTGAATTACTGATGAATTAACGTGGAACTGTGGATCTTAACAATCTTTACAACCTATTATTAATTTTCACCATTCCATTCCTTCCTCTTCCTGGGCAGACTATGGATGAGAGTTGTACAGCTACACAAGTGGATACTACAGGTGAATACACTTTCTCTCCGGAGGACGCAGAGAGGATCCTCTTTGGAGAATTGCAGCATTCAAATATACCGGGTAGGACCCCTCGGGATTTGTATCATAACTTGTTGAATCTAAAAAAGAGGGAGGTGGATCTTTTACTACATGGTACTTACCTGTCTAATTATTATCGGGAGAAAACCATCCCCAGGGGATTTAGAGTGAGGAACGTCCCCACCTTGGAATTTTGCAGCAGATGGTGTAAAATTTTGAACAAATGCTTATTAGACCTATTATTATTAGTAATTGAATTTGTGGGAAAAGATCTGAAGCACACTCAGAAAGATATTACTGATTTCGAAACACACCACCTGCTGCAAATAACACAAGATAAGTCGGTTGATTGGTTAAAAAATATAGAGACGAATGTGACCAAGTACAAACAGGAACTTGTATCCTTCAAAGAGAGGAAATTGGCAACAGTTAAAGAAGATTACAAACATAAGAGAGTCTATAGGTGGCTATTGGGGCTGACGGACGACAATAGAAGGCGAAAGATTCGTAAATATAAGCCCACAACATTGAACACAGTCGATAGCTCAGGGGAATCGACGGACTCTGACCTAGGTACCCAGACTATTCCTATACAGTCTTTTTTAGAGGAAGGTTCAGCGCCCACAGACACGACTACAGAGACAGAGAGGGGAGGGACAACAAGAAAACCAGGAGGGGAGGCAGGAAACATCATAGGCAAACCCCCGAGAAGGGGGAAGAGGAAGACATAATTGTAAATTTTTCGCAGCATACATTGACTCAGGGGGAGAGGAGATTGCTAAATAGGGGTTTAAAATTTGTTCCCACAAACCCCCCCAAACCTTTTGAAGTATATAAGGATATACATAAATTCAAAAGACAACTAAAGTTGCGTGATTTCTATACAGACAAAGAAACTGACTCTCCTCACTTTAAGGGCAAAAGCACTTTTGATCCTCCAAATACGGCCCCCTCTATCAACATTTTTACCCACTTATTGACTAAAGACTCTGGGGAAATACACCAAAAGCACAAAAAGATGTTTCCAAATTTGACTAATGTGGAAAGAGAAGCCCTGAAAACCCTTAAAACAGACCGAGAGCTCATTATAAGGCAGGCAGACAAGGGAGGGGCAATTGTACTTCTGGATAAATCTTATTACATCTAGGAATTAAACTCGCAACTATCCGAGGTGAACACGTATACCCCCTTGAGGGGAGATCCGACGAAGATATATAAAAACAAATTGGATGGTCTAATACAGATAGGACTAGAGGCGGGATGGATAGATGTAACTACCAGTAAGTTCCTGTCCACTGAGTATCCTCGAACACCGTTTATTTATTCCTTACCAAAAATCCATAAGTCTTTAACGACACCCCCCGGTCGCCCTATCATTTCAGCAATTGACTCCCTGTTTCAACCTGTGGCTCAATATCTTGATTCATTTTTACAACCCATTGTACAAAAAATGAGCTCTTATGTCAAAGACACCACCCACTTACTCACCTTACTCAGAGAAGTGAGTGTCCCAGAGACAGATTACTTCTTAGTGACGATGGATGTCTCCAGCTTATACACGGTCATTCCTCATCAAAGTGGGGTGGCGGTGTGCAGGGAAGCTTTAATAAGACATCACCAAGGTCCACCTCCAATTGAGTTTCTGATAGAATTGTTGGACCTGGTCCTCACTCATAACTACTTTGAGTTTAACGATGCCTTTTTCTTACAGATCTCAGGGACCGCTATGGGATCGAATGTAGCTCCCTCATTCGCTAACCTCTTCATGCAGGCCTATGAAGAACAGCACCTACTCCCTAGAGGGGGCGGTCATGTTTCCTTTTACAAACGTTATATTGACAATCTCTTACTGTTATGGAAAGGCACGGAGAGGGAGCTCATCGATTTTCATAGGACGTTAAATGAGATTGATTCCCCCATTAGGCTGACGATGACATATGATAGACAAATAATACACTACCTTGACGTGAGTATTTATGTGGAGGATGGCAAAATGTGCACCACTTTATACAGAAAATCGACCGATAGAAACAGTCTAATTCATGCCCACTCCCACCACCCACCCCACATGTCCCGAGGGGTCCTGTATTCCCAATTCCTGAGGATCATTAGGAATAATTCTAACAGGGAAACAGCTGAAGAACAGCTTCTAACATTAACTAAACAGTTTGCCATGCGAGGATATTCGGATACCTTGATCAGGGATCAATTGGAACGAGCACGCCTCCATAACCAAGATGATTTGTTACAGACAACAAGCAATTTGCCCAAAAAAGGACCGGATCCTATTTTTACAACAGAGTGGTCTGAGGTTACCCCACAAATCAAGAGGGCACTAGGAGGCAGATGGGAAATTATAAACACGGACAGAGATCTCCCGTTTTATGGCAAACAGAAACCTATATGTGGGTACAGAAGAGGTCGTAATCTGGGCGACATGCTGATGGTGAAAAATGTATCTACTAGCCCGAAGGTGGGCAGGACTTGGTTAAATCAACCACTAAAACCCGGATGCTATAAATGCTCAAATTGCCTGACCTGTGGGGGGATGCTACAGGGCACACACTTTGTACACCCACGGACGGGGTTCAGATATAAAATACAGCATAGAGTTTCCTGTACTTCCGATCATGTGGTATATATGGCATGGTGCCCATGTGGTTTGCACTATGTGGGCAAAGCCTCAACCACATATCGGGAACGCATGAATAATCATCGCAGTGCTATAAGAAGTGCCCTAGCCACAGGGAAGACCGATCAGCCAGTACCTAGACACTGGCTCAAAATGGGACACTCACTCCCACAATTCAGACATATGATTATAGAGCATGTACCAGCTCCAAGAGGAGGGGGGGACAGAGAGGCCCTACTATTAAAGAGAGAGAGTATGTGGATCTTTACATTGGACACTCTTACCCCCAAGGGGCTGAACGAGACTCTGCCCATGTCTCATTTCTATTAATTGACTAGAATCTGTTCCTTGTATCCGGAGACACTGCTATCCCTGTTGTCCTTTGTGGGATTTTTTCATTTTTGCACTTTGGATAAAATAATTTCTTTTTTCCTTTTTCAGGACTTATTTTTTATTTTTATTTTATTTTTCAATTCTTTATGTTAATTTTCTGCATTTTTCCGTTGCTTGATGTGTACCTTTCATCCAGCCGCTTTTTGTTGTTGGACTCCTACTGGAGACTTGAGGATAAGGCTGGAAATGAAGTTACCTGTTTTATAGAACACATAGGTATCATTTTGCTTCTCTACATACAACTTACCTGGATTGGTCAACTTGGACTCTTTCGAGAGGATACCATCTACATCTATATTTATTCTGTTACCTCTCCCTGGGGAGGTTCCTATGACCAGGACACACTTACCTGTATACGGATCAGAGTCTACCCCCCTGTATTATCCAGTGTTCAGATGAGGCTAAGGATGGCAACTTACCGATATCCGGACCAGAACTTAGTCACCTGTGTAAAATGTGCTAAAATGGCAACAATATGGCTCATTTGCTCACATTGAATCATGTACGAATCAGACTGAGAAGGAGGATTGAAGATGGAATGTATATATACTTATTTCAAAGAATAAGGACACTTATATTTTGTAACTTTATTGCTGGGTGATTTTAACCCATAATAGGTTGTTAACCTTTGTTGCTTCTATTGTTTTTATTTTCCACAGCACCAGGACCACACACTACAAATCCATGACCACTGTCGTATGGCACGGAAAAACCAGGGAAGGGAGTGAGGCAGCGTCTCTTTGAAGGTAAGGCCTGGGATAGGGAAGACTGTTTCCAGACGTTTAACCTGAGGAATTAGCATAAGCAGCCCAAGGATACACAGTTCCCTCCTTGCTCTGATATATAGGTTTGTACACGTCCAGGAGACCTGGGTTATACCTTATACCTCTAGCTCCCGTTGCGCCTTGATGTGGTTTGAGATACGATGGCTCATAAAACAGCGCAGCTACATGGAAGGGGACTGTGACGAGTCGCTGCATCCCTAGTCCAAGATATGCGCTGCACGGAAGCCGGCTGTAAGGAAGCTCAGTGAGAAATGAAAGGTATCGGAGTTTTCAAACATACCCGCGGTCTCTAGGGGCATGGCCTGTTGGTAAGGATCGGAGCTATGACCGGTGCACGGACCGGCAAGGAGGGGTAAGTCTGTAAGAGGACGGGGAGCGTTAAGAAGGTCGGTTAGGTGTAACGTCATACTATTGGAACATGTCTCCTACCTACACAGGCGATATCATGAGCATACAGGAGCAACGCTGCTTCGGATCCCTTCTTTGGTAAGCACGGTCCCTGGTGTTATATCACATATGAGGATGTGACTTGGTCACTTAGAAGCACTAATAAATGAGCACCTTATTGGAACATATAGTTTAAGCACTCGCCGCATGGACAGCGCACAAGCACTTGGTACACACACCATAGAGAGCGGCGGCTGGACACTGCTAAGTATATATACACTTTCACTTGATGGGAAGATGACGTCATCACTGTGAGTTTGATTGTTTGTTTGGCGCCATTTTAGGTTTAAATTTGAGTGTTAGTTTCACTGTGTAACCCACCTGAAGAAGGCTCAAGTAACAGGGCCGAAACGTCGTATATGTAATAAATCTTTTTTTCACTTGGACAAAGACCTGGCAGTGCGGTTTTTTGCTATGGATAGATATATCTATCTATCTATCTATCTATCTATCTATCTATCTATCTATCTATCTATCTATCTATATATATATATATATACACACACACACACACACACACACAGCGAGTGGAACGCACAACCATAAAGTGTAGAAGCCTGGGTGCCAGTACAATATCAGGACCAATTCTATATACATACAGGTGACGGCACCTGTATGTATATAGAATTACACATTACAGACTTTCCCATTTATTTATTGGTTGCTAGGATTCCCTAGCAACAACTTTTGGCGACAAACTTTGAATGTTTAAAGCGCCATCTTGTGCACTGTTTGGTGTTTGTTCCCTGAGGAGGGTTCTAGTTTAAGAACCGAAACGTTGAATAAAATAAACATGACTTAATCACAGCAACATTGCCTTTTTTCAATTTTTGTTTTCTCTGGGAGTATATATATATATATATATATATATATATATATATATATATATATATAAAACCTGATATTCAAGAGAACCAGCACTCCCATGTATAAAATATTCTCATTTATTTCTGTTGCATCAATGTCCCTATAAAAGCCATAACAGTGTGCCTTGGAGTGCGGATACTCGCTGGACTATATATATATAGGGTGCCGTTTGTCCCAAATACATTCTGTATACAAAACTATCCCTATCATCGTATATAAGTATTTTTGACCAAACACAGATAAAAAAATATACAAAAGACTTATTTCTATTAAAGAATGAGAACAAAATCTGGTTAGTGCACAAAAGGATGTCATTATATTACAAACTCCATGGGACTGTATGAGGCATTCCCGATAACCCAAATACCCAAATAAACATACACACACAGTATATGGTGGAAAGGTTGCTGCTTTTATTTATGGGTTAACAAATAAAATGACACTGTTACACCAGTTCTTTAACATCACTGACACTGTTCACATTTAATAACCCTTAGTTCCTTGCCTTTAGGCCCAGGAACCACCATACAATCAGAAACTATCCACCCACTTGGGCGACATTTACCCCACCGCCAATCTAGACGAAAACATGGCCCCTCCACTAACCATGCAGCTCTTTCAACCATATCCTGAAAGTCACTATTCAAAATATCCAGGCCTATGCCTGACAAGTGAACTAAATCATCCATATACAAACCTGGACATCCATCTTCCAGCTCAGTGTGTCTAAAAGAGAAACCACCCAATAATGGCATGAATTTAAACAGTGCTCTATTGATCTTCTTTCTGACCCTCTCCAAAGGCTTAAGATAAGGGAACTGAACCCACACAAGTCTCTGAATAACTTCAGAAAAAACAACCAACACGTCATTAAAAGTTAGTCTCAACTGAGTTAGATCGCGTTTCATGAAATTAATTAGATCCAAGGTTTTAACCTTTCTGATGTCATTTCCCCCTAAATGAACTATAAATATATCAGGCTCGGGGAAAGTAGCCCTTGCAGCCCAAATAGCAGACCACAAATCTGCCCATTTCATACCCCTTCTCCCAAACCAGAAAACTTGAAATTTGCAAGGATCTAGTAAGTTTGATGTGTTAGGTATACTAACTGCTCTTTCTTCGGCCCAACAAACAAAGAAATGCCCAACAATCCATATTGTCTTCTTGCTGGACTCTGAAACAAACAAGCAATAATTAGTACATTTTTATTGATAAGTGAGGACGTACATACAATTTAAACCTTCCCGAATTCCGCCTTTCCAGCCTCTTAATCACAGATTCATCTAGGCCCAAATTGGCTGCCTCAGTGGCTGCACCAATTCTAAAAGAATGAGTTGTAAGATTCAAGTTTCCAAAACCACATTTTTCCACACACAACTTGAATATTCTGCTAAATTGAAACCTAGTTACGGGAGTAAAATCCTCATGTATTAAAAAGGAAATACTACCTACTGGCCTTACCAACAAAAATTCCTTCACTGATCTAACTGGGCAAATGCTAGAATTCCGCAACTCTTGCAGGCATACAATGCAACCTTTCTGAAACTGGTCCGTTTTCGATCTCCTGATGAAAATTTTTACTTTATCAAGACCCAACATGACATCACCCACTCTCAAACTTGAAACTGATTTCTTATTCTCTGCTACCAATTCACCCAAATGGAAAGCTGCAAAAAATGACAAGACAAAAGTTGTTTTAAATAATATCTCCTCATATTTAGAAAAACAAATATCGGACAATGATGAAATCAGCCTTCTCAATAGATCCGCAGAGATTGGTCTTCTACTATCTGGTTTAGTAAACTGTCTTTTGTGACCTTTAATCATTTGCTTAACCACAAAATAACTATTCACAGGCTTCTCACCTCTCAACTTTTGAAAAAATTAAATCCCTGCTAAAATCTTAAGCATACTGGAACTAGATAAGTCCTCTTTCATCAGGGATAAAAAAAATTAATAGCCACATGTTTAGGAAGTAACAAACCTGTCTTGTCCAAACCTGCCATAAACATGCACCATTTTTCCCAGCTCTTAATATAGGAATCCCATGTAGCTTCCGAAACCGAATTCTTGATAGATTCCTTCAATCTGGCAAAATTAAACCCCATAAATGCTGTGGACAATCCGTACTTTCCTCGTCCGCCTCTGGCGCCAACCTCCGAAACCTCTGTAATTGAAAGCGAGATAAGGCATCCGCAATTTCATTTCTTGTGCCTGGTATGTGTTTCGCTCTCACCCAAATGTTACTGACTAAACAACAAAGAACCAAATGCCTCAAAAGTCTGACTACCTCTGCAGATTTGGATGATAGATTATTGACCGACAACACTCCAATATTATCACAATTAAACAACAAACATTTTCCTACAAAATACTTACCCCATACCACAATTGTTACTACCACAGGAAACAATTCCAGTAGCACCAAATTTTTTGTCAAGACAATCTCCTTCCAAGTTTCAGGCCAACAACCTACACACCAATGACCGTCCCAATAAGCTCCAAAACCTTCAGACCCTGCTGCATCTGTAAATATCTGCAAATCTGAAGCAACTGCAAATTCCTATTGCCACAATGACCTTCCATTATAAGTTTGCAAAAACTGCTGCCAAAATATCAAATCCTCCTTTACTTCTTTTGTCAATTTGACATGACAGTTAGGAGACTTCAAACCTATTGTTAATGCTGATAACCTTTTAGAAAATATTCTCCTCATAGGCATTATTCTGGATGCAAATGCCAACATACCTAGCAAAGATTGAAGCTCTTTAAGTAACACCTTCTTTTTAGTTAACATTATAATAACCACATTCTTAAATTTGACCAGCTTGTCCTGTGGAAGCCTAAATTCCATAACTCCAGAATTAATAGTTATACCTAGGAATTCTATTTGTGTTGTTGGAAAAACAGTTTTTTCTTTACATAGTGGCACACCAAGAAAGCTACACAATGAGCAAAAAGAATGTAACAAAAAAATTACATATCTCTGACCCGGACGGTCCGACAAATAAAAAATCACCCAGGTAATGCATTGATAAATTTATACCTGTCTCAAATTTTAGAATCCACTCCAAGAACGTTGTAAATGCTTCGAAATAAGCACATGACAAAGCACCCATAGGTAGACAACGGTCAAAATAAATTTTTTGAAGAAAATGAAAGCCTAAAGAACTGAAGCTATCGGAATGCACTGGTAAAAGTCTAAATGCTGCTTCAACATCACATTTTGCCATTAATGCACCTTCACCACATTTTACCAATAAACTCACAGCTTGATCAAATGTGGCATAAGAGACCGAACACAGCTCCTTTTCTATTTGATCATTTAAAGATGAACCTTTAGGATACGACAGATGATTAATCAATCTAAATGCCCCTTTTTCTTTTTTAGACACTACCCCAAGAGGAGACAGCCTAAAATTTTTAAAAGGAGGATTGTCAAAGGGACCAGCAACTCTCCCTAATTTACACTCTTTTTCAATTTTTGCTACCACCACTTCCGGATGATCTTTTACAGATGACAAATTATCAACCCAATCAATACCTAAGCCATTAAAAGCTGGCAGACGAAAGCCTTCCTCAAAGCCTTTCCTGATTAGCCATGCTTTCTCCTTGTTTGGGTACACCTCTAACCAGCTGAGCATTTTTTGCCACTTCACCGGACTCCAAGCTTTTGAGTAAGTACTCTCTTGTGCACCACCACTGAGTTTACGAAAACATTTCTGTGCTGGGTGACCACCAGAGCACAAAGAACATTCATGCTTGAAACGACAATTTGCAAACTTGCATTGCTTCTCATTATACGCCCAACAAAAACCTTTCTTATGCAATTGGCTTGTCTGGTTTTGTCTTTGCATACTAAAAGCACTTCTCTGGGGAAGCATTAAGCTGACCCATAGGCCAACATCTTTCATACCCCACCTGAAGCCTCTATGCACTGCCAATTTTTGTCTAAAAACTTCATCATAATTAAACCATGCCATTCCAGCAAAAAAATTTTACGCTTCCAAAATAATGTCCACGTGTTGAAAAAGCCCTGTGCATTTCTCTGGGAACTTTTCACCCAACGAACTGGAAAATATACAAAACGCTTGCAACCAGTTATTAAATGAACGAGGGATAGGTCTCCTTCTATCCTCCTCTGTTTTATCTTCATCCCTTTTTGTCACTATTTGCAAGAAATTCTTTTGACGCTGGAAGCAGTGATAACAAATCAATGTACTCTCCACGCCAAATTTTTTCTTTTAAACTAGGTGCCAAATGAAAACCCAATGGAGAAACTTCACACCCCATAGCTTCTTTAAAACAAGTTTCTGCCACCCCTTGAGAGCGCATCACCGACACATTACTTAACCTAGGTAATGGATCTTCCTGACTCTGCACCCACACATTTGCCACACTTTGCAACCTCTGTGCACCAGGCTCTGTCACTGACAGACCCCTAGACTCAGTAACTGTGTCACAGACTGCCCCAGTCCCGGCATCCTTAAAAACATTTAACATTTTTGTTAAAGCATTTACCGCTTCACCCTCTATAGGTTCCTCCGGTTGCTTGTCCTGTCTTTGACTGGCTTGCGATGTAGAAGCCATATCTTGCTGATACTGGCTGGACCAGGTAGTAGTTTTCTTCTTTGTTGGAAAAGTAGTGCTGCTGTCCCCTCCTGAACGAGTGCTCCTGTTCTCTGCTTTTTTCCCCATTCCTCTGCTTTGAGACACTGGGCTAAATGAACGATGGCTTGATTTAGGTTGCTGGCCTCTGGTAGCACGTGGCCTCTTTAACACAGGCTCTTCCTCCTCCTGAACGTCATTAATCTCCATCAGAATGACCTCCTCCCTTACTGGCTCCTCTTCAAATATGAGCGGGGATGTCGGTGCTGCTTCCAAACACGCCATAAGCCTTCTGTCGCATTCTTTCTATTAGCTCCTCCATTTCTGCTCCTCGTGACTTTATCTCTCCTGAGACTAAGGTTGAAGCTCGCTCCAGCCGGCGCAGATCCCAAAAGACCGACTACACTGCTGCAATGGTATTTATAACCTTCGCCCCTACCCCTGGCACCTGCAGCCAATCGCTAAATCACTAGCCCACCTGCCCGGTAATTAAGCTTTAAACTTAGTCCCAACAATCTCATGAGGCCCTTCTCTTATCTCTCGACCCTAACCATTTTGTACATTTTAACAAGCAATCTGTCTCACAAATGTATATCCTCCATGTAACGGACTCACTTATGTGCAAAGTTACTTACAGAATGAATTATGTAAAAAAAACTTGGATATAATATATAATATATAATAGTGTAACTAATTAGTGCATGTCAAGCTAGATTTGAATGACAAAATAGATATTTGTGACAGAAAGTGAGATTTTATAGTACAGGATTTATTCTTTCCACAAAATGAAAGTTTGGTTTCACAAAACAGATAAAATATCCATTCTGTGAAGCAATACTGTCAGTGACATTCATGAACCAATAAGAACAAAGCTTATTGCCATATAACAAACAAGATGAGAAGTTGCCAGCTCTGCTCCACATGTCTGTAGCATCCCTAACGCATATTATCTGGCCTGCTATAGAGGGCACCCTCTAATGTTCCCTCTGCTGCATAGTAATAAACATGAACAAACATTTCCTAAAAGGACTGCTGTTAAACACTACAGGTTCATAATTGGTTCTTACAACTGGCTGAGAAATATAATGCTGCACTTATAATGATTGTAGAGAAAGAAAAGTATGCAAAATATAAATATGATCATTTTAGGTGAAATGGCTATTCTTATTGTAGTAAGCTGCTTGTGTGGCCATTTTGGTTAAGGGCATTCCTGCTGTTTTTCCATTGTCTTATGATTCACTCCTGTTCCTGTTTCCCTCTTCCTGTCTAAGCTGAGAGCAAGAATGGGACAGGCCACACCTACCTACCATGTTGTAATAAATGTACCAGAAGCAGGGGGGTAACTACAGAGGAAGTACACCCTGCGACTGCAGGGTGGGCCAGGAGGTATAGGGGCCCCATAAGGCCCTAATTCATATACAGTTTCAATAAATATTGGTAAAACAAGTCAAACTCTAAACATTTTAGGGGCCTGAAAGACATCTCTGTCTGTTTCAGACATTTCATCTGCATTGGGGTAAAAAACATGGCAACTGTAGTTATAAATGACCCCTAAAGTCTATGTAGTACAATGTGTAGCCTTGGTGATTAGAGTTAGTGATGGGCCAATAAATTCGCCAGACACAAAAATTTTAATCTAAAAAAAGCAAATCCAAGGGGTGACGTCAGCAAGATGGCTGCACGCACCTAAACACGAGGGGAGCAAGCCAGGGCCAGAGCATGGGCTAGAGATCGCTAGAAGCTAAACTGAGTATTCCAAGATAAAGAGGATTTACCTGGAGAGAGCCGAGGGGGGGCCGTGGAGGTCGGATTGCGGAGCAGAGGGCCAAGGCAGAGAGGAGCGGTCGTGGCAGCGGGAGAAGGCGGGAGATTCCTGGAGTCCTGGAGCCGCCACAAGTCCTGTGAGTCCCGCGAGAGGGTGGAGCCCTGCACACAGCCTTGCACACAGCGCCTGTCAGCCGTGTGGCGCTGGCAGGGAAGAGTGAGGAGAGAACGCAGGGACAGGAGCGCCCTCACTACCCTGCTGACTGCCGCAGAGTGACGGCAATCACGCGCCTGTAAGTCAGACAATCGGCGCAGAGGGGCCACAGGGGACCGGACCGCTGGTGCCGCTGGACAATTTGGCCGGGCTCCATGATGTGGTAGAAAGGCCATAAAGATAAAAGAAGGGTAAGCAGAGACGGCTGAGGGAAGGCTGGCCCCCAAGACTGTGCAAGTTGGGGGAGGACGAAGGAAAAATTTTTCTAACAATACTTGTGTGGGATGTCAGTTTAAAAGCATGGCATAGATCACAATTTCCTGCTTATACCTCGTCTTATACCCTGCATATACCTCGTCATACACCCTGCATACTACCCTGCATATTATCTGCTTATACTCTTAAACCACAACCTCCTTATATATATATAGGTGCTTGTTGGAAAGAAGTGACTGTACCACAAACTATCATTGACTGTATGCTATAATTAGTAGCTACCTGAAGCACCTCTTAAAACCAAATTCTATGAATATTTAACCTCCACGGCTACTCAGCTACTCAGTTATTGCCCTCATTTCATGTGTGACAAGGGGGAGAGGTAATATACCAAAAGGGCATTCAACACTAATTTTCCTCAAAGGCGAAGAAGGCCCTGCCATAAAGGCACAGACGAATTGCACTTTGGCAACAGCTGAGAATTCAAAGGACGAAAGGAGGATGGGGAAACCGCAAAAAGCCAAAGGCGAGAAAGAGAAAGTTAAGGAAAAACAACAAACATTTGGGCAAGTAGAAGTTGCCCCACTGTTTACAAAAGGGAAAGCAGCAGGGACGCAAAGGAGAAAGACGCTTGCAAAAGATCAACTAGATGAATCTGCTGATATAATGCAAGAATCCTCTGAACACGAAAGTGAAAGCGAGGGAAGTACTGACATAGCCTCGTACCTGACTAAACTGCCTTCCAAAGCTGACATAAGATTAATGCTGCAGGAAGTAACCTCTACAATAAAAGAAGAACTAAAAGATCTGAAGAGGGATTTCGAGACCCTGGCAAATAGAACGGAGGAGGTGGAAAAACTTCAAAGTAAGATAATTACTAACCAGAAAACAATACATAAGATGGTGTTATCCCATAACTCATGGTTAGAAGACCTACAGCGACAGATGGAAGATCAAGAGAATAGAGGAAGGAGAAACAATATAAGAGTTAGAGGAATGAAAGAACAGGATAAAGAAGAGAATATAAGAGAAGTCCTAAGTAAATTGTTCACAGACATATATACCTTATACTTATACCTTGTCTTATACCCTGCATATACCTCGTCATACACCCTGCATACTACCCTGCATATTATCTGCTTATACTCTTAAACCACAACCTCCTTATATATATATATAGGTGCTTATTGGAAAGAAGTGACTGTACCACAAACTATTATTGACTGTATGCTATAATTAGTAGCTACTTGAAGCACCGCTTAAAACCAAATTCTATGAATATTTAACCTCCACGGCTACTCAGCTACTCAGTTATTGCCCTCATTTCATGTGTGACAAGGGGGAGAGGTAATATACCAAAAGGGCATTCAACACTAATTTTCCTCAAAGGCGAAGAAGGCCCTGCCATAAAGGCACAGACGAATTGCACTTTGGCAACAGCTGAGAATTCAAAGGAGGAAAGGAGGATGGGGAAACCGCAAAAAGCCAAAGGCGAGAAAGAGAAAGTTAAGGAAAAACAACAAACATTTGGGCAAGTAGAAGTTGCCCCACTGTTTACAAAAGGGAAAGCAGCGGGGACGCAAAGGAGAAAGACGCTTGCAAAAGATCAACTAAATGAATCTGCTGATATAATGCAAGAATCCTCTGAACACGAAAGTGAAAGCGAGGGAAGTACTGACATAGCCTCGTACCTGACTAAACTGCCTTCCAAAGCTGACATAAGATTAATGCTGCAGGAAGTAACCTCTACAATAAAAGAAGAACTAAAAGATCTGAAGAGGGATTTCGAGACCCTGGCAAATAGAACGGAGGAGGTGGAAAAACTTCAAAGTAAGATAATTACTAACCAGAAAACAATACATAAGATGGTGTTATCCCATAACTCATGGTTAGAAGACCTACAGCGACAGATGGAAGATAAAGAGAATAGAGGAAGGAGAAACAATATAAGAGTTAGAGGAATGAAAGAACAGGATAAAGAAGAGAATATAAGAGAAGTCCTAAGTAAATTGTTCACAGACATATATACCTTATACTTATACCTTGTCTTATACCCTGCATATACCTCGTCATACACCCTGCATACTACCCTGCATATTATCTGCTTATACTCTTAAACCACAACCTCCTTATATATATATATAGGTGCTTATTGGAAAGAAGTGACTGTACCACAAACTATCATTGACTGTATGCTATAATTAGTAGCTACTTGAAGCACCGCTTAAAACCAAATTCTATGAATATTTAACCTCCACGGCTACTCAGCTACTCAGTTATTGCCCTCATTTCATGTGTGACAAGGGGGAGAGGTAATATACCAAAAGGGCATTCAACACTAATTTTCCTCAAAGGCGAAGAAGGCCCTGCCATAAAGGCACAGACGAATTGCACTTTGGCAACAGCTGAGAATTCAAAGGAGGAAAGGAGGATGGGGAAACCGCAAAAAGCCAAAGGCGAGAAAGAGAAAGATAAGGAAAAACAACAAACATTTGGGCAAGTAGAAGTTGCCCCACTGTTTACAAAAGGGAAAGCAGCGGGGACGCAAAGGAGAAAGATGCTTGCAAAAGATCAACTAAATGAATCTGCTGATATAATGCAAGAATCCTCTGAACACGAAAGTGAAAGCGAGGGAAGTACTGACATAGCCTCGTACCTGACTAAACTGCCTTCCAAAGCTGACATAAGATTAATGCTGCAGGAAGTAACCTCTACAATAAAAGAAGAACTAAAAGATCTGAAGAGGGATTTCGAGACCCTGGCAAATAGAACGGAGGAGGTGGAAAAACTTCAAAGTAAGATAATTACTAACCAGAAAACAATACATAAGATGGTGTTATCCCATAACTCATGGTTAGAAGACCTACAGCGACAGATGGAAGATCAAGAGAATAGAGGAAGGAGAAACAATATAAGAGTTAGAGGAATGAAAGAACAGGATAAAGAAGAGAATATAAGAGAAGTCCTAAGTAAATTGTTCACAGACATATATACCTTATACTTATACCTTGTCTTATACCCTGCATATACCTCGTCATACACCCTGCATACTACCCTGCATATTATCTGCTTATACTCTTAAACCACAACCTCCTTATATATATATATATAGGTGCTTATTGGAAAGAAGTGACTGTACCACAAACTATCATTGACTGTATGCTATAATTAGTAGCTACCTGAAGCACCGCTTAAAACCAAATTCTATGAATATTTAACCTCCACGGCTACTCAGCTACTCAGTTATTGCCCTCATTTCATGTGTGACAAGGGGGAGAGGTAATATACCAAAAGGGCATTCAACACTAATTTTCCTCAAAGGCGAAGAAGGCCCTGCCATAAAGGCACAGACGAATTGCACTTTGGCAACAGCTGAGAATTCAAAGGAGGAAAGGAGGATGGGGAAACCGCAAAAAGCCAAAGGCGAGAAAGAGAAAGTTAAGGAAAAACAACAAACATTTGGGCAAGTAGAAGTTGCCCCACTGTTTACAAAAGGGAAAGCAGCGGGGACGCAAAGGAGAAAGACGCTTGCAAAAGATCAACTAAATGAATCTGCTGATATAATGCAAGAATCCTCTGAACACGAAAGTGAAAGCGAGGGAAGTACTGACATAGCCTCGTACCTGACTAAACTGCCTTCCAAAGCTGACATAAGATTAATGCTGCAGGAAGTAACCTCTACAATAAAAGAAGAACTAAAAGATCTGAAGAGGGATTTCGAGACCCTGGCAAATAGAACGGAGGAGGTGGAAAAACTTCAAAGTAAGATAATTACTAACCAGAAAACAATACATAAGATGGTGTTATCCCATAACTCATGGTTAGAAGACCTACAGCGACAGATGGAAGATCAAGAGAATAGAGGAAGGAGAAACAATATAAGAGTTAGAGGAATGAAAGAACAGGATAAAGAAGAGAATATAAGAGAAGTCCTAAGTAAATTGTTCACAGACATTCTGGAAGGAAAATCGGTGCTAGAAACTGACATCGAGAGAGCTCACAGGGTTCAAAAATCGAAATCAGCACCATTAAATGCAACTAGAGACGTTTGCTGCATCAAAAGCTTTATATTAAAGGAAGAGATATTAAAGAAGGCAAGGGAGAGGGGTATAATTAACTTTGAGAATTCTTCATTAAAACTCTTCCAAGATATCTCATGGAGTACATTAAATACACGTAGACTACTGAAGCCAGTGACAACAGCCCTTAAGGAAAAGGATATACAGTACAGATGGGGATTCCCTTTTTCTCTAAGTGCAAGTAGTGAAGGACATCAAGCAATGATTTGTTTCCCAAAGGACACGGAGAGATTCTGGAAGAAGATGAAGATGAAGATTTGGACCTTCCAGGATGGAAAACAGAAGAACCTTGTGAAATTGATTGGGGCTCGGTACAGCAGGGACTATGGCAACAGAAGGAAACATCTAAAAAGAAAATAAGTACCCCGACCTCCAGAGACTTAAGTGAGAGTTCTGAAAAGTCAAGCAGAAGATATTAGAAGGAGGGTCCGTCCCACAGGATGGGTAAATATGAAAGACTTTCAGAGATTGAGTGTTTGAATGGTTACAAATGGAACTCTTTGGAACAGTGGTGTTTATGCATTGAGGGGGGGGTGGCAATGAAATGTTAACTACACTCTCACAATCACTTAAACTGATTAAGGGAGGAGAGAGGGGGAGGAAGAGACAGTGCAGATGGGCACAAGGGAAGTTAATATGTTAATATTTGATAAGGGGAGGGGAAGACGACCAAACAGGTGGATGGGCAAATAGGTAAGTCTTCCAGGGGAATCACCATGGCACGCTACACCACGGGGGGTATAGTGTCACCTACACAGGGGAAAGAGAGTGAGGAGGAGGTAATAAACCTTAGGGGGTACACCGAAGGGGTAGACAAGTACTGTTTAAGTACAACACATTTATAGAAGGGCTGGGTGCATGATAGGCACATAAAGAGTGTTGAAGTAGTAAAAGATCACTAAATAACAAAATACAAGAACACTCAGGTGAGCGATGCAACACAGTATGGGCAATAGTAAAACCTCACAGGACAAACTACACAGTTAATTGATAAGAGGGAAAAGGGTCACACAATCTACAATATAATAAAGGGAAACAAACACAATGGAGGGAAGGGGTGGGGCACGGATATAGTTAAATCACTGAAAACCATGGAAGACTGCTATTCGCCATATTCGCCTGAGATGCCCCCATGAGCCAAGACATCTTGGAAATGTTTAGGGGTAACATTGGTATGAAATGCAAGATCTCTTAGGTCTTTTCTTTCCTTCTTTCCTTTACGAGGGGGGACAAGGGAGGGTAGCAGTGAAGTAGTTTAGCAATAAGATCAAAGGTAGAGGAAAAAGCTAGAATAATATGGAAAATTAGGAAAAAAAAAAAAAAAAGGGAGTAAAAGGTTAAGCTCTGGCAAGCAACCCAACCAGGTTTAGGTTTATCTGGAATGAGACAGCAAAAATTGCAGCTATAACTCCCCACATAATTGCGCCTAGGCGCACCTAGCCGCCCTTGGGGAACAGCAAGAGGATACTTCCTCTATAAGTCTGAGGCGGCATATCGATCTCCCACCATGCAAGTGGGATATCTTATCTTTCTTAGCTTTTTTATTTGTTTTTCTTACATCTTATTTTTTGTTTTTTCTCTTTGGGGCCCCAGGCTAAATCTTTCTTTCTTGATGGATCATAATTTTTTTAGAGTAGATGATATAGGACAAGAGGGAAAAAACAACAGGGTACACAATATAACAAGGTATTCTAAAAGGGAATGTGCTCAATTGTAAGTTATAACGTAAATGGGTTGAATGAACCGGTTAAGAGAAGTCAAATCCTCAATACGTGTAAAAAACTCCAGGCACATATAATATTGTTGCAAGAAACACACTTTAAAGAGGGACATACCCCAAGGATAATGGATAGACACTATACACAGGTTTATTACAGTAACAATCCCGAGAAGAAAGCAACAGGAGTTTTGATAATGATCCATAAAGATCTTCCATTTGTATTTCAAGAGAAGAAAGTAGATAAGGAAGGCAGATACATCATAATAAAGGGGAACCTAGGGGCTTTCAAGCTTACGATAGCTAATGTGTACGTGCCTAACACAGCACAGGTGAATTTTTTAAAGAAATTTTTAGAAGAGTTAACTAATTTTAAAGAAGGGGTAGTAATAATGGGAGGGGATCTTAACCTGATGTTTAACCCATTATTGGACTCTTCCAATGGGAAAAGCCATATATCCTATAAGGGGATAAAAAGTATAAAAAAAAAATTGGAAGAGATATGTTTGGTTGATACGTGAAGAGTCCAACACCCGAAAGATAAAGATTACACACTGTCAAGGATTAGGTAGGGGGAGCTGTGGAGACTGAAGGGAAAGGGCGAGTCCTTGAGGCAGGAGCTGTATGTGCCTAGGGGAAACTTGAAGGGAAGCAGGAACAGGTTGATGAGGGCGAAGAGTCAGACTGGAACAGGTGCAGAACAGGACGGAGAGGGCGAAGATCAGGACTGGACAAGACTAGGCAGGAAGAAGAGGGCGACGACTCAACAGGAACAGACTGAATGTGGCAGGAGTGGAACGGCTTGGATGGGACAGGACGGTGCGGGCGTAGATCGAACTGGGGAATAGAGTGCAGAGGGAGACAGGAGCGGATAGCAAGACAGTAGCAGAAGGAGACTGGAGCGGATAGCAAGAGAGGACTGGAGCAAGATAGCAAGAGAGGACTGGAGCAAGAGAGGACTGGAGCACGATAGCAAGAGAGGGAGACTGGAGCAGGATAGCAAGAGAGGGAGACTGGAGCAAGATAGCAAGAGAGGGAGACTGGAGCAAGATAGCAAGAGAGGACTGGAGCCGAGGATAGCAAGAGAGGACAGCAAGGTACAAGGCAGGGTTGGATCTAGGTCAAGGCTGGGAAGGTACAAGATAGGAAAGGTAAGCAGGACAAGACAAGGCAAGGCAGATAAGACAAGGCAAGGCAAGGCAAGGCAGACAAGACAAGAATAATAAGGGAACAAGGGCAAGAGCTAGAAACCTAGTTAGGGGCGATGCCGCAGTACTAGAAAACCATGCAATGCTCTGGCCAGGAGTGGTCTGAGAGCTGCGCTTAAATAGGGAAGAGGCAGCCCTGATTGGTTGATTAAGATAGGCAGCAGCTGAGCTGGGGCTGGAGAGGCCAATCAGGCGGCAGCTGGGCTGGGACTGCAGAGGCCAGGTTACACACAGTGAGCAACCCTACAGGCTGCTCACCTGGCCAAATGGTTAGAGTATCGAGCCAGAAACCCAAAGGTCCCCGGCTCGACTCCCAGCAATACCTGACACACACATTTTTCAAAAAAGTATAGGGTCTATACGCGGATAGATTATTTATTTGTCTCACAAAGGGGGCTCCACTGGGTCACAGAGGCCAAAATTGTAACAAATTTGTTTTCAGATCACTACCCAATTTTTCTAAAGCTGAATATACCTCAAATAAACGACAAAAGAATACACATGGAGGTTTAACAATTTATTGTTACATAAAAAAGACACAAAGAATAAAATAAGGGATATGTTACAACAAATATTAAAAGAGAATTCAGGACCAGAGGTTAATGTGGCGACACTGTGGGAAACCAAAAAATGTGTGCTCAGAGGACAGTTGATAGCTCTTGGCAGTAATCTAAAGAAAGAAAAAGAGAAACAAATTAATAATTTATTTAAAGAGATTTCGAACTTGGAACAGATACATAAAATAAAAATAACAGAGGATATACTAGAGCAGTTAGAAAAGAAAAGAATACAACTGAAAGCAACACTTGAACAAGGCTCATACAAAGCATACATGAACAGCAAACAAAAAGGATACGAACTGGGGGATAAATGTAACAAATACTTTGCTCAAAGATTGAAAAAAATGAATAGTGCTACTCATATCACAGCAATAAAAGGCAAGGATCAAAAGATTTATTATGATACACAAAACATTGTCAAAACATTTCAGCAGTACTATCAAACTTTATATAGATTACAGGAAGGGGTTGACCATAAAGATAAATTGGAGGAAATGGATAAATTTATAGAGGAAGCACAATTACCATTTTTAGAAGCGAAAGATAGAAATATACTGGACCTACCTTTCACACCTCAAGAAATAAGTGATACCATAGATTCGTTGGCCGTGGAAAAGAGTCCCGGACCAGATGGTTTTAGTGCATTGTATTATAAAACGTATAAAACAGAATTAATACCCTTGATGTGTTCTTATTATAATACAATTGATGGATTATGTGGGTTTCATAAACAGGCAAAAGAAGCTAACATCACTATTATCCCAAAAGAGGGGAAAGATCCCCAGCTTTGTGAAAGTTACAGGCCAATCTCCCTAATAAACATAGATTTAAAAATATACGCTAAAATAATAGCAAACCGAATGAAAAAATACTTACCGGATTTAATACACGATGACCAGGCTGGGTTTATACCTAAAAGGGAGGGAAAAGATAATATTTATAAAATTTTATCATTATTGAAAATTGGGCAAATGAACGGGCACAAAGTACAAGCTCCAACAATTCTTGTCACAACTGATGCTGAAAAAGCATTTGATAGAGTGTGGTGGCCATTCTTGGAAAAAGTTCTGAGGGGATTTGGAATAGGGGAGACCACAATAATTCGCATTTTAGCTCTTTATAAAGATCCATACGCAAGAGTTTAAGTGAATGGTAAACTATCTGACCCAATATATATCTGTAATGGAACCAGGCAGGGCTGCCCGCTATCACCACTGCTATTTGTCTTGGTAATTGAGACACTACTGTCACACATCAGATTGGAGGCGAAGATAGAGGGAATGAAGTTTGACGAGAAAGAATATGACAATAACTTTCGCTGATGATATGCTAATTTTTGTCTCAAATCCGATGTCCTCCCTACCCAGCCTCTTATCACTTATAGAATATTTTGGAACCCTATCAAACTTTAAGGTTAACCTCACAAAATCTAAAATTTTGAACATTAATACCCCAGATAGTATAATGGACAGTCTAACAGATAACTTTCCTTTTAAAAAGGCAAACCACAGTATCAAATACTTGGGTGTTAATATAACTCCAAATATGTCCGATTTATATAACAGCAATTTTGTCCCCTTATTGACAATATTACAGGAGAAGGTTAATAAATGGAATAAAATAAACTTATCATGGATGGGGAGAGCACAAGCATTGAAAATGTTCTTGATGCCTAAACTGAATTATTATTTACAAGTTCTGCCAATTAGTCTACCAGCTGTTTTTTTTAAGAAAATGAAATCCCTATTTATAAAATTCATTTGGAATGGCAAACAGGCTAGGATTCAATATAAACAACTAATATTACCATTACATAGAGGAGGGTTAGCTATCCCAGACGCCTGGTTATATTACATTTCAATCCATTTAACACGTATTAAACAATGGGCAGGTGAAGAAAGGAAGAAAGAGTGGGCAGTGTTTGAACATCAGTGGGCAGGGATACCTCTGTTAAATTATTTATGGTGTGAGTCCAAAGGCATACCAGATAAGGTGAAGGCCCACCCTTTAATATCTCCCACACTTAGGATTTGGTACGGCAATAGAACAAAGTTGGATTTGACTAAAAGGCCCTATATACTACAACCCTTAATACACAACATTTCTTTTATACCTAGCTTGGAGAGTGGCGCATTTGGGAATTGGCGGATACTTGAGGGGAGACCAACTAGAATCAGCGATTTCCTGGAAAACAATAAATTGATTCCATTAAATGAAATTCAGAAGAAATGGGGAAAACATGTTAGAGATGCATGGAACTACTGCCAATTGCAAAATTATACTTATAAATTTAAAGAGGAAGAATGGGATAGAGAATTGACCAAATGGGAAAAATTACTGGAAAGTAAAGAGGTCCCTAATAAAGTAATATCAAGTACATATAAACTCTTATTATCAAATATCTCTCTGGGCAAAGACACAGCTCTTAGGGAATGGGAAAAAGATTTGGATATTAAGATCCCCTCTGAGATGTGGAATAAGATCCTGTTACAAGCCCACTAATCATCTAGAGCTGTAAGAGTGAGGGAAATGAATTTCAAAATAATTACTAGATGGCACCTTACTCCAACTAGGTTGAATAAGATGTTTCCTGTACTCACAGATTTATGTTGGAGATGCGGCAAGGAGAGGGGGACACATACGCACATAGGGTGTAAGTGTAAAGAATTGCAAGATTATTGGGGTAAAATCCTTAAAGTAATAAAATAAATAACTAACACCAATCTGTCGTTGGATGATGCCCCCTTGATTTTGCTAAGTTTTGATACAGATAAAAAGGGTTTATTAAGGGACCCACTTACCTTACACTTGCTGGATGCGGCTAGGTCAATAATCCCAAGACACTGGAAGCAGAAGGGCCCACTAAGTAGCATGGAATAGCAGCAGGTGGTAGAGCATACTAGAAAAATGGAAGAAATAACATATATTATCCATAACAAGAGCACTACATACTGGGATATCTGGGGACCATGGGTTAGGTATATAAATAAATCGAGTTAAAAGGGATGTCAGTCAGAAAGAGGAATAAAGGGAGGTTCCTTAGTAGTATAGATAGGAACGTATCGGGGAGGGGGCAAGGGAGGCAGCCGAAATAATAAAGGTAGTAACCGGTCCAAGCAACCCTGAAGGTTTGAGAGACGGCCTGCGGGTGATGCAGTGGACGCCAGATGTACCCAGTTGCGAGATAGCCAGGGTCCTATATATTCTTATTCTACTCTATCCTACTTTTTCTTTTTTATGTGTTTATCTTTGTGGTACTGTACTATTTTTGTAAAAATTGTTAAAATAAATAAATAATAAAATAAATAAATAAATAAATAAATTTGCCAGACACAAATCCGCTGAGAATTACCACATTTCATTGCAAGCGAATTAATTTGCTGGCAAAAATTCCGCTGCATCAAAATGAAAAATTGGCGCTAGTAAAATTGACACACACATTAAAATTATTCAGACTGCTTTTGACAAAGCTGCCATAGTGATGAAATGGAAGCTGCCAAGAATCTGCTTATAATCCTACTCATACCAACGTATGTTGCCAAACGAGCAGATCTTGCCCCAGTATGGACACTGGGTGATGTTCGTCTGATCCTTTTGTGGGCCCTAGGGACCACTTGGTCTTTTGGCAGCTTTTATTGACCAGTGTATGTCCACCATTAGTCAGCCACTCCAGACACTGGGGATACACACACAGTCTGTATAGTATGATGTGTGGGCCTTATAAGCAGTTTCTTAGTCACTAGTTAGCTGCAGTTTAACTACTACATAACTTAAATTTCATCACTATGGCAGCTTTGTCAAAAGCAGATTAAAGGTGGCCATACACTGGCCGATAAAAGCTCCCGACAGCCCGCTTATTGGCCCGTGAATGGGGCCCCCCAACGGGCTTCCCCTATCGAGATCTTGCTGAAAGTCGGCCATATCTTGATCGGATGGTACTAAAAATCCCTTCGGATCGTGGACGCATCTGTTCGTTGTTGCGGTCCCGCGATCTGACCGCCCATTACCATTTGTTAGGATCTGATCGTTGGGCCCTAGGACCCATGATCGGATCAGCCCGATATTGCCCACCTCAAGGTGGGCATATCGGGGGGAGATCCGCTCGTTTAGCGACATCGCCAAACAAGCGGATCTCTCCGCGTATGGCCACCTTTACAGTTTGCGAGTGAGCAGAGACTACCCATGTGTGAATTTTTCCCATTGGATTAATCTGGTATATGTGGTTCAGTAAAGCAGCTGAGTGACCCACTGACGGATGGAGTTCAGCAGCACAGTCTTGTTGCAAAAAAAACAGCGGATCAGATGAGAATGAAAGATCCGATCAAACGCATTATCTGCATCTAGGTTTATCATTAGCATTTGTGAATTTTTATTTCCTAGTCACCCCTGGCCAGCATTCACCAATGGGTTAACCTCCGTCCGGACCAATGGACAGGACCTCCCACTAACAAGTTAAAAATGAGAGCCCCAACCATACTTACTCGTCTTTTTTCGTCCTGTCCAGAGGTCGATGGATGGAAACAGCAGACAGGGGTCAAGTCCCTGTAAGTTCCCAGCATGGGCGATTGTGCTCTATCTCAGGCCCACTGCATTGCTGGAAGTCCAAGCATTCCCCTATGCGGGGTTAGTTAAGGAAGGCCTGTTTTGTGGGATAGTGCCATTAATGGCCAAGCTGTACCTCCCGCAGTGCGGGTTAGGGAGGCGATGCTGCAGATGCAAGAGGTCTGTGGACTGTGAGCGCGAACCCGGAAGTGACGTCATAGTTTCCATCATACTGAGTACGGAACCAACATAGGAGTCCGGTGCGTACTGTAAGGAGGAAGGACGGCAAACGGCAGTCACAGAGGAAGGTAGGCAAGGTCGATCGATCATTCTGAAATGCGGGATTGGCTGTAGGGGCGGTTCTACGCTCTACGAATACCGGAAGTGATATAAACGCCATTTTGGATAAGGGCAAGGTGTGTTGTGTCGCAGCATTATAGCGAAACACGGAAGTGTTTCTTTTGGCAGCAAAACTACTAAGGTATGGCGTGGAGTCCCGGAACAGGCATAGATTAAGTTTATAACCCTCTCATATAGGGTAATTTTTATCATGCCTGCGGATTTGTTGTCAATTTAAGGAGTACTTCCTGTTTGTAGCCATTTGTTTTTATGCTGCGATCCTGTCACTGTGTGATACAGTCAAGTGGATAGCTCAAGCATGGATAATGGTGTACCGGCAAAACACCTCACCCTAAGGGGAAAAGGTTAGATTGTGCCCTTATAAAAAAAAAAAAAAAAAAACCTCAGGATTATCTTGTGTTAATTTTGTTTATTGTATTATGCAGCCTTCCTACCACAGAGAAAAAAGATAAAACACCTGAGAAGACGACCACTTTACAAGCTCAGGAAGATCGAACACCTTCATGCTCTCAGGAAAGTCAAACTTTTACGGATTCTTTAGCAGCTGTCATAAAACAGGCAGTGGTGCAGGGATTCCAAGAAGTGGCTAGTTCCAGGAAAAGGCCAAGGCATGCATACTCAAGATATACAGACTCACTTTCGGAGGTTTCTGAAGGGGAACTTGCAGATATTTCAGTTTTTCACTCTCCATTAGGCTCAGAAGAAGGGGAGATTGACTCAGAAGATGAGTCGAATTTTGATTTATCTATAGTGGAGCCACTAATTAAGGCAGTCTGTCAAACTTTGATGTGTCCTACAGAGCTAAAGTTAAATTATCAAAAAAGTCTCAGGTGGAAAAAGTGTGTCTCTTCCTCAGAAGAGAAGTAAAAGAGGCAGATATGACACATCATATGCCAGAGACAAAGAAAGGCCTTTAAAATCATCAAGGCAATACAGACCTGGGAAAGAATACACAAGACAGTCATCCTGGAGATCGGGGCGTCCAGGCTCCAGGGGTAATCTGAAAAGATCGAGTTTTTTCTCTTCCTCCTCTTCTACAGCACAGCAATAATGAGGATACCTTGGCTCAGGCGGAAGTAGGAGGCAGATTGAATCTGTTCACTCAAGTCTGGGCCAGAACTATTCAAGATCGATGGGTGTCCAAAATAAGTTCAAGAAGGTTTTCATTTGGAGTTCAAAACAATCCCAAGAAGGGATTATTTTCTAGTTTCTTCGTTCCGGAATACAGAGGAGAGTCAAGGTCTGGTTCAGGAGTATATGAATCAGCTACTCATCTCGAAAGCAATAGAAATAGTCCCGTCTCAAGAAAGAGGGAAAGGATTTTACTCAAGGCTATTCCGGCGCATTAAAGGGGACATTTCATATAACTTTCATATTCAGATATATTGCACATCCTTCCTCAAAACATGTAATGATGCAGAAAGAAAAAACGTTTTGAAAGCATTTTACCTCCTAGAACTGTCATTTTATCAGAGCTGCAGAGAGAACCTCTCAGGTCAGAAGCTAGGCTGAAATGAAGAGTGGGAGTGTCTGTTCATTCTCTCACAGGAAGTGGTCACAACACTGACTGACAGGCTGAACTCCTGAGCTGTAGCAGCCAAACCCCTCCCCTCCCACCCTCTGTCCTGTGTGTCCCAGCATGCACATAACTGTCTTATGCTGCTGCCTGATCATTCACTTTATAACAATCTGTTTACCTCGGATCCCGGAGGAAGGTAGCTGATCCAGGAGAACTGATGGTAACAGGAACCTCTCTACGGCTCCGGTATTCACCAACGCCCTTTTGGGGCCCCAGGCTTTCTGCTGCGGAGGTGGTAGAGAAGCCAGGCGAGTTACCAGGAGCAAAGTAACAAGGGATCAGGCAAGGCGTAGTCAAGTGCAGGCGAAGGTCGTTTCCAGAAGACAGGTTTCAAAGAAGCGAAGTACCAAGGGGTCAGGCTAAGGCGTAGTTAAATGCAGGCAGAGGTCGAATTCAGGCAGCGAAGGTTCGGTGGTCAGGAAAACAGGCAGAGGGTCAAAACCAGGAAACTCGAACAACCAGGGCTTTAGCAGGAACAGTAGGAACTGAAGCCAGCTTGGGCAATGTGAGGAGGAAGAGGAAGGTATTTAAGGGAACAGGAACCAATCAGGAGCAGGCTGAGGAAGACAGACACATCAGGGACCAATAGGAAGCCAGGCGCCTAAATTAGAGGTCATTGCTCCTAAGTATGTGAGAGCAGGTGTCCGATTTGACGTGCGCGGGCGCCTCAATGCCGGCGCCCAAGTTGACGCGTGCCTGCGCTTATGCGCCGGCGCTCAAAACCAGCGGCGGGTGTTACACACTTATAACTATATATCTTAAATGCTCAACATTAATCAATAGATGTGAAGGTTAATACAAACTGTAATAGTAATAGTATTTTATTTAAAGTACTACAGTATTGTCCTGTGTTCCACAGCAAATAAGCATCAGTCACACATGTACCTGGACATAATCTATAGTCCATAATATATTGTTATACACTGTGCAACTCCCTGTCTCTATTACATTATAAAACTTGTACAAACAGTGTCCATTAGTATTCACTGTTGATATTGCAGAATATCAGCTGTAGCTTTGTTTTCCTTCATATTCATATATGATCAGGTGCAGTGAGTTGCAAGGGAGTAAATGCAGCTGTTCTGGAACAATTTATGACCAGGTGCAGGGAGTTGCCAGGGGAAATGCAGCTATTCTGGAACAATTTATGATCAGGTACAGGGAGTTGTGAGGTAAAATGCAGCTGTTCTGGAACAATGTATGACCAGGTGCAGGGAGTTGCAAGGTAAAATGCAGCTGTTTAGGAACAATTTATGACCAGGTGCAGGGAGTTGCAAGGTAAAGTGCAGCTGTTCTGAAACAGTTTATGACCAGGTGCAGGGAGTTGCAAGGGGAATGCAGCTGTTGTGGAGTAGTTTATGACCAGGTGCAGGGAGTTGCAAGGGGAAATGCAGCTGTTGTGGAATAATTTATGACCAGGTGCAGGGAGTTGCAAGGTAAAATGCAGCTGCTCTGGAACAATTTATAATGAGGTGCAGGGAGTTGCAAGGAGAAATGCAGATGTTGTGGAGCAGTTTATGATCAGGTGCAGGGAGTTGTAAGGGGAAATACAGCTGTTGTGGAACAGTTTATGATCAGGTGCAGGGAGTTGCAAGGTAAAATGCAGCTGTTCTGGAACAATTTATGACCAGGTGCATGGAGTTGCATGGAAAAATGCAGCTCTTGTGGAGCAGTTTTTGATCAGGTGCAGGGAGTTATAAGAGGAAATACAGCTGTTGTGGAACCGTTTATGATCAGGTGCAGGGAGTTGCAAGGGAAATGCAACTGTTGTGTAACAATTTATGATCAGGTGCAGGGAGTTCCAAGGGGAAATGCAGCTGTTGTGGAACAATTTATAGGGAGGTGCAGGGTGTTGCAAGGGGAAATGCAGATGTTATGGAACAATTTATAGGGAGATGCAGGGAGTTGCAAGGGGAAATGCAGCTGTTATGGAACAATTTATAGGGAGGTGCAGGGAGTTGCAGGAGGAAATACAGCTGTTATGGAACAATTTATAGGGAGGTGCAGGGAGTTGCAAGGGAATAAATGCAGCTGTTTTGCGATAATTTATAATCAGGTGCAGGGAGTTGCAAGGAGAAATGCAGCTGTTATGGAACAATTTATAATGAGGTGCAGGGAGTTGCAAGGGAATAAATGCATCTGATGGAATTGTATAACATATAATAACAGATGCAGGGGGTTACACAGGAAAACCCAAAAAATACGTTGATTGCTATTTGTATACAACATAATACTGGGTAGAAAATGACTATGGTACTTACACTAACTGCTCATACACATTGCCCCCAGAAAAGAATAAAATATATTTAACAGCAGATTATGTATTATTTATACAGAAAATTGCTTTTCTTTCTTTTCCACAATTATTGCAGGGCAAGAGAAAGGAACAAGCAGTGAAGGGAGGGGGAGGAAAACAAACAGGGCAGAGAGGGGGTTAAATAAATAGGACAGAGAGGGAGAGAAAGGAGCAGGGAAGGGAAAACCAGCAGTAAGGGTGAATGAGAGAGACATCACAGACATGCCCACTCCACCCTTACTGGCTGCATCTCTATAGCTTATACAGAAAGAGCCATCGGCTGCAGTTCAGATACTGAAGAGTCTGAGACAGGAAGTTGCAAAGGGGGAGGGCTGAGAACAGTTTTCAAGCTAATACAGATGTTTTTTGATGCAAGACACTTTGGACCACTCTTTATCAAAGATATAACAACATTGTATCTCCCCACCCAGGCTAAATTGTATATCAATAAATATTTTTCACCTTCCTTTACCTTCCGTTTTCACGGGGAACCAGACAGGGATGCCCACTTTCCCCTCTGCTGTTCAATTTAGCCCTAGACTCCTACACCTTGCAACATGATCTTGACAAACTGGCAATCTGGGCAGCTAAGTGGCAAATGAGATTCAATGTTGATAAATGTAAAGTCATGCACCTGGGATGTAAAAATATCCAAGCCACTTCTACCCTTAATGGGACTGCACTAGGCAAATCCATTATGGAAAAGGACCTTGGAGTCCTTGTAGATGATAAACTTGGCTGTAGCAAGCAATGCCAGTCGGCAGCATCAAGGGCAAATAAGGTCTTAAGCTGTATTAAAAGGGGCATAGAAAAAAGAGTCAAGGGAGGAGGGGGTCATTCTTCCACTGTATAGAGCACTTGTAAGGCCCCATGTAGAATATGCCGTACAGTTTTGGTCTCCATCGCTCAAACAGTACACTATTGTATTAGAGCGGGTACAGAGAAGGGCAACTAAGCTGGTAAAAGGTATTGAAAATCTTAGCTATGAGGAAAGACTGGCCAAATTGGAGATGTTCACGCTGGAGAAGAGGCGCTTAAGGGGTGATATGATGACTATGTATATATATATATATATATATATATATATATAAGGGGATCATATAATAATCTCTCTAATGCTTTATTTACCAGTAGGTCTTTCCAGCTGACACGAGGTCACCCATTCCGATTGGAAGAAAAGATGTTCCGCCTAAATATTCGGAAGGGGTTTTTTACAGTGAGAGCTGTGAAGATGTGGAATTCTCTCCCTGAATCAGTGGTACAGGCTGATGCATTAGATAGCTTTAAGAAGGGTTTGGATAGCTTTTTAGCAAGTAAGGGAATACAGGGTTATGGGAAATAGTTCATAGTCCAAGTTGATCCAGGGACTAGTCCGATTGCCATTTTGAAGTCAGGAAGGAATTTTTCCCCCTCTAAGGCAAATTGGAGAGGCTTTAGATGGGATTTATGCCTTCCTCTGGATCAACTGGCAGATAGGTAGTTACTAAAAAAAAAAAAAAAAGGTTGAACTCGATGGACATGTGTCTTTTTTCAACCTTACCTACTATGTTACTATGTGTATCTGCAGGGGGTTAACAATATCTTAAATTGCAAGCCTTTGCAGGTGACATCTTGCTATTTATAAAAATAAGCAAGAGGCCATCCCCCTACTCTTGAAATATACTCGAATTCGGGATTCCTGGTAAACACTACTAAACCCTTGCAATGCCACTACAGCAACAACTTCACAAATCATGGGATGGCTCTTTCCCATTCCAATGGGCTACCACCTCAGAATCCCCCGTCAATAAATGCTTTATATAGTCTTAACATAACTCCATTATTAAAAAAATCTCCAGGAGATCAAAGCATGGACACAACTACCGGTGAATTATTTGGGCAAATGCCATTTGATTAAAATGGTCTGGTTTCCCAGGCTGCTATACCCATTACATATGCTCCCAGTATTACTCTCACATACTGACTTAGCAAAACTAAATCAAGCAGTGGGGCAAACATCCTGAATAACTCGGAAAAAACTACAGCAACCCAGGGTACATGGAGGGGTAGGGCTTCCAGATACTTTGACATATAATCTGGCATTCATCTTTTGCTGTGTCAGTCAATTTCATGAAATGTTCCTTAAAATACTGCATAGGGGTTACTTTTCCTCAGAGCTCAGGAAAATAGTGGGCTGGTCAGATTCAGATTGTTGTCTAAAATGTTCAGCTGCGGAGGCAGATGTCTACCACTGCTTGTGGACTTGTCCACTAATACAAAGGTTTTGGAACGAAGTGACGCGGTATTGTAAAACCAGTTTATTAATTGATACCACTCACACCCACATAGGCGATATTTGGCGATGGGACAAAAAAATCTGAAGGCAGATAGAAAACTGGTGGGTATTGTCTCAGCAGTGAGTAAAACAACTATATTGAACTGCTGGATTTCAAATATACCTCCATCGTTGAACCTAGTGGGTTAAAACTTGACTTTGCATATGAGATGGACTGGCTAGAGGCTAATCTTAACAGGGAATGCCTGGTAGCAATCTTCTTCAATACCTGGTTAAATTATGTGCATATTTTGTCCCTTCAAAGACAACAAGAAATCGCTTTAGTATTCAGATTCACCTCATGGTATATGTCAGAAGAATTATTGGGGAGGCAGATAATATCCAGTCATCTATAGAGACCCGACAAACAGCAAGGGAATTAAGTTGGATAAAGACCAGACCCAGTCTTAAAATGCAAAGTTTTAATAACTGTGTACCCAAGATATAAACAACGTGCTGTTGTATGAGTAGTTAATGCTCCATGTAACTCACCATGTGAGTCTGGTGCCGATGATGTCAATCTTGCGGCTGTGTGCTTAATCGCCATACTTATCCTCCTGTTGCTGGTAGCACCTTAGAGACGATGATCATTAGCGGTGTAGTTCAACATACACTTCTGTGTCTCTGGCGTGGTAATATAAGACCAACTGACTCTTCTAAATTAATGCTTCAGTATAAGTCCGGTATTCTACAAGAACCATAGTACATGTAAAGCAGAGTATAATAACAGTTAGTTAGCTCTAGGACACTTACATGTCAAGCAGTTTCATAGCTTTACCCGTGCAGTGGTCTCCCGCATACTGGACTCCACTCCAGCCCAATTCAGTGACGTTCAGTAGAGTAGGAGATGAACGGGAGCCTTACTAAGCCACGGGTAACATTCAAAAAAACTTTATTGCCAGATAATATTTCACTGAATGTTCCAGACAATTAGATGATTATGAGAAGTATGAATCATTACCAAGTGACCGAACAGTAGATTATAAATCTATTTTAGAAACCATCTTTGATTTTGGTGTGGGTGCAAAAGTGTTTTTAAAGGATCAGCATGATGATATAATACAGGGATTTTCTAAAATACCCAGATTGCAAGTTTGTCAAGATCGTGTTGCAAGGATACCACATCTTAAATTGAATTAATTGGACTGGATAGTTTTGTCATCTGCAAACACTGATATATTACTTACAACACCCTCCCATAAGTCATTAATGAACAAGTTAAATAAAAGTGGACCTAATACCTAATACCGAGCCCTGGGGGACCCCACTAAGAACCTTACTCCAAGTAGAGAATGTACCTTTAACAACCACCCTCAGTATCCGATCTTGTAGCCAGTTTCCTATCCATGTGCAAATGACTTCATTAAGCCCAACAGACCTTAGTTTAGAAAGCAGTCGTTTGTGGGGCACAGTATCAAACGCTTTGGCAAAATCCATAGATCACATCTACTGCCCCCCCCCCACTGTCCAGCATCTTACTTACCTCATCATAAAAAGCAATCAAATTTGTCTGACATGACCTATCCTTCATAAAGCCATGCTGATTGCGGCTCATAATGCCATTCACTAGGACAAAATTTTGAATGTGATCCCTTAACAAGTCTTCAAATAATTTGCCCACCACAGATGTCAAGCTTACTGGCCTATAATTGCCAGGCTGAGATCGTAATCCCTTTTTAAATATTGGAATAACATCAGCTGTTCTCCAATCCATAGGCAACATACCAGATGAAAGTGAATCTGAGAAAATCAGAAATAGGGGCTGGTCTAAAACTGAACTAAGAACCCGAGGGTGTATGCCATCAGGCCCTGGAGCCTTGTTTACATTAATTTGTATTAAAGCTTTTTGAATCATATCCTGAGTCAGCCACTGACTAGATTGAGCTGAACCAT
The DNA here is from genome assembly GCA_038501925.1 of Xenopus petersii. NCBI lineage: Eukaryota > Metazoa > Chordata > Amphibia > Anura > Pipidae > Xenopus > Xenopus petersii. The sequence goes on from CM076682.1 coordinate 87,231,129, forward strand.
TCGTGCAGTTATAAAGTGAGCCTGTGAACCCAGACTCCTCTATTGTATACACTGAAGAAAAGAACTGATTTAACACATTTGCCTTTTCTGCATCTGTTACAACCATACTGGTACCATTATTTAAAGGAGAAGGAAAGCTCCAAGACAGTTTATTGCCAATAGAATAGCCACAATAGTGCAAGCTAGAACGCTATATTTATTCTGCAGAATGCTTTACCATACCTGAGTAAACAGCTCTAGACACTGTCTCTGTTTGTTTAGGATAGAAGCTGCCATATATGCTTGGTGTGACATCACTTCCTGCCTGAGTCTCTCCCTGCTTACTAACAGCTCTGAGCTCAGATTACAGTAGGGATGGGAGGAGGGAGGGGGAGAGGAGCAAACTGAGCATGCTCAAGGCCATGCCCTGGAGGTTTTAGCTGAAAACAGGAAGTCTGATACAGAAGCCCATGTGTACACAATAAAAGCAAAGAAATGTGGTGTTTCTTTTGACAGAGGACTCAGAGCAGCATTACTTTGAGGGTTTACTGGTGTATTTATATAGACCTTTCTGATAAAGCTTACTTAATTTTAGCCTTTCCTTCTCCTTTAATGGAGCAACACTCTCAACCTGCATCTTTTTACTATTAATATATTTAAAAAACTTTTTAGGGTTAGTTTTCACCTCCATCGCAATAAACTCTTCATTTGCTTTCCGGATTGCCAATTTACAGCATTTATTACAGTGTTTATATTCATTAAATGCAGCTTCTGTACCAACAGATTTGTAGTTTTTAAATGCCTTTCTCTTCTTCCCAATTAACTTCTTTACTTCTGTATTAAGCCACATAGGATGATTCTACATTTACTTCTTAAGGGAATAAATTGAGAACATTAATGATTTAATATAATTTTAAATGACAACCATTTCTGTTCTGTGTTTTTAGCTGAAAACCTAATGTCTCAATCAATGCTCTGCAGGGCAGCCCCCAAGGCACTAAAATTAGTTTTTGCAAAATTCATGGTTTTTGTTGTCCCAGTATATATTTGTTTTTGCACCAGACATTAAATGATATAACATTATGGTTACTATTACCCTGGGGTTCAATGACTTGCACATTTGCTATAAGTTCTGGGTCATTTGAGATCACTAAATCCAGAATAGCATTTTTTCTGGTAGGCTCCTCAACAACCTGTGCCATAAAATTGTCAAGCAACAAGTTTATAAATTTGTTCCCATTAACTGATCTGGCGGTACTGTTGCTCAATATCTGGGTAATAAACATCTCCCATTATCATTACTTTACCCAAACTAGCAGCCTTTTCTATTTGCATGAGGAGCTTTGCCTCCTCCTCCTCACTTACATTAGGGGGTCTATAGCATACGACTACAATTAATTTGCTGGACTCTTTACAATTGGTGAAGAACTCCACCATAAGACTTCTGCCCCCTCATTTTCTAACATAACCTCCTCCTTTAAGCTTTTAAATCCTGCCTAACAAACAGACATACCCCTCCTCCTTTTCTATTGCCTCTGTCCCTCGAAACAAAGTATAGCCACTGATATTTACTGCCCAGTCATGCGACTCATTCAGCCATGTTTCGGCCACACCAATCACATCATATTTTACCTCCAGCGCCAGCACCTCCAGCTCTCCCATTTTACCAGTCAGACTCCTTGCATTTGCAAACAAACATTTAATACTGGTACCATATTAAACATATGACATGTGGTCCTCCCTAACAGTATCCCCAGCCAAATCTCCTCCCCCGTTTTCCCTTTCTATCACTATCTCATCTAGAGAGTGCAGAGACGTGCAACTAAATTGGTTAGAGGGACGGAAGACTTAAATTATGAGGGTAGACTGTCAAGGTTGGGGTTGTTTTCTCTGGAAAAAAGGCGCTTGCGAGGGGACATGATTACACTTTACAAGTACATTAGAGGACATTACAGACAAATGGCAGGGGACCTTTTTACCCATAAAGTGGATCACCGTACCAGAGGCCACCCCTTTAGACTAGAAGAAAAGAACTTTCATTTGAAGCAACGTAGGGGGTTCTTCACAGTCAGGACAGTGAGGTTGTGGAATGCACTGCCGGTTGATGTTGTGATGGCTGATTCAGTTAATGCCTTTAAGAATGGCTTGGATGATTTTTTGGACAGACATAATATCAAAGGCTATTGTGATACTAAGCTCTATAGTTAGTATGGGTATATAGAATTTAATTAAAAGTAGAGAGGGGTGTATGTATGGATGCTGGGTTTTCATTTGGAGGGGTTGAACTTGATGGACTTTGTCTTTTTTCAACCCAATTTAACTATGTAACCTGTCTTCCACTGAATCTTTTACTGAACCCTCCCCCCCCACACCTAGTTTAAAATCTCCTCCAACCCTCTAGCCATCTTCTCCCCCAAAACAGCTGCGCCATCATCATTGAGGTGCAGCCCATCCCTAGCAAAGAGCCTGTAGCCGACTGAGAAATCAGCCCAGTTCTCCAAAAACCCAAAACCCTCCTCCCTACACCAATCTCTCAGCCACGCATTAATCTCCCTACGCTTCTGCCGTCTCCTTAGCGTTGCTTATGGCTCAGGTAATATCTCTGAGAAAATTGCCCACTTTATTGCTCCCTATAGCAGACAGTCTATATTAAAAAAAGATTAGACATTCTCAAAATGGATCCACAATTACATCAGTCAGTATTGGATGATATCAAATTAGTTTTCAGATGTAACAAAACTATTGTCAGTGACATCTCTTCAAGTCTTTATTCCCCTAAAAAAATAAAATTTGTCAGCTTGAAAAAGAACCATTATAGGTACTAAACATTGCTGCTGCCATGATATATATGAAAGAATAAAGGCGGTTTTATACTATAATTGGGAGTGCTGCCAATTCCTTGTATTTGATCTGAAAAAGCATGTGAAGGTGAACACATGATGTAGCATGCACCCCTCTGATAAGAAAAGGAATCACTGAGGAGCTGGGCCAACTAAGAAATTGTATACCCCACTACTCACAGAGCTACTGAAAATTGTGCAATTTTAAAATAAATGCTACGAAATCAGAAGCATTAAATCTCTCTCTCTCTCAGGGGGACTCCCAACATGTAAGGGAAAATTTTCCATTTGCTTGGCAAAAAAATAAATATTTGGGGATACAAATACCACGGGATCTGAATCTGAAAGCAGCTTTAAACTATTATAAATTGCTGAATCAACCTACACAGGACCTAAAAGCACGGGAACTTTTAAAATTAACATGGTATGGTAGAATTAATGCAATAAAATGGTCATACTACCAAAATATTTATACCCACTCTCATAACGACCAGGAACGATGACCCCTCCTATTGGGAACCCCTCCTTCCCATCAGGAATTTTAAATAAAGGCTTCCTCCATAAACGAAAACAGGAAACATTCCCCTTTATACTAGTTAAAAAACCTACGGGAATAGCCCCCCTTAATACCATAGTAGGTGAACAAGCAGATTACTTTCCCTTTACATTTATGTACCATCAATTAGTACATTGGTTTCAGATGCAACCTAAGAAAAATAAATTGCTAACAGACACCACACCATTTGACGATCTGAAGAGCCCCCAAAGACATACCATTTCACAAATTTACAATATAATTCGGAACCTCAAACAGTTACACCTCCCAGGATTCACAGAAAAGTGGACACAAGACCTCAAATGTAGAATAACAGAGGTAGAGTGGCACACAAGCTTTAAGCTGACACATAATATGGCAACTGCTGGAAAGGCTCAGGAAACCAATTACAAAATCCTCTTGCGCTGGTATAGATGTTTATCGGTTTTGCATAAGATGTTTACAACCTCGTCCAGCAAGTGCTGGAGATGTAAATACAAAAGGGGGTTTTGGGAGCACTCACATTGCTAAGTAGAAATGTATACAAGTATAAGAGAAGTGCTACTGACATAACCAAATGGGTCAGTGCACATTCCCTGGGCCCCTGCCCAGGGAATGCAAATGAATGTGTTCACAAAGACAGGGGTTTTTAGTTACAAAGCTATGATCATAAAGTTGAAAAGCCACCATACCACGTCAAGGTAAACCCCATACGGCGGTCCCTAACTTGTTTACCTCCAGTCATAGTATTGAGGATCCTGTGCCTCTCTGCATAATTGCATTAGTTAAAGTAGAAGTCTGCTGAACCTTGGTTTCTGGGGCTAAATCCTCCCCCGCTGCTAACTTGCAGCTTTTAAGAGAGAGAGTGATTGCCCAAAACCAACACCCATTTTTAAAAAAAGTATATTATGAAAATGGTAAAGACAAAGTAAAATTAAATATATAAGTGCATACTTATAAAGTGTATATATATATATGTACCGTATATACCCGCGTATAAGCCGAGTTTTTCAGCATCCACAATGTGCTGAAAAAGTCTACCTCGGCAGGTCAGCGGTACCCGACCCGAGTTGCCGAGATTGCAGTCACTTTTAATCATTCCTATACCAACAGTTCACTTGGGGAGAGACTGCAATATCCCACAATGCCCTCTGTTGGTTATATGAAAGAATAACAGTGCGCCCTCTGTTGGTTATATGAAAGATTAACAGTGACTGCAATATCACACAGCGCCATCTGTTGGTTGTATGAAAGAATAACAGGGACTGCAATATCACACAGTGCCATCTGTTGGTTGTATGAAAGAATAACAGAGACTGCAATATCACACAGCGCCATCTGTTGGTTGTATGAAAGAATAACAGGGACTGCAATATCACACAGTGCCATCTGTTGGTTGTATGAAAGAATAACAGAGACTGCAATATCACACAGCACCATCTGTTGGTTGTATGAAAGAATAACAGGGACTGCAATATCACACAGCACCATCTGTTGGTTGTATGAAAGAATAACAGGGACTGCAATATCACACAGTGCCATCTGTTGGTTGTATAAAAGAATAACCGGGACTGCAATATCACACTGCGCCCTCTGTTGGTTATATGAAAGATTAACAGTGACTGCAATATCACACAGCGCCCTCTGTTGGTTATACAAAAGATTAACAGTGATGGCAATATCAAACAGCACCCTCTGCACATGGTAGTGGGACAATGCACACAGTAATCCGTTTGGCAATTCTCTGTCACCATCAGCTTTGCAAAGAAGTCCGGTTGATCGCTGGGGGGGTCGCTTTGGCAGAATGTGCGCTGCTGGGAGACAGGGCTGTAGTTGTGTCTAGGCTTATACGCGAGTCAATAAGTTTTCCCAGTTTTTGTAGGTAAAATTAGGTACCTCGGCTTATACACGGGTCGGCTTATACACGAGTATATACGGTATATGTGTTAGTACAGGTATAAATAAGAAAAATGTGAACTAAAATAAGTAAAGGACAAATTAAATAAATGTAGTAATAAGTATAGTGAATGTAAATGGGTGTCAGAAGTGTGATTTGGTGCGGTTAAAAACATAGGGCCACCATTAGTTGATCGGGGTGGGTACGGAGGGTGCTACAAACCACATGAAGCTTAGCCAAAGCTTCAGGCTACAATAGCAAAAACAAAAGGGGGTTGTGCTGGAGATGTAACCTCCAGAGAGGAGACATGATACATGTTTGGTGGGAATGTCATATGATACAAGGATACTGGACAGCAATAATAGTTACACTTCGCAAGTAAAAGCCACAGATCTCCCCTCAGACCCTGCTTTGGCACTTTTGTCAATCCCCCCACCTCACAACATCACTATCACAGAAAAATCGCTATTAGCTTTTGCATAAGAACCATACACCACCAGTTGGTGACTGGATAACAGAACTTAATTCCATTATGCGGATGGAAGAATTATCTTACTCTAACAACACACAAGATAATTATGTTTGTACATGGTCTGCATGGACACTCTTTAAAGAGTCACCGGAATAAAATAACATATTAGTTATCTAAGGGCGATAATCAAAGATAGGTATATGATAAGGGGGAGGGGAAAAAAAAAGAAAAAATTGTCATTAATTTCAATATGATGTGACCTGAGTAACAAACTATAACATGTAATTAATATGGGTTCAAAAATTCTCCTTATATGATGAGAAGGAGAGAAAAGAAAGTGATATAGAGCTGCCCCCTCCCCCTGTTGTTACTGTTTGTAATAGTGTAGTTATGCATAGTTAGAGAATGTCAACTCAAGAACGAAAGACAAGCCTAAAGGGAAAATAACTGTCAGGAATATGCAAAGATAGAAAACTTACCCTATAGGATGTTAATATAAACGTATGGTGTTTATGATATAAGAACTATGCCTTTTATATAATGTTTATTTTGTCTTTATTCCTTGTTTTGTTTATGTTTTTTGAAAATATAAAACTGAAAATAAAGAATATATTTTAAAAAAAGGTAAATGCCATGGGTCGTCGCAAATTTACAAGCAGAAAATTAGATTTGTTCGTAATATACTATACTAAGCTGATAATTCAATTCTGATGCTAACTGCACTGGTTTCTGAGCTGACCTGTAGTAATTATCTGTATTAAGTACTAATCAGCCTTGTATTGTGACATTTTTATTTGGTATTTACAGTATATTGTAAGTTGGTCCCTAAGCTCAGTAACTGACAGCAGCACAGAGCATGTGCAGTTACTCAGCTGGAAAGTTGATGGGGAGCTACTGGGGCATTTTTGGAGGTTTAGATCTTCCCTACTAAAGGCCCATGGTTGCCTTGGGCTAGTACAGAAGAACAAAATATAAATGACAACATTTCTACCCTACTTCTTTAGTTAGGCTTTAGTTCTGCTATAAGGGCTAAACTTTTCTGAAATTCAAGGTTTTTGTTGCCCCAGTGTATATTTGTTTTTGCACCGGACATTAAATGAAATCACATTATGGTCACTATTACCCAGAGGTTCATTTACTTGCACATTTGCTATAAGTATAAGTTATGTGTCATTAGAGATCACTAGATCCAGTATAGCAAGATTACTGGTTGGTTCCTCAACAACCTGTGACATAAAATTGTCACATTACCGTTACTTTCCCCCAAACTAGCAGCCTTTTGCATTTGCATCAGGAGCTTAGCCTTATCCTATTCCCTTACATTAGGAGGTATATACCAAACCCTTAAAATGAATTTGCTGGACCCTTTACAATCAGTGAAGATTTCCACCTATAAGGTTTCAACCCCCTAATTTTCTATCAACTCCTCCTATATATGTTTTTAATCCTGCTAACAAACAGACATACACCTCCTTTTTTTTCTATTGTTTCAGTCCCTCTGAAACAAAGTATAGCCACTGGTATTTACTGCCCAGTCATAGGACTCATTCAGCTGCCAGCACCTCGAGCGCTCCCATTTTACCAGTCAAACTCCTTGCATTTGCAAACATACATTTAATACTGGTCCCATATTAAACATATGACATGTAATGGCTCCTTATCACGCTAATAACATATTAGTAGTTGATATTGGGTCATAAGGGTCTCCATTTTGGAGCACAGAGGCCTGCATCGAACCCTGCGAATGCAACACTGCCTGCTTTTGGCAATGCTGTGTTCACGAGAGGCAGTTGAGGGGGTTGGTGGTACTAGGGTTGCCACCTAGTCGGTATTTTACCGGCCTGGCCCGTAAAAATTATGGTTGATCCCAATGTATTTTTTTCAAGAAAAGGTGGCAACCCTTGGTGGTACTTACATTTCACCCAGAAGACCACTACCCATAGTACCTGCAACTGGCTTGCTTTGCCCCGCCAGCCTGCTATTAGTGATGGATTACTGTATGTGTTGTGAGATGCAACTGCTGCCATGGGAGTGAACGTGGTGCCTGGATGAGCACTAAGGGGAGCATTTTGCAGTTCTTTCCTAAGTCATCATAAATGACCCCTGATATCTCAACTTTATTTCCACCCCGAGAACATACTGTACAATGCAACCATTATTCATGCCCACACTACAGCAGCCGCAGACAGACTGTGAGTGTATGGTTGCGTCTAGATCCAAGTTGCTAATGGTACAGAGGATCTTTACAGATTAGGAAATAGATCTTTCAGTGTGGTTGGGCTAAATCCTAGTGGGAAAAGGTACAGTAATAGAAACTAGAGAATTCAGTCAGATATAGCTAGTTCCAAGTTGCTAATGGTACAAAGCTACTTTACAGATTAGGAAATAGATCTTTCACTATAGTTGGGCTAAATCCAAGTGGGCAAAGGTACAGTAATAGAAACTAGACAATCCAGTCAGACATAGCTAGTTCCAAGTTGCTAATTGAACAATTTTCTAGTTGGAAAATGAATAGAAACTAGACAATATAGTGCATGTAAAATGCATCCCACTTATTTTTTTGTGTTTGGAAGGATTTGTGGGTATGATTTAGCTCATTTATTTGAACGGTATACTCTCCCTTTCACTCTATATATCATGGTTCTTATAGGATAATGTCAGCAACTAGGATTTAGTGTATTTTACACAAAGAGTCTATTTTCTAGTGGGAAACACAATATGATATGCTCTTAGTGGGTTCTCTGCTCCTCTCTACTGGTATATTATAAGACACTAGAATCTAGTGTATTTTGTATGTTGCTTACATACATCTTTGCTTAGCAGGGATATTTATCCACTAGGATCTAGTTTTTTAAATGAAGCGTCTATTTCCTAGTTGCTTATATACATCTTTGTTTTACAGGGATACGATTATCCACTAGGATCTAGTGTTTTCATAATAAAACGTCTATTTCCTAGTTGCTTATATACATCTTTGTTTTACAGGGATACGATTATCCACTAGGATCTAGTGTTTTCATAATGAAGCGTCTATTTACTAGTGGCTTATATACATCTTTGCTTACCAGGGATATTATCCACTAGGAGCTAGTGTTTTCTAAATGAAGCGTCTATTTCCTAGTTGCTTATATACATCTTTGCTTACCAGGGATATTATCCACTAGGATCTAGTGTTTTCATAATGAAGCGTCTATTTCCTAGTTGCTTACATACATCTTTGCTTACCAGGGATATTATCCACTAGGATCTAGTGTTTTCATAATGAAGCGTCTATTTCCTAGTTGCTTATACATCTTTGCTTACCAGGGATATTATCCACTAGGATCTAGTGTTTTCTAAATGAAGCGTTTATTTCCTAGTTGCTTATATACATCTTTGCTTACCAGGGATATTATCCACTAGGCTCTAGTGTTTTCTAAATGAAGCGTCTATTTCCTAGTTGCTTATACACATCTTTGTTTTACAGGGATATGATTATCCACTAGGATCTAGTGTTTTCTAAATGAAGCGTCTATTTCCTAGTTGCTTACATACATCTTTGCTTACCAGGGATATTATCCACTAGGATCTAGTGTTTTCATAATGAAGCGTCTATTTCCTAGTTGCTTATACATCTTTGCTTAACAGGGATATTATCCACTAGGAGCTAGTGTTTTCTAAATGAAGCGTTTATTTCCTAGTTGCTTATATACATCTTTGCTTACCAGGGATATTATCCACTAGGATCTAGTGTTTTCATAATGAAGCGTCTATTTCCTAGTTGCTTATACATCTTTGCTTACCAGGGATGTTATCTACTAGGATCTAGTGTTTTCTAAATAAAGCGTCTTTTTCCTAGTTGCTTATATACATCTTTGCTTACCAGGGATATTATCCACTAGGATCTAGTGTTTTCTTAATGAAGCGTCTATTTCCTAGTTGCTTACATACATCTTTGTTTTACAGGGATATTATCCACTAGGACAGTGATCCCCAACCAGTAGCTCGTGAGCAACATGTTGCTCTCCAACCCCTTGGATGTTGCTCCCAGTAGCCTCAAAGCAGGTGCTTATTTATTAATTTCAGGCTTGGAGGCAAGTTTTGGTTGTATAAAAACCAGGTGCACTGCCAAATAGAGCCTCAATGTAGGTTGACAATCCACAGAGGGGCTACCAAATGACCAATCACAACACTTATATGGCAGCCCAAGAATATTTTTCATGCTAGTGTTGCTCCCCAACTCCTTTTACTTCTCAATGTTGCTCACGGGTTGAAAAGGTTGGGGATCCCTGCACTAGGATCTAGTGTTTTCTTAATGAAGCGTCTATTCCCTAGTTGCTTATATACATGTTTGCTTACCAGGGATACGATTATCCACTAGGATCTAGTGTTTTTAGTATGAAGCATGCAGGCCATGTCCTATGCCCCCTCTGCCCTATGCCCCCTCAGTGTTCCATGCCCTGCCTGCCCTATGCCCCCCTCTGTGTTCCATGCCTGTCCTCTGCCCCCTCTGTGTTCCATGCCCTGCCTGCCCTCTGCCCCCTCTGTGTTCCATGCCTGCCCTCTGCGTTCCATGCCCTGCCTGCCCTCTGTGTCCCATGCCCTGCCTGCCCTATGCCGCCTGTGTTCCATGCCCTGCCCGCCCTATGCCCCCTCTGTGTTCCATGCCCTGCCTGCCCTCTGCCCCCTCTGTGTTCCATGCCTGCCCTCTGCGTTCCATGCCCTGCCTGCCCTCTGTGTCCCATGCCCTGCCTGCCCTATGCCGCCTGTGTTCCATGCCCTGCCCGCCCTATGCCCCCTCTGTGTTCCATGCCCTGCCTGCCCTCTGCCCCCTGTGTTCCATGCCCTGCCTGCCCTATGCCCCCTCTGTGTTCCATGCCCTGCCTGCCCTCTGCCCCCTGTGTTCCATGCCCTGCCTGTCCTATGCCCCCTCTGTGTTCCATGCCTGTCCTATGCCCCCTGTGTTCCATGCCCTGCCTGCCCTCTGCCCCCTCCGTGTTCCATGCCCTGCCTGCCCTCTGCCCCCTCCGTGTTCCATGCCCTGCCTGCCCTATGCCCCCTCCGTGTTTCATGCCCTTCCTGCCCTCTGTGTTCCATGTCTACCCCCTCTGTGTTCCATGCCCTGCCCGCCCTCTGCCCCCTCCGTGTTCCATGCCCTGCCTGCCCTATGCCCCCCCGCTGTGTTTCATGCCTGTCCTATGCCCCCTCTGTGTTCCATGCCCTGCCTGTCCTCTGTCCCCTCTGTGTTCCATGCCCTGCCTGCCCTCTGCCCCCTGTGTTCCATGCCTGTCCTATGCCCCCTCTGTGTTCCATGCCCTGCCTGCCCTCTGCCCCCTCCGTGTTCCATGCCCTGCCTGCCCTCTGCCCCCTCCGTGTTCCATGCCCTGCCTGTCCTATGCCCCCTCTGTGTTCCATGCCTGTCCTATGCCCCCTCTGTGTTCCATGCCCTGCCTGCCCTCTGCCCCCTCCGTGTTCCATGCCCTGCCCGCCCTCTGCCCCCTCCGTGTTCCATGCTCTGCCTGCCCTATGCCCCCCCGCTGTGTTCCATGCCTGTCCTATGCCCCCTCTGTGTTCCATGCCCTGCCTGCCCTCTGCCCCCTCTGTGTTCCAGGCAGGGCATGGAACACAGAAGGGGCATAGGGCAGGCGTGGAACACAGAGGGGGGCAGAGGGCATGGAACACAGAGGGGGCAGAGGGCAGGCAGGGCATGGAACACGGAGGGGGCAGAGGGCAGGGAACACAGAGGGGCAGAGGGCAGGCAGGGAACACGGAGGGGGCAGAGGGTAGGCAGGGCATGGAACACAGAGGGGGCATAAGGCAGGCAAGGCATGGAACACAGAGGGGGCAGAGGGCAGGCAGGGCATGGAACACGGAGGGGGCAGAGGGCAGGCAGGGCATGGAACACGGAGGGGGCAGAGGGCAGGCAGGGCATGGAACACGGAGGGGGCAGAGGGCAGGCAGGGCATGGAACACAGAGGGGCAGAGGGCAGGCAGGGCATGGAACACAGAGGGGCAGAGGGCAGGCAGGGCATGAAACACGAAGGGGGCAGAGGGCAGGCAGGGCATGGAATAGAGGGGGCAGAGGGCAGGCAGGGCATGGAATATAGGGGGCATAGGACAGGCAGGGCATGGCACACGGAGGGGGCATAGGGCAGGCAGGGCATGGCACACAGAGGGGGCATAGGGCAGGCAGGGCATGGAACACGGAGGGAGCAGAGGGCAGGCAGGGCATGGAACACGGAGGGGGCAGAGGGCAGGCAGGGCATGGAACACAGAGGGGGCATAGGACAGGCATGGAACACAGAGGGGGCATAGGACAGGCAGGGCATGGAACACAGGGGGCAGAGGGCAGGCAGGGCATGGAACACGGAGGGGGCAGAGGGCAGGCAGGGCATGGAACACGGAGGGGGCAGAGGGCAGGCAGGGCATGGAACACGGAGGGGGCAGAGGGCAGGCAGGGCATGGAACACAGAGGGCAGGCAGGGCATGGAACACAGAGGGGGCAGAGGGCAGGCAGGGCATGGAACACGGAGGGGGCATGGAACACAGAGGGGGCATGGAACACAGAGGGGGCATGGAACACAGAGGGGGCATGGAACACAGAGGGGGCATGGAACACAGAGGGGGCATAGGACAGGCAGGGCATGGAACACAGAGGGGTCATAGGACAGGCAGGGCATAGAACACAGAGGGGGCATAGGACAGGCAGGGCATGGAACACAGAGGGGGCATAGGACAGGCAGGGCATGGAACACAGAGGGGGCATAGGACAGGCAGGGCATGGAACACAGAGGGGACATAGGACAGGCAGGGCATGGAACACAGAGGGGGCATAGGACAGGCAGGGCATGGAACACAGAGGGGGCATAGGACAGGCAGGGCATGGAACACAGAGGGGGCATAGGACAGGCAGGGCATGGAACACAGAGGGGGCATAGGACAGGCAGGGCAAGGAACACAGAGGGGGCATAGGACAGGCAGGGCATGGAACACAGAGGGGGCATAGGACAGGCAGGGCATGGAACACAGAGGGGGCATAGGACAGGCAGGGCATGGAACACAGAGGGGGCATAGGACAGGCAGGGCATGGAACACAGAGGGGGCATAGGACAGGCAGGGCATGGAACACAGAGGGGGCATAGGACAGTCAGGGCATGGAACACAGAGGGGGCATAGGACAGTCAGGGCATGGAACACAGAGGGGGCATAGGACAGGCAGGGCATGGAACACGGAGGGGGCAGAGGGCAGGCAGGGCATGGAACACAGAGGGGCATAGGGCAGGCAGGGCATGGAACACGGAGGGGGCAGAGGGCAGGCAGGGCATGGAACACGGAGGGGGCAGAGGGCAGGCAGGGCATGGAACACGGAGGGGCAGAGGGCAGGCAGGGCATGGAACACGGAGGGGCAGAGGGCAGGCAGGGCATGGAACACGGAGGGGGCAGAGGGCAGGCAGGGAATGGAATAGACGGGGCATAGGGCAGGCAGGGCATGGAACACGAGGGGGAATAGGGCAGGCAGGGCATGGAACACGAGGGGGAATAGGGCAGGCAGGGCATGGAACACGAGGGGGCATAGGGGAGGCAGGGCAATGAACACAGAGGGGGCATAGGGCAGGCAGGAAGTACACAAAAAAGCCAACAACCCTCAAAAATCATCAGCACAACCACCCAAAAATTAAATACACGTCACATAGAAGCTGGCTGTATTAACCCCCTAATATTAGGAACACAACAAGCCACCAAGTATGTAAAAGATTAGCAGCCTGCACTGAATAGCAAACGCCCCCGTACTCCGCAAGCGCCGCCATATTACAATAAAGGAAAACCCGGAGTAAAATCCTGCCCCAAGAAAAAAACCTAATGCTGCCCAGCTCAACGCCATACTCATTCAGTGGTGCACTATAGCAGAGTTCTTCTCCACCATTTGAAGAAGGCGCCGAATATGCGCCGAATGTCACGTGACGGAGGCGTTCCCCGAGATGTTCGCGTGTGCGTGACGTCCTCCACGGCCTGTTATCATCTTGGAACTAGCAGCTACCGTGAGGGGGGGATTGAACCCGGAAGTGGAAGGAAAGAGAATAACGAATGAGCTGTGATACGGCATTTCCCTTGTCCTAGTTCTTCATATTATTTTTGATAGAGGAAGATGCTGATTGAAGTTAAGTAGGAACGGACTGGTAGCAATTCGTGCCAGCGGGAAAGCGGGGGTGGTTCGGACTGCAGGATGGCTGAGAAGTTTGACAACCTGGAGGAAAATTTGGAGAAGTTCGTGGAGAATATTCGGCAGCTGGGAATCATTGTTAGCGACTTTCAGCCCAGCAGCCAGACTGGCCTCAATCAGAAGCTGTGAGTAGCAAAGTCCTGTGGTTATTGTGCCTGTATATCAGCTCCCATGCATATCATTTTATCTGTATATCCGCATTTAACCTGGAGGTGCCATTGTATGATCTGTATATTGGCATTTACACTGGGGTGCCATTGTATCTGTATATCAGTATTTATGCTGTGGGTGCCATTGTATCTGAATAGTAGCATTTACCCTAGGAGTGCCACTGTGTCTGCATAACATCACTTACACTGGGATGCAATTGTATCTGTGTAGTAGTATTTACAATGGGGGTGCCATTGTGTATAGTAGCATTTACACTGTAACAGCATATCTTGGTCTTGCTGGACCGCAGCATATTAATATATAAGAAACAGGCACATACTTTATAGCAAGTATCTCGCAGTGTGTTAGGCTGCAAAATGCCTAGGGTACCTCAGGCTCCATTTGGTCACGAAGGACCAGAGGGTTTTCTGGTCACGTTTAGCATGCAGCTTACAATATACTGTCATACATTATAATTCATTTCTTTGCTTACATCATGGGGTTCGCTTCAGTGTGGGCCTCCAGCCATGGTTCCCACATTTTTTCAAAATTTTGGGGACAATGTTTGGCTAAGAGGTCAATTTTATTACTGAAAGTGTATCATTGACCAGCTTTTGACATTGCTTTACTGTCAGGTGCTGGGGTTAGCCCTTTTAATGGCTATTTGTTTTTTTTGTAATAGACATCTGGTTTTAACCTGTGTAAGCACCCCAGGGAGCAGGACCTCATTGGTAAGATGAGCTACTACCTTAGCCCAGAATCTACTCACTAAGAGGCAGGACCATAGTAGATGAAAGAAATCGACATCTGATTGCCCATGGGACTCCTACCCATGACTTTAAGTCTTAGGGCTAGTCCACACTGGGAGATAGTGACGCGTTTGCGGTCGCCGCGACCGGCGCAGGCGACAGTTTTGTATGGGCGCCTAGGATTGCCAAGAAGCCAACTACTGCGGGTGAAGCGCATTGCATCCTCTCCCGAACTTTATGAGAAGGAATCCAATATTATGGTACAGAGATTTCTTGAGAAAGGATACGACTCTGAGATGCTTTTGAATATAAAAAGAGAGGTAGAAGTAATCCCACGTGAAGAAACTCTTGTACGAAAAACTAGGAATAGGTCCACTTCACAGAGGATTCCCTTTATTACCTCCTTTGATACAAACTCCAAAAGGTTAAAACAGACAATTCTAAAGCATTGGCAAATTCTGTCCACTGATCATAAATTTGGACACCTGTTTGGGTCGCCACCTTTGTTTTCCTACAGAAGGGGAAGAAATATAGGGGAACTTATTAAAAACAAAAAATCCAACAAAAATAGGAGCGTTAGTACCATTGCAGGCTTCCAGAAATGTGGCACCTACCCCTGCAGGAATTGTGGCCACTGTAACGCTATTATACCTGGGTCATATGTGACTCACCCCCAACAAGGCACTAAACTTGCAATTTGTGGCTTTTTTACGTGTGATACAAAGGATGTCATTTACAGCTTGAAATGTCTCTGTGGGTTATTGTACATAGGACAAACCAGTAGGGCTATCAAATTGAGGTTAAATGAACATAAGTCCACTATTCGTACATACAAGCCCCTGGAGACAGCCGTAAAGGTTGAGACTAAACCTGCCAAATATAGAAGCGAAACTTGGTTGGCTAAACACTTTTTTTCCAAAACCCATCAACTCTCTCAATTGCGTTGGCAGATACTAGAAAAAATTTTTCCTAAAGCTGGCATGGATAGAAAGAAATTATTACTACAGAGAGAATGTTTTTGGATATGGCGTTTACAAACTCGCCACCCAAAAGGGTTAAACGAAGAATTTAATCTGAGTTGTTTTTTATAACATATTTTCTTTACTAATTTATATTCCTTTTTCTCTATTTTTTCTTTCCTTTAGATAATCAGTTTGCAGCCATACGCCTCAGGGAAAGTTTTCATACCAAATTTCCTGCTAGGGTAAGAGTAATAAATAATTTCTCAAAGTACAATCCAACTGATAGTTCTACCTCTAACTTGAACTTTATTTCAAACTCAAGTAAATAGATTTATTCTTTGATTTTTGTTTAAAATTGTTTAAAAAGGTTTTTCTATGAGCATTCAATAGATCTGTAATAATGTATATTTTTCCTAACATTTTTATGACATTTGTTAAACACTTACTGCATTTGATATTGTGATTTTTTTTGTACTGAATGTTATTATCTTTATTGCACTGGACACTTTAGTCTTGCAGATGTTGATTAAGCATTTTTTGAATATAGCTTCGTTCTAATATAAATACAAGTAATGCAAGAATCGACTGAAATACATTTTTATTCGTTTTTTTCCATCTATATGGAACGAACACCACATTGTTTTTGCCACTTTTTTATAAAAAATTTTTTAAAAAATTTTTTTCCAACAATAATGTTTGGTTCACACAGTTTTACATCAATACAAACGAAAATATTGCAAGTATAAATTGAAATATATTTTTATTAGTTTTTATACATTTTTATAAAACGAATTTAAGAACTTTTTTTCAAAAAAATTCTTTACTAAGTTTTTTTCATCGAATTTTTGTAGTTTGGATTAATTTTTCGTTTTGGCCTACATGTATGCACTTGCACTTATTGTCATTAATTGAATGTAACATGTTTCACTAATTAACTTAATTGATATGCTTTTAAATACTAATGTGCACTAATATCCGGTATGCTTGAGAAAGGGGTCACGCCCCGAAACGTTGCATCCACAATAAATGAGCAAGGTTTAACCTGCTGAACTTACCCATGCTGTGCCGGTGTGTCCTGTTCCTACGCCTATGTAAAAACGCCTGTGCTAACCACACGAGGCGATGCGCTTTTCAACAGTCGCCTGAAAAAGCCTGGCGAGGCATTTTCAGGCGACTGTTGAAAAGCGCATCGCCTCGTGTGGTTAGCACAGGCGTTTTTACATAGGCGCCCATACAAAACTGTCGCCTGCGCCGGTCGCAGCGTCTGTCGCGGCGCTTTGTCGCCGCGACCGCAAACGCGTCGCTATCTCCCCGTGTGGAATAGCCCTTACTGGGGTGATGTATGTGCAATGTATGTTTCTAAATTGTACCATTTTGTCATTTGTTGAAATTAAAAAAATATAAATATCACTCATTGCCTCTTCCCATGCTTCATCCTCTAAATTGGGGATGACATTGTTCCACTTAACTCTGGCTTTCACAAACGGGTTTCCAAGAGAGTTTATCAGAATTCTATAAAGGTTAGAGACCAGTTTACTGGAGCTAGGGCTCCACAGCCTCTCCTCGTGTGGTTGTATTTTGGTATAAAAAGTGAGGGAGCCAAATTCAGCTGCTATGGCATGATGGAGCTGGAAGTATCTATGCCATAAAATGTTTGGGTGTCCCAAATTAGTCAGGAGGGAATTATCTACAAAAGATCAGATAAGTGCCTCACCCCTAGGTTAGGCCAGTAGGTGAAATCTGGGATGTACCCTAATTGTGGAAAATTAAAATTTCTCAACAAGGGAGCACAGGGAGAGGGAAGGGGAACAGGTTTTGCCAACATTGTAATAACATTTTAGTGTGGGAGGCAGCTCAGGAGTGTCCTTGGCTTTCCTGTTGGTGCATTCCGAATTACTTCTAGTGAGCCCATCGGGGTGGCCTGGGCTGTGAGGGGGTTTTCAGGATCTGTATTAAACTAATTATGTATAAAAGCCAGCTGGCTCGCATAGTAGTACATTTGCAGGTGAGGGAGGACCAGTCCCCCCTTGTCTAATGGGACCATGAGTGTTAGTTAACTAACCCTGGGAGGTTTATTTGCCCAGACAAAGGGGAGGAGGATGGAGTCTATGTTTTAAAAACCTGTGGGGGAATCCACACTGGAGCGTTTTGTAGAAAATACAAGAATTTGGCAGGTGTGTGATTTTAAAGAGATTCACCCTTGACAACACCGTTGGTGGCAGGTTCACCCATTGATTGACAACTCCATTAAACCTATTTACTACTGGGTCAAAATTCTCAGATACATCATTTTGGGAGACTTGTACTCCAAAATATCTGAAACTAGGCACCCAACACAACCCCTGAATTGCACCCTCTATTTGTCCAGTCTCCATTGAAAACAGGATTGATTTCCCTTTGTTAATGACCAGTCCACTGTATACCCCAAACTTGTCTGCCAGGTGCAGTGCGTGATTAAGAGAGCCCTGTGAGTCAGCCAGAAACAAAAGGAGATCATCCACATACAATGCAATTTTTTCTTCAAGTCTCCCACATTTAAGACCTATGATCTCGTCGGACCATTATGGCCAACGGTTCTATCGTTAGGTCATATGAGAGCGGGCAGTCCTGCCTAGTGCCCTGAGATAGGGAAAACCTTCTGGAGAGAGTGTTGTTGACTCGACCTGTGTCTTTTTTTTGTATGTTAGAGCTTACTCTGTGTGGAGTCTGGCAGTTGATTCACCTCAACTCACATTTTGAGATTTCCTCATGAGACATTTCACACGTGTTATCAAATCATATGTAAAATGGCTGTTCAGTGGGCCAAATAAATCAATCACATCGCAATGTAGGGGACACTATTTCCTTCATGTTCATTGTCTGCTTTCTTTGTCTTTGTAAGGGTAATGACAGACAGGGAGATATTGTTGCAATAATTGAAATTGCCGGTGGTAAAACCAACGCATCACTTTATTTGCTTTGCGGGGCCAATTTTGGGTGACTTCACATTGTGTAGGTTTTATCACCATTGATTTCAATTAATGCTGGTGAAGAAGCATTTAACGGATATATATTAATAGGATGTCTCTTCCCTCCTAGGAACTTTTTGATAAGCGGCTTGCAAGATATTGACAAATGTCGACAGCAACTTCATGATATCACTGTACCCTTGGAAGTTTTTGAGTGAGTACCAACATTCTGGAAGATGGGGGAATTGTGTTTAGACTTGTATTGCACTAGGTTAATAACCTAGGCATCTCAAGTGCCTTTTTTAATAGCACCTAACCATCCATATAACCAGCCTGTCCCAAATCAGGGGACTGCAACATGAACAATTTTAGTACAGGTATGGGATCCGTTATCTTGAAACCCGTTATCCAGAAAGCTCAGAATAATGGAAAGGCCTTCTCTCATAGGCTCCACTTTATCCAAATAATCCAAATTTTTAAAAATTTCCTTTTTCTCCATAGTAATAAACCTTGTATTTGATCCAAACTAAGATATACTTAATACTTAACACAAAAATCAAGACCAGCGCCTGTGGCAACAGAACTTAGAAACTAATATGGTGCAGTAGTTTTGTTCAAACAGGCAAAACCCGATGTTTGATTGCACTTAATCTAACGGTACCTATTTTTCACTGCTTCCCTTTGCAATAATACGTATGCTGCTTTAATAGCTCTTTGTAACACAGCTTTTCATGCTAAGTCCCATAAACCGTAGTGAACCTTCACCAAATGGCCAGATTTCCTACTTACAGACCAACGGTTTAATCTGGCATGTAGTATGTACTCCCATTCAGATCTCCCTCTGACTCCAAGGCAGGGAAAGAGATGGAAACCAAAGAGAGTGCGCTTTTCCAGGGGTGGTTTTACCAGCTTTATTGCTAGCCGGCAAAACCACCCCTGGAAAAGCTCAGTGCCCTATATGGACTACATGTGACTATTTTATACTAAAAACGTGAGTGTAATTGGTTTTTAAAAATTGTTTTATTAACCCTTTGCCTGCCAAGCACGTACACCGTACGGTCTGGCAGGCAAGGGCTTTAACTGCCAAGCACGTACCTTGTACGTGCTTGCAGTTTAACATGCTGTACTCTGCATCAGCGGCTTTAGCCGCCTCTGCAGAGGTTTAGCAGCATTGACAGCCCCCTGGACAAGGCTGGGGGCTGTCATGTCGGTCCTGCGACAGGATGTTTTTTTTTTTAGTAAAAAAAAAAAACATTTTTTTTTTGCATTTTTCATTTTACACTTACATGCACTTATACACTGTCAAACAATTCTTGTTCCTACATGTATACACATATAAAAACTGTTTATTTCAGCAGCGTAACTATTGGATAATCGATTTCGCCCGCTAATTACGCTGTCGGTATTTTGTTATTTCATTGATTTGCACAATTTTTGTGGTTTTATTGCAATTTTATCCCTGCATTATTGTTCCTTATGTATCTTTAGTACAGTTTTGCTGTTTTGTGCTTTGGTATAGAAAGATATATTTTCCTTAGATTGATCCGTCAGAATATGTGCTTTCCAAAAATATATGGTTCTGGGGTCTTTTTACAGTTTGGGTGTCTTACGGCACATAAAGCACAGTTGGGGTTCTCTTTTCAGCAGCTTAGTTGGCCAGCATGAAAATTCATATGCATGTTTTTCATTTGGGGCCCGTACACACCACATACTTTGATAAATCTATGCATATTGGGCATCAAACTATTCAGTAGACCTCTTGACGTCCATATTTAGGGTGATTTTTCTTTGTATGTAAAACATTGTGTGCAATAAATGTGGCAAACTGCAAAATTTTTAGGCGATTTTCAGAAATGTTGTAAAAATCTCGATGTTTAGAAAAGCTTTGCAGTTTGGTGTAGAAAGACTTCTTTATCTTGGTTGGTTTCGTCAGAATTTGTACTTTGCAAAAACATGGTTTTGGGGGGTCTTTGCAGTTAGGAGGGTCTTGAGGCACATAATATGAAGTCAATGGTCTATGTTTACAGAAGGTGAATCGGCAGCAGAGAACTCATATGCACTATTTACATTTGGGGTCTGCACATGCCAGCTGCCTTGGGATATCAATGCATATTGGGCATAAAACTGGTCAGTAGACCCTTGGCATCAGTATTTATGGTGTTTTACAATTGTATGTAAGAAGTTGGGTGAGATAAATGCGGCCAATTGCAATATTTTTAGGCTATTTTCAGAAATGTAAAAACCGTTTATCACCAAATTTAGGAAAGGCTTGCGACTAGGTACTTTGGAGTACAAAGACATGCATACCCAATTTGGATTCGCGGGAATGCGTAATTTCCAAAAATATATGGTTTTCTGGGGCGAACATACTTTTTTTCTACCTTTGCGCCCCCCAAAACTATGTAAATGTGTTGATTTTTTAGTATCTGAAATTACAGACCAAATGGGGGTCTTCCTTTTGAGGCCCCTATATGCCACGTGCTTGGGTACACCTATACATATTGGCTATCAAACTGTTCAGAGGACCCTAGGTTTTCATATTTGGGGTGATTTGTCTTGATACCTAAATGTATGTGGGTAATACGATGCTGCAGAGATTTTTAGGTGATTTTTGGAAATGTCACTAAAATCACCAAATTTAGGAATGGTTTGAGGCTTGGTACTTTGGTGTAGAAAGACATGCATATCCAATTTGGATTCAGGGGAATGTGTACTTTCTGAAAATATGTGGTTTTCTGAGGTGAACGTACTTTTTTCTACCTTTGCCGCCCCCCAAAGCTATGTAAATGTGTTGATTTTGCAGCACCTGAAATGACAGACCATATGGGGGTCTTCATTTTGGGGCCCCCATATGCCATGTGCTTGTGTACACCTTTACATATTGGGCATCAATCTAATCAGGGCATCAAACTAATCAGGCTTTCATATTTAGGGTGATTTATCTTGATACTCCTTTGTATGTGGGACATACAATGCAGCAGGGTGGAAGCTTTGAGGTGATTTTTGGAAATGTCACCAAAATTGCCAAATTTAGGAATGTTTAGCAGCTTGGTGCTTTGGAGTATAAAGACATGCATACCCAAATTGGATTTGGGGGAATGTGTACTTTCCGAAAATATATGTTTTTCTGGGGTGAATGTACCTCCCAAAACAATGTAAATGTGTTGATTTTGCAGTATCTGGAATTACAGAACTGATAGCTCAAATGAGGTGTCTACATTTTAGGGCCCCTATATACCACATGCTTAGGTAAACCTATACATATTGGGCATCAAACTGTTCAGTGGACCCCAGGATTTCATATTTGGGGTGTTTTACATTGATACTTAATGATATGTGGGAGATATGCTGCTGTAGAGTGGAAGCTTTAAGGTAATTTTTAAAAAAAAAATCACTAATTTCTATAAAACATTATAACTTTAGGAAACAATTGCAACTTGGTAGTTTGGAGAAAGATATATTTACCCATTTTTGATTCACCAGAATCTGTTCTTTCTAATAATGGGTAGTTTTCTAGGGTAAACCTACTGTTAGTGGAATGTTTGGCCTTGAAATCAGAAGTATGCCGTCTGGGAAGCGGTGTTTTGGAAATTTGGTAGTGTACTGCTTGTAGATGTTGAGCTATACAAGTGAGAAATCTCCATAAAACTATATATATCCGGTATTGTCGCGTTCAGGAGACATAGACCTTTCCAAATCGGCTGTGTTCTTGTATATAAAATAAATGATGTTTCTGATATATGTGATTGTTCTTTGTGAAACATGATTTTTTTTTTCATTTTATTAGACACTTAGAAGCCTATATTTTTTTACAGAAGTAGAATTACACCAAAATGCTTGCATATTTTGAAAGTTCAGGTTGTCCTGAAAAAAAACAATATATTGTTTTCCTGGGTAAACTAAAAGACCACCCCAGGAAAGGTCCTTAAATTGGAATGCAAAATATCTAAAAACTGCTTGGCAGTAGATGTTCGCATCTAGACAAAACGGCTGGCAGGGAAAGGGTTAAAATAGGACTACACTATCTCTGGTTTCCATCTCTTGGACTGAGGGGACATATCTTATCCTATTAAATTCGGAAAAAGCTAATTTTCCTTGAGAAATACACACTACTACAAAAGGAACTGACTAAACATTTACATGCCTTTCAAAATGACTAATTCACAGGAGGATAAAAAAAAAAGGAGACAAAACCGCTTTTATATACTTTATTAACAGATAAAGAATACAACTCATTAAAGGAGAAGGAAAGGTTAAAACTAAGTAAGCCTTATCAGAAAGGTCCATCTAAATATACCAGTAAACCCCCCAAGTAATGTTGCTCTGAGTCCCCTGTCAAAAGAAATACTGCATTTCTTTCCTTCTATTGTGTACACATGGGCTTCTGTATCAGACTTCCTGCCTTCAGTTTAAACCTCATTGCCCTGGGCAAGAGCATGCTCAGTTTGCTCCTCTCCCCCCACCCCTCCCTTCTCTACTGTAATCTGAGCCCAGAGCAGGGAGAGACTCAGGCAGGAAGTGATGTCACACCACATCAATACTGCAGCTCCTATTCTAAACAAACAGAGTTTCTAGAGCTTTTTACTCAGGTATGGTAAAACATTCTACAGAATAAATAAAGCATTCTAGCTTGCACTATTGCAGCTAATCTATTGGCAATAAAATGCCTCCGTAGCTTTCCTTCTCCTTTAAATTATACGGCAAACAATTTCTTTAGATGGGGGGAACAAATCAGGAAGATTTTTGGCCACAATAGCTGCAAAAAAGGTAATCAACCCCTACATACAAAAACTACAAACTTCACAGGTGTGGACCAAAGATCCTGATCAGATAAAGGACATCTTAACAACCCACTTCCAAACACTATATGGTACCCCTACAGATGATCCGGTTGAAATAAAATTCCTACAGGAAGCTGGGCTTCAAAAATTTTTGGTCCAGGATAGGGGAATTCTCGATGCCCCTATAACAAATGAAGAGATATTAAAAACAATTAAACAATTAAAAAATAACAAGACTCCAGAACCAGATGGTCTCGCCGCAGAATATTATCAATTATTAGCACCTGATCTCTCCCTTATTTTAAATAATCTTTATAATAAAATCCTACAAGGCAAGCCACTATGGCACAAAGCCAATGTAGCAAGAATAATATTAATCCCTAAAGAAGGCAGAGACCCAACAGCACATCATACCGACCTATATCGCTGCTCAACCAAGATATAAAAATTTTGACCAAAATAATGGCAGACAGATTACAACTAATCCTTCCCAGAATACTTACTGAACACCAAGTAGGCTTCCTTAAACACAGACAACCGGTGCAAGCCGTCCGTAAAATATTCACAGCCGTATATCATTGTAACCTGGAAAAAAGGAAACATGGAGTATTACTAAATCTAGATGCAGACCAAGCCTTCAATCGGATCTCACACATACATATTAGGCGTTAAAATATCAACATTTCGGCATCCAAATGTTCAATCTTTTCAAAAACTTATATTCAAACCCAGCACATTTATCATAGTAAATGGCCTGAACTCAGAAAGATTCACGGTGGGAGGAACAAGACAAGGCTGCCCACTCTCTCCACTACTATTTAATCTAGCCATAGACCCCTTACTAAGAAGCTTTCTACAAAACCCACACATTTCAGGCATACAAATCAATCAGACACAACTAAAAGTCACACCCTTTGCGGATGATCTACTACTCTTCATACGAAAACCCCAAATAGAACTCCCAATCATTTTGTCAATCATACACAGATTTGGACAAATAGCTGGCTTCCAAATCAAAGCTGAAAAATCTGAAGCACTCCAACTCCATGACACTATACCACAAAACTGGTCTGCAGACTTCTCTTTCAAAAAAGCTAAACATTATATAACATATCTAAGCATAAAAATAACAAAACACTCAAAGACATATATAAACTGAATATCAGATCATTTATAGATAAGATACAGCAAAACCTTATCAAGAGAAATTGGGATGGAATTAAAAGACAAATTTCCATTCACAAATTCACACATCTTTCTTACTATTACTTACTATTTTGCAAGAAACATTATCCACAGAATAAAAGACATCGGAAACTAAAACATAATTAACAACCTGTGGAAAGGAAAAACTGCTGTACGCTCAACTGCTCAAATACAGTGGTGTGCAAAACTATTTGCCTCCTTCCTGATTTCTTATTCTTTTGCATGTTTGTCACACAAAATGTTTCTGATCATCAAACACATTTAACTATAGTCAAAGATAACACAAGTAAACACAAAATGCAGTTTTTAAATGAGGGTTTTTATTATTTAGGGAGAAAAGAAATCCAAATCTACATTTTCATGTGTGAAAAAGTAATTGCCCCCTGAACCTAATAACTGGTTGGGCCACCCTTAGCAGCAATAACTGCAATCAAGCGTTTGCCTTAATGTTCTTTTTGCTTAAAAGTGGTTTGCGCCTTGGAAATCTGCCATGCAGGCCGTTTTTGCCCAGTCTCTTTCTTATGGTGGAGTCGTGAACACTGACCTTAATTGAGGCAAGTGAGGCCTGCAGTTCTTTAGATGTTGTCCTGGGGTCTTTTGTGGCCTCTCGGATGAGTTGTCTCTGCGCTCTTGGGGTAATTTTGGTCGGCCGGCCACTCCTGGGAAGGTTCACCACTGTTCCATGTTTTTGCCATTTGTGGATAATGTCTCTCACTGTGGTTCGCTGGAGTCCCAAAGCTTTAGAAATGGCTTTATAACCTTTGAAATTGAACTCAGGTGTGATAAACCACAGTTAACTTATTTTTTTAACAAGGGGGGCAATCACTTTTTCACACAGGCCCATGTCGATTTGGAGTTTTTTTTCTCCCTGCATTTTGTGTTCAATTATGTTATCTTTGACTAATAGTTAACGGTTTTTGATGAGCAGAAACATTTAAGTGTGACAAACATGCAAAAGAATAAGAAATCAGGAAGGGGGCAAATAATTTTGCACACCACTGTATACCATATATTAAAGGAACAGTTCAGTGTGAAAATAAAAACTGTGTAAATAGGCTGTGCAAAATAAAAAAAGTGTTTCTAATGTAGTTAGTTAGCCAAAAATGTAATATATAAAGGCTGGAGTGAACAGATGTCAAATAAAATAGCCAGAATCCAACTTCCGGCTTTTCAGCTCTATAACTCTGAGTTATCCACATGGTACATTTCTGTTCAGTGAGTTTGTAATTGATCCTCAGCTCTGATTCAGAAGCAACAGATTTGACCCCTGTGGCCCCCCTCAAGTCTCTGATTGGTTACTGCCTGGTAGCCAGGGTAACCAGTCAGTGTAAACCAAGAGAGCTGAAAAGCAGGAAGAAGAGTCCTGACTGATATGTTCCAAATCAAATCACTCCAGCCGTTATACATTACATTTTTGGCTAACTAACTATATTAGAAACATTTTTTATTTTGCACAGCCTATCTATTTACCTAGTTTTTATTTTTATACTGAACAATTCCTTTAAGAACTAACATAAACATAGATACAGAAGGATCTCCCCCATTTAAATGGACAACACTTACACCACAAATACCAATCGTGGAAATTCTGAAGTCCCACACACACATAATTCAACTATTACCTACCAGCACATACCAAGAAATGGCGTTACAACTCCTCCACAATTCTTACCTAACACCTGAAAAACGTTTTCAAATCTCCCCTCAGACAGGTGCATTCAATGCATGACTTCCAAAGCTGATCTTTTACACATGCTCTGGTCATGCTCCAAAATACAAAACTTCTGGCTCGAAATAACCTCCTATTAGATGCAGATAGCAAACAAACCAATCCAACCAACCGTAGATTGGGCCTTGTTTAGCACTGTTCAACATTACCCAGATTTGAACAAAGGGGAAAAACATTTGGCGGCAGCGTCTTGAAGGGCAATTCTTCATCAATGGCTCTCATAGAAGCCCCATCGATTACGCTTGCGAAACAGAAATTGCACCACACATTTCACATGGACTGGCTGGAAGCCATGACAAAGAAAGAGCAACAAACTAAACTTGGACTACATACATCAGCAATCTCCCTTCACCACTTTTAGATGGTGATGCAAGCGGCACGACAATCCGATCACTTGGAATACGAAGGCCACCCATTGCAACTGTTTGCTGATATAGCTCCGGCTACAATTGCCAAACGGCGTTCTTTCAAACCTATTACGGCGGTTCTACAACAGAACAATATAAAGTATAGGTTGCAGCAATTACATCTCACACACCGTCCTACCCCCACAATGTCCACCCGTGAGGGAGATTGATCCATTCATCCTGGACGTTGGTAACACTGCTGATAATACCTAACATGTCTATGCTCATTATATTTGCTTTTTCGGTTTTCCGCTGGCTATACGGTTTGTCTTATATGTTGTTGACATTGTTATTTGTGCCTACAATATTGTTACGGTACTAATTTGAAGGGCTCCGATGACCACCCTGTTGATCTATACACAACAGGATTGCTATATGGAACGTCACGCTACTGTGACGTGTGTTTTACATTCTGTTCTACGACTTCAGTTTACTTTTTTATTTACATTCTTAGTTAATTGTTTAACAACTTTTTTCGTTTATTTGATCCGCAACCGTGTCCGCTATATCTATGCTCTTTTCAGTGAAACTGCCACCTATCTACAGTCATGCTCTTTGATATGCTATACTGTCCTACTGTTATGGCTAACTTAAGAGTTATTTCCCACAATGTTTCAATTCGCCACATAAACGTTCGAAGGCTTTTAGATACTATCGTTCCCTACGTGCAGATGTTTTGTTTCTCCAAGAGACGCATTTTTCCCTAGATTCAACCCCGGCTTACTTATCTTCGTACTTTCCTCAATACTATTTGGCAGCAAATTCTGTTAAAAAAAATGGTGTGGCCATTTGCTTTACTAAGTCCCTCCACTTTAAACTTCAGACATTGAAAAAAGACCCGCATGGTAGATTTGTATTGCTTGTTGGTGAAATGCAAGATACTGAGGTGACTTTACTTAACTATTATGCCCCAAATACTGGGCAAGATTGTTTTTTTGAGGAATTGCAAGGAATACTTACATCATTTTGTAAAGGTCACTTGATAATGGGTGGAGACTCTAACATTTGCTTGCAGGCCAAATTGGATAAAACGTTTAAGGATCCTTCACATTCAATGGCGGACACTGTTTGTGCTACAAAGGTACGAACTATACTTCGCATGCTATTGGTAATAGACGCATGGAGAGAGCGTTGGCCTACAACTAAAGATTATACTTATTTCTCTAATCCACATAAAACATACTCCCGCATTGATCATATCTTTGTGGCGCAAACGTTATTGCCGAATATTACTTCTGCTAAAATTATGCCAATCGCTTGGTCGGATCATTCTGTAGTACTAGTGGATTTATCATCACTGATAAGTAAACATACAGAATTTCGATGGCGATTGAACAATGCTTTACTCGCTACGCCTCAGTTGCGATCCCAAATTGAAGGTAACATTCAACAGTATTTTGCATTGAATCAGGGTACGGTATCATCTCCAATTACACTATGGGAGGCCCATAAATCTGTATTGCGGGGTGACTTTATCAGTATGGCTGCAGCTCGCAAAAAAACAAAACAAGCTAAAATCCAGGAATTGGAAAATAAATTATTGATCTTGGAGAAACAAAATAAAATTATAGTCTCTCCTAAGTTGCAAACAAGTATTTTGGATGTTAAAAGGGAATTGGACCTGCTCTACTCGCAGGATATTGACAATGTACGTCAATGGCAACTTAATAGACGTTATCGCAAAGGGAATAAACCAGATACTCCCCTAGCACGCACCTTACACTCAGTAATGACCCCACATTCTCCATTATATAAAATTCGAACCAAATCTGGTTCAATTACTGGCAACCCGAAAACAATTTTACGAGAATTTGTTGCTTTCTACTCCAAAATCTATCAGGATCCATCCACTTTTACTGTGTCACGTGCAGATAGTTTGTTTTCGGCTGTAAACTTGCCTACCTTGACTCCCGACCAGCGCCTCTTAATGGACAATACTATTACTGTGGAAGAAACTTTACTGGCAATTAAATTACTCCCTAATTCTAAAACTCCGGGACCTGATGGCTTTTCAATTATGTATTATAAAAAATTTGCCCCAATATTGGCTCCGCATCTTACTAATTTATTTAATAAATTAATGCACGGAGGTAAACTGCATTCTGATTCAATATTGGCACAGATTGCTTTGATCCCCAAACCTAATAAAGATCCATTAGATTGTGGTAACTATCGTCCCATTTCCATATTAAACAATGATGTAAAAATTTTTGGGAAAATACTAGCTACACGCCTGAACTCCTTCTTGGCTACCTTAATCCATCCTGATCAAGTGGGATTTGTCCCTAATAGAGAAGGCGGGGATAACATTCGACGTTTATTAAAATTGCTATTCACCCTTAACTCCTCCCACACCCCAGCAGTACTATTAGCACTGGATATTCAAAAGGCCTTTGATTCCGTCTCCTGGGAATATTTATATTATATTTTGCGCAAATGGAACTTTGGGGATAAATTTCTTTCATCTATTCAGGCACTATATAACACTCCACAAGCCTTTCTTAAATGGGGTCCTTTTGCCTCTGATAGGATTACCCTCCACAGAGGGACGAGACAGGGATGTCCCCTCTCCCCACTTTTATTTATTCTGGCAATTGAACCTCTAGCAATATTGATTAGGCAGGACTCGAAGATTACTGGTACGACAATAGCCCACCACACTCACAAACAAATGCTTTTTGCTGATGACTTACTGCTGACCCTAACGAAACCGCTGACATCTCTCCCGCATTTGTTTAATATCCTCCATCACTTTGGGCGGGTATCTGGACTGGTGATTAATTCGACTAAGTCTGAAGCCCTTCCTTTGAATATTTCTTCATCCCAAGAAAAATTACTTAAGCTTAATTTTGATCTGAAGTGGAAAGTCCAACAGTTAAGTTACTTAGGGGTGCAAATTACTTCAACTCTCGAAGGTTTATATCAAGCTAACTATCCTCCACTTTGGATAGATATTACTAAGTCTCTTGTGGCCTGGTCTAAATTACATATCTCGTGGTTTGGAAGGATAAATGCAATTAAGATGGTTCTTTTACCTAAACTACTATATTTTTTCCGCGTTCTGCCTATTGAAATTGCAAAATCACAATTATATAAAATACAACAAATTTGTGAATTTTATTTGGGCCGGAAAAAAATCATGTTTGGCCCGAAATACCTCTTTTTTTTGCCCAGAAATAGGGGTGGCCTGAGTGTTCCTAACATTTTTTTCTATTATCAAGCGGCACAAATTGCGCCGTTAATTCATTTTTATAGACCTACCCTCCCATTATGGGCTCAGATAGAAGTTGTGCAACTCCAGCCGATTAATCCTGCAGTGTTACCTTGGATTTCCAAATGTAAACGGCCCATCGCTTCCACCCCAATTTTAAAAATGGCGCTGGCTGTATGGGAAGTAATATTGAGAACTCCGTTAAAATCGCCTCATTGTCCGGCTATGCCTGTTCTTGGCAATCCTGTTTTTCGACCAGGTCTACAAGGTACTGATTTTCACTGGTGGTACTCTCAC
This sequence comes from Xenopus petersii, assembly GCA_038501925.1. Classification (NCBI taxonomy): domain Eukaryota; kingdom Metazoa; phylum Chordata; class Amphibia; order Anura; family Pipidae; genus Xenopus; species Xenopus petersii. The sequence continues at coordinate 87,261,492 of CM076682.1, forward strand.
AACATGTTATATGTCACTCAGTTTTTTGGCTTGCTAGGCCTCAGGAAATGGTCTACTATAGTCGACCAGTATAATCCTCCACAAGCGGAAATCTTTCGCTACATTCAGATCCAACATTTTCTGACTGAAGTGACTAAAGGATGTGCTGATATCCTATCCTCTTCCGCTTGGGAACTAATGTGTGTTAAGTTCCCTTGTAGTGGGGGTATAATATCTATGTTATATAAGGACATTCTAAATTCAGCAATAACTTCCCTTCCACAATATACTTCTCAGTGGGAACGGGATCTGGGTAATATCATAGACGATGCTTCCTGGCAACAATCGTGGGTGAATACAGCCAAATCCTCCATAAATACATTGGCGCAGGAAACTCTATACAAGGTGATCTCTAGATGGTACTTGGTTCCTACCAAATTACATAAATATTATCCCGCTGTCAGTCCCCTCTGTTTCCGAAATTGTGGAATGGACGGCACTATGTTACATGTTTGGTGGCAGTGCAGACAGGCGTTCAGATTTTGGTCCCGGATATTCACACTAATAGATTCAATAATGGGAGTTAGGCTCCGAAAAGACCCTAAGATGGTCTTACTCAATACCAATATTCCACTTTCGGACAAATATCAACGCAAATTGATACAGTTTGTTTTTGTAGCAGCGAAACAAACTATTGCTGCCTCATGGAAAAAAACTTCTATTCCTATGGTTATGTTTCACTTAAAAATGAATTGGATAATGGTAAATGAAAGATTATTGAGTATATCTACTGATACCTATTCCACCTTTACTAAGATCTGGACTCCCTGGATGCACTATGCCAGTATACACTAAACTTTGTCTAGTGCAGGTTTTTTCATCTTCCAATTTCTCAGTACCACTCTGTACCTGGCTTAACAAGTGATTTATACTAAATTGAAACCTATATGATGGAACTTAAGGCAGTTTCAAACCTGGACTAAGAGCTAACTGTTGACAATTTAATGAACACGGACACGGTTGCTTCGGTATATGTGTCGCTATGTGGAGTGTCCGGAGCCGTTGCTCTTCCGTCACTCTCAAGACATTTGTATGTTATGCCTATAATCCCCTCTGCGTAGGAGGATACACAGTTTCTATATCTACGAATGCATGAAAAAAAAACTTTGTTATGCGAAAAGTATATGCTGTTTTTGCATCCAATAAAAAGATTTGAAAGAAAAAGTGCAAAAATCCATTCTCTCTGGTGCAGCAGAGAGTTCTAGGTCTTTAGTAGTTTAAGCACCACCAATGCTTCCATCACTGCCTTAAAGGGATACGGTCATGGAAAAACATGTTTTTTACAAAATGTATCCGTTAATAGTGCTACTACAGCAGAATCCTGCATTGAAATCCGTTTTTCAAAAGAAGAAATGTATTTTTTTTATATCTAATTTTAAAATTTGCTATGGGGCTAGACATTTTGACATTTCCCAGCTGCCCTCAGGGTCATGTGACTTGTACTCTGATAAACTTCAGTCACACTTTACCGCTGCACTGCAAGTTGGAGTGATGTCATTACCCCTCCCTCCTACAAGCTGCTGTAATGTAAATAGAGCCTTGTCTGCTGAGCCTGTCAATTGAACAATAGGCAGGAATCAAGATAAGCTCCCACTGACACCCTGTGATCACTGCCCCCCACTTACGTTTACACAAAAATGAATGGCAGAAACACAGGAGTACACTCCCAGGACTGATGACAGGGAATAGAAAAAAAGGATAAAATAAGGAGGCCATACTTGAAAACCAGGAAAACTTACGAGGAAGTCTAGGAAGGGTTAAAATAGCTCAGGAGAAAGGAGGCAGTAAGTAGTTAATGAAAAAAGAAGTATTGCAGGCAGGAAATGAGCAAGGTCTGTGTGAGGTGGATAGCAGAGGGAACTCACAGCTCCTTTACCTCATCTAGTAACCAGTAAAACAAACTAGGAAGGCAGCAAGGAGAGAAAGTTCCCCCTCCAAAGGAATGCAAAGAACAAACTTACAGAATGGCAGGAGCTTTGATAGTGTCTGTGGGAGGAGGGGCTGCTAGTGCAGCTGTAGAGCAGAACGTAGGAAAGTGAAAGTAATTGCTTCCCTTCAAACCATGTGACTGCTCTCCTCCAAATATCACACGCATGGGCAGAGAGGGGAGGGGGAGTGTACAGCTAGATTCTCATGTGGTAGTGCAACCTGGCTTTTCATTACAGAGTGGCTGCCTCCAAGCACACCGGTAATGCTCTGCCTGCTGTTAGAGCAGCACAGGATGAATGTGTAATGAGCAGAAATGGAAGCCCCCATGACAAAATACAAACTAAAATAACTTATGCATGGATTTGTGGATTAACATTTTATTTGCCAGACTGTTTATGGATGTTTTATAAAAATGCAAAAAAAAAAAAAATTTTAAAATGACGACAGATTCCCTTTAAACTTCGTGCTGCATAAGATACTGTACATAGATCTATGTACAGATCTCTACAGATCTGCCAACAGTCTTCCTGTTCTACAACCAGGTAACACACATTTCTACACACACATTTTACAAAAGTTTTGTCTGCTTTTTTCTTCTGCCCACTTATGCTCATATATTTACACACTTATAAACCAAATCACACATGCATACACAATATACACACACTTTTTCTTTCTATTTCTTTATTTTATAATGTTGTGTTTTTCTTCACCAAAACCTGTTTATTTGGCAGCATGACAATTGGATCAAGCATTCTGACCACTAACCACATTGTTGGATCAGTTATTTTGTTATTTCATTGATTTGCCTAATTGTTTTTGATTTTTATGATTATATGCTTGCATTGTTGTTTGCATTGTTGTTTTTTTAGCATCGTTTGCACTTTGATCATTTGCCCTATATGTAATAAAAGGCACTAAGTTTGCCCAGGAACAGTAACCCAAAGCAACCAATAAGATATTTGCTTTTAAACAGGTGACCAGTAAATACTACCTGCTGATTGGTTGCTATGTGTTACTGCCCCTGGGCAAACTTAGTGCCTTTTATTACATAACCCCCATGGAGTACAATTTTTTTTTTTTTAGCTATTTTGGATCTGTGAGAATGTGTACTTAAACTTTACAAAAAATATATGATTTTGGGGGGGTCTTTTTGCTGTTAGAGGTCTTGGGCACATAATATTCAGTCCAGGGGCTTTTGTTCACAGAAGATGAATCGGTAGCTGAGAAAACTCATATGCGCTATTTTTATTTGGGGTCCGCACATGTCTATGCATCTATGCATATTGGGCATCAAACTGTTCAGTAGACCCTTGGTGTCAATATCTATGGTGTTTTCCAATTGTATGTAAGAAATTGGGTGAGATAAATGTAGCCAATTGCAATATTTTTAGGCGATTTTCAGAAATGTAAAAACAGCTGCCAAATTTAGGAAAGGTTTGCGGGACTATATCCCTATAGCCTATATCTTTTTACAGAAGTGGAATTACACCAAGATTCAAGCATATTTTGAAAGCTCAGGTTGTCCTGAAAAAAAACAATATGTTGTTTTTCTGGCTAAACTGAAAGACCCCCCTAGGAAAGGCCCTTAAAGTGAAAGAGTACAAAATGTCTGAAAACTGCTTGGCAGTAGATGTTCGCATTTAGGACAACATGGCTGGCAGGGAAAGGGTTAAAATACGTGGATTATTTGGATCAAATGGAGTCTATGGGTGACGGCCTTTCTGTAATTTTCAACATTCTGGATAACGAATTTCCAGATAACGGATCTCATACCTGAACTGTTATGGGGTTTTATGGTAAAGTGCAGGCAGGGTGCTTTTTGTGGATTCAAAATTGTCAAGAAAATGCATAAACATTTTCATACTGGGGTCCGTACAAGCCTCATACTTTGTTATACGTTGGCATATTTGACATGGAATGATTTGGAACTCCTGGTGTTCATATTTAGGGTGTTTTATCATTGTATGTAAGAAATGCAAGGTAAATGTGGCAAATTGCAATATAAAAAAGCAAATCCATGGTAAAGTTGCTTCAAAAACCTAATTTTCCAATGTCTGACCATGGCACATAACTCTCCTTCAAACCCTCCTCCCTGCACATTCAATACTTGCGTGTACTAAGGGCTCATCATAAAAGTGAAAGTGCGGCAGGGAGCAGTGAAGGGAGTGTCTGATAAGCTACCAATATCAGTGAGTTGGGAACGGAGAAGGGGAGAGGTGGCAAAGGGACACAGCAATACATAGCTCTAATGTGCAAGCAAACACCATGGTTTGGTACTGTCTCACTATTAGCAAGAAGATAAACCTCAGGAAATATTAGTTCAGGCTGGTCCGAACTGCCCTCACTCATCTGTTGTTGATATAACTTCAAGATATTCCCAGTAGTTGTAGTGCAATCCCAGTTGAAAGGCTGCAGGTTACACACCTATTACACACAGTGTAATTAGTGCTTACCAGAACTTCATGTAACACATACTACTGCTAATTTTATTGCAGAGACCTATATGCATATCTGGGGTATGGGTCTTCAAAGGAGCAAGCAACACCTTTAGCAAGCAGATCTTACCCTGATATAACCACCTTGAGTGGGCAATATAGGGCTAATCCCTTCACGTGCCCTAGGGCCTAACGATCAGATCAGAATGAGGGGAATTCAGGAGATCAGTGCGCAGGCCGCATCAACAAACCAATGTAGTCCATGATACGGCTGTATTTTTTGCCCAATTATCACTGTCCACCTGCCCAATTTTCCTTTCCCTCCTGCCCAATTTTCACTGCTCTCCTGCTAATACAACACTATTTATATTTTTCTCAGTACAATATTTACCAGTATCTCTGTCTGTACTTGACTGGGAGAAAGAATGTGCAGACCTGAAAGCCTTACTTTTCTCACAAGAAGCTTCCAGAGTAACAGTTGGTGTGAGGATGCTATTCAGCATGGAGGGGGGTGGGACTTTGCTAGTTGCTAAGTGACGTCATAGCTAGTGAGAAGCCACTCCCATTCAGCAGTAGCTTGAACTGTCCGAGAAAGCACCCTCATTGCATGTATTAGTATTTCATTTTACAAAAAAAGTAAGCATTTCCGCTAAAGAAATTTTTGAAAATTTTATTATTTCCACCTCAACTATTCATCAGGAGAATTTGATTTTCACAATAGATCTCCTTTAACAGGCAGCCATGTTAGAGATTCTACCAGGGGATGAACACGTATCATCTTAAGAGAGAGTGGAAGGATTTTAGCATCAGAGTTTAAAATTGATTGCAGGGAAGACAGGTGGGAGTCTGTGAGATTACTTAGTAAGTGGTTTAATTGGGTTCTAAGTTTGTAAAAGAAAAGGTTGTATCTTGGCAATATTACAGAGAAAAAGGTTGCAGATTTAGCAGTGATATCAGTAGAGTAGGACAGGGGCCTGTTATAACAGGGCTAATTGTCATGCTGTCTGCACTAATGGTACAAGGAAGAGACTGGTCAGGTTTCTGTGGAAATACTATGAGCTCTGTTTTTAGCTAGTTTCAATTTGAGGTGGTGTTGGTTTATCCAGGAGATATCAAAGAGGCAGTCAAATATTTGGGTCTGAATATCCGTGGTTAGTGAAGGGGTGTCTGTGTATCTGGATGTCACTTGCATGTAAGTGATATTTAAGACGAAATGAGGGCATATGGGCTCTTAAAGAGGGTATGTGCAGGGAAAACAGAGGGGCCGAGTACAGAACCCTGCCCCCTCCCACACACACTAAGCTGTACTAAGGAAGATGATTTGTTAACAAAAGCAGAAAAAAGCGAGAAGGAGTGGTTGGAAGAAAATCAAAATGCTACTTGCACAAAGAGAATTGAGAATTTAAATTGCAGTAGAATAGTAACATAGTAAGTTAGGTTGAAAAAGACAAGCGTCCATCAAGGTCCTTTTCCATAATAGATTTGCCTAGTGCAGTCCCATTAACCCTTTCCCTGTCAGCCGTTTTGTCCTAAATGCAAACATCTACTGCCAAGCAGTTTTTAGACGTTTTGTACTCTTTCACTTTAAGGGTCTTTCCTGGGGGGTCTTTTAGTTTACCCTGGAAAACAATATATTGCTTTTTTCACGACAACCTGAGCTTTCATAATATGCTAGAATGTTGGTGTAATTCCACTTCTGTAAAAAAGATATAGGCTCTAAGTTGTTTACTAAAATTAAAAAATAATCGCATATATCAGAAATATAATTTATTTTATGTAAGAGAACACAGCCAATTTGGAAAGTTCTATGTCTCCTGAACACACCAATACCAAATATATATTTTCATGGATATTTCTCACTTGTATAAATCAAATTCTCCAGGCAGTACCCTACCAAATTTCCAAAGCACTGCTCCACAAAATGGCGTACTTCTGATTTAAAGGCCAAACATTCCACTAACACCCTAGAAAACTACCATTAGAGCAGATTCTAGCAAATCAAAAATGGGTAAATATATCTATGTACGGCAAACTAGCAAGTTGCAATTCTTTCCTAAAGTTATGTTTTTTACATAAATTGGTGAATTTTTTGAAAAATGACCTCAAAGCTTCCAATCCACAGTATCATATCTACCACACATCATTAGTTAACAATGTAAAACCCTTAATATGATTGTCAGGAGTCCATTAAACAGTTTGATGCCCAATATGTATAGGTTTACCTAAGCATGTGGCATACAGGTGCCCGAAAATGTAGACACCCCATTTGAGCTATCAGTTCTGTAATTCCAGACACTGAAAAATCAACACATTTTACATAATTTTGGGGGGGGGTACAAAAATGTATGTTCACCCCAGAAAACCATCTATTTTCGGAAAGAACATATTCCCCGGAATCCAAATTGGGTTTGCATGTCTTTGTACTCCAAAGCACCAAGCCGCAAACCTTTCCTAAATTTGGCAATTTTGGTGACATTTCCAAAAATTGTATTTCCCACATACTTTTATGTATCAAGACAAAACACCCCAAATATGAAAGCCTGGGGTCCTCTGAACAGTTTCAGAGGACCTAGGTTTACTTAAGCATGTGGCATATAAGTGCCCAAAAATGAAGACAGCCCATATGATCTGTGGCTTCAAGTACTGCACATTTAATTCTTTTTTTTTTGGGAGGGGGGGTAGAAAAAAGTGTGTTCATCTCAGAATACCACATATTTTTGGAAAGTAAACATCCCCCTTAATCCAAATTGGTTATGAATGTCTTTCTATTTCAAAGCACCAAGCCGCAAACCTTTTCTGAATTTGGCAGCTGTTTTTACATTTTTGAAAATCGCCTAAAAATATTGCAATTGGCCGCATTTATCTTACCCAATTTCTTACATACAATTGTAAAACACCCTACATATTGATGCCAAGGGTCTACTGAACAGTTTGATGCCCAATATGCATAGATATACCAAATCAGCTGGCATGTGTGGACCCAAATAAAAATAGGATATATGAATTTTCTTGCCTGCCAATTCGTCTTCTGTGAACAAAAGCTTCTCACTGCATAGTATGTGCCACAAGACCACCTAACAGCACAAAGCCCCACAAAAACAATATATTTTTTGTAAAGTACACATTCTGCCTAATTCAAAAATAGGTAATTATGTCTTTCTAGTACAAAAAAGGAAGGTTGTGGGTGCACTCCTAAGGCCATATAAAAAACATATTTAAGTACAATAATCCCCTGTCTAAATGAATATGCAAGTGCATGTATTTAAAAAGGAAAGAAAACCAGGGTTTTTTGTTACAAAGTTATAATCATAAAGTTGATAAGCCACCATACAACGTCGAGGTAAACCCCATACGGTGGTCCCTAGCTTGTTTACCTGTGATCAAAATATAAAAGGTCATGATCAAAAATGAAAAGCTAAATGAGGAGTGTAATAGGTTTGGGCAATGTCTCTCTCTTAAAAGGCACAAATGCTAGCGGCAGGGGAGGCTTTAGCCTATTTAACGAAACCACCGCCCGTGAGACACTCATTATATCTGCTGCACTTGTCACTAGGTAACACTTCTGCACTTATTCACATACATTACACCTATGACACTCCTCATTTAGCTTTCCCTTTTTCATTTCTGTTCACATCTATACCCACACCTGTACTTATACCTATATTCACACATATACACACACAAGTGTGCACACACAAGTGTGCACACACACATATATATATATATATATATATATATATATATATATATATATATATATATATATATATATAGATATATATATATATATATATAGATAGATAGATATGTATGTGTATATATATGTATGTATATGTATGTATGTATGTATATATATATATATATATATATATATATATATATATATATATATATATATATATATATATATATATATATATATATATATACATATAAACATTCACAAAGTACCTGCACTCCTTCCTGGTTGTCGAGAGTGGGTGCTTGGTCAATCAGAGTATACAAAGTTCAAAGTGGACCAGCACACCAAATCTTCAATCAAAAAAAGGTTTATTTCCACATCACTCTAGTGTCCAACGTTTCGGCCCACATTAGGGCCTTTATCAAGGATAAGTGTAAGTGATCATGTGAGCGTTTAAATACAAAAAAAGTGGGCGTCAGGATGACGTCATTAACAATCAATTAATGCAAATAAGTGTCTTAATACATTCAAGTGAACAATGTGTTAATTCCAAATCTGGTCTCTAGGTGTCAGCATTGTACCAATTTCACCGTTTTTCCTTTTTATGGTGATTTTTGTGATTTTCATTTTGTGAGAAATTCCGCATAGTGACATGCGATCATGTGTGGTAACAAATCAGTTATATGTGTACAATGTGTGTCAAAGGGATTGTTAAAAACAATAAAAGGATATGTTGCAAAGAAATTCTTTAGTCACTTATTGGACTGCTTACTTTGTCTCAGCACAGTAGAGCTACACACACCATCTAGAAGAAAAAAACGTGTATCAATGTTACTAACATTGTTGCTACTTATGTTACATTTCTCATTATGTTCTTTTGTTTCATTTTGCTCTTATGTTTCGTGTCTCTATTTGTCACTGTCTATTGAGACTGGGGAAAAGAATTTATTAAGTTAGGAAACAGTTGAGGATTAGTTGCCCATTTAGGCCCTTTGGTGTCACGCAGTCTAGCTCATGTATCCAGAATGCCTCTCTCTTCAGAAGCATGTCATTATAATTGCCTCCTCTCGGTTTTTTGGAAATCTGGTCAATTGGCATACATTTAAATGCCGAAGGGCTGTGCCTCGCTTCAGCCCAATGTTTGGCTACAGGCTGCTGTGAGATATCCTGCTTTTTACTCCTAGCTTTTTGTAATCTGTCCGGGTCAAGAGCTGCTCTTATGCTAGACCTGTGCATCGCAATACGCTCTTTCAACTGTCTGGTGGTTTTCCCGCAGTACACTAACCCGCACGGACACTTTATCATATAAACCACCATCGTTGAATCACATGTCAATCTTTGTCTAACCTTATATTTTTTGCCTGTCTGTGGATGGGAAAAGTGTGTCCCTAATATCAATGTTCCACACATTACACAACCCGTACATTTGTACACACCTGGCCGTTCGGACAAAAAATGTTGTACATTAGCCTTCAGGTACTTATCAGCTGGGTCAGAGGGGCATAAGGTTTCTTTTAAATTTCTACCCCTTCTGAAACTAAATTTGGGTTTCCGAGGTATGTATTTAGAAATGGTTTCATCAGTAGTCATTATTGGCCAATGTTCAACCACACTTTTTTTAGTGGACATGCTATTTGCATCGTATTGGCTGACATAGTAAAGGTTTTCCTTCCTGTTAGTTTTACTGCGTCTTTCTGATTTCCCCTGCTCACCCAGAACCTCAGCACGATCTAGGGAAAGCGCCCAATTTTTAGTGTCAGATAGCAATCGTGCTGGGTACCCCCTCTTCAAAAATTTGTCCTGCATGTTCGTTAAGTCTTCCTCTCTCTTAGTTCGATCACTGTCTATTCTCACTACCCTCAACATTTGCGACTTAGGGAGGGAGTTTAGTAGATGTCTAGGGTGGTTACTGTGGTAATGTACCAGTGTGTTTCTATCTGTAGGTTTTGTGTAAATACGTGTCTGTAGGGACCCTTTATCTTTATACACTTCGACATCCAAAAAGTTCATGCATTGCAAGTCATATTTTACAGTGAATTTCACAGGGCTGTCCAATCTGTTCAATTGCTCTACAAATTTATCTAGGTCTTCAAAGGGGCCCAGCCATAAGAAAAACAGGTCATCGATATACCTCCTATAAAAGGCTCCATGTTGCCTGAATAGGGGGTGATTCAATATGTGGTCATTCTCAAATTTACACATATA